>BSBN01000524.1:17367066-18002254 GCA_027924645.1 Cunninghamia lanceolata
ATGGAGATCACACCCATGAAGCTAGTAAGAGGACAGGCTCTGAGCCAGATGATATCTGAAACTGATCCAAACATCATCAGTCAGCAGTATGTAATCGATGAGAAAGACAATAAAGAATGGTATTCAGACATCAGGCACATCCTGATCACTGGAAGATGTCCTTCGAGGATGCAGGCCTCACAGAGAAGAGCCTTAAAGATAAGATCCCAGAAATATATGATGAAGGGAGGAGCCCTGTTTAAGAAGAATCATGAAGGGATATACCTGAGATGCTTAGAGAAACCAGAAGCCAATAAAGTCTTGACAGAGTTACATGACAAGTTTGGAACTGCCCACGGATCAGCGTTGGCCACAACACATGCAATCCTCAGAGCAGGATATTACTGGCCTACAATTTTTAAAGACACGGCTGATCATGTTAAATGTTGTCATGTTTGCCAGGTTGCTGCCAACAGAGAAAAATATGCTGCACAACCGTTGCAGCCAGTGATGGAGGAGCGCCCATTTGCACAATGGGGCATGGATTTCATAGGACCAATCAATCCTCCGTCTTCTTCAGGCCAGAGGTATGTCCTAACAATTACTGATTATTGTACCAGATGGACTCAGGCTATCAGCAGCAAAACTTGTACTGCTGATGATGTCATTAAATTTCTGGAAAGCAACATTGTCACCAGGTATGGAATTCCTTATGCATTGGTAAGTGATAATGGTTCTGCCTTCATTTCCACTAAATTGTCAAGTTGGGCTTTTGATCATGGGATCATACTTAAGTTCTCATCCAATTACTATCCCCAGGGAAATGGATTAGCAGAATCCACCAATAAGAATTTACTGAGTATCATAAGAAAATTGATAGAGAAAAATCCCAGGGAATGGAACTCATTTCTGAAATATGCCTTATGGGTAGACAGAACTAGAATGAAAATTGCATTGGGAAACTCACCCTTCCAGCTAGTATATGGGGTAGATCCTATCCTCCCTGTAAACTTAAAAATTCCTACTCTGCAGTTTGCCCAAGACTATCTAGGCATAGATAATAAACAGGAAGTCAGGTTGCTTCAGTTGATGCATCTGGAAGAAAAACGAAGTCAAGCAATTGACCAATTTGCAAAACATCAGGCTGTTGTCAAACGCTGGTTTGACAAGAGAGCCAGAATTAAAGCTTTCAGGATATCAGATTTAGTCCTGATGTGGGATAAAGCCCATGAAAGGAAAGGTGATCATGGTAAGTTTGATAGACTATGGATAGGTCCCTTTCAAATTTCTAAAATTTTAGGAGACAGCACTTATAGGCTTAAGAACCTGACAGGTGAGGATGTCCCGTTGCCAGTCAATGGACAATTCCTCAAACATTATTTCCAGGCCTGAGTGACTTCATGACAGTCTCGTGTATCATATTGTATATTTGTATAGTTGTTTGTACAGTCTGCTTGTTTGTTTTGCTTTCTTTTTCTGTTCCTGTTGTTTCCTTTTTGTAGGTTAGTTGTTTGTACAGTGTTTGCTTGTTGTTGTTGTTGTTTTGTTGGTTGGGACCTTGTTCTGGTAAGTCAGGATGATGCACTTCATCACCTAAGAAAATAACTAAATTGTTAGGATTCAAGTGATGAGATCAGATTTAGATATAGATTGTAATTCATTCTGATAAATACTCATGATCAGGTTTATGATGTCTTTTCATCAGGGTACTTTTTCTTGTCCAAAGTGAATCAAACACAATGAAACACCTAACAGCCTTGGGTTTGTTGAAGATATGAGTATAGGTGTTAAGTGAAAAATCTAAAGGGACTCCCTTGCTACCAATACAATCTCCAACCTAAAAGCTGCAAATGACTACACCTTGTACAAATGAGCTGACATGATGATATCAAATTTGAATTTTTAAAGGAAAATCAGAAACGAAATAAAATTAGGCCATCTAAGTAACTCTACCGGGGCTATGGACGCCTGCTGGCAGTGGGGCTCTACTTAGGGAGATTGTATAGATAACCTTGCCGGGGTTATAGACACCTGCTGGCAGCAAGGCTCTATCCAGGTTGGCTATGAGGGATGATCTCCAACTATGTAGTTTAACACCAGTTACTTATGTTTTCAACTTGCTTTCAAGATGAGGATAATTAATCATCTGCACACACCTGATCCTTTGTTAGCTTTATCACCATAATGAAATTTTATCATTCAAAGATCATGATGATTTTACTTAGACAGAATTAGAACACTATAGATAAATGTGATCACATCACTTGAATTATTTGAATTTTGTTGTTTTCTTTGGTGGCAAGTTGTTGTGTGGTTACACAACACGCCCCATTTTGACTTGGCAAAACAGGGACCCAACTTTTGCTTTGGCTTGTGTTGTCTGTTTCTGGCGGTTTGGTAAAAATAAGTCAGGTGCATCATCATCATGAAGGTCAGGATGAGGTAGGTCATCATCATGAGGTTAGTTTGTCAAAGTTCATATTTTGTTTCTATGACTTCATGGTTAGAAAGAGCTTGAAATTCCATGCAGGTTTGCCTTTTGCATCACTTGAAAATTCGTCCATATGAAGGAGTTGTAAGCAGTCAAAGTTTTGGTCAAACCTGATAATTGCTGTATGAACATCATCATCATGATATTTGAAAAGCCCCCCGATAATATCCTGAGCTCGAAACATCCGGACGTCAAGTTTAAGTCGTAATAATCCTTTCCCGTCAGGTAGTCTTTTGTATCGCCAAAGGTCATCATCATGATCTTACTCTATCACCTGATAAAAATCATGCAGTCCCGAAACATCCGGACGTCAATCTTAAGTGCTAGTATGTTTTACCCGTCGAGTAACCTTGGAAACATTGCGAGCATCATGATATTCCAACATCACCTGATATTATAATATCATGCTGATATTATAATATCACCTTACTTAGAGAAATCTGCCATCTGCATAATTTGCGCGCGCACGACAGTCTTGGTGATCAACATCATCATGATATTTCAGGACCCGACATTTCCTAATATCCTCCTGATCTCCTTTTGCGTGATCATGATGATCACCTTATCTTTCGAAACGGAGGATGATTTTTCCTTTCCCAAACCTTGTTGAACAAGATCATCATGATCTTGTTAGTCTTTCCCGACAGTTCGTAGTATCATCCTGCCGACAAGAGTAACCTTTTGCAAGTATGATGATGACGATGACGTCATGTTCAAAGATTAATGAAGGCCACGGATATCCTGATGACGTCGTCGGGAATTTCAGCAGGATCATATTCTAAATCACCCAATGCGGATATGATGATGATGATGTTCATCATCCTGATCTTTCGAGCGGATAGCCTTGGCCGAAAAGGGTCATATTGCATTCATCCACGCGATCATCTTCCTTGGGGGGAACCCGATATTCCAGTTATCTCCTGATCTTAACGAAACATGACGATGACGTCATCCCTTTGCATTTTAACCAAGCCTGATGATGACGATGACGTCATCATGATTTTCCTCAGCGGCAGGATCATTTTCCAAGTCCTCCTGTTTGTCTTCATCATGATGATGATGACGATGTCTTTCTTTCCCGAATATGCAAAAACAAAACATCCTGATGTGCTTTTCCTCAGAGCATTCGGAGGGGAGGAGCATCATATTTCACAATATCCTGCGGCTAGATACAAGACATAGAGTTGGTCATCATCATGATTTTCGGCGTAGGTATAACTGTTGCCGTCGGCCAAGTCCAATATTGTCAACCTGATCATGTGTGGTCGCACTGATGCGAACATGATGATGTTGACCTGAAACATTCAAACAGAGCATGCAAAGCCAGGTATGAAGTAATTTGTTAGGGGTAGTCATTTCCTTGTATATTTTGACATACATGATCATATTTGAACCTGATATACAAGAAAATGGGCAAAAACATGAAGCGATAGAAATTTGAAAGCCTGACTGCCTGATTTTGGTCAACGAGGGTTGACCTGGTTGTTTTTATGCTGTTTATGCATTTAGTGCATATTTTCCACAGGTAAAGCCTGATTGCCTGTAGCTGCGTTGGGAGGTATGTTTAATAAAATGTTTACTTCCTGTTGTTTATCCACATGATGATGAACTTAATGTTTGTCTGTTTACTTGCAGGAAGTCATGATGCTGCTGAAGCTGAACATTGAAGTCATGATGCTGCTGAAGCTGAACATTGAAGTCATGATGCTGCTGAAGCTAAGCATTACAAAGTTGCGCATGGAGGCAACATGAGCCAGACATGAAGAGGATATTGTCAAATATGCTGTTTGCCAGCTGGAGACCGAATCAAGTCGAAGATGCTGGAATATTCTGTGCCAGCTGTGCATTTGCCAACTGACGAAGCATGTGCTTTTCATCTGGACCGTTGTTTGTTATGAGAGGATCCTGATCTTTGGATCGTTGTAACCGTTTTTTTGGCGGTTGTTCTATATAAGGAACAGAGTTTGTCATTTTAAAGGGCGGGAATACATTAGAATACACAGACGCATCTGGCGCAAAGAGTCAATTACTATAGAATCAATTAGGAGATCGGATTACTGAGAATAATGAGGATAGAATTGTTGAAATGTCAAGGTTCTTTCTTCAGATCACTGTAAATGTACCTGTTCTTGAGCATACTGAATGAAGATGAAGTTCCAGATTACATCTTAATTGTAAATTTTACGTAATCTTTCTGTTGATTTCTGGATATGTACTGGTGAATGCTGTGTTCAACTGGAAGCGCTTTCATTTCATTACATGTTGTTGTCAACTTTCCTTTGAAGCTTTGCACTAGATCATGCGGATTTGTGGAATGTCCTGGTGAAGTATGATTTCTAGTTTTCCTTCTTTTCATTGCAAGTATGGGAGCTTGTATGTGAATCAATGATCTAAGTCCAGTAGTTTTGGGAATCTCATTCTTTAACCCTTTTCCTTTTTTCAATTTCATTAATTCATCACCATAACTGCAAATCATGATAAATAACAAGCAGAAACAGTGAAATATGCTGAAATCCCGTAGGTAACTGAAGATCCTTAGCATATTTGAGTTAAATGCATGTAGTACTGAAAATATCATGCAAAGAATCATAAATAATGATAGAAATCATGCAAATATCAGCCTGTATGCACATTATTTGACTAAATTTACAGTGCAGAGGTAGAATTGTTGGAGACTTATGCAGAGCGAACATCCAGAGCAGGATATTTGAAGATGATGATGATGAACAGTGCAGAAACACGTAAGGCCCCTGAATGGAAAACAGCAACGCACATCAACCACTGAGTAATGTCAGTAGATTAAGACCTAATCAACGGAGACTTGGGATCATGAATTCTTTGAATTCATCGTATCTTTCAAGATGAGTAAAGGTTGTTGTGTAACTTTTATTCTATGTTTGCGAATGACTAACATCATGACCAACAGTCACCACCCTTCTTACTCACATTAAGAATATTTGGCAAGAATTTACATAACTATCTAGTGGATTCAGGTGCATCAACTAATGTGATGCCCCTATCCATTTGCAATGATTTAGGGTTATATCCAACCAAATCTTTTAAGAAGGTGACACAACTTGAAAAAACATAAGTGAGTGTAGTAGGAGAGTTAACTCATATTCACATGCAACTTGCATCAGACCCAAGGGTACAGTATTACATTGTCATTCAGGTAGTAGATATCCTTGATACTTATGAGATGTTTCTCAGCAGGGACTGGTCTAAAACACTTAACAGGTACATGGCCACTGATTTCAGCCATATGTGGCTACCTTGGAAAGGAATCCCTAACCAAATAAGGATAGAAGTTGAACCTAGGATGAAACATATGATAATTGAGTACAACAATACCAATGAGATATTGTATGTAGATGTTGAACTAGGGGTTTATGCTATAAGACCTCAAATGGTTAGGATTGAGGAAGTCTTGATGTGTAACATGCATACACATGAAAATAGTGACCAAGAAGATAGGATGATCCTTGAATCTGATCATAGTTCAACTAATGAAGATGAAACAAATCACTTTAAGGAGTTTGAAAAATACCTATCCAGAGAAATGTAGAGATGTCAATTACTAGGCATATCTATTAAAGATATCCTGGTATCCGGATGGTGCAAGTTACACGATGAAGCACACTCAAAAAAAGATTGTGAGGTGTGTTTGGATATGATAGAGTTAGAAAAGATAAACTTGGAATGTGGATCATCTTCAACTGAGGTAAGTGAAATATTTGATAATGATGATATTGATTCTTATTTGTTTTCTTCAAATGCAGGGGAACGTGAGGAGGATGTACATTAGTATAATGTCTGCATACATCATTTAGAGCAGATCTTGATATGTGACAAGACATATACCATATGACAAAAAGGAAATGTTGTTACCCCAGGAACTGATTGCCTTATTGAGTCAGACTATGAACAATCAAATGAGGATAAAGGGAGTCATCTGACTCAATTTGAAGAGTTTTTGTCCAAACAAATTCAGAGGCATATTCTACAAGGAGTTCCTTCACCACAAGCATTGATTGAAGGATGGTGCAGACTCCATGATGCACCACATTCAGAAACAACATCTGCCCTATGTTTACATGTATTGAATAAGGAAGAGCAGTTGTGCTCCAGAGACACACTATAGAATATCAGAGATATCCCTAAAGATAAAGGGAGTGGGATTGCAATATATCCAGAAGATAAAAGTGATAACATCAGACTGATGGAGAGAGAAGATATAAAGTCCCCACAAAAATCACCAAAGGTGATAAAGATTGAACCTTAAAAGTTAAAATGGATATCCAGTGGTGCAGCAACAAGAGCTTAAAAGAAAAGAGAAGGTCTTGACAAGCCATTAATAGAAGATAAACCATGGATTCTCAGGTTTGATGGTTTGAAATCCAAGCAAAGAGATGGAGTAGGCATTGATCTCATTGACCTGTCAAGGAAGTCATTTTAGAAACCTACTGACTATAGTTCCCATGCACTAATAATGTGGCTGAGTACGAAGCCTTAATTCATGGATTGTTGTTTTCCCTCAAGAAGAAAGTCAAGATTCTGCATGTTTATGGAGACTTAGAATTAGTGGTAAAACAAGTCAGGAGTATCTATGCATGCAACTATAAAAAACTATCAAACTACAGACATAGAGTTTGGGATTTAATAAAGGCATTTGATGCATTCAACATCATGCATGTCCCCAGAGAACAAAACTACAAAGTTGATGAACTGCACAGGCTTCCAACACATTGGAACCTCTATCCATATCTGGAATGAAGAGATTTTCAGTAGAATTGGTATCAGTACCTTCCATACCTGATAATGTGACAAATTTCCAAGTGTTTGATGATGACCAACATATCCTGGATTTCACAACAAATAGGGATATATTCAAAGCATAGATCCTAGATGAGAGGAACCTGGAAGATCGTGTATGGGAAGAGGAAGAGATTATGGACTTGCCAAGTAACACAATTTGTAAAGGAATGATTGAGCTTGAAATAGCTTTTGACTTAGACAACATGATAAAGTAGAAAGATATCCCCAAGACAGACAAAGGAGAATATTCACCTATTAACATAGGACCGAATGAAGATGCTAGGAATGTTCTAATAGGCAAAGTCTACATGGAAGAAGAGAAGGCAGGGATAACTCAAGCATTGAAAGATTATATCCATGTTATTGCCTAGACCTATGATGAATTAAAAATGTATGATACATCAATCATCACTCATACTATCCCACTGAAGCCAGACGCAAAGCCATTCAAACAGAAATAGAGGCTAGTCAACTTGGGTGGCAAACCTAGTCCCAGTCAAGAAAAAGAATGGAGACATACATCTTTGTGTAGATTTCAGAAATCTAAATAGAGCATAAAAAAGGATAACTATCCTCTTCCCTCATTAGATGAAGTTTTACAGTGAATGGAGCTCAAATGATGTCCTTCCTGGATGGTTTTTTAGGATACAACTAGGTGATGGTGGACAAAATAGATAGACTAAAGACAACATTCACCACCAAGTGGGGGATATTTGCTTATAGATGCATGCCTTTTGGCTTGATTAATGCTAGACCCACATTCCAATGTGCAATGGACATAGCATTCAGAGGTTTAGTTGGCAAGTGCATCGTCATATACATGGATGACCTAACTATCTTCTCAAAGAAGAGAAGTGACCATATAGAAGACCTCAGAAGGGTGCTTAAGAAGTGCGAGCAATATGGTATCTCACTTAATCCAAAGAAATGTATATTTGGAGTGACCAAAGGTAAGCTACTAGGTCATGTAATATCAGAAAATGGAATAACCATTGACCCTGCTAGGCTAGAATCTATAATGAAGCTACAACTTCCAGGGAGTAAAAAGGAGTTAAAATCTTACTTTGGTAAGATAAATTTTGCGAGGAAGTTCATCACAGGATTTGTAGAGATTGTCAGGCCACTCAATGCAATGCTCAAGAAGGATGCCAAAATTGAATGGACATCTGAAGCAAAGGTTGCATTTGAGGATATAAAGAAGGCCATAGTGGATGCTCCTGTCTTAATCAACCTGAATTACATGAGAGATTTCTACATATACTCATTTGCTTCAAAGCATACTTGTGCAACAGTCTTAACATAGAGGAGTGAAGAAAAGGAAGAGAAGCCCACCACATTTATGAGTTCTCCATTTAGGGATGTAGAGCTTAGATACATGGATGTTGAAAGGCAAGCCCTTGCTTTGGTCAGAGTAGTGAAAAACTTTAGACACTATATCTTGAGAAGCAAGATAATTATTGTTGTACCTGATGGAACTATCAAAATGCTCCTGATGCAGAGCAAACCTAGAGAAAAGAGAGGGAAATGGATAACAGTGCTCCAAGAATGTGATATAGACATAACTCCCCTGAAGTTGGTTAAAGGGTAGACCTTAAGCCAGATGATTGTTGAAATTGATCCCAACTTGGTGAGTCAACAATATGCGGTAAACACAAAAGAAATAGTGATTGGTGTTTAGATATCAGACATATCCTGATCACTGGGAGATGCCCACAAAAGATGAAAGCTTCTCAAAGGAGAGCTTTAAAGATCAGATCGCAAAAGTACATGATAAAAGGGGGAATCCTTTTCAAGAAGAAATATGAAGGAATATACCTTAGATGTCTGGACAAGTCAGAAGCTGATAAAGTTTTCACAAAATTACATGATAAATTTGGAACAACACACAGATCCCACCTAGCCACTACACATGCTATCCTAAGAGCAAAATACTAATGGCCAACAATCTTTAAGGATACTACAGAACATATTTAATGTTGCCATACCTGCCAGACTATTGCCAATAGAGAGAGATATGCTTCCCAACCCCTGTAGCCAGTTATGGAGATGCACCCATTTGCCCAATGGGGCATGGATTTTATCGGTCCTATCAATCCTCCATCATCTTCAAGCCACATGTATGTATTGATAATCACTAATTATTGCACCAGGTGGACTAAGGCAATTAGCAGTCTTTTCATGGGACAAAGCACATGAAAGGAAAGGTGATCATGAAAAATTTGATAAACTTTGGATAGGTCCCTTTTAGATCTCAGAAACCTAGGTGATAGTACCTATAAATTGAAAACCTTAACAGGTGAGGATGTCCCATTGCCGGTCAATGTACAGTTCCTCAAACATTATTTTTAGGCCTAGAAGAGTCATGCCATTGACAATGTATCATAATGTATATTTTGTTTAGCCGTTTGTACAGTTTTGGGTGTTTTTGCTTTTTCTTTGTGTCATTGAGACCTTATTTTGCTTAGGCAAAATCAGACACCTTATCACTCCTATAAAATTACTAAAATTGTTGGAATTCAAGAAATGAACACAAGTTTATACATAGGTTGTAATTCATGTCAAGTACATACGTATGATCAGGTCTATGATATCATGTTCATTAGTACTACTTTTTCTTGTTTAAGGAGATCTTCACATAACACACCTAATAGCCTTGGGTTTGTTGAACATACCAATGTAGTGTTAAGTGAAAAATCTAAAGGTTACCCTTGCTACCATGGCAATTCTCAACCTAAAATAGTAAGTGATCACACCTTGCAAAATGAGCTTACATGATATCTTATGAATACCAAAAAAAATAGAAAGAAATATATTGAATATCTGAAAGAGATAATTAGGCCATCTAAGTAACTCTACCGGGGTTATAGACGCTTGCTAGTAGTGGGGCTCTACTTAGGGGAATTGTAATGATAACCTTGCCAGGGCTATGGATGCTTGCTGGAAGCAAGGCTCTATCCAGGTTGGCTATGAGGGATGAACCAAATTATGGAGCTTAACACCGATCACCAGTGTTTTAAACTCATCTTCAATATGAGGGATATGAATCACATGCACACACCTGATCCCTTCTTAGTACATTGTTATATTGATGAACATGATATCATTTAGAAAGATTAAGATGTTTTATATTTGATAAGAATTGGAAAACTATGTTTTAGTTTGTCTTCATCTCTTGAATTGTTTGAATTTTGTTGTTTTCTTTGGTAGCAATTTGTTGTGTGGTTACACAACACACCCCATTTTGCCCCAACAAAACAAGGACCCAACTTTTGGGTGGTATGGTAAAATTAGTCTCAGATAAATGTCAGAAAGTTATCCTCTGCATTTTAGAACCTTAGGATCATGATCAAAATCCAAAATTAAATTTTTTTGTTGAGAACCTTATCATGTGAAAGGGCATAAAATTTCAAACAGGTTTTCTTTTTGAAGTATCTTGAAATTCATTGAAACAAAGAAGTTATGTCTGGTCAAAGTCTAGTCAACGGGTCATCAGGATATTCATATTTACATATCATTTGGATCTTAATTGAGTATCTAGACCTTCACTAATATATGGATGTCAAATTTGAGTCACCGATAGTTTAAACGTCAAGGCGAATGGATATTACTTAGTATCTCGATCATAGTAAAAATCTTGATCTTAATGATGTCATGTCCACTCAACTTAAAGAAGAACGATGAATTTGCCTATGTCATCAGGATATTGCACTATATCCTGATCTTAACTTAGTATCTAGATCTTAATATAGCATCCCAAAACGTGCTAATATGCATACGTCAATCTTAAAAGACTTAGCAGATTGAACGTCAAAATGACCTAATCCTATAAAATACCCTGATCATATATAATATCCAGATCTTAAGTCATATCTAAATGTCAAGTTTGAGAGACTTACTCAATTTCCTGTCATAGGCATAATGTTAGTTTGCACCTATATCCTGATCTTATTGAGTATCCAGACCTTAACTTAGTGTCTGGATCTTTTGGATCATCCATATCCTGATGACATCACTCTACCTCGACGTAATATAGAGAAGGCATGTATGCTTATGTCATCAGAACATTAAGACAAAGAGATACACCACACTACTTAGTATCTAGATCTTAACTTAGTATCCGAATCTAAAATAAAATCCTGATCCCTTGAATTCTCATACCCCATGTAGCTAATGGCATAAGGACACATGTCCACCTTAATATTTTGATCTAGTATAAGCACACCCAAGACCCATTGGTAATTCCTTGGTCAACATAGATTGACCTAATGCATGGTGACATCACATTATTACATCCTAATGAAAGAGATTCAGATTGTATGATAGCGCATTCCCGCAGGAGATTCTTGTCATCAAGAAAGATTCTCTGCGCTGCTGTGAAATAATGACACATGTCCATATTCACATCCCTATTCATATAAGTGTTATCTGGATATCCACCTCAAGATATTCTTGTTGGACTACACTAGACAAATGAGAGGGGGGGTGAATCAGTTGTCCAAAAACTTTTAAGCAATTATGAACATTAACTTATCAATTACTTATATTCTGATATAACCATGAAATCATGAAATGAGAAGCTCAACATAATAACATAATCAACATAGGAGACACCATATTTTTACGTAGAAAACCTTAAAAAGGAAAAACCGTGGTGGGTATTAGCCCATATAAATATATAAGTTATATCAATACCGAAAAATAGAGGATCACTGCCTATAGGGCTTACTACCTAAATTACTCACTGCAAAGAATGGCTCACTGCCAAGGGGTGGCTCATTGCCAAAGTGGTGAACTAATTAAGTAGCATCTACTCCATGCCAAGGTTCAGTTCCATTGAAGTACAATATAACTTCTCTACTTTGCTCTTTTACACCTTCACACTTATCTCTTCATATTTGCATCACCCACCCTTTTTCGCAACTACATTACATGCTTTTATACAATTCATCAACCTTGGAATGTACATCTGTTGCAAGTATGGGCCTAACCGGTGTTGTCATTGATGTCAACATACTCATGCTGCATTAATGAGAAGGATTGGATGAGCAGAGAGGAGCAATGGAGATAGTGAAGTGAAGATCCCAGCTAAGATGTAGATCAGAGGTTGCGGTTCAAAGGGTTTGTAGATATGAGTCTTGAGATGATCCAGTCAAGTTTTCAGAGGTCCACATGAAGATCTGAAGAAGTTATGGCTGCTCAAGTAGAACCGGCTCCGGTAGGTGTTTAGAGGTGACAGAGTGACACAGATAGGTCTAGTGAGATCTGGTAATGCACTATCCCATTCTACAGATTTGAGGGAGTGTTGAGGATGTCCGTGTGAAGTGTCAACTCGATTGGTTCATGGTTTGAAGGTCTGAAAGAACCTATTCCTTTGTGACAGTAATGACATACTATGTTCTTAAAGCTCCAGATGAAGGAGCAGAGAATTCCAGCAAGCAGATGAAGTGTGGATGTTGTCAAGTGATTCGGGAAGGGTTGTGGTGATCCTTGGATCATGTCCAGTTCATGTTGGTGGTCCGCATTGAAGTTAGACTGCGCATTTGAAGAATAACCACTAGATGATGGTGTTCTTCCTGAGACTGGCTGACCGGATGTATTACACGTCTTGTGGATGTTCTTGTAGATGTTTGCTGACTTAGATGATTATTCCTAAGTCGATGCCTTGTATAAATAAGGGATTGTAAAGTCTTTCCAAAGTGTGTCTTATGGTGATGAGTGTGTGGTAGCGAGGAGGAGAGCGAAAGGCAGAGTATAAGTATTGGGCTTAAATGGAACTGATTCAAGCATGGTGAAGATGCTATTCTCCAGTTCATGTAGGTGATACTTATTTCTTTGTAGATAGTGTGTCTCTCATAGGTAGTGAGCCTCTTGTGAGCAGTGTGCTCGGGCAGTGAGCCCTAATTGGCATGTGCCATTTTGTTATTTCTATTCTTCTAACAGAGAATACAATCTTGGGTTAATCACCCTGTGATTTTTCCCTTAACCAGGTTTTCCATGTCAAAATCTTGGTGTCCTATGTGTTGATGTGTTTCTGCTTTTGATTTGAATGCATTATGGTTCATGACTAATATTCTGCTAATCA
This sequence comes from Cunninghamia lanceolata, assembly GCA_027924645.1. Taxonomy (NCBI): domain Eukaryota; kingdom Viridiplantae; phylum Streptophyta; class Pinopsida; order Cupressales; family Cupressaceae; genus Cunninghamia; species Cunninghamia lanceolata. The sequence continues at coordinate 17,380,434 of BSBN01000524.1, forward strand.
CTAAAGAAGATTTAAGTGTTTAATTGGAGAAAGTTTTGTACAACTGATTCACCCCCTCTCAGTTGTGTGCCCTAAGTCAAACAATTGGTATCAGAGCTAAGTTCCTCTAAAAGGAGCTTAACCACTTGAGGAGATCTAGGATGTTGTCTTACAAGAAGGATAGTCTGAAGTTTGATGGAACCAACTTTGCTCTTTGGAAAGGTTGCATGAAATGTCACTTGCAGTGTATGGGAATGGCGTACTGGTCCATGGTTACAAAATAGTATTTACCTCCACAGGGTGGTCCGACAACCCTAAATGAAATCATAGATGCTGAAAACAATCTGCTGACCAAAGAGGCTCTTTTAAGCACATTATTTGACTCAGAGCTCTCAAATGTTATTGACCTACCAACTACCTTTGAGATTTGGAATAAACTGGAACTTTTGCATGAAGGAGACCAGTATGTTAAATGTGCAAGGTTACAAAGTCTAAAAGGAAAATTTGAAAAACTAAAGATGAGAGATGATGAAAATATTACTACTTTTATGCCAAGAGTGAATGAGCTGGTTTGTGGAATTAGAAATGCTGGTGGAGTCTTGGATGAAAATGAGATTGTTGGTAAAATTCTTAGATCCCTTCCTGCTTCTTACAAAATCAAAGTTGCTGCCATTGAAGAATTCAGAGCCCATACAACTATCACAAGAGATCAATTGGTTGGGAAATTGGTTGCATTTGAAATGACAGAGTTTGGAGACGACCCCCCCAAGACTGAATATGCATTCAAAGCCAGTGCCTCTGTTAAAGGTAAACAAAGGTTTGATTCAGGAGAGAATTCTTCAAGGAAATTGTCATGGTATGAAAAAGCAAGAAAAGATCTAGAAGAAGAAGTAGAAACTGCTCAACTTGAAGCCCTTATTGCAAAGAGGCTGCCAAGAGGATCTAGTAAGTATGAAGAAAAATTACCTTTTAAGTGTTTTAACTACAATAAGATTGGTCATTTTGCCTCAAGGTGTTCGGAAAGATTTTCAAGGCAAAATCCTAACAAGCCAAGGTTCCAAAAGAACTGTTACTATGTACATAAAGATGATGATAATGAAGGAGTAATAGATGATGAGTCAAAGATAGGAAACAAATCCAAAAATGAATGGGTGTTCATTGCCATCAAGGAAGAAGATCCAATGTCCTCTGTATCTGTCAATCTTAAGAATGTGGAAAGAGCTCTGGCTTCCCAAATTGAAGAGAAGGATGATTGGGTCATTGACATGGATGCTCTCACCATATGACAGGTGACAAAAATAAGTTTGTAGATTTGGAAAGGTATGAAGGAGTGGTAAAGTTTGGTGACAATTATGCTGGTAGAATCAGAGGAAGAGGAACTATTTCTTTTGATGGAAGAAACAAAACTGGTAATGTACTATATGTTGAAGGTTTGAAGCACAATCTTCTTAGTGTTGGACAGTTGGTGGACAAAGGCTATGATCTCTGATTCAAGGATGGAAAATACAAAATCTTTGAAAGTTCCAGAACAGAGATTGCATTCGGTACTCAAACTAAAGGTAATATCTTCCACTTGGTTGGTACTGGTAAAAGTTACTTATTTGTTCAAGTTGATCAGAGTTGGTTATGGCATAGAAGGATGTGTCATGTGAATTTTGATAATATCATCAAGATAAGCAATACTCAGGCTGTAAGAGATCTTCCAAAATTGGTGAAACCTACTAACAGCGTGTGCAAGGAATGTCAGTTGGGTAAGCTGAGCAGAGTCACATTCAAAAGCAAGGAACTATCTTCTACCAGATTATTGGACTTAGTTCACATTGATCTTTGTGGTCTGGCAAGAACCAGGAGTATTCAAGGTGATAGATACTTCATGCTGCTAATTGATGACTATTCCTGGATGATGTGGGTAACCTTTCTAAAGGAGAAATCAAAAGCTCTTGAGAAATTCAAAATATTCAACGCTATGGTAGAGAATGAAATAGGACTAAAGTTGAAATGTCTGAGGTTTGATAGAGGTCGAGAATTCACATCCGGTGAGTTCATAGAGTTCTGTGAGAAAAATGGAATTAAGAGATAGTTGTCTGCTCCTAAGACTCCACAGCAGAATGGAGTAGTGGAGAGAAAGAACTGGACCATCCAGGAAGCATCTAGGACCATGATGATGGAAGAAAATGTTCCTCAGATCTATTGGAGAGAAGCTGTTAGCACTGCAGGCTATACTCTCAATCGAGTTCAAATCGGAAGCAATATCGATAAGACCCCTTATGAACTTCGGTTTGGCATTAGTCCTACTGTAAAATATTTTATAGTCTTTGGTAGCAAATGTTACATCAAAAGAGATGAAGATCTAGGCAAGTTTGATGCTAGAAGTGATGAAGGAATATTCTTGGGTTACTCTACTCAAAGCAAAGCATACCGATGTTATAACAAGAGACTAAGAAAGATGATAGAAAGTACAAATGTGAAGGTTAATGAGGGAATAGAGAAACCCTCAAGGTTTTATGAATATGATGAAGATGATTAGAATGGTGTTTTGGTTCAAGGAGTTCAATCCTCTTCTGAAAGTCAGATTCAAACTAATGCGGTAAATCAGGAAGAAGAGATAGGTCTGAATGAGCCTGATCAAGAAGCAGAAGTGCAAGAAACTCCCAAGGTTCCAAGGTATGTAAGACTAAACCACTCTGAACATCAGATCATAGGTGATAAAAGCAAAGGTGTGCAAACTAGAAGGAAAATTGCTCAAAATTCAGATGAATATTGTCTGATTTCAAAGATTGAACCTAAGATAATAAATGAAGCCTATAATGATGAAAACTGGACCAAAGCAATGGAGGAAGAGTTGATGCAAATTAAGAAAAATCACACTTGGGATCTTGTTCCCAGGCCTAGAAAAAAGAATGTGATTGGAACCAAATGGGTCTTCTGAAACAAACTAAATGAAGTTGGTGAAGTAATCAGAAATAAAGCCAGATTGGTCTGCAAGGGCTATTCTCAAATAGAAGGAGTTGATTTTGAAGAAACTTTTGCTCTGGTAGCAAGAATTGAAGCAGTCAAATTATTTCTTGCATTTGCTTCCTTCAAGGATTTCAAGGTGTATCAGATGGATGTCAAGTCTGCTTTCTTGAATGGTGACTTAGAAGAAGAAGTGTACATTGAACAACCAGATGGATTTCAATTGTCTGAGCATGGTGATATGGTCTACAAGTTGAAGAAGGCACTATATGGACTAAAGCAAGCCCCAAGAGCCTAGTATGAAGGATTGGACAAACATCTTTTGAAGATTGGTTTCAACAAAGGTACTACTGACAGTAACTTATATTTCAAAATTGATCATGAAAACATCTTGATTGTTGAAGTATTTGGTGATGATATCATCTTTGGAGGAAGAGATAGTATGTGTAAAACTTTTGCAAATCAAATGAAAAGTGAGTTTGAGATGTCTATGCTTGGTGAAATGAATTTCTTCTTGGGTTTGCAAATTACTCAAACAAAGAAAGGAATCTTTATTTCTCAGACCAAATATGTGAAAGAATTGTTGAGGAAATTTGGAATGGAAGATTCAAAGCCAATGAATACTCCCATGGCAACCGGATGTAAGTTGAGCAAAGATAATGACTCTCCTAAGGCAGACCAGACAAAGTACTGATCAATGATTGGAGGATTGTTGTATCTCACTCAAACTAGACTAGATATAATGCAGGTTGTTGGTCTTGTTGTGAGATTCTAGGCTGATCCCAGAGAATCTCATGTCATGGAAATCAAAAGGATTTTTAGATATCTAAAAGGAACAGTTGAGTATGGTTTGTGGTATCCTAGAGATCATGATTTTTCTCTTCATGCATATGCAGATGCAGATTAGGCAGGAGATGTGGATGACCAGAAGAGTACCAGTGGTGGAGTATTCTTTTTGGGAAAGAGATTGGTTTCTTGGCTAAGCAAGAAACAAGAGGCAATATCCCTGTCTACAACTGAAGCAGAATACATTGCAGCAGTAGGTAGTTGCACTCAAGTTTTGTGGATGAAGCAGATGCTAAGAGATATTAACGTAGAGTATGAGGAGCCTATCACAATCTTCTATGATAATTCAAGTGCTATAAATATATCTAAGAATCTGGTGCTGCATTCTAAGACTAAGCATATATCTATCAAGTTTCACTTTTTGAGAGAGCAAGTGAACAAGAATGAAGTTAGATTGGAGTTTGTGCCCTCCAAGGATCAGATTGCAGATATCTTTACTAAACCTCTACCTAAGGACTCTTTTGAGTATCTCAGAGAGAAGTTAGGGGTTATTACCCCTCCGGTGATGAACTAAGGTGCACTGAGGTGCATCATTCTGGTAGATATCATAGTCATATCTTGTGATCTGGATTGATGGGAGCTGCTACTCAGGGGGAGTAGCAGGTATGATTCTATAGTGTTGGAATTGCAAGTATGAGCCCTTTGCCATTGATGTCAAAGGGGGAGAGAAGACATGTGAGAAACAAGTGGTTGATGATCAAAGGGGGAGCAGTAAAGGAAGAGAAGACATGTGAATGGTTGTTGTTGATAGGGGGAGTAGTGATAGTAAGGAGAAGTTCTTGTCTTGATGGTTTTTCACATCATATGTTGCCATCAATGACAAAGGGGGAGATTGTTGCAAGTATGGGCCTAACCGGTGTTATCACTGATGTCAACATACTCATGCTGCATTAATGAGAAGGATTGGATGAGCAGAGAGGAACAATGGAGACAGTGAAGTGGAGATCCCAGCTAAGATGCAAATCAGAGGTTACAGTTCAAAGGGTTTGTAGATATGAGTCTTGAGATGATCCAATCAAATTTTTAGAGGTCCGTGGGAAGATCTGAAGAAGTTATGGCTACTCAAGTAGAACTAGCTCTGGCAAGTGTTCAGAGGTGACAGAGTGACATAGATAGGTCCGGTGAGATCCGGTAATGCACTATCCCATTCTGTGGATTTGAGGGAGTGTTGAGGACATCCGTGTGAAGTGTCAACTCAATTGGTTCATGGTTTGAAGGTCTGGAAGAACCTATTCCTTTGTGACAGTATGACAGACTGTGTTCTTAAAGCTCCGGATGAAGGAGAGGAGAATTCTAGCAAGCAAATGAAGTGTGGATGTTCTCAAGTGATTCAGGAAAGGTTGTGGTGTTCCTTGGATCTTGTCCAGTTCATGTTGGTGGTCCGCATTGAAGTTAGACTACACATTTGAAGAATAACCACTGGATGATGGTGTTCTTCCTGAGACTAGCCGACCAAATGTATTACACGTCTTGCGGATGTTCTTGTAGATGTTTGCTGACTTAGATGATTATTCCTAAGTCAATGCCTTGTATAAATAGGGGATTGTGAAGTCTTCCCAAAGTGTATCTTGCGGTGATGAGTGTGTGGTAGCGAGGAGGAGAGAGAAAGTCAGAGCAGAAGTATTGGGCTTAAATGGAACTGATTCAAGCATGGTGAAGATGTTATTCTCCAGTTCATGTAGGTGATACTTATTTCTTTGTAGATAGTGTGTCTCTTATAGGCAGTGAGCCTCTTGTGAGCAGTGTGCTCGGGTAGTGAGCCCTAATTGGCACGTGCCATTTTATTCTTTCTATTCTTCTAATAGAGAATACAATCTTGGGTTAATCACCCCATGGTTTTTCCCTTAACCGAGTTTTCCACGTCAAAATCTTTGTGTCCTATGTGTTGATGTGTTTCTGCTTTTGATTTGAATGCATTATGGTTCATGATTAATATTCTGCTAATCACTAAAGAAGATTTAAGTGTTGAATTGGAGAAAGTTTTGCACAACTAATTCACCCCCCCTCTCAGTTGTGTGCCCTAAGTCTAACAACATCATGGTCGGCATTACATTTATCAACCATTGGATTAATCTCCAAGGTCGGCATTACAATCATACATAAAATAGGTCTTGACATAATACAAAATAAGCTAAGGAAAAGATGTACATATGTATGTGGATCATGCCATGCCTTAGTTGGGACACAAACACAATCCTCCATGCCACAACATGCTTCTACAATCTTTGATGCATCTGCAAATAATGAATTCAACCAAGTCAAACAAGACTGGTGAGAACATTAGGTCTTCTAAGAGAATTCTTCAACTACGATCTAGATTTCTCTTTGCAGACCAATCCAAATGTAGGAACATGATCAGGAGACATCCACAGGCACATTGTAATCACTAGGAACAACCGCATAATCTCTAACCACTCTATCAAGAAGATTCTTCAAACTGGAGCACAAGAACAACACTGTCAGCCACTGTCATAAGTAAAGGATAGCTTATGGACCACTAAATCATGAACCATTATAGTTGAAGGAACATAACATCATTACAAACTTGATTCTAGAACCGCAGATCAAAATAATTTAATGCAGAGGAATGCAGAGCATAACAATTTCTCCCTGTCACCATCAAACATACATAAAAAGTAGTTTTCACACTAGTGAACATAACTCACTCAAATCTTCATTTCAAAGGCTCAAACTTGGAATATAACATCTTCAGACAGAGCTCTAATAACTTCCAATCTACAGGAAAAGATATTCATTCTATAGGAAATGTGGAACAAACTTCTGGACTGTTCTTCTGAGTACATTACACTGTTTCCATTGCAACACACTGTTACCACCAGAGTGGCTAATTTTCTCAATATCCTCAACAAAGTAAGAGCACAGTTGACAGCAGTGACAACACAGATATGTTGACATCAATTACAACACCGATTTGGCACATACTTGCAACAATTCCCCAGAATATTCTTTAACCAAATTTTCCTCACACCCACGCCTTTTGCATTAAATGTGGCAAAAAGTTGTCCTTTAAAATTTAAATGTGTGCCAATGGACGCTTGGGGTTATCTTATGTAATCTGCTATTTGAAACTATCAAATCGCATGGGGATCATTAATGAACCCTAAATGCTCAAGGTAAAAAGGATTTTTCTTAGCCTAATTGACACAATTACACTCTGGGAGCCCTAATTTCAATTAGTAAGAGCTTGCTGCAAACCAGAGCCGAGCCAAGAAGATGAAGTTATAGAGGAATCTTGCATCTGGAGCTTTTATCTAGATACCTCTACATTCTTAACAGGTGAATGAAGTGTATATAGGTACGTATAATGCCCTATAATTCTGGTTATGTTTATAAAATCATATCGGAATTAATTAAAGAAATGGTAACCAGAGCACATCAATAATGTTTATACACTATGCATATCATTCATTCAATTCATGAAGTTTATACATGTTGCTAGCTTGGAATGTAAATTCATTAGTGTGCTAACCCTAGATAAATGTATAAGCTATTATTTGAAACTATATATTCAAATTACAAGACAAAATGTCACATCCACACATAGACAAACGGGATGCAAAGTTCAAATCAACCATGTTCCCTAAATCATGTAGTGTATATAGAAAATTGGGATTCACAGAGGAGACACATTGTGGGAATACAGATATCAAAGCATTTAGCGCACAAATCAATGCACAAGAGGATAATCTTGTTCTATAGAACATAGTGGCATCTAGTTTGTTTCATGCGGCTGGATTTCCATACTCTACAGAGGCCTTTGACCTATTGGTTGAAGCTACATTACATTATGATGTTAGTACGAGGAGAATAGAAAAACAAGACTGATTATATGCAGATTTATCTATAGATGGTATTCTCGAGGTGTTCCATTTGCCTGCCTCTTGGAACATGTATGTACCTGATTTGGATGCATTAGCTAAAGAATTTGAAGCTGATGATAAAAACTGTAGGAAATTCATATACCAGGGATGGAGACACCCAAGTAACATAGCTAGAGCAGTGGTCAAAATGGCAGTGCACTTATACATATTTGACTTTAATGAGGAAGTGCATTATATGATGTTCATGCTAAGCAGGATGAGCATATTAGTGGACTGTGGGGTCTTTGAGCTATAGAAGTTCTAGTTGATGAGAATGGTAGTAGAATATAAACCAAAGAATGTAAAGGTCCAATGGGCCAAGATAATTAGTGACACCATTCATGACCAGATGGTCAAATGAAAAGAGGGCAAGGGAATGATCTTTAGGATGACATCCTACTTAGTGTATGCCTATGCGGCAAAAGGTACATTCAACGGCCTACAAATTGTAGGAAGGATTGGGAAATTACCCAATAAGAAAACACCGTAGGAGCATTTTCCTTAGCTAGAGAGGAGACTCTCAATACACTATGATAAGATGGTTAATGATGCCTTTTTGATGCACCTGGTCTGACTCATGGAGGGGGACTGGACAAAAAGATTCTCAGTCGGTACTACATAGGCCATTAGTGGATATGGATCTTGGTTCATCCAGGATAAATCTTATTCATATATCTGGATGGAGAGTTTTAGCAGGAAACAACACATGTTACCAAGGTACCCTATAGATAAAGTGGTACTGATGGAAATGATGAGACAACAGTTGCCTACATTTGAAGTGTCAAGGATAAAAGAAGGAAAATAGTATAGGAAGTTTCCTATTGATATAAACTGGTCCATGGTAGGTGATGGTGATAGTTTGTCATTGATATCAAAAGGTATTGAGAAAGTTGAGTTGTGCAAAGTATCATCAGGCTACAGGTCATTTGTGCATCACTTGTACTATTGACAAAAGTTGTTCATGATCATGCATTTCACAGTTGTTCACATAGTGTTGAAGGATGTTGTCAGTGGGATTGACTTGATAAATGGATGATAATATTACAAGTGTTCACATGGTTTACATGCATGTTCATATTCAAGCAATGTTGACATAGGTTGATCATGTTCTTGTCTTACTAGTTGTTGAATCAGGACTTCATAATACCTAGCAGGTGTTCAACTTATCATGATAGAAAACTATATCATCTAGTTTCTTTCACCTCAAGTTTTCACAGGAAGGAGATAAGTTGGTTTTATCAAGTTGCTTTCACACTCAAGTGTCCACAAGACAAGGTTGTGACAAGTGTAGAGGTATAAAGTGGGTTTCAAGCTTCTAATAGATTTCCCTTGTCAATATTGTTATCCTAATAAACATCTTTGCTCTTTAAGACCTAAACAAATATAAGTCATCAATATTCCTATTGTCTTTATATTTTATGATGACCGGGAATAGCAGGTGTATTACTTATTTTTTACCTTTTGAAGGGGTTGTTATTCATCCCTTGATCGACCCTCTCCTTATCTCACCGAGTGAAGCGGTCTCCACACACATCTTGTGTGCTAATGCAAGTCTTGTTTTAAGTTAGATATCATCGGTGGTATTGTTTTAAATTGCTAAGCGCCAAAAAGCAATTAACATAGTCAATGGAGCGGCCCGAATGGGAAAAAGACCATCAAATGATTTCATAAGGGAAAGTTTATAAATTTGAAGGGGAATGCTAATGTTTGCTCGAATAAATAAAGTTAATGCTTTTGGAGCCGATTTTCATAAATATATTTTATGCTTTAAAAGAAAAGGCATCGGTATTTTTGGCATTAAATATGCTTTATAAAAAAAATGGAGAACTAGTTTTTTTTTATAGAAACTTTTCTTCACCTAGTTTATAGATGTTTTTTTTTTGGGAGATTTTTTTTCTCTCTCCAAGTCTAATGGGTCTCCTTTCTAATAGCACTAGGAGCTTTAAAAAGAATATTTTTTAAGAGAGATTTTTTTTGGAGATTGGAGATTATTTTTTTTGAAAGGATTATTTTGAGGTGATTTTCTTTTGAAAGGCAGATTGGATAAAGAATTTGAATGCAGGATTTGCAGAGAAGGAGATAAAAATGAAAAGACTAAATATTCAAAGAGATTTTATTTTTCTCCTACAGGTCCTGATTGAAATGTTAGAGAATATGAAATGTTGCAGAGAATTTAGAGCTATTTATGTAGATTGAAGAGTCATCTTCGAAGGAATATAAAGAGATTTTGTTTATACAGAGAATATATTTTCTTTGCAGGATTAAATGGTTTCAATGAAGGGGTTTGACTTCTTGCACATGGAGATCAGAAAGAGATTTTATTTTCTCTTTCAAGAGCAAATTGAAAAATCTTATTTCAATTAAAGATTTTTCTTAATTATTGTTTTAGATGATTTGTCTGTGCAGAGTAAGTGAAAGGTTTCGAAATTTTTGAAGAAGATTTACATATTTTTGCAAGGGATAATTTGAGATGTCAAATAATATGAAAGGGTTCTAAAATGGACAGAGAAATAATATTTTTTCTTACAAGAGATTGATTTTTGAAACAAGAAAAAATTGCAGAGAGAAGGTGAAAAGTTTTTTTGTTTGCAGGTTCTTCATTGAGAGAAGATGAAAATGTTCATACAGAAGAGAGAAGGTGAAAAGATAATCAACTTGTATAAAGTTGTTTTTTAGGTGCGTTGACGGGTGAATTAAGAAGGATAGATATGAAACATACAGTGTTGTGAAGTGTTGTTGAAAATCAAGCAGTGTTGTTGAGAATCAAGCAGTGTTGGTGTTGTAGAGTGGATCATGATACAGAATTGAAATATCTGAGTTTGTATATGATTTGGGAATGATCATTTGACAGACACATGAGAGAGATTAAATGTTATGTATTGAAACAGAGAAACCCTCTGAATTTGTGTTTTCAGTTTGTTCTGTAATAGGGGTTGGTGCTCCTTGAAGCTGGTGCTTCTAAATAGTATGCCAGTGAGGCTTGTAGGTCAATGAGACCTTAACATTTGTTAGTGAAGACACATGTAGCCAGTGAGGCATGTTTGATCAGTTAAGCCAGTGAGGCAGTTTAGAGTGGTTTTTCTACCCCTGGAGGGTTTTCCACTCATGCAATTCTTGTGTCATAATCTTCTCTGTGTGTGTATGATTTACTTATGAAGTTTTGTTCTCTTTATGTATTCACAATCATGTGCATATGTATTTGACAGATCAATGCTATCTTTCTCTCCTTATGCTCTAAAAGTTAAAGTGTGTAAAAATATTTGAAAATTCACACAACACTGATTCACCCCCCCCTCAGTGTTGATTGTACTCCTACAATTGGTATCAAAGCTAGGTTCCCTTCTGCAGCTTAATCAGCTTGGGTAGGTCCTGTGTTTGGAGTTCAATGGGTAAGTGCAGGAGAAATAAGAATATGAGAAATGTTAAGATTCATTCTGGTCAAAAGACACAAAAGACATCATTCATATCAAATCCAGATGTTGATATAAAGTCAGTTGATAAAGATGATGTTCTCCATGTTGAATCTAATATTGTTTCAGATGTTCCTCAATTTGATGGTTCAAATTTTTTAGTTTGGTATGTTAGAATGCAAGTGTATTTATCCTCCTTAGGATATGATGTTTTAATGTCAGTTGAAAATGGTATTTCTACAAATAACAAAGAGGCTCTTAAATGGAATCATATAGCCAAGAAGGTTATTCTATCTAGTTTATCTAATGATATTTCTTGTAAGGTTGTGCAGTGTGAAACAGCTCAGGATATCTGGAAAGAACTAATAAGAATTTATCAAGATAATGATAAAGAAGAGGACACTCTGGTGTGTGAGGAAAGTGGCAATGAAGGAGTTGAAGTTCAATCTCAATCAGATTTAGAAGAAGCTAGCATCACAAGTGATGATGATCAGGATTATGAGATTGATATGGAAGGTGAGCTCATTTGTGCCCTTGGTGAGATCAAAGAACTCAGAATGGAGAACAAAAGGTTAAAGTTGCAACTTCAAGAGGAAAAGGAATCCAAGATAAAAATTCTTTCAAATCTTCAAGATGTAGAAAAACAGATAATAGATTTGAAGGCTCAAATTGCAGAAGTTAAGAAAATAAAAGAAGATGTCAATAATCAACTAAAGGCCAAAGAAGTTGATTGTGAAAAGTATGAATCTGAAATAGTCTTTCTAAGAAAGGAGTTAGAAAAGGCTTCCTCTAAATTACAGAATAATCTGTTGTTTGAAAAGAATATTGAAGAAGGGGAGTGTTCAAAAGCCAGGCAAACTCCCAGAAAGAAAATTGATTTTCATGCTAGTGCTCTTGAAGATAAAGAGAAGACAGAAACTGAAATAAATGTCAAAGATGAAAAGCATAGTCAAAGAAGAAGAAAAAATGCTCCTGTTAGACAAGCATACATGTACAGGTATAATTATTCTTTTAATGGTCATTGTTATGCTTGTAATCAATTTGGACACTAATCAGTTAATTGCAGAAGGAATACTGATATTGTTTGTTACAAGTGCAATAATATTGGACACATTCAAAGAAACTGTAAAATGAATAGAATGTTTGATCCTACATGGAAGCATAACATAATTGCTCAGGAGATGTCAAAAAGGTATCAGTCATTTGGTTATAACATAGTTTGTTATAATTGCAATTCTTTTGGGCATAAGGCACAGTTTTGCAGGAATAAATTGAAGACATCTAGAGCAGACACCTTGAGCAAAGAAAAGAAAAGGTTTATACAGGTTTGGAGAAGAAAACAAAGTCAGGACAAGAAGGATTCTAAACTTGTGCATCTTGCACAAGTTACATCATTAGTTGGATAACTGAGAGCATGAAGTAAGGGGGAGTTCTTCATGATCTATTAATTATCCCCAAGAAGTTATAGAGGAGATCAGTTGATGTTTATCTTGTTTTGTTTATCATGCTTGTCTGATAATGATTGATATGAAGTTTCTGATGATATTGGTTTCCAGTGTATGTCAATAATATAGGTGTTCATGTGACATGTTTAGTGGTTCTTGGCGCATACAAGATGTCAAAAGGATGTTAGAAGTTCAGTTTACAAAGAGTTTGTAGATATTGAATAATTTGGTTGTACAAAGTCTTGTTGCAGGAAGAACTTGTTAATGTAGATTGGTTTGAGTGTGCTCAGGGATGTCAAGTCATGCTTATATGGAAGTGTTCTTAATGTGATAATCTGACATGGTTCTTTGATGGTTCTCATCATTAATATGTTTTAGGGTAGTATGTACAAATTGTATGATTCTAGTGGTATCAGGTGTCCATGATCACTGACATGTTCAGTGAATGCAAGGTGTTGATAAGTTGTTAAAGGATTTAATTCTCAAAGAGTTTGGTGATGTTGTGACTTGATCCTATTTTGTGTATTGATGGTTGATTTTATATCAGATTTGACAGTATAAAATGTGCAGGAACAGCAAGATGGTCTTCATTCTATTCATGTCAAGAAAAGGTGTCAGAATTTGTAGGATGATAGTTCATATCAGGAGATCAGTTTGATGATTATATCTATTACTTTGTTGAGTTATGTTTTATGACATGTATCTTGGAGCTTTCAGGTGTTAAAAGAAGATGATAAACAAGAGATATTGAGGAGTTTTCTGAAGTAATAATCTTACATGTTCCATTAATGATCTTCCTCATTAATATGACTCAGAAAGGTTGATATGTTGATATGTTGCTTATGGACTATTTCAAGAAGTGGTATTGTGCTTCTGATGAGAGTTTCATGGTCTCAAGTTTGAAATGTTGGTGTTCAGGATAAATTTGGCAAATTTGTATCCAGTGCCTTCAAGTGGTATCAATGTTTTTGGTAAGTGGTTCTAATTTTTTAAGATAACAAGATAACAGGAGTTTATGTCTTCAAAGCCCTCATAATGTAATATGCTTGTAAATATGTTGATCAAGCTTTAACATTTCAGTGGAGTTGTTCTCAGGGGGAGTTAATTCAGGCTTTGTCATCTGATGTCAAAAAGGGGGAGAAAGAGAAAATGTTTCATGAAGTTTTTCCATCAATGACAAAGGGGGAGATTGACGGTGATAGTATGTCATTGATGTCAAAAGGTATTGAGAAAGTTGAGTTGTGCAAAGTATCATCAGGCTACAGGTCATTTGTGCATCACTTGTACTATTGACAAAAGTTGTTCATGATCATGCATTTCACAGTTGTTCACATAGTGTTGAAGGATGTTGTCAGTGGGATTGACTTGATAAATGGATGATAATATTACAAGTGTTCAAATGGTTTACATGCATGTTCATATTCAATCAATGTTGACATAGGTTGATCATGTTCTTGTCTTACTAGTTGTTGAATCAGGACTTCATAATACCTAGCAGGTGTTCAACTTATCATGATAGAAAACTATATCATCTAGTTTCTTTCACCTCAAGTTTTCACAGGAAGGAGATAAGTTGGTTTTATCAAGTTGCTTTCACACTCAAGTGTCCACAAGACAAGGTTGTGACAAGTGCAGAGGTATAAAGTGGGTTTCAAGCTTCTAATAGATTTCCCTTGTCAATATTGTTATCCTAATAAACATCTTTGCTCTTTAAGACCTAAACAAATATAAGTCATCAATATTCCTATTGTCTTTATATTTTATGATGACTGGGAATAGCAGGTGTATTACTTATTTTTTACCTTTTGAAGGGGTTGTTATTCATCCCTTGATCGACCCTCTCCTTATCTCACCGAGTGAAGCGGTCTCCACACACATCTTGTGTGCTAATGCAAGTCTTGTTTTAAGTTAGATATCATCGGTGGTATTGTTTTAAATTGCTAAGCGCCAAAAAGCAATTAACATAGTCAATGGAGCGGCCCGAATGGGAAAAAGACCATCAAATGATTTCATAAGGGAAAGTTTATAAATTTGAAGGGGAATGCTAATGTTTGCTCGAATAAAGAAAGTTAATGCTTTTGGAGCCGATTTTCATAAATATATTTTATGCTTTAAAAGAAAAGGCATCGGTATTTTTGGCATTAAATATGCTTTATAAAAAAAATGGAGAACTAGTTTTTTTTATAGAAACTTTTCTTCACCTAGTTTATAGATGTTTTTTTTTGGGAGATTTTTTTTCTCTCTCCAAGTCTAATGGGTCTCCTTTCTAATAGGACTAGGAGCTTTAAAAAGAATATTTTTTAAGAGAGATTTTTTTTGGAGATTGGAGATTATTTTTTTTGAAAGGATTATTTTGAGGTGATTTTCTTTTGAAAGGCAGATTGGATAAAGAATTTGAATGCAGGATTTGCAGAGAAGGAGATAAAAATGAAAAGACTAAATATTCAAAGAGATTTTATTTTTCTCCTACAGGTCCTGATTGAAATGTTAGAGAATATGAAATGTTGCAGAGAATTAAGAGCTATTTATGCAGATTGAAGAGTCATCTTCGAAGGAATATAAAGAGATTTTGTTTATACAGAGAATATATTTTCTTTGCAGGATTAAATGGTTTCAATGAAGGGGTTTGACTTCTTGCACATGGAGATCAGAAAGAGATTTTATTTTCTCTTTCAAGAGCAAATTGAAAAATCTTATTTCAATTAAAGATTTTTCTTAATTATTGTTTTAGATGATTTGTCTGTGCAGAGTAAGTGAAAGGTTTCGAAATTTTTGAAGAAGATTTACATATTTTTGCAAGGGATAATTTGAGATGTCAAATAATATGAAAGGGTTCTAAAATGGACAGAGAAATAATATTTTTTCTTACAAGAGATTGATTTTTGAAACAAGAAAAAATTGCAGAGAGAAGGTGAAAAGTTTTTTTGTTTGCAGGTTCTTCATTGAGAGAAGATGAAAATGTTCATACAGAAGAGAGAAGGTGAAAAGATAATCAACTTGTATAAAGTTGTTTTTCAGGTGCATTGACGGGTGAATTAAGAAGGATAGATATGAAACATACAGTGTTGTGAAGTGTTGTTGAAAATCAAGCAGTGTTGTTGAGAATCAAGAAGTGTTGGTGTTGTAGAGTGGATCATGATATAGAATTGAAATATCTGAGTTTGTATATGATTTGGGAATGATCATTTGACAGACACATGAGAGAGATTAAATGTTATGTATTGAAACAGAGAAACCCTCTGAATTTGTGTTTTCAGTTTGTTCTGTAATAGGGGTTGGTGCTCCTTGAAGCTGGTGCTTCTAAACAGTATGCCAGTGAGGCTTGTAGGTTAGTGAGACCTTAACATTTGTTAGTGAAGACACATGTAGCCAGTGAGGCTTCTTTGTAGCCAGTGAGGCATGTTTGATTAGTTAAGCCAGTGAGGCAGTTTAGAGTGGTTTTTCTACCCCTGGAGGGTTTTCCACTCATGTAATTCTTGTGTCATAATCTTCTCTGTGTGTGTATGATTTACTTATGAAGTTGTGTTCTCTTTATGTATTCACAGTCATGTGCATATGTATTTGACAGATCAATGCTATCTTTCTCTCCTTGTGCTCTGAAAGTTAAAGTGTGTAAAAATATTTGAAAATTCACACAACACTGATTCACCCCCCTCTCAGTGTTGATTGTACTCCTACAGTAGGAGCCATAGAAAATGCAAGAAAGACAGATGTAAAGCTGAAATATTTGAATTTGAAATTGTTTCCCTTGGCCAGAGATTATGATCCTTATCACCAGATCGAGCAAAGATTCAACAAGAAGTACAAGCACACTGTCCACCTTGAGGATTATTGGGAAGATTGTGATGATGAAGATGAAGTGAAAAAAATAGCATATCAAAGATTATCACTAGACTAGATGAGGACCATAGGGCAGCCTGAAGTGTCTCCTCAAGTTAGAAAAGATGATGATAATCTTGTAGATACAGAATATGAGGAGAAAAAGATATACAATGACACTATTTCCACTCTAGATTTAACACAAAAGGAGGAGACTTCTATTGATGCTCTCACTGCCAAGGTCATGGCTAGAACTAAGAATTGGATATCTTAGAAAGTAGATCTTAAAAGAAAAGGGGTGGCAATCATCAGTGACAAGAAAGGTAAAAGAAAAGAGAGAGAAGAATATGGGTATGATAATTTCCTTGTACATAAAAGGCAGATCCTAGGGACAAAGATACTTGAACCTAGTTCATTTGGAACATCAGAGGAGATCACTTCTGAAGGTGTATTCTTGGTCTATCAACCATTGTCACCTCCTATCGGTCTAGTGCTTAAGGCCATTCATGTGTTTGTATTTGTATCCAAAATACCCATAACTCAACAAGAGACTACATGAGAATAGGGGTATAGTTTAGTTGGGACTGCTACAGAGGGAAGAGATGATGAAGATGAAAGGCTTATTGCAACACTCAAAAGGAAGAGGAAAGATGATATGCTATAGGGTGTCAAAGTATCTAGGCAAAGTAGATATCAAAGCCCTCACATGAGAGGTGCTATTTCACCACCACCATCAGCAGTATTGGTTGATCCACAGGTGGATGTAATTAAAGAATTGTAGCATGATGTGTCTATAGAAACCATAGTGAAAGTAAAGACTGAGATGGCACAAACAACAAAGAGCTAAGCTAAAGAAGATGAAGCTACAAAAACCCTTCCCCTGAGCCAAACAATTGATTTAAATGAAGATGATGTGGTACAGGATATCACAAATCACCCTATCAGACCTATGTTACAACACACACAAGTAATAGACAAGGCTGATATAACAGGGGGATAATATGATGAAAGAGATAAAAGGGAGGAAACTGTAACATCAAAAAATGTCCCCTTGGGGGATTTCCCTCATAAGGTTTAGCTCCTGGGTCTTTAGAGAGCATTTAGGACATTTTAGTTCATATTTTAGTATCCCTATGGAATGAGACCTAAATCCCATGGCAGATAGGACCTAGGAGGACCACTTGAGTTGTATCCTGCCTAAAATAGGGGGGGAGGACTTGGGCACCCATGCACTAGTCTTGCCCTATTTTAGGGTAGCCTCAATTTCTGGGTGTTAGTTAGTGACCGTTATTAGGTCCCTTTGCCGACATGATAAGTTTGAATTTCAAATATCTTGGCAGGAGTGCTTGTAGATGCATATATAAGCATATGGAGGCATTCATTTGTAAAATAGATTTCAATTAGATGATCATTGTGAACTTTAGGCATTCTCAAGGTGATTCAAGGCTTTCTATTGTGTTGCAAAAGCAGACTTGTATGTTTTATGTGTTGATATTTGCAGATTTGAGCATCAATATCCTCATGGCATGAAGAACATCTTCCTCCATGAGAGCTTCACTACAAGGTGACATATCATTGTGTTTTTATCATTGATTTCTTTAGTTTTGGCCTCTGCCTCACAAGGGCACACCCTCTTTGTCTAACAATAGTGTCCAGAGACTTAAGTGTCCTCATGGGTTTGATTGAGGCAAACCCCTAAACACCACAACCCCCAAACCAAGTCTTGTGATTGTAGGTTACAGGTGTCTCATTTGGGAAAAGTGGAGTTGTAGGAAGGAGTGGCAGGCATCAAGGATTCGGGATCTGAAGGAAAGACGAACAAAGGAGCACTTCCAAGACTAGGGCGCTCACTCTAGTCCCCTCCATAGGTAGATTTCAGAAAATAGAAGTTATAGGGTTGATTAGTGTTTGAAAGAGGTCTAGATTCCCTAAAAAAGTAGGTACCTTGGACTTGGGCACCTGCTCCAGTCTCCTCGACTGTTTTGCTTTGGAACCTTGAAAATAGGTATTCTGTAATTTGGCATTTTACTCTCGTCTACAAGAGCTTTTTCTATAATTCATTAATTTGTTGTCATATTTGCGTAATTAGGGTTTTAATGGTCAATTGAGCATAAGAGAAGAAAAAATTGATAATTAATTCCCTAATCCAAGCTTCCCCTCATTTGCAAGTGACCTAGGGTATGATAGTGATTTCCACTCGACCCTAGATCCTTTAATGTTAGGGTGAAAGGAGGATTTTAACATCTAAACCACAAAAGATCAACAAATCCAATTTCCACCTAAACATTTTGGTGACTGTAACTGTCTTCTCCGTGTTTTGCATGCATGTTACTTTCTTCTATGAGATTGGTGTTTCTTCTCCGTGCTTGGTGTGTTTGTTGTGTTTGTGACTTTACTTTAATGCATGTATTGGCCTCGTGTTTATACATACATTAAAGTGGGGGCTAAATGTAATGTTAGAAAATGTCCCCTTGGGGGCTTTTCACTCATAAGGTTTAGTTCCCGGGTCTTTAGAGTGCATTTAGGACATTTTAGTTCATATTTTAGCATCTCGATGGAATGAGACCTAAGTCCCATGGAAAATAGGACCTAGGAGGACCCCTTGAGCTGTACCCTACCTAAAATAGGGGGGGAGGACTTGGGTGCCCATGCCCTAGTCCTGTCCTATTTTAGGGTAGCCTCAATTTTTGGGTGTCGGTTAGTGACCGTTATTGGGTCCCTTTGCCGACACGGTAAGTTTGAATTTCAAATATCTTGGCGGGAGTGCTTGTAGATGCATATATAAGCATATGTAGGCATTCATTTGTAAACTAGATTTTAATTAGACAATCATTGTGAACTTTAGGCATTCTCAAGGTGATTCAAGGCTTTCTATTATGTTGCAAGAGAAGACTTGTATGTTTTATGTGTTGATATTTGTAGATTTGAGCATCAATCTCCTCATGGTATGAAGAGCATCTTCCTCAATGAGAGCTTCACTATAAGGTGATTTCTTTGGTTTTGGCCTCTACCTCACAAGGGCACACCCTCTTTGTCTAACAACGATGTTCGGAGACTAAAGTATCCTCCAGGGTTTGACTGAGGCAAACCTCTAAACACCACAACCCCCAAACCAAGTCTTGTGATTGCAGGTTACAGGTGTCGCATTTGGGAAAAGTGGAGTTGTAGGGAGTGGCAGGCATCAAGGATTCAGGATCTGAAGGAAAGATGGACAAAGGAGCACTTCTAGGACTAGGGCACTCGATCCAGTGTCCTCCATAGGTAGATTCCAAAAAATAGAAGTTACAGGGCTGATCAGTGTTTGAAGGAGGTACAGATTCCTCAAAAAAGTAGGTACCTTGGACTTGGGCACCCGCTTCAGTGTCCCTGACTGTTCCACTTCAGAACCCCAAAAATAAGTATTATGTAATTTGGCATTTTAATCTCGTCTATAAGATCTTTTTCCATAATTCATTAATTTGTTTTTGTATTTGTGTAATTAGGGTTTTAATGGTCAATTGAGCACAGGAGAAGGAAAAAGTGATAATTAATTCCCTAATCCAAGATTCCCCTCATTTGCAAGTGACCCAGGGTATGATAGTGCTTGCCACTTGACCCTAGATCCTTCAATGTTAGGGTAAACCACAAAAGATCAACAGCTCCAATTTCCACCTAAACACAAACCCCTAAGGTAGAGGTGCATATGAGATCCTGGGATAATTTGATTGAAAATGTTACCAACCCAACTATGGTAGACTTAGCTTATGTACCTAAAGAAGGGGATAAGGAGATAAAAGAGGTCATCCATACTGATCAACCTCAAGGAGAAACTATTCCTATGGAATTGGATAATAAATGTGATAATGTGTAGGAACAAATGGCACAACAGAATGTCTTGCTGGATAAGTCTAAACAAGACAAGGTGGTTACATCACCTACAACTACAGGAGGAAAATATGATGAACATAAATAATATAACCATCAAGATGAAGAAGAGAACAAAGGCCAAGAGCCTAAAACAGAGGAAATTCCAAAAGAACAAGATCTGACACCAGATAATCAGCTACCTCCAGAACAAAGACAAGAGGAATTACATGAAGAGGTGGATCTGGATGTTAGAAGTAAATCGCAAGAAAATATGTAAGATTCAGCTAATCAATAGAAAGAACAAGATAAAGATGCTCAAATTGAGCAACTAGATCAGGGTGAAAGTGTTGGAAACTGAGAGGGGGGGGTGAATTAGTTATCTTGATTATTTAACTTTCTGTTCTTCTTTAACAACTAGTGCAACATCAAATTAAATAAGCGTGCATAACTATGAAAGTAGAAATAAACTCGATACACATAACACAATGATTTTGACGTGGAAAACCCTGTTAAGGGAAAAACCATGGGGTGATTAACCCAAGATTGTATTCCCTGTTAAAAGAATAAGGTAGTACAAATGGCACTTGCTAATTAGGGCTCACTGCCCAAGCACATTGCTCACAAGAGGCTCACTGCCTACAAGAGACTCACTCTCTACAAGTTATAAAAAGGATAACAAGATACTTGAACTGATGAGAAGCATCCACATATGCTGAGGTTCAGTTTCAGTTAGGCTCAGTACACTGATCTACTACACTTCATTCTTCTTCTCCTTTAGTGCTGATGTCTTGTCACATACCAGACTAGTGTTATTTCTTCCACTCTACTCTTTGCTTTTCTTCACACTTAAAAATACACCACACACACCTTCTCATCGAAATCCATCTGGTATATATATCCGCCCAAAGGATTTCAACATCTTTCTAGTCGGCATCCGGAATACTCAATATTTTCCCAAACTTTGCTTTGTTGGCTAAATCCTTGCTTACCAAGTGATGCGTATCAAAGAGATGCTTATAGAAGTCATCAATCATGTCGGCCAATCATGAATGATCCCCTAAGAAACTTTATTACCATCAATATCTCATCTGGATTAAGGTTTGAAGATCCGCCGGTCAGTTCTTCCTCAGTCTACTCTGCCAAATAGGAACCCAACACTTAGGTGTTCATATCTTTTCACTCTTACATCACCGGAGGCTCAATCTCTGGAATATATTAGTCATCTCTGGAATATATTAGTCATGGTACTCCTCTTGACTTCCCCAATTCTGTACTTTATTGAGATACTTCCTCTAAGAGATCCGGACCTGACTATTGGACCTTGCTACATGCTCTATTCTTGCTTACCGGACCAAGATACACTTCAGTCTATCTTTTGGTGTGGTCATACCATGTCCTATGGATGTGTGGGATGGACTTTGTTGCCATCAATGACAACAATCATGAATCCACAACGTGTCTCTTTCCAACAATCTCCCCCTTTGGCATTGATGGCAACACTTAGTGAAAAATGACTAAGTGTTATACTATGCTCCCCCTTGGTTGATACTTTGTTCTAATGTACATTTTTCCAGAGCTCCCCCTTAGCTATGCTCCACATTTTTCACTACTCCTCACTCCCCCTTTGACATCAATGGAAAAGGGTAGGATCCACATACCAAAATCTCCAAAATTAATCTATACTTGGCTACATAAATATATATACATAACATACTTACATATGCTGAAGTATATTTGCAAAAGTTGTCTTCAACTGGACAAATTATATTGCCCAACTTTGTTTCATCCTGTCCAAAATTGAGATGTCACCACTCAATAGGAATGCAAAACCCTCTGCCCTCTTTAGATCCGTCAGATCACTAGTCTAGGTTGTGGTCTGAGCATCAGTTAGGGCCTCATGCATGGCCTCTAACTTAGGGATAATTATCCCTCTAAGTTCACTTAACCTGCTCATTCTAATTTTCTTCTCCTTCTCAAGCTTCTTAATATCATTTTAAACTACAATAGTTTGACACTCTTGTTTTATTATGGAGGAGGTGAGAGGATCAAAATTCTGAGATACACTTGATAGTTTATCCTCTTGCTCTTTCATTTTCTTCTCAATATCCTTTGTTACTTTGGACCAGGATAGACAAAATTTATACATTTCTCTGCCATCTTTAAGAGCATTTTCTAAGCTCTTTATCCCAATATCCATATTTCTCCTATCATTGGTTACTAGTCCTTGTACTTCAGAGAATCTCCTTCCCAAAAACTCCTTCCAAACCTTTTCTTTTGTTGACATCTCTAAGGAATTAAAATGTGTATGAACAGAATTTATAAGAGACTTTAGATTACTGGATGTGGAGGCCGAAGGATCCTTGTGGAAGGATGGCATGATCTTCTCCAATACACCGGATGCAATTTCTATGAGCTCACAGTCTTCCATGTAAGACTTCATAAGTTTTTCATTTTGCCTTTACTTGAGTAAAGGATGCTAGCTTCATGGTTTGAACTGAGGAGAGGGAATCAAAATTGAATGGTCCTTGAAGCAGTTCTGGTTCATCAAATTCCGTCATCTCTTTGGTCAAGAAATCTTTGATAGTTTTTACAATATCTCTTGCCAAAGATAGAGTCTTCTTCCTTTCTGTAGTCTCAGAACTGTCTCCTAGGGTCTTCTTTGTTTGGTCTTTTTCCCTTTCCTTTACTTCTTTTTCTTGACTGGTTTGCTCCTCTATTGTTTCTTCTCCTTTAGATCTGGAGTCTGCAGGGGAATCCAGATGAGAGATATTAACTTCTTCATGGACTTCCTCTTCTAGAATAGAGGAATCCAAGTCCTTGGTCTTCTCCTCACTTAACTCATTTGACTCTTCAACAACTTCTTTTGTAGGATCTTCCTCAGAAGGTTCATCACTTATGTCCTCTATAATAGGAATATTGAATCTTTTGTATGCATTCTGGAGGATGTCTTTTGTTTCTTTTGCCACTTTGTTAGTCTCTCCAAGCATAAGCTGATTCATTCTAGCTTTGCTCTGAAACTCATCCTTACAATCTTTGAAGATAATATTCATTTGTTTCTGAGTGATTGAAGGATAGAGCTAAATAGCTATTTGTTCCCAGATCTCAAGGTCCATTACCTTGGCATTGTTCTTCCTTATTTCTAGTTCCTTCTCTAGGCTTTTGGGAATTAGAGATATGATTTCAATAAATGCTTTATTATAGATATTCAGATACCTGACTGTAGCTTCTTGCAAGATCTTCTGATCAGCGTCATTATATTCATCATAGAACTCAGTCATTGGTTTTAGGTTCCCATCCATAGTGACTGATTTGATGATATCATCAATGTGGAGAGTAGGCTTTTCAACAAATTCCTCTGTCTTCTCTCCTTTGCCTTGATCGGTAGAGGGTTCACCGGTTGTTTTCTTCTTCTTCTTCATTTTCTTGACTTCCTCATCAGTTTTAGTTTCTTCATCATCCTTCTGACTTGTATAGGATCTTGTTGCCTTTTTCTTTGTTCTCTTCTCTCCCTTTCCAGATGTCTGGACTTCCAGTTTTGATGCCTTTTGGCTTTTAGAGGTGGCAAGTACAGAGCTCTTGGAGGATCTGGTTTGAGAAGGGGCTTGTACCAGATCACTTTCCCTTTCTGCATCTTGTTTCTCTTTCTCTGCCCTTTCCATCTTCTCTCTGTTGGCATCAACTGCCTCTTTTGAAATTCCATGCCTTTGGAAAATTCTTCTACTTCCCTTCTTACTTTTCTCTTGATCTCTGGCTATCTAAGTTCAACATGAACTTTTACACTCAGCTCTTGGTAGGTTCCAAACCTTTCTACCTTAGGATCCTTTGGTTGACTCAGCAGGTGTTAGATGTGTATCTCTAGGATTTTCTCATCAATTTCATACCCCATTAGCATGATCCACACTATTCTAGGTTCCACTACCTCCATCAAACATTGATCAGTGTCTACCATAAAGCACACTGCATCCTTGTACTTCTCAACTAATGATTGAGGGATTCTTTCTCTAGCTTGCATCATACTCTAAAAATTCTTGAACTAGCCCCAAAGTGCTGTATTATGTACCTTGGTATCACTAATTCCATGCAAATAATCTCTTATTTGTATGGCTACTGGTCTGTCATTTTTCCATATCCAACCATTGGATCCAAGTAGCTCATTCATAAAGTAAAAGAATAGACACAATATCAGACCACCATATTTGAATGAGTTTTTCTTGTCCTTCTTGATCCTTTGTAAATTTTCTAATAGTTGGCTCACAAGAAGTTCGTAGAGATCATAGTTAGCATTTTTCCTTAGCATTTCATAAGCCATATACACAGCTGTTCCAGATACTGAATTCTCCCTACTGGAGTGATATATCTTATAGCCAATTATCATAGATGCAAACTTGATATCCGGATCAGTGATATCTTCCATCGTCATTGCTCTCTTGTCAAATTTTGATTTGGTTACCTCACTCACTGTCTGATTCTTGATAGATTTGAGGGCAGGTATCCCACAGATGAGTGCAATCCGGTAACTGCCCTAATGGCATCCTTGGTTATCTTGAATGGCCTCATCAACCATATAAAGTTATCATGCATTCTACTTAGAACATACCAGACCCATTCATCTTCTGCAAAACAGGGGAAATGGATGCAATGTCCAAAATGCTTGTCCCATATAGCCTTGTACTACAGTTTGAGTTCAAAAGCATCATCTATTAACTGATTGTGATAGATATCCATTAACTTGGATTCCCCAAATTCCTTAATGTTTGCATGAATATATGCCCTAACATCTTCTACATGCAAAACCCCATGCGGAATGCTTGAAAATGCGCCTAGGGGATAAACTTCTAGGGATTTATAGGGATGTTTCTTGAATTTAGGGTGCAGCCTATCAGTAATCTTCACAACATTTAGAGTAGCCATCTTTCAAAGATTCAAAGAGAGATTTCAAGAGAGATTTCAAGATCAGAAAATACCTCTTACGCTTCTAGGGTTCACAATATGAGCCAGATCAAGTTGCTTGGATGAATTGACTTCTGCAGTTTGATCTTTGAGAGGATTGAGATAACTTGTTGCAGAACTCCTTCTCTCTTCTTTTCGAATGCAAATGTGCAAATGATGAACCAAAGAACCCTTTTATTTATGCCCAAACCCTAATTCTATTTTGCAATATATGTATAACCTAAGTTATTCCGGTTGCCTTGTTTTCCTTGTTTTGAGAGAGATCTTTCTGGATCATTGGTATGCACTATTAGCTATCTATCTATCTTTCCCAAATCATTCCACTTATCCGCAGATCAAGATACCTCAAATTTGAATCATACTGGATCTAACTATGAAAATCTTGTTCTTACTGGATGACTGTTAAACTAGATTAATTTCAGATGATTAACTTCTTCAAATTCCTTGCGGATCTTTCATATCTTTCCCAAGGGTTATTTAGATATTCTCTGAGATCTCTTTCAATTCGCAACTTTCCATGTGCCAATTTTAGGCACTAATTGATTGGCTTGGGGAAATTGTTTTCTTTTGTGACTCCCACTAAGCCAAAGCTCATCTATCTAGTTTTCAGAAGGAATATCAGCACCTAATTCTGGTGTAGATCCATCCTCAACATTTTATGCACTCCTCTTTACCCAAATCTTGTTCATCTCCCTCTGAATTTCATCCACATTCATTTTTCCTTTTCCTTTGTCTTGGTTTTGATTAAGATGCACTGGACCCTTTTTGTCCTAATTCTTACTTCTGCTGAATTTGGTAATATGACCGAATCTATTACAATTGGAGCAAACAATATTTCTTTGCATATTTGACTGATATCCTCTTGATCTACACTGATTAGCCATCTGTCCCATTCTATTGCATGCAAAGCATCTACCATTAAATGAATTGTTCATTTGCATATTTCTGCACTCATGAGATTTGTGACCATACCTTTTGCATTTAAAACATTGTCCGGAGAAGGATGAATTAGTTTGATTCATTCTTCTTCTGCACTGATTTGCTTTATGACCAAAGTTATTGCAGTTGTGGCAGTATCCATTGAAGGATGGATATCTTTGAGCATTAGGTTGCCTTACCAAAGGTCTTCTAGGCCTGTTCCTTGGATTTCCTGATCCAGAGTTCTTCTGACCGGATCCAGACCTTTCACCTTTCTCATACCCCAAGCTTTGCTTGTCATCTACTCTCTTTTGTCTTTCAACAAGAACTTCAAGCTGAGCAGAGCTTATCTTGAATTTCTCTTTGTATTCATTTGTTGTTTGAAGATCTCTTTTTAGAGTGTCAATCTGATTTTCAAGTTGTTCTGCATTATCTCTAGCTTCTTCCAGATTAGATTCCAAATGCCTGATTATTCTATCCATTTTGTGGCAGTCTTCTGATTTCTCTTTGAGAGATTGTTTTAGATTATCTTCAATTTTTTTCTTCTCTTCAATTTCTTGGGTGAATTTCATAACCCCTGATTCCATTACATGTCTTATCATAATGACCTCTTTTGATAGCTTCTCACATAATTTGTTCTTTTCATTCAAATCTTTATTTGCATCATTGGCTTCATTCTGACTTGCTAATTGCTGAAGTAGTTCCTTTCTCTTTTTCATAAAGATACTCAATTTCTCCTTTAGTTCATTTATGAAATCATCAGCTTGTTTGAGTCTTTCTCTTAAGTTATTGACTTCAGAGTGAGATTGCTCAAGATCATCTAAGGCAAACTAAAGTTGTTCCCTCATACCATACATATCCATTTGAATTCCCAGATCTTCCTCAAGTTGTTAGGCTCTGTTTGGAGGAACTTGGCTCTGATACCAATTGTTGATAACTAAGAGGGGGGTGAATCAGTTATCTTGATTATTTAACTTATGTTCTTCTTTAACAACTAATGCATCATTAAATTAAATAAGCGTGCATAACTATGAAAGTAGAAATAAACTCAATACACATAACACAATGATTTTGACATGGAAAATCCTGTTAAGGGAAAAACCACAGGGTGATTAACCCAAGATTGTATTCCCTGTTAAAAGAACAAGGTAGTACAAATGGCACTTGCCAATTAGGGTTCACTACCTGAGCACACTGCTCACAAGAGGCTCACTGCCTACAAGAGACTCACTGTCTACAAGTTATAAAAAGAATAACAAGATACTTGAACTGATGAGAAGCATCCACATATGTTGAGCTTCAGTTCCAGTTAGGCTCAGTACACTGATCTACTGCACTTCATTCTTCTTCTCCTTTAGTGCTACTGTCTTGTCACATACCAAACCTGTGTTATTTCTTCCACTTTGCTCTCTGCTTTTCTTCTCACTTTACAATACACCACACACACCTTCTCATTAAAATCCATCTAGTATATAGATATCCATACAAAGGATTTCAACATCTTTCTAGTCGGCATCCAGAATACTCAATATTTTTCCAAACTCTAGTCTGTCAGTTGAATCCTTGCTTACCAAGTGATGCGTATCAAAGAGATGCTTATAGAAGTCATCAATCATGTTGGCCAATCATGAATGATCCCTTAAGAAACTTTATTACCATCAATATCTCATTTGGATTAAGGTCTGAAGCTCTGTCGGTCAGTTCTTCCTCAGTTTACTCTGCCAAACAGGAACCCAACACTTAGGTGTTCATATCTTTTCACTCTTACATCACCAGAGGCTCAATCTCTAGAATATATTAGTCATGGTACTCCTCTTGACTTCCCCAAGTCTGCACTTTACTGAGATACTTCCTCTAAGAGATCTGGACTTGACTGTCAGACCTTGCTACATGCTCTGTTCTTGCTTATCAGACCAAGATACACTTTAGTCTGTCTTCTGGTATGGTCATACCATGTCCTACAGATGTGTGGGATGGACTTTGTTGCCATCAATGACAACACTCATGAAGCCACAACATGTCTCTTACCAACAGAAAGATCACAATATGATGTTCTAGATTTGATTTATTGGAAATAAGCCATGAGGTACAATAGGTACCATTTGATTTCAAATCATTGTTTATAATTTATTCTTCTAAGGCAAAGCAGAGAGCTAGGATAGTCTCCAACATCAAGGAAGATCCAAAATCTGGGAAAAGGACAGCCCAAGTTGTTGTCCCTATAATGGATAAGGCCAAAGGTGAAATTAGGCTAGAAAAGTATCAAACAACCCAGATTGATTAAGGGCATATGACCACTAAGAAAGAAGCTCTAGAACATCTTCAGAGTGCTGAAGTTGTGGTAGCCAAAATTAGGAAGCTCAAGGTGAGGAAGAAAGATGTAAAATGACAAAAAAATCAACTGTAGCAGTTTATACAAGGATTAGTGAAGCCAGATAGCTTGGCATCCACCCTACAAACTATAGAGAAACTGGCTGCACTTACATTGGTAAGTGAAGAAGAGATAGCTAACTTGGATGTACAAAAACATCAAGCTCAGAATATGGAAAAATGGTTCATAAAGTTTATAGCATCAGGGGAATAATTGATAAACACTTCTAAGTCTAACTAGGACACATTGTCCAATTTGAAAACCAACATTGATTCTTTGAAGGGTGAATTCACTCAGCAGATTCACAAGTGTAATTATACAATGGCTAGACTCAAGAGAGCTAAGGACATGTCAGATGGTGAGTTATTAAGAAATAAAATTGTCACCAATGTAACCCTGGCACTCATGGGGACATGGATGACATAAATGGATTATGAACTCAATTTATTAAAGGATAACATGGATAAAGTAAAAGACATCCAGACCAAAGTTCATAATTTGTTATCTAAGGAATTGAGAGTAATGTAAGAGTTACTAGAGGATGCTGTAGAAGAAGAAGAAATGCCAGATCTGGATAATGCTATACAAATGTTCAAGGATAAATTTAAAGAAGTAGCTGAAGACCCTAAAGAGTTCTTCACAGACGATGTCATGGATGAGATGGCTGAATTAAGTGTAAAGGTGAAGACATATAGTAAAGAAGCAGATAAAAGGACATCAATGATGGAGCCATTAGATGAACAGATATAGGCATTGAAATATACCAAGTTGAGAGCTACCACCATAAGCAAGTTCCAGGTACACACTTTTGTGTGGGACTATGATAATTATAAGAAAATAGATGCAGGAATGTAAACACATGAAGAAGATCCATCAACATAAAAGGGGGAATTGCATTTGTATTTTTAGCATGATGAAATGAAAGAGCATGGAATATTTGAGGAAGACAATTGTATTCACCAGAGGATTGCTTATTGGCAATTTGTGCCATGTGTCTTACATGTTGACTTGGTCAAGAGAATGTGAACTATTGATTGTAATAGACAAATCATAATCGCAGGATCTTTTGTAACCACCTCCTCTCCTTCTTCTATAAAAGGGGATGGAGTGCATTTTGTAAAAAAATTAGAATCTTAATTGAGGAGTTGTTGATTTTCATGGTCCTCTCTCAAGGTCAATTGTAAATACATACTCTTTTGCACACTTAATGAAGAAAAAGCCCTTTTGATTACAACTAATCATAAACTTTGAGTAGTCAGTGGATGAATTCTAGACCTGTTACTTTGATTTGCTACATCCCTTGGAGTGCATTTCATGTTGTCCATGTTGTCTTCATTCCTTTCCTTTGAAGTTAGCATTAGTCATATCTAGCTGTGGAACATCTTGGTGAACATATGGTTTGATTTCGTTCTTTTCATGACAATATGAAGAGTATATATGGATCAATGGCTAAAGATTCACTTACTTTCAGTAAAATGTAGAAAGTATTTATTTAAATTTGTTTAATTGCATTCAATCTTCATCATAATTGCAAATACTCAGAAAAAATAAAGCAAATACAAAGAAATATGGAGATATCTAGTAGATAATTGAATATCTTTAGCATATTTGAGAAAATAGCATGTTGAAATGACAAATATCATGCAAGGAAACATACATAATGTTAGAAATCATGGAAATATATGCTTATAGGCACATCATTTGAATAAATTTACATTACAAAAGTGATATCCAGTTAATATGAGAAATATGCAGAAGAATTAATCAAACTTTCATAAATATTTGCATCATCCGGTTAAATACAGTAGGATTTAACCTTGTTTGTTAAGAAATTCATAGAGAGTAGGTAAAATCAAGTTTATCTAGACATGAATTTCTCTGAATCATAAACGTAAGGCCCCTTGAATGGAAAACAACAATGCACATCAAACTACTGAGTAACATCAGATGATTATGAACTAATCCATAGAGACTTGGGATTATGAATTCTCTAAATTCATCATATCTTTCAAGATGATAACGGTTTGATATGCATTTCTTTATCTATGTTTATGACTAACATCATGATCAACAGGTAGGAGGTATAGAGGGGAGGGAAAGGGTAGGAGGTAAAGAGGGGAGAGAGAGAGAGAGAGAGAGAGAGAGAGTACTTTTGACATGTAACCCTAAACCCTAAACCCTAAACCCAAGCAACCCTAAACCCCTAAAACCTAAATAATGCCCCTAAACCTGAGGAACCTTAAACCTCTAAAACCTAAATAATGCCCCTAACCCTAAACCTAAGTAACCCTAAACCTCTATCTCTCTATCTATATCATCCCTCTACCTCTCAACCTCTCTCCCTATGTCTTTGGCCATGTCCCTCACTGTCTATCTCCCTATCTCTCACCTCAGTCTCCTCTATACCTCCCTATCAGTTCTCTCTCTCTCTAAACCCTAAACCCTAAACCTATAAACCTTAACCCCTAACCCCTAAACCCTAAACTTGAGCAACCATAAACCCCTAAACCATAAACCCTAAACCCCTAAATGCTAAACCTAAGAAACCCTAAACCTCTATCTCCCTATCTCTCTATCTCCCTATATCTCTCTCCTCTGTCTCCTCTATCTCTCCCAATCTTTATCAGTCCCCTCTCTCTATCTCTCTCTAAAACCTAAACCCTAAACCTCTAAACCCTAAATAATTCCCCTGAAACCTAACCCCTAACCCCTAAACTTGAGAAACCCTAAAATCATATACCCTAAATAATGCACCTAAACCCTGACCCCTAACCCCTAACCCCTAAATCCTAAACCCGAGCAACCCTAAACCTCTATCTTCCTCTCTCTACCCTCTCTCTCTCTCCCCTAAACCCTAAACCTCTATCTCCCTATCTCTCCCTAATCTCTCTATATTTATTGTCCTTCTACCTCTTAATCTCTCCCTATGTCTTTGGCCATGTTCCTCACTTTCTATCTCCCTATCTCTCCCCTTGGTCTCCTATATATCTCCCTATTGATCATCTCTCTCTCTCTAAACCCTAAACCCTAAACCTTAACCCCTAACCCCTAAACCTAAGAAACCCTAAACCCCTAAACCATAAACCCAAGCAACCCTAAACCTCTATCTCCCTATCTCTCCCCTATCTCTCTATCTCTATCATCCCTCTACCTCTCAATCTCTCTCCCTATGTCACTAGACATGTCCCTCACTTTGCCAATCTCTATTGGTCCCCTCTCTCTATCTCTCTCTAAACCCTAAACCCTAGCCCCGAGCAACCCTAAATAATTCCTCTAAACCCTAAACACTAACCCCTAAACCCTAAATCCTAAACTTGAGCAACCCTAAACTCATAAACCATAAATAATGGCCCTAAACCCTGACCCCTAACCCCTCAACCTGAGCAACCCTAAACCTCTCTCTCTCTCTCTAAACCCCTAGACCCTAAATAATGCCCCTAAACCTGAGCAACCCTAAACCTCTATCTCCCTATCTCTCCCTTATCTCCCTATCTATATCATCCCTCTACCTCTCAATCTCTCTCTCCCTATCTCCTCTATCTCTCCCTATCTATCTCATCTCTCTCCCTCTCTACCTATCTCTCCCTATCTCCCTATCTCTTCCCTATCATTCCTCTATCTCTCTATCTCTCTCCTCTATCTCTCCCTCTCCCTTATCAATGAAGGAAATGGAAAAAAGGAAACTCTCTCTCTCTCTCTCTCCAACCTCTCTCCCTCTTCCTCCCTCTCCCTCTCCCTTATCAACAAAGCATATGGAAACAAGAAAACTAGGACATGCAAAGAGGGATGTGGATATAAATTGGGAGGATGAAATGGAAACAAGATAAAATGAAAGTTCAATAGATGGGAAGAATGATGAGAGGAGAGGTGGAAAATACTAAAATAGGGAAAAATTGGTGGGATCTAAAGGGAAATTGGAAAGGAAAAGGAAAACTAGGAGGTAGATAGGTGAGAGAGAGAGAGAGAGAGGGTAGCAAGTAAATAAGGGAGGGAGGGAGAGAGAGGGTAGGAGGTAGAGAGGGTAGGGAAGTAGAGAGTGAGAGAGAGGGTAGGAGGTAGAGAGTGGAGGGAAGTAGAGAGTGAGAGAGAGGGTAGGAGGTAGAGAGGGGAGGGAAGTAGAGAGTGAGAGAGAGGGTAGGAGGTAAAGAGGTGAGAGAGAGAGAGAGGAGGGGAGGAAGAGACCTAGAGGGGGGAGAGAAAGAATAATAGAGAGAGGGGTAAGGAGGGAGGGAGAGAGAGAATAATAGAGAGAGGGGTAAGGAGGGATGAAGTGATATGATTTTATTTCACCATAACGCTAGTGCGTTATAACGTGCTCGCGTTATGTGAATGCACAAAATGTGAGTGTGTTATAACGCGCTTGTGTTATGCTTTGCTTTGGTAATTTCCAAGCCTTTGGCTTCCAACCCAAAGGCTTGGACTATGTTTTGGATGTCCAAAGATGTGTTTTTACAGATTGTAACAAAAATTACATAATCTGGGGTTTGCACTTGTTTTAATGACAAGTCAAAAAAATACCACCATAATCTTAAGCTCTCTTAGCTTTCTAAACAAATAATTTTTTTCACATTTTGAGTATGTTAAGGATTTCATCTTTAATTTCTTTTATTAGTGTATCTATTTTTTGTCAAAAACTACTGTGTGGTATTTTTGACTTTTTTTAACCATTCATCGAAATTTCAAATAAATTACACTTTTAGAAACTAGACTCCATTCTACACATTTTTTTATTTAAAAAAATTGATTAGTTTTTAAAAATTTTAGGGGGAGCATGCTCAATTTTCTATTTTTTCAAGATGTGTCCACTTTGAAAATTAGTAAAAAGTCAACTATTCATGACAAAATTATCAAAAAAATCAGGGATAAACTACATGGTGTTAGATAATTTCTCACTGAAGTGATTTTTGAAATACTAAAAAAAAGTTGACATTATAGGGGGAGCACACCAGACACTATGTTATGTTTTTTCGAAAAAAATGGGACCAATTTGTGTGCCCCCCCTTTTTGAACCCCTTAATCTCAACCATTTTTTTAAAAAAATAGTAGTTTAGAAACTAGATTCAAAGCACTACAACTCTTGTTTTTATTGTATCTTCAAATTTTGAGTTTAACTATCTTCAATTTCTCATCCAATGTCAATCTTTCCTGATTTTAGAAAAAAAAGTGGCATCTGAAGACCCCCGCTTGGTCACCCATCTTTGTGCACTTACCCAGGTATGAATCAATTCAAAATAAAGAACTAATATTGCATTTAAAATCCCATCAATATAACTAAAATTTTGATTAGATACAAATCATAGGCTCAAGAAACTTGACATAATCTTATAGACACCCAAAAATGTCCATCTCTTATAGCACCTTATGTTTTTCCCTAGGTACCCATGTCGTCGCCATCATAACCCCTTCTTCATCCTAACATTTCCTCTAATAAATTAAATAAATCCAACACTTATTTAATTTATCCCATCCCTTCGAATTATGAAATAAATAAAATTTATTTATTTAAATTCATCACTTTATGCTTTCCCTATTTAAATAAATAAATCATTTTTATTTATTTATTTAATCCTCACATGCTTCATAAATTAAATAATTTTTAAACTATTTAATTAGGACTTGGCCCACCTTCCATTTCCATCTCAACTCATCTCTCAAATCACTCCAACCACCTTCTGATTTTCTCTTGAGATGACTCAAATCATCTCTTGAGTTAACTCTTCCAACTTATAATTTCCTCCCAAGTTGCACAACCAACTTTCTAATTCCATCTCCTCTCACAAAATGGAAACCTTCCCCCAATCCACATCACTCAACTTGAGAGGATCTCCCATTGCAAAAATGGAAACTTTCCAACTCCTCTCCCACCAAAAAAATCTATTTAAACCCCTCTTTTTGCCTTTTCGAAGGATCTCACCTCTTGCATGCACCGTTACTCTGCCAAAATTCCTCTAGCCCTCACATCCATCATCTATCTTTCATCTACCTAATCTCCATCCTATCATCATTATGCTGCATATCTGAGCAATCATCATTCCAATCATTCAAGCTATCAGACATGCATGCATTGATCATTCAAGGCATCTGAGGTATTTGGAGGGTTTGGACTGAGGTATTGCATGTTTTGTTTAATCTTTCGTTTTGTCCAAATTTTTTGGTTACATTTCTGGCATGCCCAGTGGGATGCACTTCTCTTGATCAAATATTTTGTTTTTGCATATTTTTGTGGTAAAAATTTGTGTTTCATCTAACCCTCATTTGTGAGTTTTGAAGGGAATCTAGCACAGGTGATCTCTGGGACAAAAACTGACATCGTCATCGTGTCAGGGAGGCCGTTTACACGAATTTTGACTATAAACTTGATATGGTTTCCTCACAACAAAATTTTTGGTAAAAATTTGAAAAAAATTTTAGCCCATATAGAACGGATCTATACCATATGGGCCTTTCTCTCTGATCTCTATGCTCTCTAGATTCAAGTTGTAAGGTTATATTGCAGGTTGGTTGTACTTTTGACTGTGTGTTTGAGTGTTTTGGATGCAGCTTTGAGCCTAGTCGAAATCCTAAAACCATAAGTCGACTTCTTTGACCCCTGGTGACTTTGCTCTAAATTACTATTTAAACCTCAATCTATCAACCTTGACTACTTTAAAAGTTTCATTGACATTCCTTAAACCCTATATCTTCATACATTTATGCAATCCGAGATCCCCCAAGCCGTTGATCTTTTGACCATAAGCTTTGGATCACCTATCACTTGGCCCTGATTTGTTAGAAAACCCTAGACCATGGTTTAGGGGTCCATCACTATGAATATTATTCCTTCATTTGAATCTATAAATTGTTATGGTTAAATCTTTAGTTGCTCCTCTTCCAATCATCGACATCCTCAAAACCACTAGTCAAATACCCTAAAACCGCCAGTCGACTTTGGCTTTGATCGCTTGGCCACCACTGCCTAAAGCCTAAGTCGCCACTACCCAAAGCACTGCCACCTATCATCCAACTTCAATTTTGATCCTTCTGACTTCAACCTTGTTCTCCCCATAACCTTGTCCTCTGCCTCCTTGTCCACGATCTTGTTTGCCTCCTTGTCTGCGATCTTCTCCACGACATTGTCCTCTGCTTCAAACTGAGTCGAAACCCCCAAGTCAGCTTTCAATGCCCTCTCAACTCTCTTGATTATATATAGTGTTGACAGTCAACCTGTGACAATCGGCCTCCAAAACCCTAGCCATGGGTCTTTCAACTTAACACTTGTCTATTTATATTTCACCTTTAGGTTTTGACTTTAACATTTAGGGTTTAATAGTTGGCATTTAACATTTGGAGTCAAAATTTAGGTTTGTCATTTGCTTTAGGTTTAGGCTTAATTACTAGCATAAAATCTTAACCACAAACCTTAACCTCCAGGACGTACTATGCACATGTGACCAAACCACTAAAACATTAGCAGTCAAAGTCAACAACCAACCTCCAAATAGTCAACACATTCAACCTTCAACAATTCAACAGTCAAACTTGCCTTTTATCCTATGTACCATAAGGGGGAGTGTAGAGTTAAATACTCTACATTTTGTTTCAGTTGCAACGCATCAATGGGTTATAGCGGGTTTCAATTTTTGCCTCTGCAAGTGTTCCTGTGAAAGTTTTCGCATCACCACAAGGGTTTCTGCAAGGGTTTCTTTTTGCTAAAGTCTCAGAGTAGCGTGAAACTTGCCAAGTGTCAAGCCTCAGTTCCAGCCACACTTTTGTTTCTATGTTATAACTCTAACGCGGATTGTGCCACGTGGTGGAAGGTGTTTCAATATTGTCTAAAGTTATTAGCCGCGAAACTTGCCAAGTGTTAGTTTCTGCTTGAGTTTCAAAGTTTCTTTAAAATTTTATGTGTGCACGCGGAAGGTGCCATGTGTCCTTTGTGGTAGCTGCGGAACTCGCCATGTGTCAGCTCCCATGGGTTGGTTCTTATGTTTCACCGTTTAATGAAGTATGGAGGTGGGTCCCCAGTTTTAAAGTCTCAAATGCAGTGGAAAGCGACACGTGGTGGATGTGGCGTCTAAGTGAAAGGCTTTCTAACTTTTCCACAGTGTTAATAAAGGTTTCTCAAATGATGCGGATGGCAACAAGTGTCGATCTCCGTGCAAGTTTCTTAAAGAGTTTCAAGAGCGCGGAAGGTGCCACGTACAAATTCATAGTGATAGCGAAAGGTGCCACCTGTCCCTATTTTCCTTTTTAAAAGCTATCCAGCGGTAAGTGTGGTGGGTCCCATTTCTCATAGATAATAAAGTTGTAGTTGTTGCGGATTGCGCCAGATGTCATAGGCGGAGCCCTCCCGAATATAAAAGACATAGTTAAGTAAAATGTTGCGGAGCAAGACACGTATTGTTTCTAAGTGCTATGGACGCTGCCATGTGTTAGTTTCCTGTTTCTCCCAAGAAGTAAAGAAGTTTCAAGTAATATGAATGCGGAAGCCGCCAAGTGTCTGTTCTTTATTAGGAGACGCGCCACACGTATTTTGTCACAGCCAATGGACTTGCAGTTATTGTAACTGTTTGTGGATCTAAAAGATTTCAAGTGTTAGAGACTTCCAGTTAGCTCCAGTTCAGTTAGACTGTTGGGATTCGATTGTGTAGACAATCTAGAGCTGATCATGTGCTATAAATATGTAACATTGGTAATCACCAAGGGGATCCCATTCATAGATAATTTTTGGCTAGAGATATTTTCTATCAGAGATTCAAGAGAGTTTGAGACTTTTTGCTATGACTAGTAATATCATTTTGCCTTTAGTTTTTTGTTCTTGATTCAAAAAGTAAATGTAACTGTGCATGTATTTGTGCCTCTTATATTGCTGGGAAATTAATGAGAAAGATAGAGTTCTGTGCCTTGGTTGATATTTTCTGTGCCATTGTAAATTGTATGTTTGTGAGCCTTTGAGTTTATTCATTATATCTGTTTATGTTAATCATGCAACATTTTCTCTTTAACGTAACTAAATCTTGAGGATAGCTTCACTGTGCTTAAGTTGAGAGAGATACTTATTATTCAGGCGCATCGCCATAGATAGATTTGCTTTAACTGTATCTTTATTTCTATTAATTTCTACCCTTTTCCCAAAACCCATTTAAAATAGAGAAGAGCCAGCTTCTTTAAAATCTAGAGGTTATTTCAAGTAGCTCCCACATTCCTGAAACTTCCCATGTTGGTGTTAGAACCTGTGCAATTTTACACATCAATAGGGGGTAGGTTTTTATTTGAATTAACAACCCAAAATTGTAATCACCAAACACAAACAAGTACGTGACATCAAGAAACTTTGCAAAACCATCCAAAAAGCCAAAAAAACAAATGGTCAACAAAACTCAACCTGGTCAAACCCTTCATTTTCAAACATGCCAAAGGATGCATTTTTTTTCTTTTTGCCATAACTTGGTCATACAAGCTCCAAATCATGCAAACAAATACTCGTTGGAAAAATAATTTGATGAAGTTTGTAGATATGCAACTTTTTTTAGGTAATTTTATCATTTTATCAGCTCTTTTTATAGTCAAAGTTTAGCTACTTTCCAAACTTAACTCTATGGTTTTTCTTAGAAACTAATGTGTATTGGTGCAGCTTGTCAAAACACGTGTATCAAAGAATGGAGAAAACAAACTACTGACATATCTTCTACAGGTTTGATTGGCCAAAGAATCTTTTTTATCACTAAATTAGGAACACTTCAATTTGGTGTTTAAAATGAATCCTACATACTCTGTGTTTGTTTTCTTTGTTTGCTTGTTGAGTCTATGTGTAACCCGACTTAGCAACGAGAGTATCCTCTACTCCTACCTAACCAATGGATCTGGGGTGCAAGAGAAATTGTTGCTAACTCTAGAGGGCATGCCTTCCCATTGTGAGAAGGGGTACAACCCAAGTGGAAATAGGCTAAAGCCAAGCCCTTCCAAGCCACTATATAAATAATGTGTTTGTGACGAAAGTCATAAAAAATAGGTGCAGTTATGTCATACCGATGAATGTTCCCTACAGTACCTTATGGTGAGTGAAACCCTATAGAGCATAACCTCTTTAGGCTAGGGGGCCTCCTAATCGAAGCGAATCACCGCATGTATGGCCACCTGAATGGAAGCCCTTACTAGAAACCTAGTGCAGTAGCCAAAAACTTTATATATGTTGGCATAGGAGGTCAGACCTCTGAAGCCATCCCACACTTTCGTATCATATAGTAGAGATGGCAAATTTCTGGAGGTCTTTGGATCTTTATAAATTCAAAGTCTAGTATGCCTGAGAAGTGAGTGCACTGTAAGGGGGAGCCAGTGCTACTAGACTTCTAGGCCATCCGCTAT
The DNA here is from genome assembly GCA_027924645.1 of Cunninghamia lanceolata. Lineage (NCBI taxonomy): Eukaryota > Viridiplantae > Streptophyta > Pinopsida > Cupressales > Cupressaceae > Cunninghamia > Cunninghamia lanceolata. Next base: position 17,419,198 of record BSBN01000524.1, read on the forward strand.
AAGTAGGTGTGGCTAGAGAAATCCAAGTGGGAACCCAATAGATATTGTCCTTGCCTAGCCTATGTGGTAAATGTTTGTGAGTGGCTTGTGTATGAGTGTCTACCATCTTGTTTTCTTGTCATAAAATTGCCAAGAAAAAAGCTGTCAAAACAAAATCCCTGTCACAAAACAATCTCATCCTAACACACATCCTAAGCCACATCATTCATATCCTCTAATACTAATCATCCTACTCAATCATCATTCTAATTTCATCCTAATCACTTCATCCTAGTCATTACCCAATCAACTTCATACATTTCATATCCAAACATACATTAATCACTCCACATCCTCACATCCTAATATACTACTTGTAAACATGGACACGACATTCCCAAACAAGACCTATGAGAATGATCCTTATGGCACCCTAAGAATTCTTGACACCCTTGAGTGGTTATATAGAAAGGAACAAGTCTCTACGCCACCACAACACCAACAATTCCCACAACATCAAGTCATAAGCCAATACCAACAATCCCAAATCCAACAAGCACATCATCAACTTCCACATCAATCCTATGTGTCCTCTATACCATCATATCAATCTCATCTATCTACATGTCATGTTACCCCTTCATCAACCTATTACACACCTTCCAATATCAAGCCGTCTCCATACCAATCCTCTCAACAACCATTATCCTATGTGATCCCTCCACCAACACACCATCAACACCTTCAACCACAACCACAACCCATTCAGTAATTCCAACATCAAAACATTCAACAACTCATACCACAACAAGCCCAACCTCATCACATTCTATCTCAATCTCATGTATCACCTAACCTGCTTACCTATTATATGAATGTCCAATCAACCCAAGATCATCTGCTTCCTCATTCTAACCTCCCAACACATCACCCAACCCATTCACAAGGTAACCAAATATCCTTACAAGAAGCACATGCAAAATCAAATTGTCCCTTGTACATAAATCAAACATCCTTAAGTCCACTTTTGGAGCAAGACTTAATATCCTTTGGTGAGGGAGATACCTATGTGTCACCTAATCCTACTCCAAGTGGCCCATTGTATATAAACCAAGTGTCCTTAAGTCAATCTTTGGAGCAATATTTAATATCCTTTGATGAGGGAGATACCAATCTAGGTTATGCACCCTATGAGCATCCTCCATCACCACCCATTCCAATGCCAACACATGTGCCTACTAGTCCTATCTCGACACCTTCCAACCACATTTTTCTTCCATTCAATCGTATTCCCAATCCAAATCCTAACATGTCCGATCCATCTCATCCCACAAGTCCTAATCCTAAGCCTACAACACTATCCACCATTATCGTCCATCCCCTATATTGTCCATTCACACATACCCTAATGAAGGATGTGATCCATTGGATACTAGCTAGGAATAACTTATCCCTATGTCAAACACCTATCTTAGCACCTAGCAACGAGCCCTCCATTAACATGCCTAGCCCTTCAAGCCCATCATGTGACCTACAATCTATTGAGCCAATTGAAGAGCCTCCTATCATGAGTCTAAGTCAAAGTCCATCATACTCTCTTATGGATGAATATTAAGAACCCATCAAACTCATCCAAGAGCCTTCCACTTCCATCCAAAACCAAGAGGTATGTCAAAAATATAATCCTAAGCATGTGGAAACATCAACCTCTTGTCTAAGTCAAGATCAAATCCTTTCCATTCACTCCACTGATAGTATCTATCTTTTCTATGATCAAGATGACATCCACGAAGAAGATATCCATGAGCACCTTGATCCTATCCATAATCCCTTACCCATCCATGAGCAAGACACCCCTTCCATCCATCCTCCATCTAGCCCTAATCTACAAACATCTATTTCCCTTGATGAGACACATGCCTCCCAAATAAGCATAGAAGATCAAACAAATACCTTGGATCATAATGCACATAAGCAAGATCTTAATGATCCTTCCACATCCACCATCGACCCTATTTCAAAGCCATCACATCCTATTGGTCTTTCCACTGTCATTCATGAATGTTCCTCCCTAGGAACATAACCACCTTTATCCACCATCTCACCTTCTCCATCCAATAAGGAACTCGTGTCTAATGTTCCACCTACACATAGTCCCATAGCCCATCGCATCCTCCAAAACATGAATTATCAAGGTAAAGGCTTAGGCCTTCTTGAACAAGGTATTTTGGAGCCAATCCATGTCAAAGTCCCTCCGCGCTCATTTGGCCTTGGATACACACATCAAGGTCAACAATCTAATGATGTTGGTACTTCCTCCATCCCTCCTAAGTCCACCACTTTCCATCTCAAACCCTATCATACTTCTAAGACATATGTTGTCATTCCACCTCCATCATCTTATAAGTGTCAAAAGCATGTGATCATTCATCTCCCACCATCCACTTTGCCTCCGCTTCTTCCAACTCCTAATATCCCTCCATCAAATCTACCTCCACTACTTCCAACACCTTATCCATCCATCCATAAATTTTATAAAAATCCCAATCATGACCAACAAATGCACATATTGTCTAAACATGAATCTTCCTCTCCTTCCACTCACCCCATGGGATTCAAAAATAAAAACTTGGATGTCTCTACATATAAAACAAAAAATTCTAAAGGTCCAAATGCCTTAGAGTACAAATGCAAAAATTCAAAGTAAAATCCATCCAAAAAGCAATCCAAACCCATACCTCCACAAGAAAAGTCAACAAATAAAATGGTATGGGTCCCTAAGAAAAAAGAAGCAATCGAGTCAAATGAGGCATCCACCTCTCAATCATCCCAACCATCCACTTTCTCCTCTTCCATCCATTCCATCCAAAAGTCCCAAATTCCTCCATCCCACATGAAAAGCAAAAATCATAAAAACACTAAGCCCATGTGGGTCCCTAAATGCTTACATCATCCATCTCCTAAGTAAACAACCCCATTGCTTCATACACCACCATCCAACCAAAAGATTCAATGTTTATCACAGTGTGTGCAACAGTTGGTCATGATTCCATTCTATTCCGCCACATTTCCACATGCCTCCATCTCCCCACCTTTCATCCACTATCCTACATATCTTCCCCATCCTATTCCTATGGTCCATGCTTTTGCATAAGCCTTTCATCCATCCACATCATAATCCATATCATATTATCCACCATCTACCTAATCCATCTTTCACATAATCCCATACCAACATCTATGAGCACATTTGACATGGTCCATGCAATGACATCCATCTAGTGGGACTATCACCTTTCAGGGAACTAAACACTTGAGTCCCTTTCATCCATATCCCCTATCCCATTCAAAAAAGTCAGAGAAAATGAAAAAATAAAAAAAATAGTAAAGAGAAATCCCTTCGTCCAACTGTGAAAACCTAGTAAATAGGCACCCTAGATAAGTACCATGATCAAAACTTGGTAAATAGGTGCCTTGGATAAGTACCATGATGAAAACTTGGCAAACAAGAGTCATGTGTAAATTGATCTTCTATGTCAGCTACACTTGGGGGCACATTGTCGCATCCACACTATCATTTTCCAACCTATCATTTTTCATCCTGTCACAACCTATCATACCATTTCATATCCTATCTTACCATGTCCTTATCCTTTCTACATACGTATACCTATCATATTGAGTCCATTCATCCCTTCCTCATCTCGATCTTGATAAAGATTGGGGGAAAAATGTTGAAACATGCTTTGGATATCTCTTGACATACACCTTATCCTTCCAAAGTAAATACTATCATTATCGTCTTGCCATCACCCATTTAGCCATCCTATCCAAACTAACCAAATCAAATTGTCCTCTCATATCCTTGTCATAAGACTTGTCATGAAAAACCCTAAGTATTGCACCTAGAATGGGGCATGTTATTTTGATGCGACATAGCCATTTGAGATCACATCCTTTTTTCTTACGCATACATCCATCCTTTCCATCCCTTATGGCCCATCCTTCCATCCATCCAATCCTACCTACCTATCTCCTGACACCTAGACTTGGTCCTCCCTAGTCATTGGTATCTAGCACAAAGGCTACCCCAAATTGTAAATCCGTTGACATCCTCAAAACATATAAAAATACAAAAAAAATGGTAAAATGTCCTGAAAAAATCCAAAAAAATCATAAAATGTCCTAAAAAAATACCAAAAAATCATAAAATGTCCTGAAAAAATCCAAAAAAATCATAAAATGTCCTAAAAAAATAGCAAAAAATAATAAAAAGTCCTAATAAAATCCAAAAAATCATAAAAAGACCTAAAAAATATAGAAAAAATCATAAAAAGCCCTGAGAAAATACAAAAAAATCATAACAGGCCCTGAAAAAAAATACCAAAAAATCATAAAATATTTCCAAAAAATCTAAAAAATCCAAGCAAATAAAATCAATCATCCTCAAACAATCCATCATATCCAATCATTAAATCAAATCAAAGCTCATCAAATTCATCAAATCAAATCCTATCACACCTATCAAATCAAATCAAATCAATCCCATCTCATCAAACATCCAATTAAAAATCCAATCAATCCCATCAACCCAATCAATCCCTAAATTACATCAATCCATCCATCTTCACCATCACCATCATAAAACAAATTAGAACTACATCTCATCTCTATCGTTAAGTGCCTTGATCTCATGGACAAGGGTATGTAGGCAGTCTAGAGTATGAAGGAAATATCCAGATTCAGGCACAAGGCGATACATCTATTCCATCTTCCATCCTTCTTCTAATCTCCCTCATCATCATTCATCTCACTTTCATTTTCCACCATCTATCTCTCACATTATCAAATCAATTCTTCAAATCCAATCCATATCATCACCTCATCAAATCAATCCAATCATCCAACCAATCCATCACATCAACTCAAATCACCTCAATCCATCACATCAACAAATCAAGCCAATCTATCAATCATCAAATATATCAAACAATCAAAATCACATCAATCCCATCTAATCAATTCTAATCAATCCATCACCTGATCAATCCATCCCCCTTCATCATTGTTATCACCAAACAAATCAAAACTACATCTCATCCTTATCGTTAAGTGCCTTGATCTCGTGGACACGAGTATGTAGGCAGTCTGGAGTATGAAGGAAGTGCCCAAATTCAGGCACAAACGATATTCCTCTTTCTTCTTTCATCATCTTCTTCTATCATCTATCTTCATCAATTCATCAATCTCTCCAAACAATTCTTCCAATCAATCAATTCTTCAATCACTTCTTCCAATCAACTTCATCATCAATCATCCATTCAATAAACTCAAATGCAAGTCATCCTTATCCATACCAAACAAGTTAATCAATCTTGCCAAGTTATCCAATCGTAATCAATGGTCTCGATCCTAGCCTTGTTGTAAACCCAATCAATCATCAGTAAATCAATCAATTAATCATCAGTTTACAACTTGACAAGGGCAATACCTTGTTTGTTTTTGTATCATTTGTGTATGCTTTCTTGCTTGCTTGTGTGTATTATCATTTTTTCATTTGCATCTGTATCCTCCTAGCAAATATTTATATCTTGTATCTAGACAAGGTTGTATTACACTGGGGCATGAGACACATCGTCACCTTGGTCTTTATACCTTGGTGCATAACGTCTAGTGCTATATCAAACATATGATTGCTCACTTTCATTGCAGCATAACGTATCCTTCATCTCTTTCCTCCACTTCCTATCTTGCATCATTCATCTTATCCCTCCTTGTCATTCCATTTCATTTCGAGAGCCTACCCATGTTTGTCCAACTCGCCTATCCTCTCGAGGGGGCATCATCATTCCATCATCATCCTATCATTCCATCCTCATCCTATCTTTCCATCATCATTTTTTCTTCTATCCATATGATCTTAGCTTCTTTGAAATGATGTTACTCGACACAAATTTCATCATCTCAAAGAGGGGCAAAATGTAGACACCCAAAAATGTCCATCTCTTGTAGCACCTTATGTTTTGCCCTAGGTACCCATGTCGTCGCCATCGTAACCCCTTCTTCATCCTAACATTTCCTCTAATAAATTAAATAAATCCAACATTTATTTAATCTATCCTATCCCTTCAAATTATTAAATAAATAAATTTTATTTATTTAAAGTCATCACTTTATGCTTTCCCCATTTAAATAAATAAATAATTTTTATTTATTTATTTATTTAATCCTCACATGCTTCATAAATTAAATAATTTTTAAATTATTTAATTATAACTTGGCCCACCTTCTATTTCCATCTCAACTCATCTCTCAAATCACTCCAACCACCTTCTAATTTTCTCTCGAGATGACTCAAATCATCTCTTGAGTTAACTCTTCCACCTTCTAATTTCCTCCCAAGTTGCACAACCAACTTTCTAATTCCATCTCCTCTCACAAAACAGAAACCTTCCCCCAACCCACATCACTCAACTTGAGAGGATCTTCCATTGTAAAAATGGAAACTTTCCAACTCCTCTCCCACCAAAAAAATCTATTTAAACCCCTCTTTTTGCCATTTCGAAGGATCCCACCTCTTACATGCACCGTTACTCTATCAAAATTCTTCTAGCCCTCACATCCATCATCTATCTTTCATCTACCTAATCTCCATCCTATCATCGTTATGCTGCATATCTGAGAAATCAACATTCCAATAATTCAAGCGATCAAACATAGATGCATCAATCTTTCAAGGCATCTAAGGTATTCAGAGGGTTTGGACTGAGGTATTGCATGTTTTGTTTTATCTTTCTTTTTGTCCAAATTGTTCAGTTACAAATCTAATCTTCTTTAATAATACATAAAGAATCAAAGAAACGGGCCATATGTTGTAATGAAATTTTTACATCCACTACAACAGAAGACAAATCAAAATCATACACAAACCAACAAATGTGGTCCTAGACATGAGTCTATCACCCCTTTAAATTCTTATCCAACAATGGAGACATTCAAATTATGGAGGGGGTTTCTTCTTGTAAGCCACTTCTCTAGATTTTACAACAATAAATGACACAAGAATTTAGACTTGAACTAAAAATTTAACACCAAAGAACATACAAGACGAGAGGATACCCTATTTTAATTTTTGGTAGAAAAATATAGCTTGAACTTTATAGAGAAAATCCATACTTATACCCAATATCTCTACATGCTAAATCTCTCACATATAGTTGACACATGTTCCAACCTATTACAACCTAGGTCTCATATCCTCATTAGACCTATTGCAACAACCTCTTTGTTGAATAATTTATTCCCATGAATGATGCAACACACTCAATTAGATCTTTCCACAAGAATCTCAACATTGATAGGCCCTGATTACATGATAACCATACCACTTTTATCAAAAGACATTCTTTGGGATTAGATTTTTTCAGGAGTGATAGATCTCCTTTACATGTGCATGTGTGGTGCTTACAAAAGACTCAATTTTATTGATTTTTGGTACTAATTAATGTCTTGTAGGTCACCCATCCTATAAAAGGTTAATTTTCCTCTTGTTGTTGATAATCAATATGGACAAAATTTGATTCTCATTTAACTCATTTAGTTACCTATTTTTCAATTAGATACATGGTGCCAAAATCATACCTACCCCTCCAATTACTCAAGAAGTCACAATAACTTCATCAACTATCTTGAAAAAACTACTCTTCATCAACTGGGTAAATAATTCCTTAGCCAAATCATAAAATACTATCCTTCTTCAATTCTCACCTACCTTTCTTTAGATCACACCCTCTAAATGAAAATTTGTAATAGAAAAGATCTATCAACTAAACTTTTGGACTCCATACTCCATCACCTTTTATTTGAAAACTATAACTCTACTCTATGAACTAAAGGTTTTGACTTTCACCTTTAATCATTTGTGTGGGTCAATTTCCCTTTATATCAATGAATGCATGAATTTGGTGGGATCTTCAGATGCTTATTATTTGACAAGCTAGCCTCTACAATAGTCAAGAATCATGAAGTGTCAAAATATTGCTTGTGTGAGCTCTTTTTCTTCACACTCCATTACAACTCAATAACATCATGCCATTTTGAAAAATCAATGTTCCACAAGATCTTGTCCAATTAATAGATGTTACACACTTGTGACACATGGATCAATCAATGATCCATGAACCTCCAAGTCTATGATTATTGGGATTTCAAGCCTTACCTCATCTTACATATTGATTTCTCATTTTCCTGCAATTTATTCTATTTGTTACATATAGAAAATTGGAGGGGACTATATAATAACTAAGTTTTATTTTATTGGTATGATTACAATGACTACCTTATAATAAAATGCCATTTCAAATGATACCACATTACTTTTGCTGCTCCAATTCATACCTATAATCACTAGAATCCTACCCCAAGTAGTATCTTACTTCAAAGTCCATGTGGAATGTTCTTTCTCCTATTAATTTTATTTTTTTAATAGACATATCATATCTACTCTAGACTCATATCAGATGTTATTCATTGAATCTTTGCAATTTTGTATGTTTCCAAGATATAGCACTCAATGTAAGGAGAATGTACCCAAAAATGACATCCATATCTCTATCTTTTTATGACTGTTTGAATAAATTTCCTTTCATATTGGCTACATATATGTTTTCTTTGACATGCATCTTCATAGTAGCTCACATGGAATTTTAAGTAGGGGAAAAATGTAATGATGAATATTAGACACCTTGCACTTTTTCCCTATGTTTTGGGCTCACTTTGACTTGATTACTATTTATGTATTAACTAGTGTACAAGTGGCACAATTTATGCATAAATGATGACATATAGCCTTATCCTTACCTATTTCCATATACACTCACTCCTAGGGACTCATTATATTCCTTTGTTTATCAATGGACACTATCAAGGGTTTTGATATGTAATTTGTAAAACTAACCCAAGCATGTTCCACAATTTGTAGAAATGAACCTCAAACTTTTAAAATTTAAATTTAAATTTGGGCCTAAGGTGAAACCTTCCTAAGTGATTGTTATGTGTCAATTGGATATGTTAAACATATCATTTGAACCCTTTGAAGTTATATTTAAGGACTAGTTGTAATTCATTTCAGAGCTTCTAATATAGGGCATCTAAAAATCATTTAAAGACCATCATAGTATTGAATCATGCAAAGAGCATTATCATAGCATCACTATCACATTATTTCTTGCAATGGTGTCCTAGGGCATACTACATGATTACATGTTCTCTTCAATTTTTCTCCAAGATGCTAAATTAGTCCATCTAAGGTTTTGACCAAAACAGAATCTATCCTTGCCTAGGAAACTTTCCAAAGGTGATCCCGAACATTGCTAGTTAGATAATATAGATCAAAAACAACAAGGTGACTTGAGAAATAGATATTATAAATTTCTAGAGTTCATATTTGTGCACTAGAGCTTAGATATATGTACATCATCATATCCATAGTCACATAGATAAATTTTGTAGTCATGAAAGTGAACTCAACAAAGAAATAGTGGTCTTCTAACTTCCAAGCATTTTTCTAATAAATCTTGATTTTTTTGTACATTGATGAATCACTTCCAAACATCTATCACAACATATGTTCATTGAATTCCTAATAAGCTTTATATTAAGAAAAAAGTAATAGTGTAATATTCACAAAAAAAAAGTAGGGTGGTAGAGAGGCACACCCACAAAGTCAAAATGGGATAAAGTCCAAAACAAAGACAAGAAATAAATGGGGTAAAGACTAAACATAACTAAGTTCAACTAAAGCAATGCTCAAACAAGGAGGATCTTTATCATCTAGCTTCGAAATATCCTTTGGGACTGAATCATCTATAGGCTTCCAACCAGTGGGAGTTTCCCTGCCTAGAGTGAGAGAACGAATTGGAGAAATGGCCAACTCTAGGTGAGGAAACTTTCTAGATTCAAGATAGCCAAGAGCACCACACCCATGAGAAGAGGAAAGAGGTAGTCTTGAAGGCTAAGTCCATCCACCTGAAGCTATAGTATCTCTAGAATCTAAAGGCTAATAACCACGGGAGTATGAGCTTCTATCTCTCCTAAAAACTAGCTACAACCATGTTGACACCCCCGAGAAGGAGAAGGGGAATTAGACGAAACTCTAGCAATAGTGTATGGAGCATTCTCCTAGTGGCCTAATAGCTCCTGAATATGAGCAACCCTAAGTGCAACTTTCCTAGCTTGCACCTAAATCTACATAAGAACATTAGAGAAAATCATGGCTTTAGTATACAAAGAGAAATGAACATTAGTAGAGAAATTAGAAAAGAGAGTTGCATTTCTATCTTTTGAAATACTAAAGAGAATTTCCACCCTTAAAGCATGCTAAATCTAGGTATATTTGAATGGGAGACAAGGCCAATCCCCAAGCAAGACCATGTGCCAAGAAAAAGGAGTAGGCCAAAAGGACCTGAAGAAATCATTAATTCAATTGCAAGCTTCCTAAGATTTGGGATAAAACTAGAAAATATGCTTGAGATTCTCAATCTGTCCATAGAATGGACAATGAGGATTAAGAATTTTTATATGAGTCAAAAAAACACCAAGAAATGTGAGCCAACTTAGGCTCTAGAGTAGTCAACTAGATACATTTGAACCAGTGATGCCATGTACCAAGAGAGGACTGAAGATACCAACGATGGTTTAGGTAATCCACCATAGGTAGATGGGGAAATAGCCATAAATAGCATTTGTGAGGCCTATAGTTTCAAAATGGTGTACTGGAGTACCATTTCCAATCCTTCCACCATGGTTTAAAAGATCTAACCCCAATATTATGAATCATTAGGGAAGGAATGACATCAATCATAGACTAAAAAATCTCCTGGTCTTGATTAACAAGATTAAATTTCATTTTAAATTTAGGCCAAGAAAGGAAATTCTTGGTGTCTTTGTTAATAAAATCTGGGAACGCTCGAATGTCTCTTTTAAATAATTTCAAAGAATGGATCCATGACAATTTATCTAGAGGGTGGTCTTGACAAGAGAGGATTGGAGAGCACCAAATAGATTGTTGATTGATAGAAAGGCCATTGCAGAAATCATTTCCTACCCAATGAAGCCAAGGTTTAATAGCTTCCTTAGTTTTCCAAATGCTATTGATGACAAATGTGGCCTGAATCTTAATATGTTCTCTCATGGTGAGAAGACTACCAAAATCTAGGCCCTTCTAAGCCAGTTGGCTTGAAGGCACACCAAAACCAATATAATGCCTAATGAAAATTTTCTAGGCTACATTGCCCTCTAAGGCTCTAATAATCTATTTGGCACATAAAGCAATGCCTTTCTAGAAAATAGAAAGAAAGATTAAATCTCCATCTTCATGAGGAAGGCAATATAAATCCCAAAAAACATGATGGAAGCCTTGATTCCCTTCACTGGAAGCCCAGAGAAAGTCTTTGAGTAAATTTTTAATTTTTAGATAGGAAGCCTTGGAGGCAACTTAGGAAGAGGAATAATAAACATGAGTGGTAGCCAAGATTTTATAACAAATTTGAAACTTACAAACCAAAGAAAGAGGCTTGGTGATCTAGTGATTAAGCTTCTTTTCAATTATATCAACCACAACTTGCTAGATCTTTGATGCAGAAGAATCTGAAAGCATTCAAAACAATTGAGACAGTTAGCAGTGAAGTTACAGAGTATCGAGAGAGCGACCTTGGAGAATACTGCATTTTACCGCATTTGCATATCAGAGGCTACGGAGCTGGACTTAACATATAGACATAGTTGTCCACAACATATCTGAAATTTAGATCATTTGGGTTTGATTCCGGAAAGATATCACTATCAAAAGATTACCTCTGTTTACCTGTTTTCACAGAGTAGAGCTGACAGTGTTCAGTGAAGTCTAATTGGCTTGTGGAGCAAATCTGTGACTTGTGGAGCCTAAAGGAACATTATTCAATGAAGTATAGGACCTGGTTGGCCTTCATGGAGATTCACACAAAGTTTTATGTACCAGCAGAGCAATACCTTATGTTTAGGGCCGACCTATTTGTGTCTACACATTACCTGACTAGTCATTGCAATTAGGCTGACTTGTTAATGTTTAGGAATATTGCAAAGGATATAAATAAGAGATAAAGGATCATTTATAGATAGTGATCGATAGCATGAAGATACAAAGCAAGAAATTAAGTTGTTTTGATTTGAATGAGTAGCAAAACATAGTAGAAGGTAGAGTAGAAAGCAGAAGGAGTTGCAGAGTAGAGAATTGAGATGTAGAAGGAAGGAATCATGAAAGAATATTGTTGTACGAATATTTTGTAATCCCTGGGCTATGACCTAGCATCTATAAGGCCCTTGAGGCATGTGTAATTTGATTTGAAGTTATAATATATGTGGAATGAGCTTTGAAGGCTAGGTTTTTCCCTATTAGGGTTTTCCCAAGATACATCTTGTGTTATGTGTTCATAAATCCATTTTATCTTCCTATTGATTAGCCGTTAGCTTCCATTGCATATCCATCATGATCATTGTGTTAGTTAATTAGGCTGCAAGGTTGGACATTCCCTCACCGGACCCTCCTACCTTTACTGCATCAAGTGGTATCAGAGCTGGTTTCGAATCTGCTGGGCTAGTTGTGAATCTAGTGGGAAGATTGCGAATCTGTTTGGAAGGAAGAAAGTGTTGAAAGAAGTGTGAAACCCTAGAAGTAGCAAGTATCACTTCTGAAGATGATAAAGGGAAGGAAGATTCAGGTAAGATTTTCAAATTAAGTTGTTTATTTGATTTGTTTCAATGGGGAAAATTGGAAAGAGGGTGAAGAAAGAAAATGAAACCCTAATGTGTGAAAAGGATATTTTGGAAGAAGAATTATGCAAAATTAAAAGGTGTAATTCAAAGTTGTTGGAAAGGATGAAAGAACTAGGAGAAGATAACTATGATGCCCTTGAAGAAGAATTAAATAATGCAAGAAGGAGAAATGTAGAATTAGAAGCAGAGTTGAAGTTGTTTGAAAATGTTGAAAAGAGATTTGCATAATTAGAAGTATTCAAGTTGTTTGGGAAGCTGGAAGAAAGGAACAGATATCTAAAGAAAATTTTGGAAGAATTGAAAAAGGAAAATAGTCTATAGAAGAAGGAGATATCTGAATTGAAGGAACATGTTAATCAATTAGAACAGTCACTTGTAACATGCAGAGAAGACAATGAAAATATGAGATCTAAGCCTCAATTTTGTGACATTTCTTGTGATACTAATGATTTGTGTGATGCTGCAGAAGCTTCTTTAGAAAGTGAAATTGAAAATGACAGTGTAACTGAACCTGCAGTTGTTGGTGATGGTATTGGTTTCAAAATCATGCAGAGAATGGGATATGAAGGACAAGGATTGGGAAAGCATCAGTAAAGAATTATAGAACCTATTGAACTAGTAATAAGATCAAGAAGTGAAGGCCTTAGATATGACAGAGGTAAGGATGTTATTACAAATTCAAACAAAGAAAATCAGGGAAGAAGAGGTATGTATTGTTTACATTGTAATAGACATGAACATGAAAAGGAATTGTGTTGGGATCTACATCCTTGTAAGTTCTGTGGATTGAGGAATCATTCTGAAAGGATGTGTTGGAATAGGTTGAGGAGGAGAAAACCTATGACAGATTGTATGCATATGGATTATGGATGGATTGATGGAGCAAAATGGAAACATGTCACTTATATGTTTAGAAGGTTGTATAGATGGAAGTATTCATATGTTGGAGCGAAAAGAAGATATGGATCAGAATGTAGAGAGAGAAGACCTTATGCAGAGAAAAACAAGGATAGTAATTCAAACTACAGAGGATTTAATAGAAGACCATTCAAAAGAACCTATTTTCAAGTTTGGGTGAGAAAAGAATCAAGTAGTGAATGTCAACAAGAATCTATTATTGGAGAGGCTAATGATGAGGAAACAATGAATAATGTAGGGAAGTTTATGCAGAAGAAGAAGAACCTATTGAATCACTAAGTTTGACAGAGAAACCAGAAGAAGGTGAAGCATTGATCTTAAGAAGAGTTATGTTATAGACTAATCATTTGAGGAAGAAGTACAAGAGAAAGTTTGTGTGAAATCATCTGAGTCCGTGTGCAGAGAAAGTTTAAACAAATGTGAAGTATAATAGAAAAGAGAAGTTCATATAGTAGAGAAAGAGGGAATGAAAAGATATTCTACCAGAAGAGAAAGTTTGTGTACCAGAGTGAAGTAAATGTAGATAAGGAAACAAAGAACAATATAGGAGCAGTGTATGTAGAAAGGAAACTGTGAGATCTTGATGAGTGCAGAGGAGATTGTATCTAGAACTAGAGATTAGAAAGTGTTGCAGAAAAAAATTCATGAATGAGTTAAAGAAGTAGCATGATTGTTCCAAAGGATGCCAGTATGCATTGATTGACTCTTAATTGATTGAAGTAGACATTGATCTTGAGGAAACTTGCGGAGAAGACTTGCTCAGACCGCCGATCATTGAGGCAATGCAAGGCTTACAAGTAGACCACCAAACCTAGACTTAACAAGATGCAGAACTTGAGGCAACTTGCAGAGAAGACTTGTTCAGACTACTGATCATTGAGGTAGTGTAACACTTGCAAGTAGAATGTCAAACTAGAAGAAATTGAGGCCATTTTACAGGGTGGACTTGAATGGACGGCTGACCTTGAGGCAGTTGCAAGTACCTATGAATAGATCACCGAACCTATTCAAGGAAACATCATTAATCTTGCTATAATACAAACCAAAGTGAAGAGGCTCACTTTTCAATTAACCCCGAGAGCCTGATGCAAGAGCATCTGAAAGCATTCAAAATTATTGAGACAGTTGTTGGCAAGAGACACTATATGGATTCATGGTTGTTGTCATTGATGGCAACAAAGGTCATCCCACATATCCGCAAGTCATGGTGTGTCTCTACCGGAAGTCAGAATGAAGATTGTTGTGGTCCGGTGAACAAGAACAGAGCATGTGGCAAGGTCCGACAGATTGGTCTGGATCTCTCAGAGGAAGTGTCTTGGTCCAGTGTGGATTTGGGAAAGTCAAGAGGACTACCTTGAGTAGTATATTCCAAGGATTTAGCCTCCGATGATGAACAAAGAAAAAGATATGAATAGTTGAGTACCAGATTCCTGAGAGACAGTGAGAACAGAGGAAGAACTGACTGACAGAGTATCAGACTATTTTCTGGATGTGTTACTGTTGATGGTAAAGGTTGTGAAGGCATAAATCATGTTTGGCCGACATGATTAATGATATCTACAAGTATATGCTTGATCCGCATTGCTTGGTGAGCAAGGATTCAACCGACAGAACAGAGTTTGTAAAAAACTAGACTGTTCCGGATGCCGACTAGAAAGGTGATGAAATTACTTGTGCGGATATATATAGAGGATGGATTTAGTTGTGAAATGTGTGATTGTGTGAAGGCATATGCGAATAAGTGCAGAACAGAGCAGAAGTAGTAAGAAAGATCCGGTATGTGAAAGGATAGCAGAATAAAGAACATAGGAAAAGATGAAGTGCAACAGATCAGTGTACTGAGCCTAAACCGGAACTGAACACCAGCATATGTAGATGCTTCCAATCAGTTCAAGACTGTGATTCTTATCACTTTGTAGATAGTGTGTCTCCTTGTAGGCAGTGAGCCTCTTTGTGAGCAGTGTGCTCGGGCAGTGAGCCCTAATTGGCAAGTGCCATTTTTGTAATTCCCTATTCTTCTAACAGAGAATAATCTTTGGGTTAATCACCCCGTGGTTTTCTCCCTTAACAGGGTTTCCACGTCAAAAATACTGTGTCATGTGTTTCTTATTTCATGGTAATGTTTTTTTTTCAATGCTGCATTAATTAATAAGTAAGTTCAAAAAGAAAATAAATAGGATAACTGATTCACCCCCCCTCTCAGTTATCAACAATTGGTATTAGAGCTAAGTTCCTCCTAATAGAGCCTAACAGCTTGAGGAAGATCTGGGAGTTCAAATGGATGCATATGGTTTAAGGGAGCAACTCAAGACTGCCCTTGAGGATCTTGAACAGTCAAATTCTGAAGTCAATGAATTAAAGGAAAGACTCAAACAGGCTGATGAATTCATGAGAGAATTAAAAGACAAATTAAGTCTCTCTATGAAAAAGAGAAAGGAGCTGCTCCAATAATTGGCAAGACAAAGTGAAGAAAGAAATACAAATGAAGAATTGACTGAGCAAACCAACTTATGTGAAAAGTTATCAAAAGAAGTCATTATGTTAAGACATGAAATGGAATCAGGAACTATAAAGTTTACTCAAGAGATTGAAGAAAAAAGAAAAGCTGAAGACAATCTAAGACAATCTCTTAAAGAAAAATCAGAAGAATGCCACCAGATGGACAGGATTATCAGACATCTTGAATCTGATCTTGAAGATGCCAAAGATAATGAAGAAAAACTTGAGGATCAAATTGCCTCTCTCAAAAGAGATCTTCAAACAGCAAATGAATATAAAGAAAAATTCAAGATAAGTTCTGCCCAACTTGAAGTACTTCTTGGAAGTCAAAAGAGGACAGATGACAAGTATGGTTTGGGATATGAGAAAGGAGAAAGCTCCGGATCCAGTCAAAAGAATTTTGGATCAGAAAATCCAAGGAATAGGCCTAGAAGACCTCCGGTAAGATAGCCCAATGCTCAAAGATATCCATCTTTCAATGGATACTGCCACAGCTGCAACCACTTTGGTAACAAAGCTAATCAGTGCAGAAAGAGAATGAATTAGATTAATTCATCCTTCTCCGGACAGTGCTTTAACTGCAAAAGGTATGGACACAAATCCCTTGAATGCAGAAATATGCAAGTAAACAATTCATTCAAAGGTAGATGCTTTACATGCAATAGAGTAGGTCATATGGCTAATCAATGCAGATCAAGAGGTTATCAGTCAAATATGCAAAGAAATGTTATTTGCCAAATCTGTAATAGGTCCGGTCATAATGCCAAAGTCTGCAGAAGCAAGAATCAGGATAAAAGAGGTCCGGTGTATAATCAGAATCAAGACAAAGGTAAACAAAAGATGAATGCGGATGAAGTTAGGAATCAGATGAGAAAGATTTGGGTGAAGAAAAGTTCAAAGAATGTAGAGGTTGGATCCGCACCAGACTCTGGTGCTGACATTTCTTCCGAAAATTAAAAAGTGAGCTCTGGCTCAGGGGGAGACTCAAAGAAAATCTTGTTCCCCCAGCCAATCAAGTGGTGCTGGATGTGACACAAGATGCGGAGTAAAGGGTTTGAAGATACCAGTCCTGAGATGATCCAGACAATATTTTAGAGGTCCGCATGAAGATATAAAGAAGTTGTGATCGATCAAGTAAAGACCTGTTCCGGGAGATGCTCCGGAATGACAGAGGATTACAAAAAGGTCCGGAGAGATCCGGAGGTGCATTATCTTATTCTGCAGATTGGACAGAGTGTTTGGGATGTCCTTGTGATGTGTTATCTCGATTTATTCATAATTGAAAGATCCGCATGATGTTCATAGATCAGGACTGATCCGGGATACTCCAAGCTATCCGGACAAGGTAAACCAGAATAATATAGGTGAAGCATTTATTGCAAACAGATATTAGGGTTTGATATAAGGGATTTCTCAACAATCATTTGATCATTCCACATCCAAGAAGAAGCGAAAAGCGGAGCTCTGCAACAAAATTCATCAAGTTTACCGAAGATCTCCTACCGAAGTCATTACATACAGAAATCAATCCAGCTACTCCGTGCAATCGAAGACGCAAAAGGTATTTTCCACTTTCGATATCTTGCTACAAATCTTTTGAAGAAATGGCTACTCCAAATATAGTAAAAATCTTAGATAGGCCCCGACCTAAATTTAAGAAACATCCATACAAGTCATTGGAGGTAGATCCCTTAGGAGCATTTTCCAATGTTCCTCACAGAGTTTTACACACAGAAGACATTAGGGTTTACATACATGCAAGCATTGAGGAATTCAGGGAATTCAAATTGAGAGATCTCTATCACAAACAACTGATAGACAATGCTTTTGAGCTTAAACCAGAGTATAAGGGTATCCAGAAGAAATAATTTGATCAATTCATTCATTTCCCCTGCTTTGAAGAAGATGAATGGGTCCGGTATGTACTGAGCAGGATGCATGACAACTTCCTATGGCTGGATAGACCCTGCAAGATCACAAAAGAGGCAATTAGAGCAGTAACTGGTCTATACTCTTCCGAAGGGATACCTATCCTCAAATCTGTCAAGAACAACATTGTAACTGAGGCCACCGGATCAAAATTTGATAAGAGGGCAATGACCATTGAAGATATTTCGGATCCGGATATCAAGTATGCATCCATGATAATAGGATACAAGATCTATCACTCCAGCAGGGAGAATTCTGTATCCAGAACTGCAGTATATACTGCCTATGAAATGCTAAGGAAGAATGCAGAATTTGATCTCTGCGAACTGCTCTTAAGCCAATTAATGGAAAATATACAGAAAATCAAGAAGGACAAGAAGAATTCCTTCAAGTATGGTACTCTTATATTATGTCTATTCTTCTACTTCATGAATGAGCTGCCCGGATCAAGTGGATGGGCATGGCAGAATGACAAACCTGTTGCAGTACAAATAAGAGACTATCTACATGGGCTTGGGGATGCCAAAGCAAGAAATACAGCCCTATGGGGATACTTCAAAAACTTCCAAAGCATGATGCAAGCAAGAGAGAGAATTCCCCAGTCTCTTGTTGAAAAATACAAAGACTCTGTGTGCTTTATGGTGGACACTGATCAGTGCCTAATGGAGGCAGTGGAGCCAAGGACTGTCTGGATCATGCCCATGGGGTATGAAGTGGATGAACAGATAATGGAGCTGCATGTTCAACACATGCTAAGTCAGCCCAAAGATCCAAAGGCAGAAAGGTTTGGAACCTTTGAGGAGCTGAGTGTAAAGATCCATGTAGAACTCAGGGAACCTGAGATAAAGAGAAAGGTGAGAAAAGAAGTAGAGCATATTGCTCAAGGCCTAGGCATCTCAAAAGAGGCACTTGATGCCAGCCGGGAAAAGAGGAGAAAGGCTGAGGAAGAAAAGAAAAGTAAAGAAAGTGTTCCGGTTGAAACTTCCACCCGGACCATATCATCAAAAAGATCTGCACCTCCCACAACCAAAAGTTCAAAACTGGAAGTCCAGGCATCCGGTAAAAGATGTAAGACAAAAGCCACAAGGGCTTATGAAAGCCAAAAGGATGAAGAGGAAACTGAGTCAAATGAGGGAGTAAAAGAAATAAAGAAGCAGAAGAAGAAAGGATCCGGTAAACCCTCCACAGGCCAAGACAAGGATGAAATGGCAGAGGTATTTGTTGAAAAGCCCACTCTGTCTCTAGAGAGTGTAATCAAGTCGGTTACGGTGGATGGAAACCTTCAACCAATGACTGAATTTTATGATGACTACAATGAGGCTGACCAAAAGATTCTGCAGGAAGCCACAGTCAAGTATCTGAACATATACAATAAGGCTTTCATTGAGATCATATCTCTAATTCCTAAAAGCCTAGAAAAGGAATTAGAAATAAGAAAGAATAATGCTCATGCAAAAGATCTTGAGATCCGGGAGCAGATAGCTATTCAGCTATATCCTCAAATTGATCCCAAGACAATGAACATAATATTCAAAGACTGCAAAGATGAGTTCAGAAGTAAAGCTAGGATGAATCAACTCATGCTTGGTGAGACTGACAAGGTGGCCAAAGAGACAGAAGAGATCCTCCGGAAGGCCTTCAAAAGGTTCAATCTTCCTGTTGTAGAGGACTTAGGTGCAGAAACAGCTGTGGACTTGGAATCATCTATGCCGGAAGAAGTGGGCCTTGAACAGACTGACATCTCTCCTCCGGTTTCCCCCACAGTCTCCGGATCCCAAGAAGAAGAGAAACTACAGGAGAAAGAAGCAGCAGTCAAAGAAAAAGAGGTTGACATCACCAAGGATGCAGAGAAAGAGAAGACCCCAACAGAGAAACATCTATCTCCGGCAAGAGACACAGCACAAACTGTTCAAGAATTCTTGACAAAAGCCACTATAGAAATCGATGAACCGGACCTGCTAAAAGGACCATTAGATTTTGACTCTTTGTCACCGGTGCAAACAATGAAAATAGCCTCATTTGCAAATGAGAAAGTCAAAGAGAAACTACTAAAGTCTCTTATGGAAGACTGTGAGTTGATAGAGGCTGCCTCCGGAGTGCTTGAGAAGATTATGCCATCGGTCCAGATAGATCCGGCAGCCTCCTCTTCTGGTAATCTCAAAACCTTAGTCAGCAGTGTTGGTACACATTTTGAATCTCTAGAAAAATCAGTTGAAGAAAAGGTCCGGAAGGAATTTTTGGATAAAAAATTTTCAGAAGTATTAGGATTAATCTCTAATGATAGAAGAAATATGAGTATTGGAATAAAGAGCTTAGAAAATGCTCTTAAGGATGGCGGTGACATTTACAAATTTTGTATATCCTGGTCAAAGGCAACAGCAGAAATTGATAAGAAAATAAAAGAGGAACGGGACAAACTACAAAGTTTATCTCAAAGTTTTGATCCTCTCTCTTCCTCCATAGTAAATCAAGAATGTCAGACTATTGTAGTCTTGAGTGAGATAAAGAACCTTGAGAAGGAAAGAAAGAATATCACTAACCGGATGGGAGAACTTAGAAGGATTATAATCCCTAAGTTAGAAACTATGCATGAGGCCATCAGTGATGCTCAGACCACCGCCCAAACTAATGATCTGACAGATCTCAAAAGGGCAGAAGCTTTTGCATTTTTGTTGAGTGGTCACATTTCAATTTTGGATAGAATGAAGCAAAGTTGGGCTACAGAACTGATCCAATTGAAGACATCCTTTGCAGACATTCTTCAGTATATGTGAGTATGTAAATATGCAGCTATGTATAGAAAATTTTTGAAAATTTTGGTGTGCGGACCCTACCCTTTGCCATTGATGTCAAAGGGGGAGTGAGGAGCAGTGAAAAATGAGGAATCCAACTAAGGGGGAGTTCCAGAAATTGTATATAAAGACAGAGCATCAGCAAAGGAGGAGCATAGTGTAAACACTTAGTCATTTTTCACTAAGTGTTGCCATCAATGCCAAAGGGGGAGATTGTTGGCAAGAGACACTATATGGATTCATGGTTGTTGTCATTGATGGCAACAAAGGTCATCCCACATATCCGCAAGTCATGGTGTGTCTCTACCGGAAGTCAGAATGAAGATTGTTGTGGTCCGGTGAACAAGAACAGAGCATGTGGCAAGGTCCGACAGATTGGTCCGGATCTCTCAGAGGAAGTGTCTTGGTCCAGTGCGGATTTGGGGAAGTCAAGAGGACTACCTTGAGTAGTATATTCCAAGGATTTAGCCTCCGGTGATGAACAAAGAAAAAGATATGAATAGTTGAGTACCGGATTCCTGAGAGACAGTGAGAACAGAGGAAGAACTGACTGACAGAGTATCAGACTATTTTCCGGATGTGTTACTGTTGATGGTAAAGGTTGTGAAGGCATAAATCATGTTTAGCCGACATGATTAATGATATCTACAAGTATATGCTTGATCCGCATTGCTTGGTGAGCAAGGATTCAGCCGACAGAACAGAGTTTGTAAGAAACTAGACTGTTCCGGATGCCGACTAGAAAGGTGATGAAATTACTTGTGCGGATATATATAGAGGATGGATTTAGTTGTGAAATGTGTGATTGTGTGAAGGCATATGTGAATAAGTGCAGAACAGAGTAGAAGTAGTAAGAAAGATCTGGTATGTGAAAGGATAGTAGAATAAAGAACAGAGGAAAAGATGAAGTGCAGCAGATCAGTGTACTGAGCCTAAACCGGAACTGAACACCAGCATATGTAGATGCTTCCAATCAGTTCAAGACTGTGATTCTTATCACTTTGTAGACAGTGTGTCTCCTTGTAGGCAGTGAGCCTCTTTGTGAGCAATGTGATCGGGCAGTGAGCCCTAATTGGCAAGTGCCATTTTTGTAATTCCCTATTCTTCTAACAGAGAATAATCTTTGGGTTAATCACCCCGTGGTTTTCTCCCTTAACAGGGTTTCCACGTCAAAAATACTGTGTCATGTGTTTGTTATTTCATGGTAATGTTTTTTTTTCAATGCTGCATTAATTAATAAGTAAGTTCAAAAAGAAAATAAATAGGATAACTGATTCACCCCCCCCTCTCAGTTATCAACAACAGTTAGCAGTGAAGTTGCAAAGTACCGAGAGAGCGACCTTGGAGAATACCACATTTTATTACATTTGCATATCAGAGGCTACGGAGCTGGACTTAACATCTAGACATAGTCGTCCACAACATATCTAAAATTCAAATCATTTGGGTTTGATTCCATTACCTTCTTTTACCTATTTTCACAGAGCAGAGCTGACAGTGTTCAGCGAAGTCTAATTGGCTTGCAGATCAAATCCATGACTTGCGGAGCCTAAAGGAACATTATTCAATGAAGTATAGGACCTAGTCAACCTTCATGTAGATCTGTACAAAGTTTTATGTACCAACAGAGCAATAGGTCTTATGTTTAGGGCCGACCTATCCATGTCTACACATTACCTAACTAGTCATTGCAATTAGGCTGAGTTGTTAATGTTTAGAAATCTTGCAGAGGATATAAATAAGAGATAAAGGATCATTTCTAGACAATGATCAATAGCATGAAGATACGAAGCAAGACCTTAAGTTGTTTTGATCTGAATGAGTAGCATAATAGAGTAGAAGGCAAAGCAAGAAGCAGAAGGAGTTGCAGAGCAGAGAATTGAGATGTAGAAGGAAGGAATCATGAAAGAATATTGTTGTATGAATCTTTTGTAATCCTTGGGCTGTGGCCTAGCATCTATAAGGCCCTTGAGGCATGTGTAATTTGATTTGAAGTTATAATATATGTGGAATGAACTTTGAAGGCTGGGTTTTTCCCTGTTAGGGTTTTCCCATTATACATCTTGTGTTATGTGTTCATAAATCCCTTTTATCTTCATGTTGATTAGTTGTTAGATTCCATTGCATATCCATCATGATCATGGTGTTAGTTAATTAGGCTGCAAGGCTGGATAGTCCCTCACTGGACCCTCCGACCTTGACTGCATCAATCTTAGAAGGAGAGGCCTCAAAAGCAAAGAGAATGCCTAAAAAATGAAACACTTTCCCATGTCCAATCCATTTCCAATGAAAATTGTCTAACCAATTTAGCTTGGAAAGAAAGGATTGTCTATAACAATGAGTATTTTGCCTTTGCATACTTGAACTAGAGGCCTAACAAAAAGTATCTAGGCATTGAAGGGCTTGTTTGACATTATTTTCTTCCTCAATGAGGGTAAGAAAAGAATCATCAAGAAAATGACTATTAACCAACTGCTAGGAAGAGCTGGGAAGGGATATCCCCTTAACAAGGGATTGGGAAACTACATGAGCCAAGAGGTAACCAATTCTTCTATAGTAAGAACATAAATAGTCGAGGCAAAAGGGCAGCCTTGAGGGATGGACCAATGAAACCCAAAAGGTTTGGATTGCTAACTATCAATGGTGATGCAAGATGAAGCATCAATAAACAACATCTACACAAACTAGATGAAATGAGGCCCAAATCCAAGCACCTAAACCATGCAAAAGGGCAGCCTTGAGGGATGGACCAGTGAAACCCAAAAGGTTTGGATTGCTATCAATGGTGATGCAAGATGAAGCATCAATAAACAACATCTACACAAACTAGATGAAATGAGGATAAACAGCCATTCAATGCATTCATAAGCCTTGGAAAATCAATCTTGAGGAAAATAGTAGGCTATTGGGAGTAGTGAGCTCATTCCATATCTTCCCACATAGAAATAATATCATCCCAAATATATTTGGACTTAATAAAACATGTACGTTAGCTTGAGATCCAAAGCCTTAGAAATGCTCTTGTAGGAGACATGAAACAAAGTGATAGGTTGCCAGTTACCAATTTTTGTAAGATCACTAGCTTTAGGTATGAATTTAATATTTCCTTTATTAATTATCTTTTCCAAGGACTTGGAATGAAAAGCTTCAAGATAAACCTTATGAAGGTTTTCCCCCATAGTATCCCAAAAGGATTTATAAATTTCACTATGAAAACCATCTAAACTAGGGGCCTTGTTGTTAGACATTGGAAAGACTACCTCCCTCAAATCCTCTTTAATGGGAAGCTGGTCACAAAGAATGCACTATGAATTGGAAACTTGATAAGGGACCACATTGAGGCATTGTTGTAATGCAACTGACCGAGGTAGAGTATACTCCTAGGTAGAAAATACTTACTCATAGTGCTGAACAAAAGCTTGAAGAATAGCAAGAAGCTCATTCAAGAGAAACCACCCCTCTCTAATTTGTTTAATGGATTGAGAAACATCATGGGCATGCAAAGTCTAAAAATTTTCTTTGAAACCTTGTCACCAATCTTGAGCCAGTGAAGCTAAGCCTTGATTTGAGCTCCTCACACTATGTGAGCATACACAATCTACTTCTGGTAGCAGAGTTGGGCCACATGAAGTTGAGAAATAGAATCAAATGGTCACACTTCCAAAATGGTGGTGGTTTGGTGAAGCTTAGAGGTGGTAGCTTCATAAGAGTGATGGCAAAAATAGGCCAATTGACACCCATTAATGTAGAGAAAGTGGGAAGTAAAGGTTAAGGCATCATTCCACCAAGTTATCTAGTTGATCCCATGCATGGGACATGGTTCCCAATTCTAGACACATTGAATATGGGTCAATGTGGCTTTGTGATTGAGAAGTGACATGTTAAGGAAAAACTATTTCTTCATGATGTTAGGTTTAGCAACTTGTGACTCAATAGAAAACTATGTTGGAAAGTGATATGAAAGGACAATGTCTAACAAAGGCTCCATTGGCAATGAATAATAGCTACCAAAGGAAAAAAATATTGAGTTGACATCGTGGCTTGACCTAGATGCTTTAATACTATGTTAAGGACAACTCATATTCCTCTAGGTGTACGTCATATGATCTTGGTGGTAGCCGATATTGGGATCAAAAAGACCCAATTTATTATGCCATAAAAACTAAGCATCTCTTTTTCCAATTATCCAACTTATAGACAATGCCCCACATTTTTCATAGGCAATTTTAGTCATATTAAAATCCTCACATAGATCACAAGTGGTGGCAAGCATTGAATTAGCAATCCGTCCAAAGAGTAGCTCTGTCAACATCATGCAAAGCATAAATATTAATAACTCTAAAAGAATGATTATTAATCTTGAAAAGAGCCCGTAACACTTAGTTGGCGGGTCACATCCCTAGTGAACTAAGTGTTGATGCTACATAGAAAAGAGAAATGTGACAACACCACCCTAACCTACTTCATGGTTACTAGATAAAAAATTACTGGAAGGTCCATTAAACCTCAAGCATTCTAGGAAACACAATTCATAGACGAGTGTCAAGAGTCATCTCCTTGTTATCTAACTCATCCATTTAAGTGGGATAACTATTCTATAGAATGTCTTCTAAAAACTTTAACCTCTTGTAAACTATTCTATAGAATGGCTTCATTAGCATTGAAACTTCCTATCTAGAAGTGGAGCTAGACTGGTTGTCATTTCTTTGGCACAAAATGTCTCTCTCTCTCTCTCTCTCTCTCTCTCTCATAGTTTCCTTGGTGGGCTATGAGACCTCGTCTGCCCAATAGAAGGAGGGAAGCATGTTGGGCATTGATAGCTAGTGGTTGAGACAAAGTTGATGTCGTGAGTAGAGCTCTTACAAGTTTTACCTCACCAGAAGTCTCCCTAGAGGAGGATAGTTTAGGTTGGCTTGAATTTGAAGGTTTTGAAGCATTTTTTAAGCCTAGCGCACAAAACTAGAATTTTAGGAGTGGGCTTTTTACTACCAGATTTATTGACTTTGCAATTAACCACTATAGACCAACCTTCTTTTTCTTTTGTAGAAGGTGATGAGTCAGAAGTTGGTTGTGTAGAAGGCTTTGGACATGAGGAAGCCAATGGGTAGTGTTGAATCTTGGAGGATTGACACCGATAATAGGTATTCAAGAGGTTGACATAGAAGACACATTAAGTGTATCTGGTTTTACAAATCTAGCTATCAATAGACTCTTTAAGGTCCTTGGATAAGTCCACATCAACATAGACCCATTGCTAAGGACGAGCCGAATAAAACAATTCAGGTTCAACATAGACCACAAAACCTAGAGAAGAGGTTGCTTGGCTCAAAAAATTTCAACATGGCAAGGGCAACCCAGGGAACTCAACCCAAATAGAAACTCTAAAAAACTTTTCATTAGAGATGACAAAGTCTCAAGTCTAGGGTTTGAAAATAAACAAGGAGGAACAAACAAGCCAAGGGCCATGATTGAGGACAACCTTAGCGTAATTAGCTTTAGTAAAACAAAAAAGAAAAAAACCTTTGGTAAGGTTTTGCATGGCATCAAGGTGGATCCAATGCGAGGTCTAGACTCTGCTGACCCAATCTTTGAGCATACTTTCAAGGGGGACTCTACCCACAAAATACCTTATCAAGGTAAAATTTTATAACCAGTGGCATTCATCATCAAATTCAAGAATTGAAAGAACAACATTTGATGGTCTCTTAGCAGACATACCTCATGAAACACCTTAAGAACAAATTTCCTAGGTCGCTTGGGTGGGGGTGCCATTGTTTGTCGTTGTCAAACCTTCAACTCTAGTAGGAGCAATTGCGGAGGAATGAAAGGTCGAGGCCATTTAAAGGGGGCAAAAATCACCCACGAGCCTAGCGATGAAAAGAGTGCTGCTATAAATGTAAGTAAAAGCAAAAGACTCATATTTTCTAAAGCAATATGACATAAACGCAAGCAAAACCAAGAAACCCTATAGGACCCAAACTCCAAACATTTATTTCAATACAAGTTTGAATTCATATATCTAGGTTGATTGATTTA
This sequence comes from Cunninghamia lanceolata, assembly GCA_027924645.1. Classification (NCBI taxonomy): domain Eukaryota; kingdom Viridiplantae; phylum Streptophyta; class Pinopsida; order Cupressales; family Cupressaceae; genus Cunninghamia; species Cunninghamia lanceolata. Next base: position 17,446,161 of record BSBN01000524.1, read on the forward strand.
TCGATTGCTTTATTTATTTAACTAACCTACGAAGTGTTTCAAAACTAAATTATAACAAATATGTTCAAACAGGGTTTAGTTGTTACTCCTCTAAATGGGATGATTTAGTAAAACATTATAAATTTGTTGTTCTTAGATGTTGCAGATATTACAAGCCCTCACGATACTTTTTATGAATACTAATAGGAAACCAGGAGTATGATGAATTCGAAGAATGATAATTATTGGTTTCTGACACAGGACCATGCTTTTACTGCTCAGCTCCCAGAGTGACGCCATCAATCCAAATTCAATCAGCTTTAACATGTATGTTGGCTCTTTGAGCTGAAATGGAGCCAAGGACCTTTAACAAAAAGTAATTTTAAAGCAGAATTTGAGGAAACAGATCGCTCAATTGTGAATTGAAGGCTGATGAGGATTTCAATCATTGGGTTTGGGTAGGTAGACGAAAGGAACATGAATCTTCACGTCTTTGCGCACTAATTTAGCCCCCACCATATCCCTGTAATAGTTCCAGAATCTCCGCAGTAAGGAAGGCGACGAGATATCTCCCTTTATTTTCAGTGGGAATTATTATCTCTGTAGAAAAACAGTTGCCAACTTGATCCACTCAAAGTGCATATCCTTTGATTTGGATTGGAAATTTGGAATAAAAATGAAGTTTTTGACTTTCAATTTTTAATAATTGTGATATCAATAGTCGCTGTGATTGAATATAACTTAATTTCTTTTAAATAGCAGTCAACCTTTAAATAAATTTCAATTGTATATATAAATATAACAGTTCCTATTGAATATAAGTGTAGAGTGGTAATGTTTACATCTATATATAGTGTATCAACTTAATTAAGTTTAAGTACCTCATTTTAAATCAACTCAGAATGTGCCTTGTGTCTTCACTTAGAAGATTAGATACGTCTATATCAAATGGTACCCACTGCCCATGTGATATATTATTAAGTTATCCTCTGGCTGACTTCTGCCATTCATGATCCCAGTGAGATATGAAAACTGTCTTTTTACGTTGACTGTGAGTTTTAAATGACTGGTTGTGAAGTGGAACTGAAATATTCTAGCAGAGATCAGAAATTTACTATGCAAATGTCAACGGCCCTAAAGTGTTTGTGAACTTTAGTGGGCCTGATTGCAATCTTTTTGCCAGGCCGGAGGATGATGCTTTTCTTCTGTTTAATACCCTTTTTCACTGGATTTGATAGGATATACCTTTCATGTATGTAATTTATGTTTTATTTTCCATGCATGCTTTTCCATGTAAGGCATTCTTTATTCGTTTACTTACTTTCTAAAACCAACTTTTATTGTATGAATTATATGTTTAATCTATGCTGGGCTCTGTAAGAATCAGTTAAAGATATTTGGCTGTTTCTTATTTGTAAGACATTAACATAGATAAATATCTCTTAGCTGCTTTGTTGAAGATCTTGCAGAATTTGAACTTGTTTTTCTCGTATTAGTACATCTGCTATCATTAGTTTTATTGCATAATAGTCCATTTATACCATGTTCTTCCCAACTTATTTACGAAGAAAATTATATTGCATTTCAACCTGTTTCGTTCTACCATGAAATTTTGAGTTTTTATCTTTGCAATGCACTTTTGACTATTGCATTTCAGCATTGTTGGCTGGGTCCAAGTAAGATCAATATACTTTAGTAGTTTCCTTAATCAAATTAATTGTTTTTTATTATAAAGTAAAACAGGTTTTGAAGGGATCCCGAAACCCTTTACAAAAAGCAACTACGAAAGATAAGAAAATCAACCAACAGCCAACGAACAACTAGAAAACATAACTAACAACAGCTAAGTTAGAAGACACAAAAAAAGACCAGTAACCAAACAACCAACTACTGCAGCTTTTTCAACATATCAGCTGCTTCTAACTCCTATTCATAGGAACTCTCGTTAATCAAATTAATTGTTTTGCAGCTTGACAATCTGATATGTATGATAGACATCAAATTTCCACATTCCATAATGATTGCAGTTTAGTATTTCAGGATTTAACTGTGTGCAAGTTTTTTCCTCAACATTTCGAATCACACTCCATGATCCATCATCAATTCTCTTCTCTTGCTCTTTCTCCTGATGATGGTTCATGGAGTGTGATCTGAAATGTTGAGGAAAAAACTTGCACACAATTAAATCCTGAAATATTGAACTGCAATCTGATATGTATTGCGCTTTAGTAGTAATAAGTGAAATTGTTGGTTATTTCTTACTCATTCAAGAAAACATGCCACAATTCAAAATGAAACAATAACCTAATGTTGATTTGTGAACAATGGAATGACCAATTGACTCCAAAAGTAGACATAGTGATGACATATATACCAACCATGAGTTGTTCACAAGGGAGAAGCTCTCAACACAATTCTTTGCTAAGGTAGTAGAGATGCACATGTCCAAAGACTAGTAGCACAAACCTATACATTCTAAGTATTCTCTTTTGACCATCCATCCAAAGTCCCCACATACTTTCATATGCAACAATGCAAATTGTGCAAAGAATACTATATACAATCTCCAAAATTTAGGTTTCTCTTAGCTCTACAAGAAAATATAAAGAGATCATCCCCTAGATTATGTGCACAATACTTATAACTATTAGAAAATTGGGCATTTGTGTTTGTATGTTTGAGGATGCAAGTTCTCAACTATTATACAATCTTCTTTGTGGATGGGCTCCTTCTTGACACAAAACGTATACTTACCTACTTGGAATCATTTGATTCTATTGATGGGTTTATTTACTTGGTTTCACTTGTTGACAACCTTGGTGCTCTTAGGTGACTTTGTAGGTAATATAAGCACCAAAAATTGTATGGGTCAATATTACATGTCTGATGGTGATTTAGCAATCCAGTGTATGACCCACATGGTGTGCTTATTTCTCCTCATATCCTATTCTACCTTGGTTGAAGTATTCTCAGCATCCTAATAACCACCCTTAGTGTTTTCCATCCTCCTAGCCTCCCTAACCATTTTTCTTTCCAAAAACCTTATTTCTCACCTTAAGTTATTGGGGCACCTAGGACACCTTAGGGTTGCTTGAAAGAACCATATTAAGCTATATTGTCACTCATGTGACTTTCCCAAGTAGAAAGTGTGGCCCATACCCTGACATGGGTGACCCTGTCATGTTTTAAAGTGAGCATAAGTTAATTATTTTTGGCTAGTTTTCTTCTATTTTCCATCCCAATGGCCATCTTTTTTCCATGATTTCTTTCCTACTTTCTTTCATGTTTTTATGCATGTCTTTATCCTATTTTATTCCCCATTCTTCTCAATTCTCTTCCTATATAAACCCCCCTTTCATTCATAAGAGAGGAGAATTTTTGCATACACAAGATTTGAGTAGATTCAAAGAATATTTTATCCCCATAGAATAAAAAGAATAGACTACCTCTATAATTCTTTCTTCCAAGCTCTACAACTCTTCCCCAAGCATCAAATCACCTTAGAAGACTGCATGCCTCTTTATATAGCCTCAATTTAAAATCCTCTTGTTTAGTTATACTAAGAAGCTAATGTTATCTTTTTGACACCTACATATCATAGGAAGTTAATGTTATCTTCCTCTCAATTCAATTTTAATTCAACCCCAACTTAAATCTTCCATTTCCATCAAGCGAACCACCCCAAGGTTGGAAGAGGAGAAGAAACAGATAAACGATGGACCCTAGGACACATTCACAACAGTTCTTTAAGAATCTCTAAAGCTTCTCTCAAGTTCATTTATTTCAAAAAGGAAAATTCTTTATGCAAAGCTTCATTTGTTAGTAATTAGACCATTCATCTTGCCTAAGAGTTGTAACACTCTATTATTGGTTCTTAGTTTAGTTTAAGTTTAAGTTTATTTGTTTCTTTCTTAGTAAGTGTCAGATCTAGATTACTTTTTCACTTACTGCAATAGATTAGAAGTTTATTTTAATTGCAAGTGCATCTTAATGTCAAAAACTACAAAAAAACATAGTGTAGGTTGCATACAAAAGTCATATTGTTAATTAATTCACATTTCCTTTTAGAAAATTAAAAAAAAAATAGATTAGCTTTCTTTCTTTCATGTATATAGTTTAGTCTTCATAGAAAACATAAAAACAAAACAAAAGGAGAAAGAAAGTCCTTAATTCGATCACAAGCCATCCAACAAACATCAACAAATCATCACAACATCAACTTCAACAAAGAAAACAACGAACCAAGAAATCACTATCTTTCAAATTATTTATCCTTCACTTGGCTTTTCATCCCAAATGTTTCCTATGATTAAAGAAGATTGGATTGAGGTAGTTCTTGATGAAATTTAAGAAAATTTGAACACACTTAAAGGCAAATCAGAGAACTCAACAAATAAAGACAATAAGCTCAAAGAATCTCACTTAAGAGAACTTGCTTTTTTAGATGAGCTCATCACACATATTAATGTTAGACTTGTAGTGCTAGAATTACGAAGAGAATGTTTGAACACCGTAACAACTCAAGAAACCATCAATCGACATTCCACAACTCAAGTCAACACCATAATCTACCACCAAGGACTTCTTCCTTGTGAAGTGAGTGAACTTGGTAATGCAATCTCCATTCTACACAATTGTATTGTTGTCATTTGTGAGATCCTCTTTCTATATGAATAGACTGCTTAGTCAAATTCTTATCTACTCAGCTATATTTTTTCTAGATGAGGAGTAATTTGATACACACCATCAGCAAGGGTGTAGTAATACACAATTTTTCTACCATCATGAGTCCACCTAATTTATTTTTTGTGGTGTGTGGATTTAGAGTATCATAGATAAATGCTTGAATATTGCAACTGAGTTCTCCTTGCACAATATTTAGCCACTACTTTTGCAATATGTGATCCATAAACTAGATCAAAGCACATTGGACCATTAAGGTCATGATGGAGACCACTAATCAAAATTTAACTTATGAGAACAATTTGTTACCAAACTGAATGCTACGTAGTGTGTGGTAGTTTGTAAAGTGTATTATAAGGTGCAAGAGGTGGTTTGGAACATCCATAAAGGCTTCAATTTAGTTTTTTGACTTCAAAAATACCTCAAAATGTTAGAATTATGAATTCATTACTTACATATGTGGTGAATGTGGCAGTCACCTCCCCAAGAGGATGTTGAAATACCCTCCTCACCAAAAACTGCTTTACCACCAATCTCTTCTCCTTCTTTCAGTCCATCCAAAGTACCACCTTCCTCCCAATGGTTAAAAGATATTATTTGTAGGAAAAGGAAATATAATGAAATCATTGAGCTGGATTTTGATGTGGTTTCTAAGTTGTTACATGGTATAGTATACCTTAACCAAAGAAGGCCTCCATTGCATCAATATTTCTAATTGATAATTTAGGTAACCAATATATGTTGAGATAGCTAAACCCATTGGGGATAAGAACAGAGAAGAGATTTTACAGAGGGTGATTACCAGGTGCCTAAAATTGATTTGGGACCCTTTACTCATGAGGGAGACATACACAATTTCCATCTTTCAGCCACCAAGCTAGTACACAAAATTGAAAAGGAGAAGACTACTAGAGAAAAGATTGAAGATCAAGTGCTCATGTTAACAACCTACATAAAAAAAAATTCTAAATATCTCTATAGAAGCACTGGAAGGGCCTTCAACTTCAAATAATTTGAATATCCCAGGTGTAGATAAGAAATCTATTGAAAAACTGGGAAAGTATAAGGTGAGCTAGGAGAGGCTTCTGAAGCTTGGGTTGAATAGTTAGTTTTGGATGGGATGATGTGCATAAAAGAGTCTATCAGATTATACAAACAAAATGAATAGAAAATAGTGGAACTGAAAAATGAACTGTAGATGGCTAGAAAGGAAGACATTGTTTGGCATTGAGCCATAAGGGATATACATGAGATGTCACAAATAGATATCAATACTTTCATCTTTGAGAAAATTTTAATCAAAGTGGAGGAATATAATGCCACCATTTGGATTAGAAGCATTGAATGGAAGCTCACAGTTGTCAAACAAGCCATAAATGAACTAAAGTGACTTATAAAAGAAATGGAGCTTATTAAATCAAAAATAGTGGTGGGAACCATAACTCTGGAGGTCAGTTTGATCAAATAAAATGGCTTAGATCTAGAAGATATGCAAGTGATAAAACAAAGTTTTAAGGATTTGATCTATAAATATTTGTTTAATAAAGAAAATGCTAGTGTCAACATAATGACCAAACTATCTACATTATCATATATACTGCAAATAGTATTCACAGGGAGCTAACAACAACAAATAAAAAGATGAAATAAATTGAGGATTTGGTATTGGTCTAGAAACAACGTCTGAATAACACCTTGGTTCCAGAGATAAAAGCTATGTCACATGTGATCAAACAGTTCATAATCTATACAGTCCTTTCCTTATCTTTAGATAAGTTAGAAGCAGCTGGAGAAGATATACCTATCAAGGAGTCTTAACACTTCATTTTACTTTAATTTTTTCTTTTTATAAATTAAGTCATTTTATATTACTTAATACGGACTCTTTAAATTTATAACTTTATGATAAACTTTACAACTTATCAATATTTCTTTATAAAGTTATAAGTTAGTTATAAGTTAGTTATCATGAAGACATCTATATATATGTGGTTATGTTGTGACAAAAAGGGACTCTTTTGGCCTTTCACAAATTTTGGATTGTAAAGATAATGAGAAAATACAACTCCCATGCAAACAAAATAGAAGTACATAAATAGTTTAGTTTTAGTTTCTTCTCTAGATATTTGTTCATCTTATGTTGAATGGATTATATCTTTGCATAACCTTTATATTCATCTCTGAAGATCATTTAGTCAAATCTTGGCGTGATGTGTAATGTGAAAAGACTTTGAGTTGGTATCAATTTCCATTGTCAATCTTTTAATGTGTATGAAAGACCAATGGATTCATTCTTTTCCATTTCATGTCAATCTTTATTACATTTTCTAGGATTATTTGAGAAGTGGTCTCTTATACAACACAGAAATTATTCATTTTATTTTGCATGCAGAAAACCTGAAGAGATATTCTTAAGTTTGTCTTGAGGGTTTCTTTAAACCTTACCATTATGATTCTCTTTATCATCTTTTTGGTGTTTTAGGGCTAAAAATACCACCCAAAATTAAAATCTTATCTTATAAGGGGGTTTCCCCTTCAAATTGCAAAGGTAGGTTATTCCAATCTTAACAATTGTTGGTGCAATTTATGACACTATCGTGGGCACAACATGGTATATTGGTATAGTACAAAATCTATTTACCAACAACCAACATCCTTTATATGTTTTTAAGTGTTCTAAGAAACAATGAGCATGCATGTGTTTTAATTTTTTTGAAAACCTTGTCTCCCATTTTGAACCCAAACATGTATAACTTAAGTTTTCTAAGGAGTAGTGAGCACATATGTGTTGGATAATTTCTTTTAAAATATCATCTCCCACCTTGAACCGAATCATTCACAACTAAAGATTTATAAGGAGTGGTGAGCATGCATGTGTTGGAAGCATTGTTTACAATAAACCTTGTTTCCTAGAATGAACTAAAGTATACATGCATGGATTTGAGCACCTTGGGGCTCTAAGTCCCTGGTCACTTTAATTTTATGTCATATGGATATTTATTGAACTATAAGGGTATCATCAAAGGTTGATTACTCAATTTCATGTGAAACCCTATCACACTACCTAGCAATGGAAACATGAGGCATCCACTAAAGGTGAGTGAATTGCTACATAAAATGTCTATAGAAAAGTGGCAATGTTATTGATAGTTTCAAACAATCAATTAATCCACATAGAATCTCTTAAGGGGTGAGGAATATATTCCAAACCATATCAATGTGGAAAATTATCTTCGTGTTATATGTGAGATGTGTTAATATTTAATTGGTTCCTATATTGTTTTTTCAATCATGTGATTCATTTTTGAATTGGTGATGGTCTTATAAGAAAACCTTTATTGTAATAATAGGTCTATTCAAACAATGAGAAAGAAAGAAAATATTATGTTTAAGTATCATAGGTTAATGTAGTCATTTGATAAAATGTTGCATTTGGTTGGCTATTTTATTATTGAGGATTTATTATCTATCTTAAACCTCCCCACTACCCTTCAAACTTTGGTGGTGGGGCATTCTCAAAGGATTGGTATTGAAAACAAGTATTGGGAAAATTAATATTTTTTCACAATTGGTAATGTCTTTATCACCTATATGTATATTTTTAGATTCTTTGATGTCATTTGACATATCAATTTCAACATGAATCCTTTTTTGTAGGTGAGAAGAATAAAAAAATAATTTTGTTCATGACATTAAAAAACTACAAGGTTTGAATTAAGCAATTAGTATCTAAGTCCAAGAGAGAGCAAGAAATTAGATAATTCTATCCACTTTGGGATCTTTAGGCTAGCTCTATCACAATCTACAAAATATAACTTCAATAGAAATGATATAAACATAATGTTCTTCATAATCCACATGTCATGTTTAATAATGTTTGGGTGATTTTTAAAGTTGGATAAGTAGAACAAATAAAACCATTTGGTTGTATTGTAACCCACTTTAAGATTAAAATCTTAGTTATCAAGAAGTTTGAACCCAATTCTTGTGCATAACTTCAAGTGGATTTATACCTTCAAAATATCCTATTAAAATATATAGTGCTCTAATTGTTTGAATAATTTGTAGACAATATTAAGAGGTTTTTATTAGGAGTTTGAACATTACGTCATGAGATTAGCTTTAAAATGAATAACTTATCCCTCTTGAATGTTATTTCTCTCTCCTTCTAAAACCACCATTACAATGATACATACCTACTATTGGAACCTTAAAATCTTGGCATCAACGTTGAAAATGAGTTAGGGTTGCTTTTTGAATTTTTTGAAAATTCCTTGTTTTACAAAAGTTATGACCAAGTCAACGAAAGTCAAATTGTATATTGGTCAAATTGTATCTGAGCCAAAATGCATCTGCATAATACATTCAATTGCATTGTGCATTGTGAACCTTGAAGTCTTCATATACATATCGGACCCAAAGTGAATTAAACCCAATTTAATATGCAAGAGTCGTATCCATGTTTGTATGTTCATTTTAGAATGCATAAAACATGCAATAAGCAAATACAAATGCAAATTGTACTTAAGATACATGCACATCAAATGTTGTCCCTATGTTAACATTAAACCGTCACATCTAGAATGCATATCCTTAGAGACAAAAGTGCATTTTGGTCAAAGTAAACATGCAAGAGTTTAGATGTAAAAGTGAACAGTCGAAAGTTTTGTATATTTGTTTATATGTATAAAAGATGCAAAAGCAGATACAAAACATGCGAATGCATTTACAAATATGCAAGTATCAAAGATGCATATACAAAGAAACAAGTGGGCCCCACCACAACTAGAGATGCAAATGCATTTGCATAAAATATAGAAATGGACTAAACATACAAAATACAAATCTAGTTGCGTTTTATGCTGAACTTCTGTGAGGCCGATTATTTTTCCTTCCTCATTTTGACCATTTTACATTTCAGTTGATGGCATTATCATACTTTTAGAGACTATGGTTCCATTATGTTGATTTGATTATATCTCCTGATTTTGATATGACATTGATTAGACATATGGTGATTCGATTTGATCATATTTTGATGCTATGTTGAGAATAGACATGCAAGATATATTAGAGGGTAAGTGCAAGAAGATGGGGGGCCAAAAAGGGGTCTTAAGTGGCCACTTTTTTTCTGAAATCAGGAAATACTGGCCTTGGATGAGAAATTGAGCATAGTTACACTCAAAATTTGGAGATGCAACCAAAACAATGTTCGTAGTTCTCCGAGTCTACTTTCTAAACTACTATTTTGTTTTGAAAATGGCATAGATTAAGGGGTTCAAAAGAGGAAGCCACAAAAATTGGTGTTGTTTCTGTCAAAAAAACATAACATAGCATGTTTTGTGGCTCCCTCAAAAGGTCAACTTTTTTTTGGTATTTTTAAAATCACTTCAGTGAGAAATTAGCTAATAGCATGTAGTTTATGCCCGATTTTTCTAATAATTTTTTGATGAATATTTGATTTTTTACTAATTTTTAAAGTGGACACATCCTAAAAAATAGAATTTTGGCCGTGCTACCCCTATAAATTTTGAAAACTAATTGAAAATCATTTTTTTATTTTTTTAATATTTGTAGAATGGAGTCTAGTTTCTAAATATGTAATTTTTTTGAAATTTGAATGAATAGTTATTTTACAATGAAAAAAAAGACCAAACAGTGGTTTTTGCCTAAAAACGGACACACAAACAAAAGAAATTAAAGATGAAAGGCTTAACATTGTTAAAATGTGAAAAAGATCACATCCTCAAATAGCTAAGAGAAAGTCTAACATTACCCATGTGTTCGATTTGTTCAACCTTGAAACACGTGCAAATCCGAGGGTTAGCACGAATGAAATTATGTGAAATTTTGAAGAATATAGAAAAACACGTCTATGACTGTTCATAAGGCACTCCAAGCCTTTGGGTTGGAAATCCAAAGCAAATCCCAAGCCCAAGGCTTGGGATTCCCAAAGCAAGAAATAACGTGAGTGCGTTATGTTTTGCCTTACATTTTTCTTTCCTGCATGTCTATCTTTTGTCATGTTTGACATAACGCGAGCGCATTATAACGCGCTCGCGTTATGTCCCACTCAAATTTTTTTACATTCAAGGCTATTAATCATGAGGGTTAAGGGATGAGGGATAGAGTTGGAGGGTTTAGGGATAAGGGATTAGCATTTAAGGTATAGTATCGAGCCCGTTGAGGGTCTAGGAATAGGGATAGCATTTAAGGTTTAGGGATGAGGGATGACAGATTACGGTTTAGGGTTTAGGGATAGGGTTGAGGGTCGAGGGATCAAAGTTAAGGGTTGAGGGATTAGGGTTTGACATTGAGGGTTGAGGGTTGAGGGTTGAGGTTCAAGGGTCAAGGGTTTAGGGATAGGGTTTAGGGTCGAGGGATTAGGGTTAAAGTAGAGTGTGGAGGGTGTAAGGATTAGGAATAGGGTTGGAGGGTTTAGGGATAAGGGATTAGGGTTTAAGGTATAGTATCGAGTCTGTTGAGGGTTTAGGAATAGGGATAGCATTTAGGGATTAGGGATGAGGGATTATAGTTGAGGGATGATGGATTAGGGTTGAGGGTTGAGGGATTAGGGTTTAGGGATAAGGTTTAGGGTTGAGGATTGATGGATTAGGGTTTAAGGTATAGTGTTGAGGGTTGAGGGTTGAGGGTTGAGGGTTTAGGATTAGGGTTTAGGGTTGATGGATTAGCATTTAATGTAGAGGTCAGGGTTAGAGTGTCGAGGGTAGAGGGATTAGGGATAGGGTTTAGGGTTGAAGGTTTAAGGATTAAGGGTTGAGGCTTTAGGGATGAGGGTTTAAGGCTTAAGATATAGTGTTAAGTGTTGAGGGTGTAGGGATAGGGTTTAAGTTTTAAGGTTTAAGGGTTGAGGGATAGGGATTAGGTTTTAAGGTATAGTGTTGACGGTCGAGGGATCAGAGTTAAGGGTTGAGGGATTAGGGTTTGACGTTGAGGGTTGAGGGTTGAGGTTCGAGGGTCAAGGGTTTAGGGATAGGGTTGAGGATCGAGGAATTAGGGTTAAAGTAGAGTGTGGAGGGTATAAGGATTAGGCATAGGGTTTGAGGGTTTAGGGATAAGGGATTAGGGTTTAAGGTATAGTATCGATTCTATTGAGGGTGTAGGAATAGGGATAGCATTTAGGGTTTAGGGATGAGGGATTAGAGTTGAGGGATGACGGATTAGGGTTGAGGGTTGAGGGATTAGGGTTTAGGGATAAGGTTTAGGGTTGAAGGCTGAGGGATTAGGGTTTAAGGTATAGTGTTGAGGGTTTAGGGATAGGGTTTAGGGTTGAGAGATTAGGATTTGACGTTGAGGGTTGAGGGTTTAGGGTTTAGGGTTTAGGGTTAGGGTTGAGAGATGAGGGATCAGAGTTAAGGGTTGAGGGAATAGGGTTTGATGTCAAGGGTTGAGGGTTGAGGTTCGAGGGTCAAGGGTTTAGGGGTAGGGTTGAGGTTGAAGGGATTAGGGTTAAAGTAGAGTGTGGAGGGTGTAAGGATTAGGGATAGGGTTAGAGGGTTTAGGGATAAGGGATTAGAGTTTAAGGTATAGTATCAAGTTTGTTGAGGGTTTAGGAATAGGGATAGCATTTAGGGCTTAGGGATAAGGGATTAGAGTTGAGGGATGAGGGATTAGGGTTGAGGGTTGAGGGATTAGGGTTTAGGGATAAGGTTTAGGGTTGAGGGTTGAGGGATTAGGGTTTAAGGTATAGTGTTGAGGGTTGATGGTTTAGGGATAGGGTTTAGGTTTGAGGGATTAGGGTTTAGGGTTGATGAATTAGGGTTTAATGTTGAGAGTTGAGGGTCAAGGGTTGAGGGTTGAGGTTGAGGGATAGGGTTAATGGTCAAGGGATTAGGGTTAAATAAGAGTGTCGAGGGTAGAGGGATTAGGGTTTAAGGTATAGTATCGAGCCTGTTGAGGGTCTAGGAATAGGGATAGCGTCTAGGATTTAGGAATGAGGGATTAGAGTTGAGGGATGATGGATGACAGATTAGGGTTGAGCATTGAGGCATTAGGGTTTAGGGACAAGGTTTAGGGTTAGAGTTGAGGGATTAGGGTTTAAGGTATAGTGTTGAGGGTTTATGGATAGGGTTTAGGGTTGAGGGATTAGAGTGAAGGGTTGAGGGATTAGAATTTGACATTGAGGGTTTAGGGTTTAGGGTTTAGGGTTAGGGTTGAAGGTCGAGGGATCAGAGTTAAGGGTTGAGGGATTAGGGTTTGATGTTGAGGGTTGAGGGTTGAGGTTCGAGGGTCAAGGGTTTAGGGATAGGGTTGAGGGTCGAGGAATTAGGGTTAAAGTTGAGTGTGGAGGGTATAAGAATTAGGGATAGGGTTGGAGGGTTTAAGGATAAGGGAATAGAGTTTAAGGTATAGTTGTTGATAACTGAGAGGGGGGGTGAATCAGTTATCCTAATTATTTCCCTTATTGAACTTTCCTTTTAATTGATGCAGCATAAAATCAAACACAAAAACATTAACCATGAAATAAGAAACACATGACACAGTATTTTTGACGTGGAAACCCTGTTAAGGGAGAAAACCACGGGGTGATTAACCCAAGAATTATTCTCTGTTAGAAGAATAGGAAATTACAAAAATGGCACTTGCCAATTAGGGCTCACTGCCCGAGCACACTGCTCACAAGAGGCCCACTGCCTACAAGAAGACACACTGTCTACAAAGTGATGAGAATCACAGTCTTTGAACTGATTGGAAGCATCTGCATATGCTGGAGTTCAGTTCCGGTTAGGCTCAGTACACTGATCTGCTGCACTTCATCTTTCCTCTGTTCTTTATTCTGCTATCTTTCACATACCGGATCCTTTTTGCTACCTCTACTCTTTTTCTGGACTTCTTCGCATATATCTCCACAACAACACTCTTCACAACTAAATCCATCCTCTATATATATCCGCACAAGTAATTTCATCACCTTTCTAGTCGGCATCTGGAACAGTCTAGTTTCTTATAAACTTTCATTCTGTCGGCTGAATCCTTCCTCACCAAGCAATGCGGATCAAGCATATACTTGTAGATATCATTAATCATGTTGGCCAAACATGATTCATGCCTTCACAACCTCTGTCATCAATAGTAACCCATCCGGAAAGCAGTCTGATACTCTGCCAGTCAGTTCTTCCTCTGTTTTCACTGTCTCTCAGGAATCCAGTACTCAACCATTCATATCTTTTTCTTTGTCCATCACCGGAGGCTAAATCCTTGGAATATACCACTCAAGGTAGTCCTCTTGACTTCCCCAAATCTGCACTGCACCAAGACACTTCCTCTGAGAGATTCGGACCAATCTGTCGGACCTTGCCACATGCTCTGTTCTTCTTCACCGGACCACAACATTCTTTATTCTGACTTCCGGTAGAGACACATTATGACTTGCGGATATGTGGGATGACCTTTGTTGCCATCAATGACAACAACCATGAATCCATATAGTGTCTCTTGCCAACAATCTCCCCCTTTGGCATTGATGGCAACACTTAGTGAAAAATGACTAAGTGTTTTCACTATGCTCCCCCTTTGCTGATGCTCTGTCCTTATATACAATTTCCGGAACTCCCCCTTAGTTGGATCCCTCATTTTTCACTGCTCCTCACTCCCCCTTTGACATCAATGGCAAAGGGTAGGGTCCGCACACCAAAATTTTCAAAAATTTTCTATATATAGCCGCATATTTACATACTCACATGTACTGAAGAATGTCTGCAAAGGATGTCTGCAATTGGATCATTTCTGTAGCCCAACTTTGCTTCATTCTATCCAAAATTGAAATGTGACCACTTAGCAAAAATGCAAACGCTTCTGCCCGCTTGAGATCTGTCGGATCTTTTGTTTGGGCGGTGGTCTGAGCATCACTGATGGCCTCATGCATAGTTTCCAACTTAGGGATTATAATCCTTCTAAGTTCTCCCATCCAGTTAGTGATGTTCTTCCTTTCCTTCTCAAGATTTTTTATTTCATTCAAGACTGCAATGGTCTGACATTCTTGATTTATTATAGAGGAAGAGAGAGGATCAAAACTTTGAGATAAGCTTTGTAGCTTATCCTGTTCCTCTTTTATTTTCTTGTCAAATGCTGCTGTTGCCTTTGACCAGGATATACAAAATTTGTAGATGTCACCGCCATCCTTAAGAGCATTCTCTAAGCTCCTTATTCCAATGCTTACAATCTTCCTATCCTTAGAGATTAATTCTAATATTTCTGAAAATCTTTTATCCAAAAATTCCTTCCGGACCTTTTCTTCAGCTGATTTTTCTAGAGAATCAAAATGTGTATCAACACTGCTGACTAAGGTTTTTAGATTACCGGAAGAGGAGGCTGTCGGATCTATCTGGATTGATGGCATGATTTTTACAAGTACTCCGGAAGCAGCCTCTATCAACTCACAGTCTTCCATATGAGACTTCAGGAGCTTTTCATTTGCCTTGGCGTTTGCAAATGAAGCTATCTTCATTGTTTGTACCGGAGAGAGAGAGTCAAAATCAAATGGACCTTTTAGAAGCTCCGGTTCATCAATCTCTAGAGTTTCTTTGCTCAAAAATTGTTGAACAGTTTGTGCAGTGTCTCTTGCCGGAGACAGATGTTTCTTTTCTTCTGCAGTCTTAGAACTGTCAACCTCTTTGTCTTTCACCACTACTTCCTTCTCCTGTAATTGCTCTTCTTCTTTGGATCCGGAGACTGTAGGGGAAACCGGAGGAGAGATGCTAGTTTGTTCATGAGCCACTTCTTCTGGAGCAGAGGGTCCCAAGTCCTCAGCTGTTTCTGTACCTAAATCCTCTACAACCGGAAGATTGAACCTTTTGAAGGCCTTCCGGAGGATCTCTTCTGTTTCTTGGGCCACTTTGTCAGTCTCGCCAAGCATGAGTTGATTCATCCTGGCTTTGCTTCTGAACTCATCTTTGCAGTCTTTGAAGATAATGTTCATGGTCTTGGGATCAATTTGAGGATATAGCTGAATAGGTATCTGCTCCCGGATCTCAAGATCTTTAGCATGAGCATTATTCTTTCTTACTTCCATTTCCTTTTCTAGGCTTTTAGGAATAAGAGATATTATTTCAATGAAAGCCTTATTATATATGTTAAGATATTTTACTGTGGCCTCCTGCAGAGTCTTTTGGTCGGCCTCACTGAAGTCATCATATGATTCAGTCATTGGTTGAAGGTTTCCATCCATCGTGACCGACTTGATTATGCTCTCTAGTGACAGAGTGGGCTTTTCAACAGTTACCTCTGCCATTTCATCCTTGTCTTGGCCTGTGGAGGGCTTACCGGATCCTTTCTTCTTCTATTTCTTTACTTCTCTTACTCCCTCATCTGATTCTGTTTCCTCTTCATCCTTTTGGCTTCCATAAGCCCTTGTGGCTTTTGTCTTGGATCTCTTACCGGATGCCTGGACTTCCGGTTTTGAACTTTTGGTTGAGGGAGGTGCAGATCTCTTTGATGATCTGGTCCGGGTGGGAGCTTCAACCGGAGCACTTTCTTTACTTTTCTCTTCTTCCTCAGCCTTCTTCCTCTTTTCCCGGCTGGCATCAAGTGCTTCTTTTGAGATGCCTAGGCCTTGAGCAATGTGCTCTACTTCTTTTCTTACTTTTCTTTTAATCTCAAGTTCCCTGAGTTCTACATGTATTTTTACACTCAGCTCCTCAAAGGTTCCAAACCTTTCTGCCTTAGGATCTTTGGGCTGACTTAGCATGTGTTGAACATGCAGCTCCACTATCTGTTCATCAACTTCATACCCCATGGGCATGATCCAGACAGTCCTTGGCTCTACTACCTCCATTAGGCACTGATCAGTGTCAACCATAAAGCACACTGAGTCTTTGTATTTTTCAACAAGAGACTGGGGAATTCTCTCTCTTGCTTGCATCATGCTCTGAAAGTTTTTGAAGTATCCCCATAGAGCTGTATTTCTCGCTTTTGCATCCCCAAGTCCATGCAAATAGTCTCTTATCTGGACTGCAACAGGTTTGTCATTCTACCATACCCATCCACTTGTTCCGGGTAGCTCATTCATGAAGTAGAAGAATAGACATACAATAAGAGTACCATACTTAAAGGAATTCTTCTTATCCTTCTTGATTTTCTGTATGTTTTCCATTAATTGGCTTAGCAGTAGTTCGCAGAGATCATATTCTGCATTCTTTCTTAGCATTTCATAAGCAGTGTATATTGCAGTTCCGGACACAGAATTCTCCCTGCTGGAGTGATAGATCTTGTATCCTATTAACATTGATGCATATTTGATATCCGGATCCGAAATATCTTCAATGGTCATTGCCCTCTTGTCAAATTTTGATCTGGTGGCCTCAGTTACAACGTTGTTCTTGACAGATTTGAGGATAGGTACCCCTCCGGAAGAGTATAGACCAGTTACTACTCTAATTGCCTCTTTTGTGATCTTGCAGGGTCTATCTAGCCATAGAAAGTTGTCATGCATCCTGCTCAGTACATACCGGACCCATTCATCTTCTTCAAAGCAGGGGAAATGAATAAATTGCTCAAATTGTTTCTTCTGGATATCCTTATACTCTGGTTTAAGCTCAAAAGCATTGTCTATCAGTTGCTTGTGATAGAGGTCTCTTAATTTGAATTCCCCAAATTCTTCAATGCTTACATGTATGTAAACCCTAATGTCTTCGGTATGTAAAACTCCGTGAGGAACACTAGAGAAGGCTCCTAGTGGATCTACCTCCAATGATTTGTAGGGATGTTTCTTAAATGAGGG
Organism: Cunninghamia lanceolata; assembly: GCA_027924645.1. NCBI lineage: Eukaryota > Viridiplantae > Streptophyta > Pinopsida > Cupressales > Cupressaceae > Cunninghamia > Cunninghamia lanceolata. The sequence goes on from BSBN01000524.1 coordinate 17,463,562, forward strand.
GCGAGGTCTATCAGAGATCTTAACTATGTTTGGAGTAGCCATTTTTCAAAGATTTGCAGTGAGGTAATGAAAAACGGGGAATACCTTATGCGCCTTCGGTTTGCACGGAGTGGTTGGATTGATTTCTTTATGCAATAACTTCGGCAGGAGATCCTTGTGCTTGATGAACCTTGTTGCAGAGCTCCACTTTTCGCTTCTTCTCGAGTGCAGAATGAGCAAATGACCTTTGAGAAATCCCTTAAATTGCTCCGCGAACCCTAATATCTGTCTGCAATAAATGCTTCACCTACATCATTCCGGTTTGCCTTGTCTGGATAGTTTGGAGTATCCCGGATTAGTCCTGATCTGTGGATATCATCCGGATCTTTCAATCATGAATGAATCGAGGTAACATATTGCAAGAGCATCCCAAACACTCTGTCCAATCCGCAGAACAAGATAGTGCATTTCCGGATCTTTCCGGACCTTTTTGTAATCCTTTATCATACCGGAGCATCTCCCTGAACAGGTCTTATTTGATCGATCACAGCTTCTTCATAACTCCATGCGGACCTCTGAAAACTTGACTGAAGTATCTCAAGACTCATATCTACAAACCCTTTGATCCGCATCTTGTGCCACATCCGGCACCACTTGTTTGGCTGGGGGAACAAGATTTTCTTTGAGTCTCCCCCTGAGCCTGAGCTCACTTTTTAATTTCTGGAAGAGATATCAGCACCAGAGTCTGGTGCGGATCCGACCTCTACATTCTCTGAACTTTTCTTCACCCAAATCTTGCTCATCTGATTCCTAACCTCATCCGCATTCATCTTTTGTTTACCCTTGTCTTGATTCTGATTATACACCGGACCTCTTTTGTCCTGATTCTTGTTTCTGCAGACTTTAGCATTATGACCGGACCTATTGCAGATTTGGCAAATAACATTTCTTTGCATATTTGACTGATATCCTCTTGATCTGCATTGATTAGCCCTATGACCTATTCTATTGCATGTGAAGCATCTACCTTTGAATGATTTGTTTACTTGCATAATTTTGCATTCATGGGATTTGTGTCCATACCTTTTGCAGTTGAAGCACTGTCCGGAGAAGGATGAATTAATCTGATTGATTCTCATTCTGCACTGATTAGCTTTGTGACCAAAGTGGTTGCAGCTGTGGCAGTATCCATTGAAGGATGGATATCTTTGAGCATTTGGCTGTCTTACCGGAGGTCTTCTAGGCCTGCTCCTTGGATTTTCTGATCCAAGATTCTTCTGACCGGATCCGGAGCTTTCTCCTTTCTCATATCCCAAACCATACTTGTCATCTGTCCTCTTTTGACTTCCAAGAAGAACTTCAAGTTGAGCAGAACTTATCTTGAATTTCTCTTTATATTCATTTGCTGTTTGAAGATCTCTTTTGAGAGAGGCAATTTGATCCTCAAGTTTTCCTTCATTATCTTTGGCATCTTCAAGATCAGATTCAAGATGTCTGATAATCCTGTCCATCTGGTGGCATTCTTCTGATTTTTCTTTAAGAGATTGTCTTAGATTGTCTCCAGCCTTTCTTTTTTCTTCAATCTCTTGAGTAAACTTTATAGTTCCTGATTCCATTTCATGTCTTAACATAATGACTTCTTTTGATAACTTTTCACATAACTTGGTTTGCTCAGTCAATTCTTCATTTGTATTGCTTTCTTCACTTTGTCTTGCCAACTGTTGAAGCAGCTCCTTTCTCTTTTTCATAGAGAGACTTAATTTGTCTTTTAATTCTCTCATGAATTCATCAGCCTGTTTGAGTCTTTCCTTTAATTCACTGACTTCAGAATTTGACTGTTCAAGATCCTCAAGAGCAGTCTTGAGTTGCTCTCTTAAACCATATGCATCCATTTGAAATCCCAGATCTTCCTCAAGCTGTTAGGCTCTATTAGGAGGAACTTAGCTCTGATACCAATTGTTGATAACTGAGAGGGGGGGTGAATCAGTTATCCTAATTATTTCCCTTATTGAACTTTCCTTTTAATTGATGCAGCATAAAATCAAACACAAAAACATTAACCATGAAATAAGAAACACATGACACAGTATTTTTGACGTGGAAACCCTGTTAAGGGAGAAAACCACGGGGTGATTAACCCAAGAATTATTCTCTGTTAGAAGAATAGGAAATTACAAAAATGGCACTTGCCAATTAGGGCTCACTGCCCGAGCACACTGCTCACAAGAGGTCCACTGCCTACAAGAAGACACACTATCTATAAAGTGATGAGAATCACAGTCTTTGAACTGATTGGAAGCATCTGCATATGCTGGAGTTCAGTTCCGGTTAGGCTCAGTACACTGATCTGCTGCACTTCATCTTTCCTCTGTTCTTTATTCTGCTATCTTTCACATACCGGATCCTTTTTGCTACCTCTGCTCTTTTTCTGGACTTCTTCGCATATATCTCCACAACAACACTCTTCACAACTAAATCCATCCTCTATATATATCCGCACAAGTAATTTCATCACCTTTCTAGTCGGCATCCGGAACAGTCTAGTTTCTTATAAACTTTCATTCTGTCGGCTGAATCCTTCCTCACCAAGCAATGCGGATCAAGCATATACTTGTAGATATCATTAATCATGTCGGCCAAACATGATTCATGCCTTCACAACCTCTGTCATCAATAGTAACCCATCCGGAAAGCAGTCTGATACTCTGCCAGTCAGTTCTTCCTCTGTTTTCACTGTCTCTCAGGAATCCGGTACTCAACCATTCATATCTTTTTCTTTGTCCATCACCGGAGGCTAAATCCTTGGAATATACCACTCAAGGTAGTCCTCTTGACTTCCCCAAATCCGCACTGCACCAAGACACTTCCTCTGAGAGATCCGGACCAATCTGTCGGACCTTGCCACATGCTCTGTTCTTCTTCACCGGACCACAACATTCTTTATTCTGACTTCCGGTAGAGACACATTATGACTTGCGGATATGTGGGATGACCTTTGTTGCCATCAATGACAACAACCATGAATCCATATAGTGTCTCTTGCCAACAATAGTATCAAGTCTGTTGAGGGTTTAGGAATAGGGATAACATTTAGGGTTTAGGGATAAGGGATTAGAGTTGAGGGATGATGGATTAGGGTTGAGGGTTGAGGGATTAGGGTTTAGGGATAAGGTTTAGGGTTGAGGGTTGAGTGATTAGGGTTTAAGGTATAGTGTTGAGGGTTGATAGTTTAGGGATAGGGTTTAGGTTTGAGGGATTAGGGTTTAGGGTTGATGAATTAGGGTTTAATGTTGAGAGTTGAGGGTTGAGGGTTGAGGGTTGAGGTTGAGGGATAGGGTTAATGGTCAAGGGATTAGGGTTAAATAAGAGTGTCGAGGGTAGAGGGATTAGGGTTTAAGGTATAGTATCGAGCCTGTTGAGGGTCTAGGAATAGGGATAGCATTTAGGATTTAGGAATGAGGGATTAGAGTTGAGGGATGATGGATGACTGATTAAGGTTGAGGGTTGAGGCATTAGGGTTTAGGGACAAGGTTTAGGGTTAGGGTTGAGGGATTAGGGTTTAAGGTATAGTGTTGAGGGTTTAGGGATAGGGTTTAGGGTTGAGGGATTAGAGTGAAGGGTTGAGGGATTAGAATTTGACGTTGAGGGTTTAGGGTTTAGGGTTAGGGTTGAAGGTCGAGGGATCAGAGTTAAGGGTTGAGGGATTAGGGTTTGATGTTGAGGGTTGAGGGTTGAGGTTCGAGGGTCAAGGGTTTAGGGATAGGGTTGACGGTCGACGAATTAGGGTTAAAGTTGAGTGTGGAGGGTATAAGGATTAGGGATAGGGTTGGAGGGTTTAGGGATAAGGGATTAGAGTTTAAGGTATAGTATTGAGTCTATTGAGGGTTTAGGAATAGGGATAGCATTTAGGGTTTAGGGATAAGGGATTAGAGTTGAGGGATGATGGATTAGGGTTGAGGGTTGAGGGATTAGGGTTTAGGGATAAGGTTTAGGGTTGAGGGTTGAGGGATTAGGGTTTAAGGTATAGTGTTGAGCGTTGATGGTTTAGGGATAGGGTTTAGATTTGAGGGATTAGGGTTTAGGGTTGATGAATTAGGGTTTAATGTTGAGATTTGAGGGTTGAGGGTTGAGGGTTGAGGTTGAGGGATAGGGTTAATGGTCAAGGGATTAGGGTTAAATAAGAGTGTCGAGGGTAGAGGGATTAGGGTTTAACGTATAGTATCAAGCCTGTTGAGGGTCTAGGAATAGGGATAGCATTTAGGATTTAGGAATGAGGGATTAGAGTTGAGGGATGACGGATGACAGATTAGGGTTGAGGGTTGAGGCATTAGGGTTTAGGGACAAGGTTAAGGGTTAGGGTTGAGGGATTAGGGTTTAAGGTATAGTGTTGAGGGTTTAGGGATAGGGTTTAGGGTTGAGGGATTAGAGTGAAGGGTTGAGGGATTAGAATTTGACGTTGACGGTTTAGGGTTTAGGGTTAGGGTTGAAGGTCGAGGGATCAGAGTTAACAGTTGAGGGATTAGGGTTTGATGTTGAGGGTTGAGGGTTGAGGTTCAAGGGTCAAGGGTTTAGGGATAGGGTTGAGGGTCAAGGAATTAGGGTTAAAGTTGAGTGTGGAGGGTATAAGGATTAGGGATAGGGTTGGAGGGTTTAGGGATAAGGGATTAGAGTTTAAGGTATAGTATTGAGTCTGTTGAGGGTTTAGGAATAGGGATAGCATTTAGGGTTTAGGGATGAGGGATTAGAGTTGAGGGATAATGGATTAGGGTTTAAGGTTGGGGGATTAGGGTTTAGGGATAAGGTTTAGGGTTGAGGGTTGAGGGATTAGGGTTTAAGGTATAGTGTTGAGGGTTAATGGTTTAGGGATAGGGTTTAGGTATGAGGGATTAGGGTTTAGGGTTGATGAATTAGGGTTTAATGTTGAGAGTTGAGGGTTGAGGGTTGAGGGTTGAGGTTGAGGGATAGGGTTAATGGTCAAGGGATTAGGGTTAAATAAGAGTGTCAAGGGTAGAGGGATTAGGGTTTAAGGTATAGTATCGAGCCTGTTGAGGGTCTAGGAATAGGGATAGTGTTTAGGGTTTAGGAATGAGGGATTAGAGTTGAGGGATGACGGATGACAGATTAGGGTTGAGGGTTGAGGGATTAGGGTTTAGGGACAAGGTTTAGGGTTAGGGTTGAGGGATTAGGGTTTAATGTATAGTGTTGAGGGTTTAGGGTTAGGGTTTAGGGTTGAGGGATTAGAGTGAAGGGTTGAGGGATTAGAATTTGACGTTGAGGGTTTAGGGTTTAGGATTAGGGTTGAAGGTCAAGGGATCAGAGTTAAGGGTTGAGGGATTAGGATTTAAGGTATAGTATCGATTCTGTTGAGGGTGTAGGAATAGGGATAGCATTTAGGGTTTAGGGATGAGGGATTAGAGTTGAGGGATGACAGATTAGGGTTGAGGGTTGAGGGATTAGGGTTTAGGGATAAGGTTTAGGGTTGAGGGCTGAGGGATTACGGTTTAAGGTATAGTGTTGAGGGTTTAGGGATAGGGTTTAGGGTTGAGGGATTAGAGTGAAGGGTTGAGGGATTAGGATTTGATGTTGAGGGTTGAGGGTTTAGGGTTAGGGTTGAGAGATGAGGGATCAGAGTTAAGGGTTGAGGGATTAGGGTTTGACGTCAAGGGCTGAGGGTTGAGGTTCGAGGGTCAAGGGTTTAGGGATAGGGTTGAGGTTGAAGGGATTAGGGTTTAAGATATAGTGTTGAGGGTTGATGGATCAGAGTTAAGGGTTGAGGGATTAGGGTTGGAGGGTTTAGGGATAAGGGATTAGAGTTTAAGGTATAGTATCAAGTCTGTTGAGGATGTAGGATTAGGGATAGCATTTAGGGTTTAGGGATGAGGGATTAGAGTTGAGGGATGATGGATTAGGGTTGAGGGATTAGGATTTGACATTGAGGGATGACGGATTAGGGTTGAGGGATTAGGATTTGACGTTGAGGGTTGAGGGTTTAGGGATAGGGTTGAGGGATTATGATTTGACATTGAGGGTTGAGGGTTGAGGGATCAGATTTGAGGGTTCAGGGATTAGGGTTTGACATTGAGGGTTGAGGGCATTTTCTATCACGAACTTGATTATGAGGGCTTGCCCCTTCATTGTTATGCCTATCATATGGCGGAGCATCTGGCAAGCCCTTGCAAGAAAAAGATGTGATCAATGCAAAGGATGTGATGAATCTATAGCAGGATAAAACATGAGCGTGTTATAGCGCAAGTGCATTAGAACGTGCTCGCGTTATAAAGCGCTCGCGTTTTGTATTTCTATTGAAATGGTAAAAAAGTGGTTACCCCCGTGATCCAGGCCCACATGCTCTATTTTCTTACTGATTCTGCGCGTGCTCTGATAAAAAAGAAGTGCTTTCATGCTATTGGGAAGTTCACATGCACATTTGACACATTGTACCACCTTTGCATGATCTTTCCACCACCTTTTCTACTTTGCCAACTTGAGAAGGAGGAAATAACATAGTTTTCACACCAAGTTTGATATATATCTATTCAAGTTTCAATTTTTGTAGTGTTGCAATGTTAATTGTGATTCAATTTTAAGAATTTAACATTGAAAAGGAAGCAAGTGGTGAAAAACTCAAATTGTTGAGGAGTTTGATGCAAGAAGATAAAAACACTACATAATTGGGTACTCTCTCCATTCAAATCTTCATTTTTTAGGTATGTCAATTCTTTACATGCATGTTCTTTACATTTTCCTTATTTCGGATTGAATTACTTTATCATGCTTTATCATACATGTTTAAAATAGACACATTCCCAATCAAGAAAGCAACCTACAATCTCACATGATGCCATGTATATTTTCTACACTTGGGCTCTTTAATAATTATGTGTAATAAACAAACCTTAGTTCATACCATGATGTCAAACTATACAAGAATAAATCCTTACAACATAAAAAAAATACAATCCCACTATTATCATGTATTCATTTCTTAGGAACTAATATTGGTCTCTTTATCATGCTACAGACAAATTCTCCGTCATGCCGAGGAAACAATCAAGAATTAAACCAACACAAGAAGAGATAGAAGCTAAGAATGCAAAGAAAGCAATGGCTATGAGGGAACTTCGTGAGAAGAGGAAATTGGACACGATAAATGAAGACATACCAATTGAAGAGGAACCACAACCATCACAAAGAGATATGGTATTGGTGGCACAAAGAAAACGAATGCAAAACTTCGTGGTACGAGAGATTTGAATACCATAGTTGGAGACACGTCCTTTACCGCAAGTCAACATGTAGGGACACCATCTACCACATCTCAAGTTGAGAGTACATCATCACTCACATGTGATGAAGGAGGTACGCCATCGTTCCCACCTCAACCTCAAGGTATGTCATCTATTCCATCTTTGATCGAAGGTATGCCATCTAACCCATCTCATTTAAATATTGATGAAATTCCTAATGTTGAGATGAATTTACCTAACTTGACACCACCTAGAATTTTGCATAGAAAGCTAAAGTATTTGATTGATATTGATGAGAATATTTTGCAGCCAATGGAAGGTAAGATTCCCAAACACACTTGTAGAAGATATGCTAATAAGATTTGGAGATTGTTCTTTGAAAAGTTAAATGAGACTGCAAGATGTCAACTATTCATTGAAATGATGCGAAGTATAAAGTATAGGTCTATCATGAAGATTCTTGGGTTGAGAACATCAGAGGCTTCAAGTGAAAAATCTATTGTCAAGAATCTAATGAGTGCATATGAGAGTGTGGGTAACACCTCGCGCACAAAAGATAGTAATGCAACACAGCGTGTGATTACATTGACTATAGTAAGTAGTCAAACGAGAAAAGCTCGTCTCATTAGAAAGACAAGTCAAGAATTGAGAATTAATAGGAAAACTTTATCAAGAGCCGTTGGAAGACGCCAAAGAATTGAGGACACTAATGCCAATGAATTATGGGCATTCTCAGGGAGACTACCACGAAAAGATAAACCAATTGTTGAAGCATTGAGATCACTAATTGAAGACTTTTGGAAGAATTACACAAGGGTATCTCCGAATCAAAGGGATGTGGTAAGAAGGAGAATCGGTAGTCAGAACCGCGAGCCACATCCAAAGCATTTTTTGGATGAGACTCAAACACAGTTTTATGGTAAATTTCTAGAGAAGTATCCTCAAATTAAAATTTGTCAAAGATATTTTGAAATGATAAAACCTTTCTATGTTAAGATAAATCACACACGCACTACTTGTTGTTGTAGATTACATATTGAATTTTCTAACCATTTTGATGCTTATAAGTCTATATGTTTAGATATGCATACTAACAATGATTTGCAGGGTTGTACCATATGTGCCCCACCAACATCGTCAAGAGACTTCATATCAAGAATTTTATGTGAAAGAGAGGAAGGTCAAATATTCTACAAGAAATTATGCTTGGATGGCACATGTCATCGTTGCGGTGGCTTGCAACATTTGCCAATATGTGAACATATGGAAATAACACATGCGGTTGGAAATGAAGTAGTAGAGTTTGGCAAGTATAAAACAGTGGCATACAATACAAAAGATGGTAAAGAAACAAAGATGTGTGAATTAGTTATTGAAAAGATTCCAGTGTATCAGTTTATACCTATATTTCATGACAGCATAGTGTATGAGTATGCAAGACATGCCCATAGAGCTCGATGGTTGGACTTGCAATTCAAGTTATGCAAGGACACATTTTTGGTTGGTAGCATTGTTTCAGTCATCAACTTTGTAGAGAACTACAGTCTACAGCCACAGCGTGAGGTGCAATCACAATATTACAACTCCACACAGGTTTCTATATTTGTACACATCGCATTCATTCATGCGAATGATAGTACAGAGGATGACAAAAAGATCATAAGGGAGTATAATTTCTATATTAGTGATGATCACACGCATTCTACGGAGTTTGTGTAAGGTTGCTTTTAGGTGTTCTACAATGATTTGGCTAGAAGGGGCATATCGTTCAGTCAGCATATCATATGGTCGGATAATTGTGCGTCACAATTCAAGAACTCGCGAAATTTCTATTGGCTGAGTAGGAGGCATAATTTTACAGGTATTCAACATATGTGGAACTTTTGTGAGGCCAGGCATCGAAAGGGGGAGCATGATGGTGCAAGAGCATGTATCAAAAGAGCCATAGCACGAGAAGAGTTAAAGTATAAAGACAATGCAAAGTTGACAGATGCAAAATTGATTGTCGAGTGGTGTAATGCTTCCATGGGTCCAGGTAATGAAGGTAAGTCTTTAGTTCGTAGATTTTTTTGGTTGATAGATGATACTAACATTGCACCATATGAGGATTGTTGTACATTGACAGGATCAAATGAGATGCACTCTTTCAGAAGCTCAATTGCAGGTTCATGGAGTATCCATACACGAAAGATGTCATGCTTTTGTTCTTCCTGTACAATTCAAGTCTAGGATGAGTGCGAGTCAAAGGAGTGGGTTGACAAATGGCAGTTAAGTTATCTTAGCCCACTTGACACGTATCGACCCCCGACGGCACTGGAACTAACACAGATGGAATCGTCAGTTGACTTTGACCACATATCAGATTTAGTTCAACCAGGTAATATAGGGCACGTATATGCATCTAATTTCATCTAGTTCAACCAGGTAATGTCATCTTACTTTGTAGTATTTTTGTAATGTTGACTAATTTCATCTAATTTGCTACACATATCAATGTAGGGCACGTATATGCAGTTATTGCAGATGAAGATAATGAAGAGGGAACAGATTATTACTTATGTCGTTGTGTTGAGGCCAAAAAGAAATTGGAGGCCCCTGTTACAGATGGAGAAAACATCGAATACCCTACAGGATCAGTGGTTATTACTGGAACATGGCTTAGAAGGTACCCACATAAGAGTGTTAATATTTGGCTATTTCAGGACTTTGACATGCATCGGAAGATTCTTCATTACTCGAACCTTGTCGTGGCATCGAATGTTCATTCGATAAAGTATCGGGGTAGACCTTTGAACAAAATATTGCGGAAGGTGCGTGAGTCTGACCATGAAGCAATACTTGACACAATAAAAGAGTAGAGCAGACCCGGATGGTTCATTGGATTAATTTGTAAGTATTCACATTGATTTTGTAAAGTTATGTTACATTGAGTTGTAAGTATGCACATTAATTTGTAAGGTTTGTCTTTTTTTATTTCCTCCTGCATTTTTACACATATGTACACATTTTTACATCATCATGTTATGCATTTTTGGTGTCCTGCTCCTGATGCGACCAAACTCATAACTCACCCTACTAGACACCATTTGATGATCTCTCCAACACTCTGGATCCAGGGCGCCCAATCATGATGATGACCTATATACCATTCTCCCAAGGCACTCATAATGAATGAAAAGAAGATCAAGGGCGCCCAAGCTTAATAGACTTATTTCTTTCAATTTTGATGATCCAAACTCTTGCAATATGACATCCACTTTCATGCCTTTAGATCTTCCTTCACATATAGGGCGCCAAATCAAGTTGAAAAATCCACTTTCATGCCTTTAGATCTTCCTGCTCCTAATGCGACCAAACTGACTGTTCCAACACATCTGAATGGGTACATTTACGCTAGGCATGGTCCTATTTTTCACCCAAACATGTCGAAACAGTCAGAGCTACATTGTATCGACGATATCCCTGAAGAGTCTAAAGTGTAAAAAGGCTGCAATCTTTGACGAGATGTTGCTTGAAAACCGTGTCACTTAGAAACATTCCATCTAAGGCAACGCTATCATGTAGAGTGCCTCTACAATAACCTCTCTCAGTTTTTTATAGCTCTGAGGCATTTACCCATGGTGAAAGGTTTTTTGCTACCCCAAAAATCGTCAGAAGGAGGCAGTGTAAAGTTGCAAAGGGGTGTAACTTTCATCCTACTCCTGATGTGACCAAACTGACTATTCCAACGCGTTTGAATGGGTACATTTACGCTAGGCATGGTCCTATTTTTCACCCAAACATGTCGAAACAGTCGGAGCTACATTGTACTGACGATATCCCTGAAGAGTCCAAAGTGCAAAAAGGCAGCAATCTTTGACGAGATGTTGCTTGAAAACCGTGTCACTTAGAAACATTCTGTCTAAGGCAACGTGATCATGTAGAGTGCCTCTACAATAACCTCTCTCAGTTTTTTATAGCTCTGAGGCATTTGCCCGTGGTGAAAGGTTTTCTGCTGTCCCAAAATCCGTCAGAAGGAGGCAGTATAAAGTTGCAAAGGGGTGTAACTTTCGTCCTGCTCCTGATGCGACCAAACTGACTATTCCAATGCATCCAAATGGGTACATTTACGCTAGGCATGGTCCTATTTTTCACCCAAATATGTCGAAACAGTCGGAGCTACATTGTACCGACGATATCCCTGAAGAGTCCAAAGTGCAAAAAGGCAGCAATCTTTGACGAGATGTTACTCAAAAACTGTGTCACTTAGAAACATTCCGTCTAAGGCAACGTGATCATGTAGAGTGCCTCTACAATAACCACTCTCGGTTTTTTATAGCTCTGAGGCATTTGCCCATGGTGAAAGGTTTTCTGCTGCCCCAAAAATCGTCAGAAGGAGGCAGTGTAAAGTTGCAAAGGGGTGTAACTTTCGTCCTACTCCTGATGCGACCAAACTGACTATTCCAATGCGTCTGAATGGGTACATTTACGCTAGGCATGGTCCTATTTTTCACCTAAACATGTCGAAACAGTCAGAGCTACATTGTACCGACGATATCCCTGAAGAGTCCAAAGTGCAAAAAGGTAGCAATCTTTGACGAGATGTTACTCAAAAACCGTGTCACTTAGAAACATTCTGTCTAAGGCAACACTATCATGTAGAGTGCCTCTACAATAACCTCTCTCGGTTTTTTATAACTTTGAGGCATTTGCCCGTGGTGAAAGGTTTTCTGCTACCCCAAAAATCGTCAGGAGGCAGTGTAAAGTTGCAAAGGGGTGTAACTTTCGTCCTGCTCTTGATGTGACCAAACTGACTATTCCAATGCATCTGAATGGGTACATTTATGCTAGGCATGGTCCTATTTTTCACCCAAACATGTCAAAACAGTCGGAGCTACATTGTACCGACGATATCCCTGAAGAGTCCAAAGTGCAAAAAGGAAGTAATCTTTGATGAGATGTTACTCAAAAACTGTGTCACTTAGAAACATTCCGTCTAAGGCAACGCGATCACGTAGAGTACCTCTACAATAACCTCTCTCAGTTTTTTATAACTCTAAGGCATTTGCCTGTGGTGAAAGGTTTTCTACTGCCCCAAAAATTGTCAGAAGGAGGCAGTGTAAAGTTGCAAAGGGGTGTAACTTTCGTCCTGCTCCTGATGCGACCAAACTGACTATTCCAATGCGTCTGAATGGGTACATTTACGCTAGGCATGGTCCTATTTTTCACCCAAATATGTCGAAACAGTCGGAGCTACATTGTACCGACGATATCCCTGAAGAGTCCAAAGTGCAAAAAGGCAGCAATCTTTGACGAGATGTTACTCGAAAACCATGTCACTTAGAAACATTCCGTCTAAGGCAACGCGATCACGTAGAGTGCCTCTACAGTAACCTCTATCAATTTTTTATAGCTCTAAGGCATTTGCCCGTGGTGAAAGGTTTTCTGCTGCCCCAAAAATCATCAGAAGGAGGCAGTGTATTAAGTCAGGATGAAAGCCTATTCACTCTAGGTGCCTGTTTTTGACCAAATCACACATGTACCTTGAACAAGTGATGCTACAACTGGTGAACAAAATGGGCGCCTTGAAGAATTAAGCCCTCCAAGACATCTTGTAATTGCGTAAAAGTCCAAAATTTACATAAGTGAGTTAAGGCGCCATTTTCCATCTCCAGAGCCTCCTTTGAGCGCCTTAACATGGAGTGAATGTTTTAGTCTATGAAAGATTGCGCCTAAAGAATATAACAACCCCTTCAGTCACTAGGATGAATTAAGTTAACAAAAGGAACTTCATTGAGGGAGGTGCACTTGTGGAACTTCCCTCTTTCTAGCCTCCAAATGGCGCCTAGAGTCAAAAAAGGATTTCACTGAATAATGTTAATGTTTTGAGCATCAATCTCTACTTGGTGCATACCTATGCTCTTGCAACCTCAAATTGGCGCCTAGGGTTTAGTCATTCTCCTAAGGTGTGGTTCTGCTCCTCCATAACCCTGTTTTTGTGCCTAAACTTGGAAGTACCTTGAAGACTTGGATTAAGATGGAATTCACCTCCAGAATGTTAGGCGCTTGATAGAAGATAAAGGCGCTAAGGTAAAAGAGCTTCCAAAGTTTGATGTCAAGTGTGAATTGAGATAATAGGCGTTGATACCAGTTGACATTACTCCAAACATGCGCCTAAGAGAGATGCAAGTCCCCAAGACCAATTTTGGAACAAGGCGCTCCATCAGAGGGTAAGATGATAATCCTTGGAAGTAAAGTGTTTCAAAGATTCTTTGAGAAATTGACAAGTTGTAACCTAGGCACCAAAACCCCTGAGAATCCTCCTATCTGGTGCCTAGTTAGAAGAACACTAATATTGCACCTAAGTGAATTTGAGTGTCAATATAGAGTCATCAAACCCCACCAGATGTTCATCCATGTCTCTACCACCTCAAGGAAGCACCCAGCTTAGGATGGTGCCTAGTCTGGTCTCTACTACCTTTAGTTGGCACCTAACCCTAAGAGTCTTGCAACTATGACGTTCATCCATGCAACAAGCAAGGTGATGCTCCCTTGTGATATTGTGAGGTGTTGACATTCAGTTGACATCATTGAGTTTGATTGAGTTGATCAAGTGTAGATGCCATTGTAAACATCAAGGCTGCAAGGCCTTTCTTTTGTATCTCCATTGAATAAGTTGTAACTTCATGCTATTGAAAGCATTATCCATGTAATAAGACATTGCAAGTTGATTGAGTCAAATAACTAGACAAGTATCCAATTTTAAGGTTGATTCATTCAAGTAGTTATCTTTGATGTATATCTTTGTGTTGTTGAAGTAGTTGATGAATTGATAGCAAGTAAAATTGTTTAAGTAAGGAAAAATTTTCGTAGAACTAGTTGGGTATCTTACTGTCATGTCCCCGTTTCCGGCCTGATCATCAAATGAAGAATGAGTTAGCCTATTCCTCATTCCTGGAGGCTAATTCGAAATAATGAGGGAATGAATTGGTTTTTGACTAACTTAACTTTTGTTTTTTGTAGGAACAAAGTCAAAAACTTGAAATTAGTTAAGTCTGGATGCTAAACTTGACTAAGGCAGGACTCCTAGAGTCAGGGCGCACTTTCTTGCTTGCTCAATGTCAAATGTGCACCTAACCAAGAATCATGGAGCTTTGAAGCACTTTAATCACATCAACTAGGGCGCCTAAGTGCATAGAGGTACAATGAATCTTCCAGAGAACATGGATAGACAACTAAGTCTCTAACTTGAGTCTTCTAAGTGAATTGGATGATGAAGAGAGTCTAGTCATTTTGGGCGCTAGTATCAGGATGAATCATCCAAAATGGGTGCCTAGAACTAGAAGGCGCCAATGCATGAGTTCAAGGATCCTCCATTGGAGCGCCTAGCCCAGATGGCTATAGATTGAAAGTTTTAAAGCTAAGTGATGTCTCTTAGGTGAATTCCTAGCCTAGGTGCATGTGTTGGGAAAAACTCTTTGGCTCTGGCGCCTAGAATTGGGAGCTTTGTAAGATGCACCAATTGATGAAACATTTCCATTTTGCACCTAGAATAGAACTCTCTCACATAGTTGAAATTGACTTGATAGAAGGAGATAAGTCTTAAGGACTAGTTTGGCGCCTCACTTGCCTATCTCACCTTTGAAATGCGCTTTGGTTGATGATCATCATTGATGGCACCTAGTGAAATGAAAAGCTATTTGCATCTCCAGAGGATCAAAATTAGATTAGGAGATCATCCTTGCAGTTGAGATTGATAGAGAAGTGTTAAAGGAATCACTTCAAATGGGTGCCTAAGCTAGTTGAGGCGCATATCAATTCCACTGTAACTCCAGACTAACACTTAGGATCCAGTCATCTCCTAAGGCGTAGTTCCATTCACCCATGACCTCGCTTGGCGTCTAAAACTTGGAAACTCCTTTGGAAAGCTCATGTTGCAACTAGAAGCATGAGTTTGGGATATCAACTTGCAAAAGGCTTAGAAACTCTTCAAAGATGTTAGGCACAATCCCATGGCACTGGAGCTCAGTTTTGGCGCCTTCAAGGAATAGCACATGAAGGAACTTGGGAGGTCAGGTGCTTGTAAAAGGGAACACCTTGGAACATCTTCCAGGGGTTGAAGTAGTAAGAAAACATCAAGTGAGTCTAGGCACACTCCCTTGTGTGAACAGTTTAGCTCTGGCGCCTAGCCACAGAGTGAGCCAAAAGAAGTAGTTTGGACATTAGAAGATAGGCACTCATTCTACAATGAAGCATTCCACCTTCCTAATCAACAAAGACTTGAAAGAATTGACAAAGGAAGCCAAGGCGCACCTTCTACTTGTTTCCACCTCCAGAATGCGCCTAACCTTGAAAGGGGGTTCAAAGATGTTTGTTAGACCTTTTCACTCAAGGCACTCACCTTAGGTGCACTTTCTAAGTCCTTGTCACCTCAAGGAAACACCTAATTTGGAAGGCGCTTGCCCTGTTCTCCACTCCTTTCAATTGGCGCCTAGAACACAGAATGCATGAAAGGAGCACCTAGACTCCAGAGGGCTCATTTGGGTGCCTAGCATTTAAAACACTTTCTTAATGATGATGTTTTGGTGCCTGCTCTTGGAAACAATCTAGAGCATCCATAAGCTCTAATTGGCGCCTAATGTTGACAAGGCGCAACTTCAGGAGGAGGTCACCTCAACTTGGCGCCCAAGTCAGAAAAACTTGTAAATCCTTCAAATATGCGCCTACCTTGTGAGGTGATGAGTTGAACATTCCAAATCTTCAAATGTTTAAGTATGGATCCAGAGGAGTTCACTTCCAAAGACAATATCTTCCAAGGATGAGAATTTAGGCGTACTTCCTGGTGAGATCCTCCACAGCTGGCGCCACAGTTAGAAGAACCCTAAAACTGCACCTAAAGTGTTTCAAGAAGTGGTTAAGGTTGTTACAACTATCTGAATGCCCATTGGTCCTCAGAATGTCTTTGGGATCCGTGTCGAGGTCTCTGGATAAGCTTGCCAACTCAGAATGAGTCATCAAGATGGGATATTCCCTTGGATATGCTTCTTGGGAAATGTGCCTTGGTTCCTCTTTATGCATTGAAAAATGTGCCTTCATTTCCTTTGGAAGGCCTATAAAAGGAGGAGCTCTCTCATTCATTTGGTATCTGTTTATTTGACAAAATTCTCTCTGCAAAGCTATTGAGCTTGTAATCTTGAGGCCTGCGAGTTTCAAGTGTTGGGGTGATGCTCCCTCAACAAGCAAGGTGATGCTCCCTTGTGATACTGTGAGGTGTTGATATTCAGTTGACATCATTGAGTTCAATTGAGTTGCTCAAGTAAGGAAGACATTGTAACATCAAGGCTTCAAGGCCTATCCTTGTATTTCCATTGAATGAGTTGTACTTCATGCTATTGAAAGCATTTTCCATGTAATAAGACATTGCAAGTTGATTGAATCAAGTAACAAGACAAGTACCCAACTCTAATGTTGTTTCATTCAAATAGTTATCTTGATGTATATCTTTATGTTATTGAAGTAGTTGATGAATTGTTAGCAAGTAAAAGTGTTTAAGTAAGGAAAAATTTTTGTAGAACTAGTTGGGTATCTTACACTTACACCATGCCTATCCATCAAACATCACAATGCAATCAAAATCCTAACAACATGCCCATGATCCAAGATCAAGTGCAATCATGCAAAGATATTATCAATCACAAGCCTATTAAGAATGAACTAGAGTCTTCTAGTACCATACTTTTCCATCAAACACCATCATGTAATCCATGGCCTATCAAGCCTATCAAAGAAAATGCAAACATCCTATGTAATACAATCGGACTTTAAATATTTGAAGTAGCCATCTACAAATATCCATTCAAAAGTGGATTTATAATGCAAGTATGGACGTCATCAATAAAAAAGATTTGTATTAACCAAATATCCATATAGGCATACATCAATATCTATCGATATAAGTATAACATATATACAAAATAGCCATATAGGCTTACAAGAATGCCATATAGGCATACAACAGAGGAACACAATAAAAAGTCATTCCCCTCTAGTTGGTGAAGAGAATAAATCACAAGTAGCCTTTGATCTTCTAGGGGATGGAGACATGCATGTGGGGGTCTACTACGAATCCGAGGGCTACTACTCCTATTTAGTTCTTCCTGCACCTTTACCTGTTACAAAAAAAAGTATAGACATTAATATATAGAAATTACATGTTATAAAAAAAGAAACATTTAACAAAATAATCACTTATCTCTAACATATAATCTGTCTCCTCGCTTGCCTCAGTAGCAGGAATAGGCCCTGGTGATGTCATGTCCTATAGAAACCATTCAGATAGAAATTAAACTTCAAATCAATAATCTTTTGATTTTTCAAAAATAGACAACTATAACAATGAATGCAAATTGAAATTTACTAATCTGCCTCATACCCCTGTCAATGCCATAGAGCTATGAATCGCAGAGGCCACACCCTACTCCATCGCCCTATGAACATGGGGAGGTGTATCCGCAGCCTGCATCATCTGGAAATAAAACAACATTATTCAATTACGAAAATTATAATAGTGATGCAAATCATGGCTCCTAACATACACACACATTCATCTAAACATGGAAGTACACACAATAAAACACACAAATCACATACAAAAATTTAGTAAGTACAATTCATTTATTACACTATTTATTTTATTACCTCCGTAAAGCTTTGAAGTCCACCACCGCTGGCAGGTGTTGCCATGAAATCTACAGTGTTAACCTATTCAACATCCAAAATCAGAAATTAGAATACCATTCATATAACAATTCTATTCACATGTAATATTTATAATTGTTTACTAGTTACATACCTCGACAGTAGATGATCTAGTGAAAAATGTAGGTGGAGAACCACCGAAAACTGCATCGACGCCATGACCCTGAAATTTCATTAAAATCATCAATTTAAATTAGTTAATCTTGTATTTCAAAAATAAAATTTAATAAATTAAATTCAATAAACTTGCTAATATTTACCTGAGTATCAAGGCCGAAAGTCTCACTCAGGAGGGTATCTGTCATCACCATCTGCTCAGCTGCAGATGTAGCCTGTGCACCTGCGTCCTGACTGTCCATGGGGTCATAACCACAGGCTGACCCGCAAGCCTGGCAAGTATGCGGTGGGACCCTACTCCTTGCACTATCTCCCAACCCACTCTGTGTTGCAGGATCGGCATGCTCTATGATGCTCTAGGTCAAAACACTAATCGACCTCAGTGTATCGACCTCAACACTCTCCTTCACAATGGAAGGGATAGAAACATACTCGTGGGTTAGTCTGCTGATTACTCATCTCACTACGTGCTGTGGGTCAAGACGTGCCCCTAGTCTATCCTGTGCTGAGCCCCCACCTCTACCCTGGAAGTCCCGCATATCAAAATAGTTTGGCACTTTATTGAGGACAAACTCGTAGTAGAGTTTCCTCAAAAAGTATTGCGGGACCTCATTATTATTGCATGGAGGATGGTCAAAAACCATCCACCACCTCTGCCCGAAATTATCCCTTATCGCTTGGTTGTTGCACCAATGGATAGGGAACTTCTTGCATGTAATGGGTGGAGGTTGATTTGTTTGTGGGTTTGTGAAAATTGAACACAAGTCTACTTTTGTAATTTGTAATTTTTTGAAATCTTGGTATGACAATTTATCTGCATAGTAATCTCTAAACTCTCTCTTTTTATCAGTCCAACTAGTTATTTGCTTGCTAATTGAATTTACATTTGATAACATAGACTCAAGAGATTCAGCAAGCGTGGACCTATGCAAGGTTGAAGTGGAAGGATCTTTCAACCTTGCAATTATATCTTCAATTTGTTTTTTGTTGTTTTCAATTTCCCCCATTATATTATCTTGTGTTCCAAGGGCATGTCGAGGAATGAATGGAGGAGGTTGTTGTTCTGCAAGTATTTCCTCCTCAGGATTTTGTGGATTTTGAAGAGGAGGAGGAGGAGGAGGTGCATTAACATTTCCTACAATTAATGAAATATACATAAAAAATCAACAAAAACCTACCTATTTAGGAAGAAATTCAAACCAAAAAACAAAGATAACTCAAACCTTTGGCGTGCTCGACATCGCGGCGGCATTTTGGCAATGAATCGACAAGCCTTTTGTGTTGATTGGCGTTTTGTAGAACGCGAGCGCGTTTTTGAGGGTTTTGAAGCCGCGAGCAGAGGAGAAATTCAGAATGAAATGAAATGACATTGCTTTTTTTATTTATAAAAGGTTATAACGTGAGTGTGTTATAACGCACTCGCATTATGACTTAAATTTTTTTGAAAATGTTTTGGCCACTTTTTGGCCCCCCATCTTCTTGCACTTACCCTAGATGATGTTTTGTGATGTGATTTATAGTTCTTTATGTGACGATGATTATGCGACATTAGATAGAAAGTGTAGTTTAATCTTGAATTATGTTGTAGATGATTAATGTTGCATTCAATGGCATGAATTTAATTCTAGTTGCTTCAGCTATGATTATTCATGATATGATTGACACTTGATCTAGATGTGCAGAATACATTCCCAGGCCACTGGAAATTGGAGGTAGTATTCACACATATGTTATTCCCTATGAAATCGATCCATTACCAAGAGGGATGAGGATCACGTTTGGATTCGAATGTGGTTTAAGTGCTTGTTTATTTTATCATTTTGGCCTAGTACCCCTTTGTTTAAATTAATTTTATCATGTGTTGTATAATTTTTATTGTTTTATACCACTTGGTATTGTTTTATTTTTGAGGCCATTTAAAGTGGATTTATGACTCCCTAGGTGAACCTTAGTGTCCCAAAAATTACCCAAGGTGGTTACCCATGAGTCTAGGGTCAATTTTGACTAACTAAACCTTGAGGTAACTCACTTTTGGTCACCCTAAACTGAGGTTTAGTCAAAGTGACGAATTTTGAAATGGCTAAGGGTGGGAGATGAGTCATGCTTTGGGAAAGACTCATCTCCCTTCCCAGGGTTTGGGGATCCCTTCACCAAGAAGACTTGGGAGGTCTCCAAGACTCCCAAGTGTGTGGGATCTCCCTCCAAAACTCTCACACAAGTGTGAGAGCATCTTGGAGGGAGATGGCTCTCTTGGAGAATAAGAGGTGCCATATGGCATCCCTTATCCTCATGGAGGCTTGAAGGGGATTGCCACCTCACCACTTGTTCTCTCACACGTGTGAGAGCACAAGTGGATAAGGTGAGGATTAGGAAGGAATTGGAGGGTTACACTTGTCACGCTCACACTTCCTCTCCCTTGCAAGTGGCATGGGAGGAGGAAAGAGAAGGTGAAAAGTGTCACCTTCTCATTCCTCAAGGCCAAATTAGAAGGCCTATATTACCTCCTCTTGTTGAGGAGTGGGGGGTTCTTGTATTTTGGATTTTGTTTCTATTTTTGGAGTTTCTTTTGGGGAGTTAGGGAAAATTTTGAAGATTGGAGGATTTAGAGAAGCTTGGAGCTCTTCACCAAATGTGCTTCCATTATTACGGCTTTTGAAGGTAAGCTCCATGACTATGTTCTTTACCCTTGCATTTTCATTTATGTTGTGTTTGTGGATTTTATTGTTGTTGTTGCTTTCTTTTTATGTGGGTTGGGAATTTGGTGAAAGAACCTCCATTTAGAGGTAAGGCTCAACTTGTTTGGGGTAGGGGAGAGTGAACCTCTTTGAGGTCACCCCCATATTTGTGCTACTTATAGCCTTGAGGGCTTTTTACTTGGTGTTGAGACCATTTTGATGGCAAGAGTGCCATGGCAATTTTTGAGATATTTGGAGATTTGTGTTTTTGGAGGTTTTGGCTTGAGGCCATGAGACTTGGTGTTTTGATATTTTTGGTGTGGCCTTTTGAGTAGAGGGGTCCATTCCCTACACCCATCAAACTCATTTTCATGAGTTTTGTGATGTGTTAATCCATGGGTTATTGCGGTGTTATTTTTGTGTTGCTTGTTGTGGTGTGTGTGCAACCGTGTGCTTCCTACCTCCGTAACTCAGGGGTGACCCACTTGCAGGTCTACGATAGGGAGGAGGGCATTTTGTTGTGGCTTGGTTCCCCTTCTTGTTTTGTATTTATTGCAGGTGTTTATTAGAGAAATGGAGCTTTGGAGAAGTCCATTTTAGTGTTGTTGTAGTATTATGTTGTTGGTTGTTTGAGCCATGGCCTTTGAGGCCCTATTGTAATTTTTGACAAGTTATTTTACCCATTATGTTGGTTGTTGTGTGAGAATGTAATGAGAGCACTATTAAGGTTTATTAAAAAAAAAAAAGGTTGCTTACTATTTTTTTATGTTGTTGAAGTATAGGAAAAAAAAATACAAGAGAAAATACACTTGCTGTCATTTGTTCTTTACAAAAAAATATATATGTTGTTGAATATACTTTAGAGTATGCTAGAAAATATGAAGGAAAATTTAATGTATTATTTTCTATTATGTTGCATTGAAAATCCCATGTTATTAGTTTGTTGTTATGAAAATAAGTTGTTGAAAATTTATATGAAATTTTAATTTCTACCTTATAGGTTTCACAAAAAAAGGGATATTTCTGTATGTTTAAATTTCTCAAAAAGAAAAAAAAGTTGCTAAATTATTTATGTTACAAAACTGAAAGTTAGTATTCTCTTTTATTTAAAACTATTGTTTTGAGAAAGTTAGTTATACATACATATATATATATATATATATATATATATATATATATATATATATATATATATATATATATAGATACATACATACATATATATATATATATATGTATATGTATATATATGTTATGTATATATATATATGTATATATGTATATATGTATATATATCCCTATATATATACATATATTAATTGGCTAAATCTAAACTTGTTGTTCATTTTATGTCATTGTATATATACTAATATTAGAAAAATGCAAATACATTTAGATTTGATGAGCAAACTATTGATTTAAAAACTGTGTGTGTGTGTATATGTATATATATATATATATACTAATATTAGAAAAATGCAAATACATTTAGATTTGATGAGCAAACTGTTGATTTAAAATTGTGTGTGTGTGTATATATATACATATACATATATGAGGCTACTGTTTAACAAAAAGAAGGTGATCTGCATGCAAAACTGTGTATATACATACACACACACATATATATATTAAATAAACAAAGTTCTGTTAAAAAAATTATATCTGAGAAACTGTAGTAGTGAAATTGGGGGAGGGAGTCGAATCCAAGGATTTCTGCATAGTTTAGTTTTATATAAAAAAAATGTATGGGGGACAGCGGCCATGGCCGCCACCACCCACCATACTCTCCTTTTGCAGTCCCCCTCCCCACATCCCTTCCCTTACCTTTAATCCCTCACCTCAGTGAGACTCCCACATCCCTTCCTCTCTTCGAAACTCTGCTGGTCTACGGCGGCTGTCGGCCCTAAACCATGATTCGCCCCAACCGCCATTAGCTCCCTTCCAACCTGCAGTTTCCCTTTGAAGTTTGCAGGAAATATATATATATATATATATATATAAGAAGGAAACCCTAACGAGGATACATATTGTGTATACCTCTATGCATGTAAACATGGTAGCCATGGGAGTGGAATTTCCAATCTGCAAACAAGAATGAAGAAAAGAAAACAAAATGGAGTAAACAAAACAAAAAGAGAGAGCAAAACAAAGAGAAGGAATAGGGTTTCCATAAGGAAACTATAAAATAATGATTAGGGCTTTTCTTGTGGAGAGGATTATTTTAATGAATTAGGGTGAGATGTACATATGAGGACTTTGTTTTATTATTTAGATTAAATTCTCTATTTTTTCTTTCCCTTGTGCACAGGAAAATTAATGTCCCTCTATTTTTTGCCCTTGAGACTTTTTGAATTCCCTTGTGCTCCATTTAAATTGTTTTAATTTTATTAAGGGGTTTTGAATTTTAGTGCCTTGTAGAAAGGTATTTTGAGGGGAATGGGTTAAATTGTTTTAAATGGGAAGTGTGTTCCCTTTTTAATTTATTTAATTAGGATATTTATTTCTTTTTCCCTAGCGCGTTTTAGCCTTTTAATTTAGTTGATTTAATTAAGATTTTTACGGGGAGAGGTATTTTAATATTTCCCTTTTCTCTATTATTTTCGAGTTGGTTAATAAATATAATGTCGAAACTATATTTATTATTGGACTTAAATTTGAAATTTAATTTTGGTGTCATTTAATTATTTTATTATATTGTTTTCAAATTTTAATATTTAATTGCAAGGTCGATTTAATTGGCCTTGGCAAGGTATTTAATTTTTATTTTTAAATTTTCTTTAAGTTTAATTATTATTTTTAAATTTTGCTTGAATTCTTCATGGAGTTTTTGTTTTAAAATTTTTTATTCGATTATTAAAAATGTGTTATGTTGTCAAAACTTTCCTAGATTTTAGGGTTTTAATTTTACGTCATTTTATTGACTTTCATTTTACCACTCCATTTTATCATGCATCCATTATGCCGTTTACTTTCATATTCATTTATTCGATTTCATTTTATTTTTGAGATAGGATTTGGTTTGAAATCTGATGAAATCACTTTCTCACCTAGGAAACTTAGGGTTCAGATTAAACCATCCTAACCCTAAAAGCGGCACACTTCGCATCGCATTACCCCTAGATGGCTTTCATCGCAGGGGATGGCGTAGGATAATGCATGTTCTTGAATTATGTTTGACATGTGTACGCCTCATGCGTAATGCCACTGAGCATGCAGACACGTGCGAGGGGGTTCCTAGGGATAGGTGGAATTTTTTTTCATAATTCATGTCATGACCACATGTTAAATGTGGACATGACACGTGTGTTGTGTGTTGTGACCACATGGGAAATGTGTGCATGACATTTGGTATCAGAGCCCAAATTTAAACACTAGGCTTGTTTAGGGCACATTATTATTTCCACAACTTTGATTAGTTTATGGTTACCTCATTTTTGTAGGATGCCTCCCCGATGAGTTTAGCGAGTGCAATCCTGCCACACTGTGTCCGTCGAGGTGCACAGTGATTCTTTAGCTGAGGGACAGGCACCACCAGCCCCACAGGTATTGCAGGTACCACTGGCCCTACCTATACTAGATATTAGGCCACATATATTATAGGCACTACAAGCAGTGTTAGATAAGCTTCCACCGGTCGTAGTTGAGCCTCACATAGAGCCACGTGTTGAGCCCTGTGATGACCCACAAGAGGAGCCACGCGTGGAGCCATGAGCAGAGTCATGTGTCGAGCCACATTTTGAGCCCTGCGTTGAGCTGTAAGAGGCACCACGTGTGGAGCCATATGTTGAGATACCAGATACGACAGCAGAGGAGGTTGGATCAGCCGACAGGGCCCGTAGCAGGAGCCCTCCATGTCATGCTAGGCATGAAGAGGCAGTGCGAGTGGAGCATATTGTTCACATGCCTTATGATTATTATATGGATGAGCCTATCAGAGGGCACAGAGATCGAGGAGATCCCATCAAGGTTTTGTTGAGGCTGAATCCTCCTACATTCATCTGGACTACAGAGGGGGCTGAGGCAGAGCCTAGCTCATCAACTTAGACAAATGCTTCGCATTGCATCCTTACAAGGGCAACGCAAAGGCATGTGTGGCAGTCCACCTATTGCTAGATACAATAGCTACCTAGTGGTGCACTAAGGAGTGCAAGCGCCATCTATCATTGGACACACTCACATGGGAGACTTTCATTGAGTGCTTTAATGCGCGATATTTATCAGATCACTACAGACAGTGTCTCATAGACGATTTTCATGACCTTCAGCAAAGAGGACTTATCGTTTCTTAGTATGAGGGTAGATTTACCGAGTTGTCTCGATATGCAAAGTATCTCCATGATGAGAAACTCCTGGTTCATAAGTTTATCAGAGGATTGAACCATAGCATAGCAGGGCATGTACGCATGGTAGACCTCTAGACATTGAGTGATGCTTCTGAGAAGGCATACATAGCTGAGGAGATACATGGACAAGGGCAGAGCTTACACCCTCAATTTTAGGATCTGGGCATTAGCAGCATTAGCAGAGTTATCATAGACCACCACCACCACCTCAGAGAGGATGATTTAGTTCTGCATCCTTACCTCCTAGGCTCCCACAGCAAGAGCTGCAACAGTAGCAGAGACCCAGGAAACAGTAGAGGGCACATGGGGGACATAATCAAGGTTGGTAGCAGCAGGGCCTGTGCAGAGATCAAAGGCAACCGGGACCACCTGTGGAACCCGCGAGGTCGCAGTAGTCATACAAGGGTTCACAGGGGTCCACAAGTAGATCTAGACAGTAGTAGTCGAGTAGGACTCAGACTGGATAGGTACAGGCTAGGGGCCCATGTTATGTGTCTGGTGGAGTAGGACATCTAGCGAGAGAGTGTCCATAGGGATTTACAATAGGGGTAGCCTCGTTTAGGAGGATCAAAGCAGACAGTTGGAGATATGGGTAGGTCCCACCGTATGTTTGCAGTGGTTGATAACTACCAGACTGATTTTTAGGCATTAGTGATTGAGACATCAGGTATGATAGGGGATGTCCCCATTTCTATTCTTTTTGACTCTGGTGCTACTGACTCTTTCACATCTCCATCGTTAGTGGAGCGTTGCAGGCTAGTTGCCTCTAGGTAGGATGATAGGTGGGTGGTTGAGTTGGCCTTAGGGGCCAAGATGATAGTAGATGCCTTAGTCCACGACTGTGAGATTTCTTTGGTACGCTTTGCCATGATTTGTGACCTTAGAGTTATGACATTAGGATCCTATGGGGTGGTTTTAGGTATGGACTGGCTTGCGACTTATCGAGCCAAGCTAGATTATCACCAAAAGGTGATTAGCTGCTTAGACGATCATGGTATATTAGTGGAGATTGTGGGCATTCAGAAGCCCACAATAGTGTGTATAATATCCACTCAATAGCTTAAGCATTGCATGCGGAAGGGATGCCAGATGTTCACTATCATAATGAGTGATAGATCAGATGATGAGTCTGAGGCATCTTTGGATGATCATCCCATCCTGAGAGAGTTTGCCGATGTGTTTCCAGTAGAGTTACCGAGGATGCCACCCCGTCATGAGGTAGAATTTTATATTGAATTAGTGCCGAGTGCCAAGACAATGTCTCATGTACCCTACAGGATGACCACTCATGAGCTCACAGAGCTCAAGTTGTAGCTTGAGGACTTACTCGAGAAGGGGCACATCCAACCGAGCATTTCACCTTGGAGTGCTCATGTCATCTTCATGAAGAAGAAGGATGGGTCTCTTCGATTATGCATGGATTATAGGCAGTTCAATAAGGTGACGGTGAAGAACCATTATCCTCTTCCCAGGATTGACTATCTCTTCAATCAGATGCAGGGAGCTAGGGTGTTCTCTAAGATTGACTTGAAGTCCGATTACCATCAGTTGTGTATCATAGAGGTAGACATCCATAAGATAGCCTTCCAGACTTGATATGGCCATTATGAGTTCACTATGGTCCCCTTCGATTTGACAAATGCCCCTGCAGTGTTCATGAGTCTCATGAATGGGGTGTTCCATACCTACTTGGATCAGTTCGTAATTATTTTCCTTGATGGGATTTTGATCTATTCACAGACTAAGGAGGAGCATGAGAAGCACCTATGTCAGGTTCTATAGTGTTTGAGGGAGAAAAATCTTTATGTGAACTTGGCAAAGTGTGCATTTTTTAGGATAGAGGTACAGTATCTGGGGCATATCCTATCTGGTGATGGAATCTTAGTAGATCCATCGAAGATTAGGGCTATCAGAGATTGGCTAGAACCCACCAATGTGATAGAGGTCAAGAGTTTAATGGGGTTAGCTAGTTATTACCATCAATTTGTTGAGGGTTTTTCTCAGATAGCGCACCCCATCACTTTCCTTCGGTGAAAAGGGAAGAGTTTTCTATGGACTGAGTAGTGTGAGAGGGCATTTGGTGTCCTCAAGGAGCATCTTACCACAACTCCCATTTGAGTGGTTCCTGATCTTGTAGCAGATTTTATGGTTTGCACAGATGCATCACTTGAGGGTTTGGGAGCCGTACTTATGTAGGGTGGTAGAGCGATTGTGTATGAATCATGAAAGCTCAAGACCCATGAGCTGAAATACCCCACTCACGATTTGGATTTAGCAGCAGTGGTTCATGCTCTAGTTCGTTGGAGACATTTCTTATTGGGTCGTCGCTTTGAGCTTCATTCAGATCACCATAGTCTTCAGTATATATTTACATAGCTGAATTTGAACACCTGTCAATGGTGTTGGATAGAGTTTTTTTGTGAGTATGAATTTGATGTCCACTACATCAAAGGGAAGGAGAACATGGTTGCTGACGCATTGAGCCGGAGGCACCACAAGGGACTCTGAGTGTGGACTTGAGAGGACGTATTATTCAACATCCGCCTAAGGATGAGTGGTTTCTTGAGGTGCAGTAGGAGATCAGTTCACAGAGGGCCCTTGTGGGCAAGTTTATAGGATATTCACTTGAGGCATATGGGTTACTTCATCATCAACAGTGTATCTTTGTACCCCGCGTAGGTGACCTACATACTATAGTGTTATCAGAGGCTCATAGAGCACCATATGTGGCACATCCGAGGGTGGAGAAGATGCATGCTGACCTATGACAGTTGTACCATTGGGCAGGTATGAGACAGGATATTACAGAGTTTGTTGCTTGATGCCTTGAGTGCTAAAGGGTCAAGGCCGAGTGTGAGGACCGCCCTTTTTACTACTGTTGTTATGACTATTTACAGTATTGTTATTGTTACTTTCATATTTGTGGGATAGCAGTTCCCAGAATTTGTCAGACTATTTAACTTTATTATGTTTTCAGAAAAACTAATTGGGTGATGTTTGGATAAGTTTACTTTTCAAAAAAATGAATTAGGTGATGATGGAAAATTGTAATATGATTTTAATTATGTTAAATTGTACTAGGGCATGAGAATGCATGTTTTATTTAAGTTGCTTCGGCTATGATGAATTTATGTGGTTACTGATCTTGTAATTGAGTGTGCAGGGATTACTAATCGAACCACAGATTTCGGAGATCATTCCACACCTTGTTATTTGTTATTCCCTGTTAAGCCGATTTGGTTCCACGAGGAACCAAAATCTCTTTGTGTTTGATGTCATGATGTAATGTGGTCTTTCGTATGGTCGAGTGGGTTAGGTTACCCTCATGTAACATTATTTTTATAATTAAGTGTTGTAAAGAGATTGAATTTGAAATTCCTTATTTATTTAAATTATGAGGCCCTTTTCTTGTGCTTTACCTTGACCAGGGGTGTCTTGTATGGGTTAAAGTTGACCCTGGGTTATACCCCATGGGTCCAGGGGCCCATTTGGCATGGGTAACCCTTGAGTAACCTCCATCTAGTCAGCTTAACCTTCCCCTGAAGTTAAGTGGCGAAAATTGGAGGTAGGAGGGGACATGATGGGTTGTACCAACACCCAACCCATCCCCTCTACATTCCCCTAGATAAGAGATGCCATCCATTAGTGAAGGTCACCTCTTCTTTAGTGAGATTCCCCCATGTACTCTGGGGACACCCATGTGAATAAAGTAGAAAGAGGCATGGGTCACCTGTCTTGTTCCCATTTAACTCTTTTATTTTATTTCTCCCATGAGAAAGTGGAGTCACATGAGAGGAATAAGGAGTACCCTTGGGAATGGAGAGTGACATAAGCCACCAGGGCAGAATAGTGGTTTTGGGGAAGGGTGAGGAGGTGACAAGTGTCACTTCCCCATTTCTCAAAATTAAAAAGAAAGAGAATTTGGGTTATTTATTTTCAAATTTTGGGATGAGAGGGAGTTAGTTGAATTTTGGGGAAAAACTTTCATTTTTGCCTTACCAAAAATAGAGAAGTTAGTTTGGAAGATAGAGAAGGGAGAGGGAGTTGGTGGCTAAGGTTGAAAGTGAACTCTGTGGACTCTGCAACAACTTCATTCCAGGAGGGCTTTGCAAGGTTGGTCTGAATTTTACCTTTGTTTTTGTAGAACTGAAATGTGTATGAAATGTGTGTGGAATATGTGTTTAGATTTGTTTTCTGTGGGGTTCTTTTCGGGTTGTTTGACAGAGCGTCTCCCACTTGGGAGAAATGCTCATCAAGTTTGGGGTAGGGGAGGAGAGATCCTCCTCGGGTGCATACCTGTTTCCATCTTTTGGGATGTTGAAGCCTTGAGGGCATGTATCTGTGACTGTATTTTTGACTTGAGAGTCCTATACAGATTACTTAAAAATTGTGATCACACTTGGTTGAGACCAAGAGAAATTTATATTGGTTCATATATCTGTCAGGGTGACACTCTGGAGTTGAGTGTGTCCACTCTCCTGCCCCTTATGAAACTCACTGTAGTTGAGTTTCTGTATTGTGTAAATTACCCACGAGTGTATGTGTGCTTTGGGATTGTTGTTGTTTCTGTTGTGAAGTGGAGTGTTTGAGTACCCAGGTGTGAGTATGGTCTCCCTAGCTCGGGGGTGACCCACTTGCGGGTCTATGGTAGGGAGGAGAGCTAGATGAGTGGTATTTTCTTCTTTGTTTGTCTTTGATACGCAGGTTTTTCTCTTGGAGCTTCTGGTTGGCTATTTATGAAGAAACAGATCATCTTCTTGTCATGAGAATTAGGCCTGGTTCATTTCATAGAGATGAAGAGAGAACACCTCTCTTGTTATTGTTGTAAATTAATGATATTCTGGGAGTGAAGAAAATCACCTCCCTGATCTTGTTATTATTGGACTTTTATTTGGTTGTCATAAGTTATCAGTTGTATACTGTTTGGGAGGAGAAAGTTCATATCTGGGAAGTTAAGTGGTGGTATTCATGATTGAGAAGCTGTAATATGAATGTGCTTAGATTTTAAGTTGATGTTTGCAAACTTTGTTCAATAGCAATTTTTGTGTTTCAAGTATTACTGAAAGGAAAAGTTCATTTTTGCAATCTAATCTAAGTTGTTTACATTTGAAAGTTTGGAATTGCTTAACTAGTTGAAATGCTAGTATCTATAGTTCAATGTTAAAATGGAAAAGACAGTTTTTAAATGTTTGATTTATTCTCCATATTTAGTGGATTCTGTTAATTTAGAAGGATTAGAGGAAATCTAGCATGTATATATATTCTGTTTGTAAATTTATGAAGTCTTAAATGTTTATGAAAATGGAAATATATACTTATAATAAGGGGATAGCTATTTACCATTTCTACCGATTAAGTGAAATTGGGATGTATATATATAAATAAATATATATATATATATATATATATATATCTAATTGTTATGACATTATCTGTATAACAGGTTGATTTGGAAAAAAAAACAAAAATGCATAAAGTAGTGAATTTGAGAAATTTAGGATTTGAAATTTTATAAATACATATAAGAATATTTTTTCTATAAATAAATTTATAATATATATAGAGATATATATATATTTCACATTTTTGAATAATTATCATTTTATAGAATAATAGAGAAATTGAAAGTAATTATCATTTTTATGAGATTGAATGTTATATATCAATATAAAAATACATATATATATATATATTTATATATATACATGAAATATATATATATAGATATAAATATATTATCGTTGATATATCTATATATATATATATATGAATATATATATATATATACTTATAAATATATTATTATTGATAATAATCAACGAATAGCACCATAAGAATGACTGTCAAAGTCTAAGCCGCGGAAGAAAACACAGTCGCGGTTTACAATGGGCGGTGGGGAGAAATCCCCACCGCAGGCCCTCATTTATATATATGGAGGTGTGGAGTGGGGCGGAGCCCCACCCACACCCTGCGTCGCGGGAATGTGGGTGGGGCTCCGCCCCACTCCACATCCCCCTCTTTCCCTTATGCCTCCCGCGGCCTGCACAGGCCCGCCGCTCTACGGCCACCGTCGAGCCTGTCCGCCGCTCTGCGGCCACCGTCGACCCTGTCCGCCGCTCTGTCACTGCGGCCACCGTCGCCCATGGCCGCCGTTGACCGTGGAATCTAAAGCAAAAAAAAAAATGTTAGGGCTTTGTCCCTAACATATGATTGGTATCTTTGGAAAATAAATACATTTTTATAGCTCTATATATAGGCATATATATATACTATATATGTCTATGTATATAGCTATATATATAATAAAAAAAAGAATATACATCTATCTATATATTTCTATATATATATCTATATATATAGAGATATATACATATATAGTGGTAAACCAATTTCGTCCTATACATAGACATTAAAATATATATATATATATATATATTATATATAGATATATATACATATATATATATATGTATATATATATATATAATATACATAGGAGTAAATCTATGAACCGTGTTATTGGGCCCTCGTTTTAAATCGTTATAAACTATGTCTCATGGACATAGAGAAAACAAAAAAAAAAATATATAACAAATTATATTCACACAGTAGATGTTAATAAGTGTTGAACACAACAACCAAAGAAGATATATTACCATGAACAGGGTTTTATAAAGTGGAGAGCCTCCTACATTTATTTACAACGTTAAACGAGTCACAACCAGTGGATTAATAGTCATTAATAGTAACAACAGTAATAGTAACAACAGTAATTATAAACAAGAGAAAATAAAATTATAATGTAAAAGAGAGTTAAAGAATATTTAGTGATACTCTGGAAAGAGTTTCTCGGAAGTTTCAACTATCAACGTAATATTAATCACCCGGAAAATGAAGAGGAAAATTACAGATCACTTGCTCAAAAGAACACTGGAAATAAACTTAAGAAGCCACCACTGACAATCCATGTGGCCATTTTAATCTCAACTGTAGCAAACGACCTCATAAGTAAACCTGTAAGAGGGTCTGAAGAAGAAAAACTAACATTGGAAAACACAGAGGAGAAAATGCGCGACATTTCTCACATGGGATAAGAGAACTAAGTTGACGGACCCTTCTGCCAAATCTGCTTAGGAACAAGTTGACTAAGTAAATACGAAGAGGAGGAACCTAGATCGGGGAAGATTAGGAGACCGAGTCCAGCGAAATAGTAAACCAGCCTTTGTGACCTAGATCGTCCTGAAATTAGGTTTAATATCAACAATAACTGCAGTGATAACCCTGATTGACGTAAATCATGAAGAAAGGACAGGATGCACATAAAGAAAGCATAGAAAACGAAAGAGAGAGAGAGACCAAAATATAAACACACTAAATTAACTGAGAAATAGTTAAGGTAAGGGCGATAAAGATATAATCAAAATTAAGAACTTGTGAAAAGGGAAGAGAGAGCAACCAAACCGCCTTGTTGAAAATGCTAAGTCATAGGAGGAGTATGTTTCAGGAAACAAGAGAGGAGACAAACAACTGTGCCTGGCTGAAAAATGACTAAATAGGGAGATCACTAGCTGGTTTAGTCGGAACAAGGCGTCGTGGGAAGTTGTTCCTCTATCAGCGAACCACGTGCGTAAATGAGTGCAGCGTAATTCCCACTAACGCCGTAAGGCATTATGCTACCGAAAATTGCCGAGGGTTCGATTTAAGAACTTTGGTAATCTCACTCTTGCAATGACGTTAGCAACGTTGTATAGACCCTCTTGTTGATCTATATGCTTCTGGTTGCACGCAATTGTACTTGTATTCCGCCGAAGAGTGTAGTGTTTCGCCATGAGAGAACACCGTTGAGCATGCGTACACATGCGAAGGGGGTTTTTAGGACAGTGTGAGAAAAGTTTTTCATATCTCGTGTCATAACCACATGACAGATGTGGCTATGACACGTGCGATGTGTGTTGTGACCACAAGGAAAATGTGGGCATGACACCGAGCATCAGTATCCAGCAGGTCTTTTATACCCTCATGAGATACCTGAGTGGAAATGGGACACCATTTCCATGGATTTCATTGTTGGTCTTCCTATGTCTTCGCGTCGCCATGATGCCATCATGGTGACAGTCGACAAGTTGACCAAGGTGGCGCATTTCTCACCTATACGCACGACATACAATGCACCAGTAGTGGCGAAAGTATTCTTGGATGATATTGTGAGATTACATGGAGTACCTCGCCACATCATTTCTGACAGGGATTTAGTGTTCACTTCAGCCTTTTGGAGAGCTTTGCAATAGGTGTTGGGCACACAGCTCAACTTTAGCTCTACTTATCATCCCGACAGATGGATAAACAGAGCAGGTGAATCAGGTGTTGGAGGACATGCTTCGTATGTATGTTATGGACTATCAGTCTAGATGGGAGGAGTATATGTATCTGGTTGAGTTTGCCTAAAATAATGGGCATCACAGCTCATTGGGTATGCCTCCTTTTCAGGCTTTATATGCCAGACCATGTAGGACACCATTGAGTTGGGATCAGATAGAGGACAGGGTTACCATTGGTCCAGAGTTAGTTCAGGATATGG
Source organism: Cunninghamia lanceolata (assembly GCA_027924645.1). Classification (NCBI taxonomy): domain Eukaryota; kingdom Viridiplantae; phylum Streptophyta; class Pinopsida; order Cupressales; family Cupressaceae; genus Cunninghamia; species Cunninghamia lanceolata. The sequence goes on from BSBN01000524.1 coordinate 17,497,241, forward strand.
AGCAACAAGTCACACTGATTAGGCAAAGACTTCAGGAGGCACATGATAGACAGAAGAAGTATGCCGATGCTAAGAGAACTGATCGGAGATTCTCAATGGGTGACAGGGTATTCCTTAGAGTGTGGCCACACAAGAGTCTAATCCATTATGGAAAGGGCTCTAAGCTTACACCGTAGTTTGTAGGACCTTTTGAGATCTTGGAGCGGATAGGACCTATTGCCTACCATCTAGCGTTGCCACATAGCCTATCACGTATCAACGATGTCTTTCATATTTATGTATTGAGGCGATATATATATGATTTATATCACATATTGGTCTAGAGTGCTCTACAGGTAGAGGCGGACGGGCAATTAGCTTTGGAGCCAATTTGCATATTGGCTCATCAGACGCTGGGCCTTCAAGGTCAAGAGCTGGACTAGGTTAGGGTCCAGTGGGATCGTTATGATGAGGTCACAGTGACTTGGGAGGATGCAACTAGTTTGAGGGCACTCTATCCTCACCTTTTTGATGACTTCAAGGAGGAAGTTTAGTCTTAGGGGGGAGGATGTGACGCCGATTATTTTTCCTTCCTCATTTTGATGGTTTTACATTTTAGTTGATGACATTATCATACTTTTAGAGACTATGGTTCCATTATTTTGATTTGATTATATCTCCTGATTTTGATATGACATTGATTAGACATATGGTGATTTGATTTGATCATATTTTGATGCTATGTTGAGACTAGACATGCGAGATATATTAGATGATGTTTTGTGATGTGATTTCTAGTTCTTTATGTGATGATGATTATGCGACATTAGATAGAAAGTGTAGTTTAATATTGAATTATGTTGTAGATGATTAATGTTGCATTCAATGGCATGAATTTAATTCCAGTTGCTTCAGCTATGATTATTCATGATATGATTGACACTTGATCTAAATGTGCAGGACTACATTCCCAGGCCACGGGAAATTGGAGGTAGTATTCACACATATGTTATTCCCTAGGAAACTGATCCATTCCCAAGAGGAATGAGGATCACTTTTGGATTCGAATGTGGTTTAAGTGCTTGTTTATTTTATCATTTTGGCCTAGTACCCCTTTGTTTAAATTAATTTTATCATGTGTTGTATAATTTTTATTGTTTTATACCACTTGGTATTATTTTATTTTTGAGGCCATTTAAAGTGGATTTATGACTCCCTAGGTGAACCTTAGTGTCCCAAAACTTACCCAAGGTGGTTACCCATGGGTCTAAGGTCAATTTTGACTAACTAAACCTTGGGGTAACTCACTTTTGGTCACCCTAAACTGAGGTTTAGTCAAAGTGACGAATTTTGAAATGGCTAAGGGTGGGAGATGATTCATGCTTTGGGAAAGACTCATCTCCCTTCCCAGGGTTTGGGGATCCCTTCACCAAGAAGACTTGGGAGGTCTTCAAGACTCCCAAGTATGTGGGATCTCCCTCCAAGACTCACACATGTGTGAGAGCATCTTGGAGGGAGATGTCTTTCTTGGAGAATAATAGGATACCACATGGAGGCTTGAAGGGGATTACAACCTCACCACTTGTTCTCTCACATGTGTGAGAGCACAAGTGGATAAGGTGAGGATTAGGAAGGAATTGGAGGGTGACACTTGTCACACTCACACTTCCTCTCCCTTGCAAGTGGCATCGGAGGAGGAAGGAGAAGGTGACAAGTGTCACCTTCTCATTCCTCAAGGCCAAATTAGAAGGCCTATATTACCTCCTCTTGTTGAGGAGTGGGGGGTTCTTGTATTTTGGATTTTCTTTCTATTTTTGGAGTTTGTTTCGGGGAGTTAGGGAAAATTTTGAAGATTGGAGGATTTGGAGAAGCTTGGAGCTCTTCACCAAAGGTGCTTCCATTATTAGGACTTTTGAAGGTAAGCTCCATGACTATGTTCTTTACCCTTGCATTTTCATTTATGTTGTGTTTGTGGATTTTTTTTTTGTTGTTGCTTTATTTTAATGTAGGTTGGGAATTTGGTGAGAGCACCTCCATTTGGAGGTAAGGCTCAACTTGTTTGGGGTAGGGGAGAGTGAACCTCCTCGACATCATGCCCATATTTGTGCTACTTATAGCCTTGAGGGTTTTTTACTTAGTGTTGAGACCATTTTGATGGCAAGAGTGCCATGGCAATTTTTGAGATATTTGGAGATATGTGTTTTTGGAGGTTTTGGCTTGAGGCCATGAGACTTGTTGTTTTGATATTTTTGGTGTGGCCTTTTGAGTAGAGGGGTCCATTCCCTACCCCCATCAAACTCATTTTCATGAGTTTTGTGATGTGATAATCCATGGGTTATTGCAGTGTTGTTTTTGTGTTGCTTGTTGTGGTGTGTGTGTGCAACCGTGTGCTTCCTACCTCCCTAGCTTGGGGATGACCCACTTGTGGGTCTATGATAGGGAGGAGGGAATTTCATTGTGGCTTAGTCCCCCTTCTTGTTGTGTATTTATTGTAGGTGTTTATTGGAGAAATGGAGCTTTGGAGAAGTCCATTTTAGTGTTGGTGTAGTATTATGTTGTTGGCTATTTGAGCCATGGCCTTTGAGGTCCTATTGTAATTTTTGACAAGTTATTTTACCCATTATGTTGGTTGTTGTGTGAGAATGTAATGAGAGCACTATTAAGGTTTATGAAAAAAAGAGGTTGCTTACTATTTTTTTATGTTGTCGAAGTATAGGAAAAAGAAAAAAAATGCAAGAGAAAATACACTTGCTATCATTTGTTCTTTACAAAAATATATATATGTTGTTGAATATACTTTAGTGTATTCTAGAAAATATGAAAGAAAATTTAATGTATTATTTTCTATTATTTTGCATTGAAAATTCCATGTTATTAGTTTGCTGTTATGAAAATAAGTTGTTGAAAATTTATATGAAATTGTAATTTCTACCTTATAGGTTTCATAAAAAAAAGGGATATTTCTGTATGTTTAAATTTCTCAAAAAGAAAGAAAATGTTACTGAATTATTTATGTTACAAAACTGAAAGTTAGTAATCTCTATTATTTAAAACCATTGTTTTGAGAAAGTTATATATATATATATATATATATATATATATATATATATATATATATATATATATATATATATATATATATATATTAATTGGCTAAATCTATACTTGATGTTCATTTTATGTCACTGTGTATATACTAATATTAGAAAAATGCAAATACATTTAGATTTGATGAGCAAACTGTTGATTTAAAACTATGTGTATATATATATATAAAATATTAAATAAACAAAGTTCTGCTAAAAAAAATTATATCTGAGAAACTATAGTAGTGAAATGGGGGGGGGCAAACCCAAGGATTGCTGTAGAGTTTAGTTTTATATAAAAGAAAATGTGTGGGGGATGGCGGCCATGGCCGCCGCTGCCCACCATACTCTCCTTTCACAGTCTACAGGGGGGTGTAGGGAGGGGGCCGAGCCCCCAGGGCTCGACGCCCTCCCCACATCCCTTCCCTTACCTTTAAACCCTCGCCTCAGTGAGACTCCCATGCCCCTTTCTCTCTTCGAAGCTCCACTGGTCTGCGGTAGCCGTCGGCCCTAAACCATGATTCGTCCCAACTGCCATTAGCTCCCTTCTAGCCTACAGTTTCCCTTTGATGTTTGCAGGAAATAAAGAAATATATATATATTATTCTGTGTATTCAATATAAATATATAACACTATCAGATTTAAACCCTAAATATATATATTTATATATATATACAAAATGTATATACATATATATATATATATATAAATATATTTTTTTAAAAAAAGAAGGAAACCCAAACGAGGATACATATTATGTATACCTCTGTGCATGTAAACATGGCAGCCATGGGAGTGGAATTTCCAACTTGCAAACAAGAATGAAGAAAAGAAAACAAAATAGAGTAAACAAAACAAAGAGAGAGAGAGAGAGAGAGAGAGAGAGAGGGAATAGGGTTTCCATAAAGAAACTATAAAATAATGATTAGGGCTTTTCTTGTGGAGAGGATTATTTTAATGAATTAGGGTGAGATGTACATGTGAGGACTTTGCTTTATTATTTAGATTAAATTCTCTATTTTTGCTTTTCCTTGTCTATGGGAAAATTAATGTCCCTCTATTTTTGCCCTTGAGCCTTTTTGAATTCCCTTGTGCTCCATTTAAATTATTTTAATTTTATTAAGGGGTTTTGAATTTTAGTGCCTTGTAGAAAGGTATTTTGAGGGGAATGGGTTAAATTGTTTTAAATGGGAAGTGTGTTCCCTTTTTAATTTATTTAATCAGAATATTTATTTCTTTTTCCCTAGCGTGTTTTAGCCTTTTAATTCAGTCAGTTTAATTAAGATTTTTACTGAGAGAGGTATTTTAATCTTTCCCTTTTCTCTATTATTTTTGAGTTGGTTAATAAATATAATGTCAAAATTATATTTATTATCAGACTTAAATTTGAAATATAATTTTGGTGTCATTTAATTATTTTAATATATTATTTTTGAATTTTAATATTTAATTGCAAGGTCGATTTAATTGGCCTTGGCAAGGTATTTAATTTTTATTTTTAAATTTTCTTTAAGTTTAATTATTATTTTTAAATTTTGCTTGAATTCTTGATAGAGTTTTTGTTTTAATATTTTTTATTCGATTATTGAAAACGTGTTATGCTGTCAATTTTTTCCCAGATTTTAGGGTTTTAATTTTACGTCATCTTATTGACTTTCATTTTACCACTCCATTTTATCATGGTTCCATTATGCCATTTACTTTCATATTCATTTATTTGATTTCATTTTGTTTTTGAGATAGGGTTTGGTTTCAAATCTGACAAAATCGCTTTCTCACCTAGGAAACTTAGGGTTCGGATTAAATTGTCCTAACCCTAAAAGTAGCACGCTTTGTGTCACATACCCCCTAGATAGCTTTCATCGCAGGGGACGACGTAGGATAATGCATATTCTTGAATTATGTTTGACATGTTTACGCTTCATGCGTAATGCCACCACGCATGCAGACGTGTGCGAGGGGGTTCCTAGGGATAGGTGGAAAAGTTTTCATAATTCGTGTCATGACCACATGTCAAATGTGGACATGACACGTGGGTTGTGTGTCATGACTGCATGGGAAATGTGGGCATGACAACTTCATAATGGTAGAAATTCATACTTGTATTTGTATCTTACAACGCATGTATTAAAGATACAAATTCACAATATACATTGGTGGATGTCAAAAGGAATTCAAAGTTAGCGTATAAAATCATGGTCATCTCATTTGTATGGTTAATACATTGTTAATGGTAAGTTCTCTGGTATAAATGCAGATACGGACCCAAAAAGAAAATCCATTTGAGTTCTGAAAACGGGAGTGAAAGGTTATTTATTTGTATAAATGTTTGTATCTAAAATGCAAATACAAGTCCAGACCCGATTAGAGAGTAAAATTTTGAGAAATTTAGGTGAAGTCCGTAGTTGTATATTATGATGCATGTATTTAATATGCAAAAAAGAGAAGGTGCAATGGTGGATGTGAACTAATGATTAAAATGGTGAAATAATGAAATATATGCATAGCGAAAAGTGAAAAGTTAACATCATGGCTACATGTTTAAAAGTGCAAGTATACGATATGCAAAGAGGTAATATAGATGGAAATGTATACAAAGGCAGATTCGAAGGTAATTTCAATCTAGTTCATAAACCCGATGGAGTCCGCATGTGTATGTTGTTGCGATTGCATAAGCTATACAAAAGACATATACAAGGAAATATGCAAAGCGAATGAAAAGGGATTACAAATGCATAAAGTGTATTGCACGTGTTCTAAGATAGAAAAAGAACCTGAGCATTTTGAAGGCAAAGAAGTCAGATTAAATATTTCATTATTGAAGGTATCAAAATAATGAAAGGTTGCACCAGAATGAATGAAGGGTCATAACCCTAAAATTGCATATATGAGAGATGAAAATAGAAGAAGTAAGGAGGAATCATCATTCACAGAACACTTATTATACACTATAATATTATTTTCAGTCATATTTTTAGAAACAAGATACATAACTTTTATGATATTTTAATAATATAATGGGCAAGATGGTTTAAATCTATGGATATATCTATGGTGTTCTACTATCCTATTGATATTAAATCCTATGAGTTGTTTGACTGTCTCCACATTGAATTTTTCCAGTTATTTAAATCAATTAGATTTATCAAGGTACATTTGTTGTCTCTGTGTGGTATGCTTGACTGGTTTCTACATGAAGTTGATTTAAGTCCATCTAAGTGATTCACATTTATTGGCCTCTACCCTAAGTTAAAATCCTCTAAATAAATCATCTTATTTGGTTTCCTTCAAAGTAGAATTAAATTCCTTTCAGACAACCACAATAATTTGGAGAAATATCAATTGGATTTTTAAAGAAGAGTCTAATAACCAACATTCTTGTACATTTACACAAAGTGTAAACATTCAAAAGGTGCCAGATAGTCAGAGTTAAGCCAAATAAGATAAATATGCAAATCATACAAATCTTGACCCCATTAACCTAATATTAGGCACTGGTCATTACACAATAACATTTCAAAACCTTATTCACATTTTCAAAATCTCACACATTAATAATAGGAATAATTTATAGCCTTACATCTATTTCACATCCATATGCCATTGTGAGTAGATCACTAAGGTCATACAAATCTGCATTAACCATCAAGGTACACCTGCCTAGGTCTGGCAGAACCTAAAGAGAAGGGGGTTTTAATCATATCATCCCTGTTTTATTAGCCAAAAGCATTAAGAGAGCTTGGCATCCTCTTAAGGTTAATAACTTGCATTTTTTAGACCTAACACCTACCTAGCCTACATATTGGTGTAGAAATGTCATTAATAATAACACGAATTACCTTAACAACATATTTATAGAATGTTAAGTATAAATTTTCCCTCTATCTCAATTTTTAACAATTTTTTGTTGAATAATACATCGTTGTGGTATACAAATTAATTGCAAAATAAGTTAGTTTAGCCATCAAACCCAAATAAGCTAGCTATTTATCTTAAAATTCAACAAGAATAAAACTTTTATATGCTCTATGTGAACTCAACATCTTCACAAATTGACCCACTATAAATTGATCCCTCTCTCTATCTATATTGGGAAGAATATAAGTGATATAAAATGAAGGGGACATAAAATGTTATGACAGGATGAAACCTTTATAAAATACCATACACATAAATCCAATGTATTCATAAAAAATCCTTTATTTTTTAATGGCATTGACCTCTAAGAATAGCACATGAGAAAGGGAAACTTATGATGTATTCATATATATGATTTTTGATAGATTTTTTTTATGAACTAGTGTTATATATTTAATACCACATTAATAATGTGCATGATATTCATAGAAAAAATGGGAAAAATGAAGTCAATCACCAAAATAATCATACTAGGCCAAGCCTCATAAGAACCAAAGTATTATGTGCAGCCTTAAAAATGAAACAACCACTTAACATGACAAAGTATTTAAGAACAAGTTATAAAAACTAAGCAAGAGAAAAAAGATAAGGAGGAGGCAAATCTTGGTCATCTAGCTTGAATCCCTGACACCTAACTAGTAAATCATGGCCATCTAAAATAGGCTTCTAACTAGTAATTACATTATTTGTTCATTTTGTTCCTCCTAATTAGGGAGTTGAATATTAGGAATACCCTAATGTGGAGAGATGGCCAAGGCTAGGCTAGGGAAAATATTTGCACTAATATGTAGATCCCACCCATGCCATTGAGAAGATATTGAGGGATGATGAACAATATGTGGGGGAGGAGACAAACCAACATGGTTTTGAGAAAGCCACCAAGAGTTATGATTGCATCCACACCTTTGGCCCTAGCATGAGGAACAACCACAAGGTGGCAAAGTAGGAGGAGAATGACTTTCCACAATAGTTTGTCCCACTTTTTGGCCTAAGTGGGATGCTCAAAATCAACATTTTTAGGCATTTTTCAATTTGTATCAATTATAGAGAACAAACGGTCAACAATTTAAGGATGATGTAAACTAATGAGTTATGGAATTTTCTATGTAGATTAAAATTGTAATTTAAAAAAAAATTATTTCTAGCATTTTTATTTTTATTTTTAAATCAATTTTTTTTTTTTTCTATTATTTTTTATTGAGTGGCATTATTCCATATCAAATAACTTTCACTAAAAATAAAAACTTCCCATTATTTCTTATAATAAGATCATTAACTCCAATACCTAGTGCATAGATATTTTTTGGTATTTTTTATTAAATAGTTTATTTATTATTAATTTTTGTATTAGTACTAACAAAATGTTTATAGCTATATTATTTTGTAACATATTTCTCTTAGCATATACATTGAAATTTAATTTTTATTTTTTATTGAAACCACAACATTTATGTGGAGTGCAATTCATCTTTTTGAGATTGTTCTAACAATGTTATTTTTCCTAGCATCTCGAATAGAGGTCATTGTTTTTTTGTAATGGACCTACATTCATTAAAAAATTAAAAAATATATAATGTTAAATAAATCATAATACATATTATATGCAATCAAATGGGGATCATGCTAAACAAGCTAGAATGAGTCCGACTTATTCAATCAACAATTAACTACAACCTCAATACTAGACTAAAGGATTAAGCACATAGAATACTATAATTTGCATCCTAATGACTATGATAAACCCTTGATTGGTCCTAATTGACTATGATAATTGCAAATTGCTATGACGTTAAGTGCTCAAAGAGGTAGAATTTCCTTGCATTCAAAAAGTGTTATGAAAATGAGCGGGGTGGGCTCCAATTTAGAGATTTTAGAGGCTCAAATGGAGGGATAGGATTTGATTGAAGGATCAAGTGCTAAAATTGCTTGAGAACTCTCAAGAAAGGAGAGATGGACAAGTGTCAAAAGGATATTGCATGAGTGGAGATCCAAGATTCAAGGAAAGATCAAGGGTGGAGATTGCAAGTTTGAATGGATGGATGGCTAGGATTGAGTAGGTGGATAAGGTGTAAGGACTAATTTATGAAAAGATATGGTTTGGATTTTTTGAGGAATTTAAAATTGGAAGAATAGTTCCACATGTAATTTAAGTTAGGTGAATAGTGACACATGGAGTGTGTGAGAGGACAAAGGGACTGTTTGGAAGATTTGCCCATGCTTCTAAAGTACCACTTGTCATGTACATGTGTGTACATAAAATGACAAGTATGTTAGCCATATGTGTGGTCATTGATGTCAACATAGCATACACTGATTGGAATTCATAAAAGTTACATTCCTAATCAAAAGCAGAGTTGTGTTTGAAGCCTGATCAATATAAATTAGAAGCACTAAGAGAATCAATTGTGTTTCTAATGCTGAGGATGTGTTCCTGATTGATTTGAAGCATGTAGTATGATCCATACTATTGATCATGAGTTGTATTTGGTGATGCAAAGAAGACTTGGCTTTCAAACGAAGGTGATAGTCCTTATTTCAGAATGTCTGCTCTTTGAAGATTGTCTAGAAGATTGCTCCGCATTTTCTTTATTTTTCTATTAAGCTTCTACGGTTTGGAACATAGATTCACACTATGTTATTTTATGTATGTTCCAAGTTTCATGATGTTTTGATCACCGGAAGGATGTTTTTCTGCTAAGAGCTTGAAGATAGAGTTCCTAGCAGGGTGATGGAATGCTCTTTATTCCTCTACAGTTGTAGATGTGGCTATGCGGTTCTGAAGTCGTGTCAAGAAGATAGTAAAGGTGTTATTTTCAAATTTTCAAATCATATTTCCCTCTTCTGTGAAAGTTATGTATGATAAAACACCAGTATATGCTCTGGTAGAATGGTGCAGTGTTGAAGACCCACTGGAATGCTCTACATTCCTCTGGAAATGAATAATTGACCTTGTGGCTTTGTGAACATGTTTTTGGATGTGCATGGCATGCCTCTTTTCTATTTTAGGCTTCTTGGCGGTCCGCAGCCTAGTTTTTCAATTGACAGCTTGGTGCAGTGTGTTCCAGATAATAGAGTATTTGCAGAGTAAATGTTTGAAGTTGTGTGACACAATTCTTTGATGTGCGGTGGAAAAGGAGTGTATGTGGGTGTTTTATGAGTCATGTGAACTCATCTGGAAAACTTTCATGAAGATCATTCTTGTTTCCAGTACTGTACAAGGTTTTCAAGTTGATGTTGTCGTTATTCTTCAAGTTTTCATAGGTTTTTCTTAAAGTTATCCTATTTTCAGATGAGTAGAGTGTATGAAGGTAATTCCTTGATGTTTGAAGCTATGAAGGATGTTTTGGACCTAGTTAAGAAAGTGTTGGGGTCTGCAAGGCTTGATTCTTCTACTGGTGTAATGTGTTGTCCTAATTAGACCTACACGTTTCATATTGTGTATTGTATGGCCGACTTGTAAATGTATTTTTCATGTTGTATTTGGCTGACAAGCAATGTAATCAATGTAAAATCATGTATAAATGGTTAATCAAATTGAGCTAGGAAGGTGTGATTGCAATGAGATTGAAAAGGCTCGCAAGAAGATCAAAGTAGATTGAATGCATTATTAGTGAGTGACTAAAGGAGAAAGAGCAAAAGTTGATGCTGTCCGAATTCATCCTAAAGACATCTTTGAGACAATGATCAAGTATAGAGTGTTTCTGACTAATCAGATCTTTAGAAGAAAGTGTGAAGAGATAGAAGTGTAATCATCAAGTGTGAGCTTCAATGATAGTTTTCAGACAGTAAGAAAGGATTGTTATATTGTAATCATTTGTATTCTTTTAGGGAGTAGAAGCTTCCTTGGGAGTGACCCTAAAACAAAGTTACTTAGGAAGTAGAAGCTTCCTTGGGTATAACCCTAAACCAAAGTTACTTAGGGAGTAGTAGCTTCCTTGGGTTAAAGCCCTTAAAACAAAGTTATTATTTGAGCTTCATATATTGTGAGTTAATCCTCACTGTAGTTTTTCCCTTCTAGGGTTTTCCACATATATCTAGTGTTATGTGTTGATGTGTATTGTGTTAATCTTTCATGTTCATATTGTGATGCTTAAGTTTTAATCTACTCCGAATAAGTTAAAGTTGTTAAAGTTGAAGATTATTTAGATATTGATTCACCCCCCTCTCAATATCCTTGTGTGTCTAGCAATTGGTATTAAAGCCAAGTTCCTGTAAAGGAAGCTTAACCACTTGAGGAAGGTCCAAGATTGCATCAGGAGGATCCAACAAGATTCCAAAGTTTGATGGAACAAATTATGCTTTTTGGAAGATAAGGATGGAAGGCTACATCAATTCACTAGGCTATGGAGTTTGGGATTATGTTAAGAAAGGATACACTATTCCTACCAATATTCCTACAAATGTAGATGAAGTCAAGAAGTATGAGAACAATGCCAAAGTAAAGTTTGTCATCATGAGTGGACTGTTTGATTTAGAACTTTCAAAGGTGATAGGTTGTAGCTCAGCTCAAGAAGTTCAGAATAAACTTGAAACTATCTATGAAGGAGATAAGAAAGTAAAGAAAGTCAAGATGCAAATACTCAAGAACATATTTGAATCCCTGAAGATGTTAGAGGATGAAAATATCGTTGGTTACATGCTCCAGGTGAATGAAGTAGTCAATGGTGTCAAAGGTCTTGGTGGAGAAATAAAAGAAGATGAGGTTGTGAAAAAGGTTCTGAGATCTCTTCCTAAATCTTACAGTTCCAAAGTATCTACTATTGAGGAGACTGCTAACTTGGATACATACTCTTTAGACCAAATGTTTGGGACCCTTACTGCTTTTGAAATGAGAGAGTTTGATAGAGATGTTCCAAAGAAAGAAGTTTCCTTCAAAGTCAATAAAAAGACAAAGGATGAGTCTACTGATGAAGATGAAAGCCTTGATGATGCTGAAGCAAATCTTGTAAGAACTCTGAAGAAAGGCTCTAGAAAATACAAAGATAAGTTACCCTTCAAATGTTTCAATTGTGGAAAGGTTGGTCACTTTGCTTCAAAATGTCATCTTAAAGAAATTAGGAGAAGTAACAAAAATAGTAAATTCAAAAGGAGTATGTTTTTCAAAGAAGATAGTTATTCTTCAGAAGATGAGGATCATGATGATTCAAATGATGAAACACTTTTCTTGGCCATAAGTATTGGTGACAAAAAGAATGAAGTTGGAAAATATGGAAAAAATGATACCTTGCAAACAGTTCAAAACAGTGAAAAATTAATGGTTGTATGGATTGCCTTCTATGCAAAAGAAGAAACCATTTAGCTTGGGTCATTGATAGTGGTTGTTCAAATCATATGACTGGTGACAAAGAGAAGTTCATTAGCCTTAAGAAGTGGGATGGTGTAGTTTGTTAAGTTTGGAGGAGATGAGTCAACTCAGATTTGTGGAAAAGGTGTCATGTCTATTAATGGAAAGAACAGGACTGAGGATGTTGTCTATGTCAAAAGGTTACAACACAATCTTCTTAGTGTCAGTCAAATGTGCAGAAAAGGTTACAATCTTACTTTTCATGCCAATTGTTGTGAAATCAGAAAGGTAGGATCTAGAAAGCTTGTTGCAAAAACTATCAAGACATGTGGTGATATTTATCACTTGAAAGAAGAAAATGGAAGAACATGTTTGTTAACTCAATCTAGTGAGTATTGGTTGTGGCACAAAAGAATGGTACACAACAACTTTGATAATACGATAAGAATCATCTCAACTCATGCAGTGAGAGATATGCCTAAGATAATCAAGCTTGCAAGTTAATTGTATGCAAGGAATGTCAAATGGGAAAGCAGACAAAGACAAGTTTTAAAAGAAAGGAGCACTCTTCTTTAAAGGCATTGGAGCTAATTTACATAGACCTATGTGGACCTACAAGAGTAAAAAGTCAACAAGGTGAAAGATATTTTATGTTGCTCATTGATGATTATTCTAGAATGACTTGGATTAATTTCTTAAGAGAAAAATATGATGCTCTTGATAATTTTAAAGTTTTCAAAGATTTGGTTGAAAATGAAATGGATGCTAAGATCAAATGTTTAAGGTCGGATAGAGGAGGTGAGTTTACTTCTAATGAATTTGAAAAGTTTTGTGAAGATCATGGTATTAGGAGGCACTTGTCTGCTCCTAGAACCCCTCAACAAAATGGGGTAGTGGAAAGGAAGAATAGGACCATGCAAGAAATGTTTAGGGAAATTTTGAAAGATGCATATCTGCCTAATGTATACTGGAAGGAAGCAATTCACACTACTGTCTATCTAACTAACAGAGTGCAGTTAAGGGTCAATAGCTCTAAGACCCCTTATGAGTTTTGGTATGGAAGACTTCCCTCTATCAAATACTTTAGGATCATTGGTAGTAGTTGCTATATCAGAAGAGATGAAGAAGACCTAGGAAAGTTTGATTCAAGATGTGATGAAGGAATCTTTATTGGTTACTCAACTAGAAGCAAGGCCTATAGATGCTACAACAAAAGGTTGGGAAAGATGATTGAAAGCACAAATGTCAAAGTAGATGAAGACTTGTATCAGTTCACACAGGATTCAGAAGACACCAGATCTGATATATTTCATTGCATTGAAGATGAAGAAGTAGAAAATTGAAAGAAGAAAAGGAACAACAACCTAGACAGATACCTAAGACTCCAGCAAAATGTGTTCAAAAAAACCACTTAGTAGAATAGATCATTGGAGACAAAAATGAAGGTATGCAGACAAGGAGAAGACTTGCCAAGACACATGGGCAAGAAAACTTGTGTTTTATATCAAAAGTGGAACCTAAGACCTTTACTGAAGCTAGAAAAGATGATGGATGGATAAAAGCAATGGAAGAAGAAATGTATCAGATTGAAAAGAATCAAACATGGGAATTGGTTCCCAAAACAACCAATAAGAATGTTATAGGAACAAAGTGGGTGTTCTAGAACAAGCTAAATGCAGAAGGTGATGTTGTAAGGAACAAAGCAAGATTAGTATGCAAAGGATACACTCAAGTAGAAGGCATTGATTTTGAGGAGACTTTTTCTCTAGTAGCTAGGATGGAGGCAATCAGAATGTTCCTTGCCCTTATTGCTCACAAGAACTTCAAGGTGTATCAGATGGATGTCAAGTCAACATTTCTAAATAGTGACTGAGAGGAGGAAGTGTACATTGAGCAACCAGATGGTTTCCAGATATCAGAAGATTCAGACATTGTATGCAGACTCAAGATGGCTTTGTATGGGCTCAAGCAAGCATCTAGGGCTTGGTATGCAAGATTAGACAAGTACTTACTTTAGCAAGGCTTCAAGAAAGGTACTACAGATAGCAACCTTTACATAAAGGAAGAAGGAGACATGATCTTGATAGTTACAGTTTATGTAGATGATATCATTTTTGGAGGAAATGATGACATGTGTAAGAGGTTTGCAAAGGAGATGCAAAAAGAATTTGAAATATCCATGATTGGTGAAATTTCATTCTTCCTTGGTCTTCAAATTTCCTAGCTAGATGGTGGTATCTTTATTTCTCAAGCTAAGTATGTTAAAGAATTGTTGAAGAAGTTTGGTATGGAGGATTCAAAGCCAGTGAGTACTCTCATGGTCACTAGATGTCACTTGAACAAAGATGATGAGTCTCTAGAGGTAGATTAGACTGCCTATAGGTCTATGATTAGAGCACTATTGTACTTAACTTCTTGTAGACCTGACATTATGCATGCAGTATGTGTGATTTCTAGATATCAAGCCAATCCTAAGAAAAAACATGAGAGGGCAGTGAAAAGGATATTTAGATACTTGAAAGTGAAAGGAAGCTGGGTGTGTGGAAACGTTTCCTAAACTAATCTAACGAGGGGAGAAGTATACAAATTCATTTTAACCCTTACAATTGCAGAAATATTAAACTTATATTAGAAATATTACAACAACTAACAAAATACAAGAATGTAGATAGAAAGAAGTAGACACAAGATGTATCGTGGGGAAAAGCTTTTCAGGTGAAAAACCCCACACTCTAAAACCTGCATAATGTATTATCTAAAATAGTTACAATTTACAATACACTTGCAATGCAAGTTCTTCCAAGAGTCTTCAAATGTCGATTTTGGAGTTATTTCAGTAGCATAATAGTACCTGTAAAAACACTATGCAACTACAACTCTAAACTATGCAATATATAGAGATTACAAGGTATATTCTAGAAGCATCTTGGGATAGGCCTCCACCTTGGCCACATGGCCACTATCCATCAAAGGACACTTGTCCTTGCTACAAATACATCCCTTACATCTATCATACATGATAGATTTGACTATCCCAACATGGAACGCTCCAAGGCTAAAAATAGACTATGGCAGATGCTCTTAAGCATCTTACAGTTGTCATAGATTTTCCCAACATAACAACATTTAATGTTGTAAGAGAATCTATTATACAATGCTAAATATAGCATATTCCTATTACAACATGTCATAGCCCAACTTGGGCACCCAAAGATGCATTTCCCTCATGCAAAGATACTCACCAACACTTGTCATCACTTGTCATAGGAATCTCCAAACTTGGCTCTTATGTGTCATAGATTATGTCATATGGAATATCCTCTTCCACATACCATAAGATGCTGACACATGGCATATTAGTGCCACCTCAAATGAGATGCCCAAATCCATGTAGGTTTGACTTGACCATCCAAGTCACATTCCAAGTAAGATGACATGTCACCATGCCACCTCAACTAAGTGACCAAACTGAATGTGCAAGTAAATACAATATTAGGAAATAAATAAATATACAATTAAATAAACAATGCTAGGAATTTGCAAAGGTTGATACACCTTAATTCCCAACATTCTACCACTTGTCAAACACCTTGCAATAGCCAAAAGAAATGACAAGATTTAACTGCTAGGGGCCAAGAGGCCCATAGACTCCAAACACCATCTGAACTTCCCTGTGCCCTTTGGTTTCGTCAATGCATCTGCAACATTCTTCAAAGTGTCTACTTTCTCCAATATCACCTTCCCATCCTCTACCATGTCTCACACAAAATGAAACTATACATCAATATGCTTTGTTCTGGCATGGAAAGTCAGATTCTTTACTAAGCAAATCGCACTTTGACTGTCACAACATATAGTAATCTGTCCTACATCTACACCAATATCTGAACACGACCTCTTAAGCCAAATGGCTTCCTTACAAGCATGAGTAGCTACCATATACTCAACTTCTATCATGTACAAAGTGACCACAGGTTGTCGCTTACTCATCCAACTAATTGCACCACTGAACATAGTAAACACATAAGCACTGGTGGATCTCCTGCTGTCAATGTCACCTGCCCAATCAGAATCCACAAATCCACGAATACATACAAAATGCAGAGGTCTTGTAGGATGACCATGATAACATAGGGAATACTTGGACGTACCCCACAAATAGCTAAACACTCATTTTACTACATCCCAGTGTACTCGTCTAGGATTATCCATAAACCAACTAAGGACTCCCACTGCTTGGGCAATGTTTGGTCTTGTACAGACCATAGCATACATCAAGCTACCAACAACACTAGCATAAAGTACTCTGCTCATATCCTTTGTCTCAAAATGAGAATTTGGACAATCATTAATAGATAATGTTGTCCCCAAAGAAACAGGAATAGACAATGGTCTACAATCTGCCATCCTGAATCTATCCAACACGGTCTTCGCATACTTACTCTGGCTTAACCAAAGTTTTTTCTTTGCTCTATCTCTTCTGATTTCCATTCTCAGAATATAACTAGTTGCCCCTAAGTTTTTCATCTCAAACTATGCTGACAACTAAGACTTCAAATCAGAAATTATATTCTTACCATTCCCAAATAACAACATATCATCAACATACAATGCAATAATGAGAATGTGATCATTGTCAAATTTGTAATACACACAATGATTTGATTTCGACCTCAGAAATCTATTTGACAACACAAAGGCATCGAATTTCATGTACCACATCCTAGGAGATTGCTTCAAACCATACAAAGACTTTATTAACTTGCAAACCAAATTTTCTTTACCTTTTTCTATGTAATGCTCTGGTTGTGACATATAAATCTCTTCCTCCAAGTCACCATGAAGGAAAGTTGTCTTCACAGGTAAGTGCACAAAGATGAGGGACCAAAATGGGGTCTTAAGTTGCAACTTGTTTTTTTGAAATCAAGAAACATTGATGTTGGATGAGAAATTGAAGATAGCTACACTCAAAATTTGAAGATGGAACAAAAACAAGAGTTGTAGTGCTCTAAATCTAGTTTCTAAGCTACTATTGTTTTCCAAAAATGGTTGAGATTAAGGGGTTCAAAAAGGGGGAGCATACAAATTGGTCCTATTTTTCTCAAAAAAAACATAGCATAGCGTCTGGTGTGCTCCCCCTAAAATGTTAACTTTTTTTAATATTTCAATAATAGCTCCAGTGTGAAATTAGCTAACACCATGTAGTTTATCCCTAATTTTTCTAATAATTTTTTAATGAATAATTGATTTTTTAGTAATTTTTACAGTGGACACATCCTAAAAAAAAAGAAATTTGAGCGTGCTCCCCTATAAACTGTTTGAAAACTAATCGAAAATCATTTTTTTTTGAATTCATGTAGAATGGAGTCTAGTTTCTAAAAATATAACTTATTTCAAATTTTGATGAACAGTTAAAAAAAAAAGTCAAAAATACTAGACATTGGTTTTTGACAAAAAATGGACACACTAACAAAATAAATTCAAGATGAAACACTAAACGTACTCAAAATGTGAAAAAAATTATATGGTTAGATAGCTAACAGAGAGCTTAAGATTATTGTGGTATTTTTTTTTTTTTTTTGAAAAAAGTACCATCCTGATGGGGAGCACGCTCCAAATTATCTCTAGATTTTGCTAAAAACTAATAAAAACATGTCAAAGAACCTTGAGCATAATGCGAGCATGTTATAATGTGCTCGCATTATGTGAAATCAATAACGCGAGTGCATTATAACGTGAGCACGTTATAACACATTCACGTTATGATGAGCATAACTGGCAATAAACATGCCAATTGCAGAGACTTGAAAGTTTCTAAAGCCTTTTCAACAACTCCATTTTTTACATATCTCATGATCATTGCAATCCATTATAGAACATCTCTTTGAGGTGTTATGTCATACAATTGACATGCCTTGTTTATGCTTCCACACTTTACATACATGTTTACAAGGGCAGCTGCACCTCCTATCATCTCTCTCACTTTCTACTTCCCTCCCCTCTCTACATCCTACCCTTTCTCTGAGTCTTTGCTTCCATCCCCTCTCTACCTTCTACCTTCTCTCTCACTCTCTTCTTCCCTCCCCTATCTACCTTCTATCCTCTCTCTCACTCTCCACTTCCCTCCCCTATCTACCTCCTACCCTCTTTCTGAGTCTTTGCTTCCCTCGCCTCTCTACCTCCTACCTTCTCTCTCACTCTCTTCTCCCCCTCCCTCTCTACCTCTTACCCTTTCTCTCACTTTCTACTTCCCTCCCCTGTCTACCTCCTACCCTCTCTCTCAGTCTTTTCTTCCCTCCCCTGTCTACCTCCTACCCTCTCTCTCTTCTTCCTTCCCCTGTCTACCTCCTACGGTCCTCTCCCACTCTCTACTTCCATCCTGTCTCTACCTCCTATCCTCTCTCTCACTCTCTACTTCCCTCCCCTCTCTACCTCTCCTCATCATTCTTCCCATCCAATGAAATTTCATAAATTATCTTGTTTCCATTTCATCATCCCAATTTATATCCTCATCCCTCTTTACATGTTCTAGTTTTCTTTTTTCCATATTCTTTGTCGACATGTGAGAGGAGAGGGAGGAAGAGGGAGAGAGGATGGAGATGGATGGGAGAGAGAGAGGAGAGATAGGGTGATAAGGAGAGAGAGAGAGAGTCCTAGTTTTCTTATTTTGGAGAGAGAGAGAGGGTTGGTCAGGTTTATGAGTTTAGGGTTTAGTGTAATTATTTAGGGTTTAGGGGTTAGATTTTAGGGTTATTATTTAGGGTTTAGGGGTTTTGGGAGATAGAGAGGTTTAGGGTTTCTCAGGTTTAGGGGCATATTTAGGGTTTATGAATTTAGGGTTGCTCAGACCTTTAGGGGTAAATTATTTAGGGTTTATGAGTTTCTAGGGTTGCTCAAGTTTAGGGTTTAGGGGTTACGGTTAAAGGGGAATTATTTTATAATTTCCCTCCAATCCTCATAATACTAATGCATTAGTCCACCCATCTCCTAATCCATCAATCCCTATCATCCATCCACCATATAACTCACTATCTAATCCACCATCAAACATTCTAACCTCTAATCCATTAACCCATGAATGCTTGAAATTTTTTCTCCAAAGAGTCTTTACAAAATCCAAAAATAGAAGAAAATATATTGAGCCATCCAAATTCATTGATCCAGTTTCACTCCCCTCTAACACTCCCAATCCTAATCCATCCAGGCCTCCTATATCCATTCACTCAATCCTAATCCTAATCCTACAACATCTTCCATCATTATCCATCAACTATATGCATATCCTAGTCCATCAAACCATGAAGCCATGAAGGATGTGACCCAAGGACTATTAGCAAGGAATCTAAGAACATCATGTACTCAAATTCCTATCCTTGAGCCTAACAAATAACCTCCTAATACCACTCCAACACCACCATCCACTCCTATGTCTATCCATTTCATTGAAGAGTCTCATACCATAAGTCCAAGTCAAACCCCATCATGTGACCATGTTGTCAAACATCCAAAGATTATTGATCCTAGATCAAAGAACCCATCACATCCATCTAAGAAACCCAATAGCTATACATTAAGAGCCTATTCCAAATAATGTGGAAACACCAACCACCCATCCTAATCTAAATCCAAACATCCCATCTAATCCCATCTTAGTTCCTTTACCATCTCATGGTCAACCCCTCTATACATCGATCCCATCATTAATCCTCCAACATCTCCTAGTGAACCCCCATCACCACCTCTTACTCCCCAATACAATGAATATGAATGCATCCCCACTTACCCTATCCATATATAATATTGTGTTATCCATGCTTATCCTCCCTCTAATCAAGATATTATCTATGATTAAGATCTTATCCATGAGAAAGTAAGTTCCCACATCACTCCTATCCATCATCCCATTAGCCCTATCCATCATCTCGTGCTAGTCCTATTCATTATCCATCAATATCCCATGATGAGACACTTGGTCCCCAAGAAAACATAGACAATCAAACAAATATCTTGGATACTAGATCTTGAATCACATCCCAATGAGTATAATGATTTAATCTAGATCAAAGAATTCTACATCCATTTCCCATTGATCCTCCATCATCACAAGTCAAACTTATATGTTTAGGTGTTTAGCCTAGTTGCTCGAGTTTAGGGTTTAGGGGTCAGGGGCATTATTTGAGGTTTACATGAGTTTAGGGTTGCTCAAGTAAATAGGGTTTAGGGTTTCGGGTTAGGGTTCAAGGGAATTATTTAGGCTTTAGGGGTTTAGGGATGCTTGAGTTTAGGGTTTAGGGTTTAGGGGTATAGGGTTTAGGGGTTAAGGGTTTAAGGTTGCTTGAGTTTAGGGGTTAGGGTTTAGGGTTTAGAGAATATAGAGCGAGGGGACCAATAGATATTGAGAGAGATAGGGAGATAGAGGTTTAGGGTTGCTTCTAGGTTTTATGGTTTAGGGGATAGGGGTTTAGGGGTTTATGGTTGCTAGTTTTTAGGGTTTCGGGGTTAGGGGTTAGGGTTTAGGGGCATTATTTAGGTTTTAGGGTTTATGGTTTAGGGGTTAGGGGTTAAGGTTTAGAGGTTTAGGTTTATGGTTTAGGTAGAGAGGAGAATAGGGAGATATAGAGGAGACTGAGCTTGGGAGAGATATATTTGTCTCCTCTATCCCTCTCTCTAACTATACCTACCTCTCTATCTCTCTCTCCTTGTCTCTCTATCTTTCTCTCTCTTTCGGTCCCCTATCTCTAACTCTACCTTCCTATCTTTTCCTCCACTATTTGATGTTTACATGAGTTTAGGGTTGCTCAAGTAAATAGGGTTTAGGGAACACCTTTAGGGTTAGGGTTTAGGGGAATTATTTAGGCTTTATGGGTTTAGAGATGCTTGAGTTTAGGGTTTAGGGTTTAGGGGTTAGGGGTTTAGGGTTGCTTGAATTTAGGGGTTAGGGTTTAGAGATAGATAGAGCAAGGGGACCAACAGAGATTGGGAGAGATAGGGAGATAGAGGTTTAGAGTTGCTTCCAGGTTTTATGGTTTAGGGGTTACGGGTTAGGGGTTACGGGTTAGGGTTTAGGGGAACTATTTATGTTTTAGGGTCTATGGTTTAGGGGTTAGGGTTTAAGGTTTAGAGGTTTAGGTTTATGGTTTAGGTAGAGAGGAGAATAGGGATCCCTATCTCTATCTCTATGGACATATGGATCCCTATCTCTTAATCTATCCCTCGCTACCTCTCTTTCCTCCTCTCTACCTCTCTCCCCATCCCTCTACCTCTTGAAATCTCTCTCCCTATGTCTCTAGGCATCTCTCCATCTCTTTCCCTATCTCTATCTATCTACATAACCATATCTCTTAATATATCCCTCTCTACCTCTCTCTTTGTATTTCCCTATCTATCTCTCCCTTACTAGATCTATCTCCTTATATCTCCCCTCTCTCTCTATATGTATCTTTATCTTTCTCCCTCTATAGACCCCTTTGTCTATCTCAATCCCCATCTCTCCCTCTCCCCGTCTCTATCTCCACCTATGATGCAAGAGCATCCCTGGTTCAAGACCAATTTTGCATCAACCAAAAACATTTGCATTCCAGTTTGTTTGCAATTCAGTTTGTTTCTTTCATTTTCCAGTTCAGTTCAGGCAGTCAGTCAGAAGTAGTTTCAACTTGTGGTCTGGTATTGGCATTTCACATCTTGCAGATCTAGACTTAGCATCTACATTCATTCATTTACATCATATCAAGAATTCAGAGCATTTGGATCAGTTACTAGAAAGATATCACTATCAGAAGATCAACTATTTTTCTTAGAGCAAAGCATCCTAATATTCAGTAGAAATTAGCTAAAGGAGAAGGCTTGCAGATCATTCCTTGACTTACAGATCTCAATGACACATCATTCAATGTCCTTTGGTTCGTGGCCGACCTTCCCCAAGGGTCCACATGTTGTTCCATTCATTTGAGGAAGTGTTCTATGCCTTTAGGTCTAACCTATCTGTGTGTACACATTACATCTCTTCTTTGGAATTTGTGATCTTCCTTAGCCGACATGGAGGAATGTTTTGGTCCAGATTAGATATATATAGGTGAAATAGATCCTTAGGAAAGTAGTTAACATAGTTCTCATGATTTAGAAGATAGATAGTTTAGATTTTATGAGAAGGAGCTTCAAATCTTTATCTTACGCATGTATGTAATCAAGCTTGTGATCCCTAATTGTAAGCCCACATGTTGCTGACAAATTTGTATTTGAATTCTTTGATATACTGAATGGCTGAATCTACATTCACTTTAATCTTTGAGTTGTTTCTATTGTGTTTACTCTTGCTACATGGTTCAGATAGTTCATTCTGTGAACCCTCCTACCGTGACTGCACCAAGTGGTATCAGAGTGAAAGTTCAAATCTTTTTGGAGCATATTAAGTGAAGATTGGTGA
This sequence comes from Cunninghamia lanceolata, assembly GCA_027924645.1. Lineage (NCBI taxonomy): Eukaryota > Viridiplantae > Streptophyta > Pinopsida > Cupressales > Cupressaceae > Cunninghamia > Cunninghamia lanceolata. Next base: position 17,519,932 of record BSBN01000524.1, read on the forward strand.
GGGAATTCTGTAAGATTGTGCTATGGATAGAACACCAATATGAGGTAGGTTACTTGTGTTGCAACCAATCGCCGATTGTAAGGTAGTTGTCACCTTGTAGCCCGATTGCCGAACTTGAGGCAATTTACACTTGATCCTAGGAAGAATGCCGCCGAGGAGAGTTCCTGTTGTTGGAACAATGGCTGGTAGAATAGATGAGTTGATGGAGATAGTGAAAATAATGTGAATATGATTAGATGCTATTGAAGAAGATAGGCAAAGAGGATTGACACCGAGACCTAATATTGAAAGCGATGATGAGGAAGAATTTCAATCTGTAGAACACATTGGTGAAACCCTAGAAGGTGATGAAGAAGAAGAATCAGATTAGGTAAAGATGTTGTGAGCTATTTCAAATATTGGAAAGAGACCTAGAGTTGATGTGCCAAATTATATTGGTAATCTGAACCTTGAAGAATTGATTGACTGGATAAATGACATGGAAGAATACTTTGAATATGAGGAAATTGAAGATCTGGAGAAGGTGAAATTTGTAAAGACAAAGTTAAAAGGACATGCTACTATATGGTGGAAAGAAGTTCAGTTGGAAAGAAATAGAAGAGGAAAAGAAAAGATTACAAAATGGGATAGAATGTTGACAAAACTGAAGAATCAATTTATACCTGGTAACTATGAGTTGGAACTATTGAAAAGATTGTGAAACCTGAGACAAAAGGAGAAATCTGTAAAGGAGTATACTGAATAATTTCATAAGATGATCATAAGGACATGACATAGTGAAGCAAGAAAAGAGAAAGTGGCTAGATACATCAATGGATTGAGATTGAACATTCAAGAAGAATTAAGTTTGATGAGGATGACATCTTTGGAGGAACCATATCAGTTTGCCCTAAAGGTTGAAGAGAAGCTAAATAAGAGGCATGATTAGAGACAGAGAGGTAGATGAGGTAAATTTTAGAGAGGTAGGACTTATTTCGGAGGAGATGGATCACATCTGGAACAAAACAAGTTTGACAGCCCAGCTAGGAAGGATAATAGAGATAACAATGCTTATCGGAGAGATGATAGAAATTTTTATTGGAGAGGAAACCCTAGTGCATACCGAAATGAAGGATATAGAAGGGAATGAAGAGGATTGGATAAGAGAACATTTAGAGGTACTTGTTTCAAGTGTGGAGGTGAAGGACATAGAGCATTTGAATGTAATTAGGGTAGTACAAGTAAGAGGACAAAAAATAGTGGAAGAGTAGCCTATGTTGAAGAAGAACCCATTGAACTGGATGACCCCTGTTCTATTGGAAAACCTAAGAAAGGAGAATCATTGGTAATGAGGAGAGCACTATTTTAAACAGAGATAAATGGGGAACCACTATAGAGGAAGAGCTTGTTCAGGACAAGATGCAAATCAAGAGGTAAGTGTTGCAAAGTTGTGATTGATAGTGGTAGTTCAGATAACCTAGTTTTAGAGGAGATGGTGACTAAGTTAAAGTTGGAAAGATTGAAACACCGTAAGCCCTATCAGATAGCATGGATTTAGGATGACCATAAGGTACTGGTGAGTGAACAATGTTTGGTGAAATTTCATATTGGATCTTATCATGACGAAGTCTTGTGTGATATTATGCCTATGGATTTTTGTCATATCTTGTTGGGTGGACCTTGGCAGTATGATAGAAAAGCTATACATGATGGGAGAAAGAATGCATATACTATACCATCAAATGGAAAGAGAATTACTTTGATTCCTTTAGAAGATGATCCTAAAGATGTGGTATGTGGAAATGCTAGAATCTGTTTGGTAGATGGAAGAAAATTTTTGGATGGTTTCAGACATGAGAGTATGTGTTATGCCTTGATCCCTAAAAAGCCCAAAGCAGTGAAGAAAGAAACTAAACTAGAGGAGATAAAGGAATTACCAACAGAGTATGAAGTCATCATATTAGATAATGTGCCTGATGGATTACCACCTATAAGGAGTATCAGTCATTACATGGATCTTATATCGAGAGCAAGTTTGCCTAACAAAGCAGCACACAGAATGACATCGGTAGAGAATGAAGAATTGAATAGACAGCTACAAGAATTGTTAAAGAAAGGTTTAATCAGAGAAAGCTTGAGTCCTTGTATAGTACCTATAGTTCTTGCACCTAAGAAGGATGGAGAATGGAGAATGTGTACTAATTCTAGAGCAATAAACAAGATCACCTAGGATGGATGATATCATGGATTGTTTGAGTGGAGCAAAATATTTCACAAAGATAGACTTGAAGAGTGGATACCATCAGATCAAAATTAGAGAAGGTGATGAATGGAAGACTACTTTTAAGACAAATGAAGGATTGTATGAGTGGTTGGTGATGCCTTTTGGATTGACAAATGCACCGAGTACTTTCATGAAATTGATGAATGAAGTCTTGAAGAAATTCTTGGGTAAGTTTTGTTAGACTTAGGGCACACAACTGAGAGGGGGGGTGAATCAGTTGTGTAAAACTTTCTCTAATTACACACTTAAATCCTCTTAGTGATTAGCAGTATATCAATCATGAAACATAATGCATTCAAATCAAAAGCAGAAACACATCAACACATAAGACACCAAGATTTTGACGTGGAAAACCCGGTTAAGGGAAAAACCATGGGGTGATTAACCCAAGATTGTATTCTTTGTTAGAAGAATAGAAAGAACAAAATGGCACATGCCACTTAGGGCTCACTGCCTACAAGAGACACACAATCTACAAAGAAATAAGTATCACATAAGGTGCAGGAGCACCCGCACATGATCAGGATATAGGTCCGCATGATGACATACATGATCAGGATATAGGATAATTATCAGTATGATGACAGGATAGTCTATTTTTAGTATGTTTGACTTCTTCATGTAATAAGGTCCACTGGACCGATGCTATGTATTAGTTCAGCCTAGGAGTATGTGTAGGCAGTTAGAGATCGGGATAAGATAGTCTGAGTTGTCCTCTCTCCCAGCCGCTTGGAAGCTCCCAGCCGCTGGGAAGTGAAGTTGGTAGTACTCGAAGGATTTGTTATATATACCTTCGACCTGTTAGGGTTTAGACACAGTTCATATTGACAGTTCATTTTGATTTTGATAGTTGTTATGTTCAGGAGAGTAGTACTGGTGATATGCTGTACTGGTGATCAGTCCAGATATTGTGAAGTAGAATTGTAAAAGCAGGACATTTGAATCTCAATTGAATAAGATCTCATCTTTTGCAGTATTTGAGTTGATCAGTTGTATCTGTGTTGATTTCCTTTTCTGTTTGCAAGTTAATGGGCACTTTCAACCCTTCCACCGGTTGATCCTGCAAATTGGTGGAATGGTCCTGTATCATAGCTTAGGTTGCATTTGTGTTTTCTGTTTATGCATTGCATTGTTCAGGAGATCAGTTAGGAGCATGCTGTGAATCAGCCTAGCATCCTCATGTGCTAGGTCTAGAAGATAAGTTGTTAGATTTTGGTTTGAAGGTGATCCGGCCCGGTCGTCACATGATCTTTGTGAAATAGAGTGGTTCGGAGTGCTTACATGCAGTGGAAGGATACACAGGAGTCTGCATGTGCGTTTCCAGTCGGAACGAGCCGCATCATCATCTGCGGATCCATCGCCATCAGGATCGGGTCATGAAGTTGTTGAAGTTTGCATGTTGCAAGTGCATCATGATGTTTTGAGTTGGATATATACTCAGTGTATATATCACAGTCAGGATCATCTCTCGGAGAAGCTCATCATCCGCATATCGCTAACGGATGCGGGTGTGAAAGTTAAGTTTTTTGGCTAAGTGTTGAAGAGTTCATCAGGATGATGTGTGACGTCATCGTCATCAGGATATTAAGAAGTCCCTCAATGCGAGTTTATCCTGTTGTCGTTAAGTGGTAAGGTATCAGCGTAGGCAGGAAATTGTATTAGCATCATCAGGAGGTTTCAAGGAACCGGATGAACAATATCATGATGCTGTTGCTTGTATCGTCGGGCAGTGGAGCATCAAAGGCAAGTTGTTGAAGTGCAACGTCATCAGGATATTTGGAGCAACCGGATATTTGGATATCCTGCTGACGAAGGTGATATTGAATATCATGATGATGCCGCTTGTATTTGGCACCCGATGAACAGTGCAACCGGAGGATGTTTGCGCCCGTTGATTATCATGATGATGATGATAGGCGACAAACGGAGGAGGTAAATAGTAGTCGACAGGAGGATATTTGCGATCATCTGAAATATGATGATGCTGTGATGATGTTGTTGGTGTCTCTAGGAAATATGATGCTGATGTTCAGCCGATAGAGAATTTTATCATGCTGTTTGTATTGTGGGCTACTCCTTCCTGTTAGTTAGCCTCCGTTGCGTCCCACTCTGCATCAACATACATGAACTGGGGAATAGCATCTTCACCATGCTTGAATTAGTTCCATTTAAGGTCAATACTTTTGCTCTGCCTTTCACTCTCCTCCTTGCTACAACATTCTCATCTCCACAAGGACAACTTTGAAATGACTTTGCAATCCCTTATTTATACAAGACATCAACTTAGGAAAGATCATCTAAGTCGGCAAACATCAACAAGAACATCCGCAAGATGTATAACTCATCTGGTCGGCCTATCTTAGGAAGAACACCATCATCTAGAAGTTGTTCTTCAAATGTGAACACCAAGTTCAATGCAGACCATCAACATGCACTGGACACGATCCAAAGACTTCCACAAGCTTGCCTAAATCACCAAGAACATCCTCATTTCATTTGCTTACTGAAATCCATCTCTCCTTCATCTGGAACCTCAAGAACACAGATTGTCATTACTGTCACAAAGGAATAGATGTTTGTGGACCTTCAAACCATGAACCAATTGATTAGACACACCAAAAAGACTTCCTCAATGCTTCCTAAAATCTGCAGAACTGGAAAATGCATTTCTGGAACTCACTGGACCTTTCTGTTTCATTCTGTCACCACTGAACACTTGCCGGAACCGGTTTTACTTAAACAACCATAACTTCTTTAGATCTTCATATGGACCTCTAAAATCTCTACTGGACCACCTTAAGACACATATCTACAGACTTGTTAATCCGTATCCTCTATTGCTCATCCTATCTTGAACTTTTGCCTTACTGTCATCACTGTTCTTCACTGTTCTTGATTGAGACTAATTTTCTCAATATCCTCAGCTCATAGCTCATCCAAACCTTATCATTAGTGCAACAAGAGTATGTTGACATCAATGACAACACCTATTAGGCCCATACTTGCAACAATCTCCCCCTTTGTCATTAATGGTAACATATGATGCGGAAAACTATTTTAACCATCAAGACAAGAACTTCTTCTTACTGTCATAGCTCCCCCTATCAACAACAACCATTCACATGTCTTCTCTCCCTTTACTGCTCCCACTTTGATCAGAAACCACTTTTTTTTCACATGTCTTCTCTCCCCCTTTGACATCAATGGAAAAGGGCACATACTTGCAATTTCAACACTTTAGAATCATACCTGCTGCTCCCCCTGAGTAGCAGCTCCTCATCATAAATCTGGATCACAAGATATGACTATGATATCCACCAGACTAATGCACATTGGTGCACCTTAGTTCATCACTGGAGGGGCAATAACCCCTAACTTCTCCCTGAGAAACTCAAAGGAGTCCTTAGGTAGAGGTTTAGTAAGGATATATGCAATCTGATCCTTGGAGGGCACAAACTCCAATCTGACTTCATTCTTGTTCACTTGTTCTCTCAAAAAGTGAAACTTGATAGATATATGCTTAGTCTTTGAATGCAACACCAGATTCTTGGATATATTTATTGTACTTGAATTATCACAGAAAATTGTGATAGGCTCCTCATACTCCACTCTGATGTCTCTTAGTATCTGCTCCATCCACAAAACTTGAGTGCAACTACCTGCTGCTGTAATATATTCTGCTTCAATTGTGGATAGAGATATTGCCTCTTGTTTCTTGCTTAGCCAAGAAACCAATCTCTTTCCTAAAAAGAATGCTCCACCACTTGTACTTTTTTGGTCATCTACATCTCCTGCCCAATCCGCATCTATATATGCATGAAGAGAGAAATCATGATCTCTAGGATATCACAAACCATACTCAACTGTCCCTTTTAGATATCTAAAAATCCTCTTGATTGCCATGACATGAGATTCTCTCGGATCAGCCTGGAATCTAGCAACAAGACCAACAGCTTGCATAATGTTAGGTCTAGTTTGAGTGAGATACAATAGTCCTCCAATCATTGACCTATACTTGGTCTGATCAGCCTTAGGAGAGTCATCATCTTTGCTCAACTTACATCCAGTTGCCATGGGAGTATTCATTGGTTTAGAGTCTTCCATCCCAAATTTCTTCAACAATTCTTTCACATATTTGGTCTGAGAAATGAAGATTCATTTCTTTGTTTGAGTGATTTGCAGACCCAAGAAGAAATTCATTTCACCAAACATGGACATCTCAAACTCAACTTTCATTTGATATGCAAAGGTTTTACACATACTATCTCTTCCACCAAAAATGATATCATCAACAAATACTTCAACAATCAAGATGTTTTCATGATCAATTTTGAAATACAAATTACTGTCAGTAGTACCTTTGTTGAAGCCAATCTTCAAAAGATGCTTATCCAATCTTTCATACCAGGCTCTTGGGGCTTGCTTCAGTCCATACAGAGCCTTCTTCAACTTACAAACCATATCACCATGATCAGACAATTGAAATCCATCCGGTTGCTCTATATACACTTCTTCTTCCAAGTCACCATTCAGGAAGGTAGACTTGACATCCATCTGATATACCTTGAAATTCTTGAAGGTAGCAAAAGCAAGAAATAACCTGACTGCTTCAATTCTTGCCACCGGACCAAAAGTTTCTTCAAAATCAATTCCTTCTATTTGAGAATAGCCCTTGCAGACCAATCTGGCTTTATTTCTAATTACTTCACCAACTTCATTCAGTTTGTTCCAGAAAACCCATTTTGTTCCAATCACATTCTTGTTTCTAGGTCTGTGAACAACATCCCAAGTGTGAGTTTTCTCAATTTGTACCATCTCTTCCTCCATTGCCTTAGTCCAGTTTTCATCATTGCAAGCTTCATTCAGTGTCTTAGGTTCAATCTTTGAAATCAGACAATACTCTTCTGAATCTTGAGCAATTTTCCTTCTTGTTTGTACTCCTTTGCTTTTATCACCTATGATTTGATCTTCAGAGTGGTTCAGTCTTACATACCTGGGAACTTTAGGAATTTCTTGCACATCTGATTCTTGATTAGGCTCATTGAAACTCATCTCTTCTTCTTGGTTTACCAAATCAGTCTAAATCTGACTCTCAGAAGTGGCTTGGGCTCCTTGAATCAGAACACCATTCTGATCATCTTCATCATACTCATAAAACCTTGAGGGTTTCTCAATTCCCTTATCAACCTTCACATTTGTACTTTCTATCATCTTTCTCAGTCTCTTATTATAACACAAGTATGCTTTGCTTTGAGTAGAGTAGCTCAAGAATATTCCTTCATCACTTCTAGCATCAAACTTGCCTAGATCTTCATCTATTTTGATGTAGCATTTGCTACCAAAGACTCTGAAATATCTTACAGTAGGAGTAATGCCAAACCAGAGTTCATAAGGAGTCTTACCGACATTGTTTCTAATTTGAACTCGATTGAGAGTATAGACTGCAGTGCTGACAGCTTCTCTCCAATAGATCTAAGGAACATTTGCTTCCATCATCATGGTCCTAGATGCTTCCTGGATGGTCCAGTTCTTTCTCTCCACTACTTTATTCTGCTTTGGAGTCCTAGGAGTAGACAACTATCTCTTAATTCCATGTTTCTCACAGAACTCTATGAACTCACTGAATGTGAATTCTCCAGCTCTATTAGACCTCAGACACTTCAATTTTAATCCAATTTCATTCTCTACCATAGCCTTGAATATTTTGAATTTTTTAAGAGCTTTTGATTTCTCTTTTAGAAAGGTTACCCACATCATCCGGGAATAGTCATCAATTAGTAGCATGAAGTATCTATCACCTTGAATACTCCTGATTCTTGTTGGAACACAAAGATTAGTATGAACCAAGTCCAATAATCTGATAGAAGATAGTTCCTTACTTTTGAATGTGACTCTGCTCAGCTTACCCAACTGACATTCCTTGCACAAGATGTTAGTAGGTTTCACCAATTTTGGAAGATCTCTTACAACATGAGTATTGCTTATCTTGATGATATTATCAAAATTCACATGACACATCCTTCTATGCCATAACCAACTCTGATCAACTTGAACAAATAAGCAACTTTTACCAGTACCAAGTGGAAGATATTACCTTTAGTTTGAGTACCGGATGCAATTTCTATTCTAGAACTTTCAAAGATTTTGCATTTTCCATTCTTGAATCAGAGATCATAGCCTTTGTCCACCAACTGTCCAACATTGAGAAGATTGTGCTTCAAACCTTCAACATACAGTACATTACCAGTTTTGTTCCTTCCATCAAAAGAAATAGTTCCTCTTCCTTTGATTCTACCGGCAGAATTATCACCAAACTTTACCGCTCCTCCTTCATACCTCTCCAAATCTATGAACTTATTTTTGTCACCTGTCATATAGTGAGAGCATCCACTGTTAGTGACCCAATCATCTTTCTCTTCAACTTGGGCAGCCAGAGCTCTTTCCACAGTCTTATGATTGACAGATACAGAGGACATTGGATCTTCTTCCTTGATGGCAATGAACACCCATTCATTTCTAGATTTGTTTCCTATCTCTGATTCATCATCTGTTACTCCTTTATTATCATCATCTTCATGTACATAGTAGCAGTTCTTTTAGAACCTTGGCTTGATGGGATTTTTCCTTGAAAACCTTTCCGGACACCTTGAGGTAAAATGACTAATCTTATTGCAGTTAAAACACTTAAAAGGTAATTTTCCTTCATACTTATCGGATCCTCTTGGCAACCTCTTTACAATAAGGGCTTCAAGTTGAGCAGTTTCTACTTCTTCTTCTTCTAGATCTTTTCTTGCTTTTTCATACCATGAGAGCTTCCTTGATGAATTCTCTCCCAAATCAAACCTTTGTTTGCCTTTAACAGAAGCACTGGTTTTGAATGCAGATTCAATCTTGGGGGGTCATCTCCAAACTCTGTCATTTCAAATGCAGCCAATTTTCTAGCTAATTGATCTCTTGTGACAGTTCTATGGGCTCTAAATTCTTCAATGACAACAGCCTTGATTTTGTAAGAAGTAGGAAGGGATCTGAGAATTTTGCCAACAATCTCATCTTCATCCAAGACTCCACCGGCATTTCTAATCCCACAAACAAGCTCATTTACTTTTTGCATAAAAGTAGTGATGTTTTCATCTTCTCTCATCTTCAGATTTTCAAATTTTCCTTTCAGACTTTGTAACCTTGCACTTTTGACATACTTGTCTCCTTCATGCAGAAGTTCTAGTTTTTTCCAAATCTCAAAAGTAGCTGGTAGGTAAATAACATTTAAGAGCTCTGAATCAGATAATGCGCTTAGAAGAGCCTCTATAGTCCGTAGATTGTTTTCAACATCTGTGATTTCACTTTGGGTTTTCGGACCACCCTATGGAGGTACATACTGTGTTGTAGCCATGGTCCAGTACGCCATTCCCATACATCTCAAGTGACATTTCATGTGACCTTTCCAGAGATTAAAATCAATTCCATCAAACTTTGTACTATCTTTCTTGTAAGACGACATCATGGATCTCCTCAAGCGGTTAAGCTCCTTTTAGAGGAACCTTGCTTTGATACCAATTGTTAGACTTAGGGCACACAACTGAGAGGGGGGTGAATCAGTTGTGTAAAACTTTCTCCAATTACACACTTGAATCCTCTTAGTGATTAGCAATATATCAATCATGAAACATAATGCATTCAAATCAAAAGCAGAAACACATCAACACATAAGACACCAAGATTTTGATGTGGAGAACCTGGTTAAAGGAAAAACCACGGGTGATTAACCCAAGATTGTATTCTCTGTTAGAAGAATAGAAAGAATAAAATGGCACATGCCAATTAGGGCTCACTACCCAAGCACACTGCTCACAAGAGGCTCACTAGCTACAAGAGACACACTGTCTACAAAGAAATAAGTATCACATACATGAACTGGGAAATAGCATCTTCTATATGCTTGAATCAATTCCATTTAAGCTCAATACTTCTACTCTTCCTTTCACTCTCCTTCTTGCTACAACATTCTCATCTCCACAAGGACAACTTTGAAATGACTTCATAATCCCTTATTTATATAAGACATCAACTTAGGAAAGATCATCTAAGTCGGCAAACATCAACAAGAACATCTGCAAGATGTATAACTCATTCGGTCGACCTATCTTAGGAAGAACACCATCATCTAGAAGTTGTTCTTCAAATGCGAACACCAAGTTCAATGTGGACCATCTACACACACTGGACACGATCCAAAAACTTCCACAAGCTTGCCTGAATCACCAAGAACATCCTCACTTCATCTGCTTACTGAAATCCATCTCTCCTTCATCTAGAACCTCAAGAACACAGACTATCATTACTGTCACAAATGAATAGATGTTTGCGGACCTTCAAACCACGAACCAATCGATTGGACACACCAAAAAGACTTCTTCAATGTTCCCTAAAATTTGTAGAACTAGAAATTGCATTTTTGGAACTCACCGAACCTTTCTGTTTCATTTTGTCACCACTTAACACCTGCCAGAACTGGTTTTACTTAAACAATCATAACTTCTTCAGATCTTCATGCAAACCTCTAAAATCTCTACTGGACCACCTTAAGACACATATCTACAAACCCTTTAATCTACATCCTCTAATGCTCATCCTATCTTGGACTTTTTCCTTACTGTCATCACTGTTCTTCACTGTTCCTGATTGAGACTAATTTTCTCAATATCCTCAACTCATAGCTCATCCAAACCTTATCATTAGTGCAACAAGAGTATGTTGACATCAATGACAACACCTATTAGGCCCATACTTACAACAAGTTTGTGATTGTGTACTTGGATGATATTTTGATTTTCAGTAAGACAAAAGAGGAACATTTGTGGCATATTAGACAAGTTTTGCAGAGGTTGAGAGAAGAGAAATTGCTGATAAACATCAAAAAGTGTAGTTTCATGAAGGAAGAGTCGGTATATTTGGGGTTTGTGATTTCTGTAGAAGGATTGAAGATGGACCATGAGAAAGTAAGATCAATTATTGAATGGCCTACATCAGAGAACATTGGAGAAGTTAGATCATTTCAGGGATTGGCTAGTTTCTACCAAAAGTTCATCAGAAATTTCAGTTTAGTTTGTAACCCTATGATAGAGATAATGAGAGGTGACAAAGGATTTTAAGTGGACATCTAGAGTAGATAAAAGTTTTGAGTTGTTGAAGTAGAAAGTAACAGAGAAACCTATTCTGGCATTACCAGATTTTAATAAGGTATTTCAAGTTGATTGTGATGTGAGTGGAAGTGCAATTGGAGCAGTGTTAAGTCAAGAAGTTATACCTGTAGCATATTTCAGTGAGAACTTGAATGATGCAAGGAGAAGATATTTATTTTATGATCAAGAGTTCTATGCCATAATTCAAGCCTTGAAGAAGTGGAGACAATACTTGTTGCCTAAGGAGTTTGTGTTGTATATAGATCATCAAGCTTTGCAATATTTGAACAGTCAAGGTAAGTGTTGATCATGATGTTAGTCATTCACAAACATAGAATAAAATTTACACAACAACCTTTACTCATCTTGAAAGATACGATGAATTCAGAGAATTCATGATCCCAAGTCTCCGTTGATTAGGTCTTAATCTACTGACGTTACTCAGTGGCTGATGTGTGTTGCTGTTTTCCATTCAGGGGCCTTACGTATTTCTACAAAGTTCATCATCATTTCTTCAAATATCCTGCTCTGTATGTCTGCTCTGCATAAATCTCCAACAATTCTACCTCTGCACTGTGAATTCAGTCAAATAATGTGCCTACAAGCTGATATTTGCATGATTTCTACCATTATTTATGATTCTTTGCATGATATTTTCAATACTGCATGCATTTAACTCAAATATGCTAATGATTTTCAGTTACCTACGGGATTTCAGCATATTTTTCTGTTGTGCTTAAGATTATCAGTTTATTTGCAATTGTGATGGTGAGATGCTCTGAAATTCAAAGAATTTAAAAGAAATGCTTCTAATTAAGTTGAACCTTCAGCTTTTGATCCACATACATGCTTGATACTATCATGAGGAGAAGAAATCAAACCATATGTTCACCAGGACATTCCACAGCTAGATACAGTTGATGCAAACTTCAGAGGATAGTGAATGAAAACAATACATGCAACATGATGAGCACTCCAAGGGACGCAGCAAATCAAAGCACATATCCAGAATTCAGACACAGATTACTCAAGATTTACGAAGATTTGTAATCAAAATACTCTTCCCTTTCATTAAGTATGCAAAAGACATGTACATATACAGCAGCTTTGAAATAAGTCCTGAATACTTCAGCAATCAAATTTCAATTAAGTTTCGAATGAATATAACAAGGCATTCCACCACCTTTTATAGAATAAGGTGAGGAATCCGTTACAAAAGATCCATGGATCAGATATGTCAATACAAATCAACGGTCATCACTTCATGACTTGTCAATTTTACAAAAAGGCACAAGTTGCCAGCTGGCAACTATCTATACTGCATATGCAAGATACTCCCCCCCTCATGATGTATCTTCATCATGCTCTTCATCTGATGCATGCGGGTCATCATCATGTGTATCGCTTTCTGAACTTTCGCTATCCGGATGATGACGCTATTGCATATGGGGTTGCATGCTGCTTTGGATCTATTTGTATGCCTGCACAACCTAATCTATTCCTCCGCCATCTTGAGTCTTTGCCTTGATGATGGCATGTTTGTGCGCTTCATACTTATCCCTACTGTTGTCCAGCTTATTCTTTCTGTCCTGCAGTGTCTCATTATAGGTCTTCAGCTGGCAAACAGCATATTTGACAATATCCTCCTCACTTCTGGTTCATGTTGCCTCCATGTGCAACCATACAATGCTCAGCAACAGCTCTAACAGCATCATGACTTCCTGCAAATAAACAGACAAACATTAAGTTCATCATCATGTGGATAAACAACAGGAAGTAAAACATTTTATTAACCATGCCTCAAAATGTGTATCTACAGGCAATCGGGCTTTCAAATTTCTATCGCTCTGTTTTCCCGCCCATTTCCTGTATATCGGGCTCAAATATGATCGTGTATGTATCGGCGTGACTACACACTGTCGGAATGACAATTTTTACATTAGGCCAACGGTTAAACTTATACCGACGCCAAAAATCATGATGATGTCCTTCCATCGGGAAGACATGTTCTATCGGCATGATAACTCAAGATAAGGCCGACAGCAAGACTTAAAACTTTCGTCTGCATGATATTTTGGAAATATGATGCTCCCCCTTCCGACTGTCCAGATGACGTCACCGTCATGTTTCGCTTCTGTATATTGGGGAAAAGAAAGACATCATCATCATCATCATGTCGAAGGAAAGGAGGATATGATATATGATCCTGCTGCTGAGGAAATGGAATATGATGGTGACGTCATCGTCATATTCAGACTTCATTAAAATGCAAAAGATGATGTCACCGTCATGTTTAGTTAAGATCAGGGGATAAATGTAATATCGGGTCACCTAAGGACGATGATCAGGTGGTGAATGTAATATGACCCCTTTGCGGCCAAGGTAACCCTCTCAAAAGACCAGGATGATGATGATCATCAGGATATCCGGGGCTTCTGTTAAACTTAGAACGTGACGTCATCGTCATATTTGCGAACCGGGTCATGTTTTGGAAAATATCTTGCTGAAGGGAAATGTGATGATGATGTCATCCTGATATTTGCTTCTTTGTTTTATCAGATTGGGATGACGTCATCAGGATATTAGCAAAAGGTCATATTTCTCGGCAGGAGGACATTACGAAATGTCGGGTGACAAACAAGACCATGATGATCTTGACAACATGACAGCATAAAAAAATATGATGACCCTCCTCATCGAATATCAGGATGACATAACCATCATATTCCGTCTCGAAGCATGAGGATGAGTTGAGGTCATCATTAGGTTAGCGCTAGGGTGATATTTAAAATATGATCATGCTGCTGAGAGTATCACCCCCTTAAAAGATAGGGTGATCATCATGATCATGCAAAAGGAGATCAGGAGGATGTGATGACGTTATCATCATATTAGCGAATATCAGCAAATATGACCCTCCCTTGAAAGATCAGGATGATGACCCTCCGATAGGACTTTGACATGCGCATGCAAATATGCAGATAGTGGACTTCCTAAGCAGGGTGATATTATAATATCAGCATGATATTATAATATCAGGTGATGTTATAATATCATGATGCTCGTTGTTATGAAATATCGGGTTACACTCAAAACATTATGCTCATGATGCGCACAAGGTCATTTGACGGGTAAAACACACTATCACCTAAGATTGACGTCCCGATATTGGGACTGCATGATTTTTATCGGGTGATAGATCAAGATCAGGATGACCTTGACAACATGACTGAGGATAAAAATATGATGATCACTTGCGATTATCAAGTTTGACCAAAACTTTGACTGCTCATAACTTCCACATATGGACGCATTTTCTAGTGATGTAAAAGGCAAACCTACATGGAATTTCAAGCTCTTTCTAAATATGAGGTCATAGAAACAAAATATGAACTTTGACAAACTGACCTCATGATGATGACCAACCTCATCGAATATCATGATGATGATGCACCTGACTCATTTTTACCAAACCGCCAGAAAACAGACAACACAAGCCAAGCCAAAAGTTGGGTCCTTGTTTTGCCAAGTTAAAATGGGGCGTGTTGTGTAACCACACAACAACTTGCCACCAAAGAAAACAACAAAATTCAAATGATTCAAGTGATATGATCATATTCATCTATAGTATTCTAATTCTTTCTAAGTAAAATCATCATGATCTTTGAATGATAAAGTTTCATCAAGGTAACAGTGTTAACAAAGGATCATGTGTGTGCATATGATTAATTATCCTCATCTTGAAAGCAAGTTGAAAATATAAGTAACTGGTGTTAAACTACATAGTTGGAGATCATCCCTCATAGCCAACCTGGATAGAGCCTTGCTGCCAGCAGGCGTCCATAGCCCCGACAAGGTTATCTATACAATCTCCCTAAGTAGAGCCCCACTGCCAGCAGGCATCTATAGCCCCGGTAGAGTTACTTAGATGGCCTAAGTTTATTGTTTATATATTTTTTTATTTATATATCTGATATCATCATGTCAGCTCATTTGTACAAGGTATGGTCACTTGCAGCTTTAGGTTGGAGATTGTATTGGTAGCAAGGGAGTCCCTTTAGATTTTTCACTTAACACCTATACTCATATCTTCAACAAGCCCAAGGCTGTTAGGTGTTTCATTGTGTTTGATTCACTTTGGACAAGAAAAGGCACCTGATGAAAAGATATTATAAAACCTGATCATGAATATTTATCGGAATGAATTACAATCTATATCTAAATCTGATCTCATCACTTGAATCCTAACAATTTAGTTATTTTCTTAGGTGATGAAGTGCATCATCTTGACTTACCAAAACAAAACTCAACCAAAACAACACAAAACAGAAGAAACACTATACAAACAACTAACCTACAAAAAGGAAACAACAGAAACAGAACAAGAAAGCAAAACAAGCAAACTGTACAAACTACTACTAGGCAAACAAAAACTAGAAAACGACCTAAGTACACCTGTATTTGCATACTTTTTTCGATTGTGCAGGAGTCTTAGGGTATCAGTTATGGTTCTCAACCTAGCAAATTTATCTTTATATTCTAAAAAATATTCTGATATTCTGAATTCACTGTATTCAACAGAATGACTCTTGATGATCAGCAACTGAGGAAGCTCATCATGTTCATGATTAATCCATATGCATGTCTTATCTCATGAATTTCCATAATTAAAATAGTATTCAACATCATTTACTGTGGAAAGGAGAAATACAACCTGGTGTATTTCTGATTTTGCTGGACATGCTTCTTCATTGGCAGCTGGTCTTCCATTTGTCATTATATTTTCACTGCTTGGCTCAGTGCCTGGTCTCACTTCAAATTGAAGGATGTATGACTCTTGATGTATTAATTCTTCATCTTTATCCAGCCTTATCCCTTCATTCCGGATGTTCAGTTTATCCTCTAGTTCAGGAAACTTCTCAATATTTTCTTCAATTTCCTACACATCAGCATCTAAATAAGTATCTTTATTATCACAACCTGATATACAGAAATTTATCCCTTCTAAATCATGTGACTGTAAAAGAGAAACAACTTTCACTTGATAAGGACACTCCCCTGTTTCATTCTCAAAATATTTCTGGAGTAACATCTGATTATGCATAACAACTCCAAAGTCTTCTACATCTTCATCTTTCAGGAATTGTTCATTAAATAATTCACATCTTCTATCTATTAGAGGATCTGGTTCCATTAACCTGCAACATTCTTGTATTTGATCATTTAATTCAACCTAGTTAGGTAGTAAATCAGCATTTATTTTCTTCTCTATGACTCCTTGAGTTACCACTATAGGAACTTCATCATCAGCAGTGAATTTAAATTGCTCTACTATCTGTTTACACTTCTCTTTACCATAGAATGACTCCAGGAAAGACGTTTCATCTTCTTTATCAAAAGTATTAGGATCAGAATCAAAAATATTATCCTGATGAGTGGTTTCTTCTCTAAAATTTTCACAAGATTCATACCTGCATACTGACTGGTCCTTACTTGTATTAGGAAGTAGAGAACTCCTATCAATCTCACCATAAAATGAATCCAGGAAAGATGTTTCCTCTTCATTACCTTCTGGAACTGATTCAGCTGTTGTATTTTCTAGAATCTTTTTCAACATGATCAAGCAGGCGTAACAATCCCTTTCTGAATGCTCTTCATCATGTAATCTGCACCAGCTTTCAATCAAGACATCATCAGCGGATAAACCTAATATTTGACTACACTGTATATTTCTAGACAAGTATAATTCAAAATCTTCAGATCGGTCCACTTCAATGTCTGGACAATTAATAACTTCTGGTGCTGCAACTGCTTGTTGCTCCAGAATTTCCTCATTTCGCTGCCAGACTTCTTCATTTTCCTGGCGAATTTCAGCCCTGAACACATCCAGAAAGAATATTAATCCTTTCAAGTATAAATCCAACCTTGTAAGGAAAGTTAAACAATTTATTTCGCTGTGTTCCACACTCTGGTGTATCCTGCAACAGGTAGATAAACCAAAGTTAGACAAACTGTGAGGGTAAAGCTGCCTACTCAAAGTTTCCTGAAATAAAGGAATGTTAACTTGACAATTGCCTTCATCTACATCCATCAAAATGAGACTATATTTTTCAATTTTTAAGGAGATCCATCATATCTCAAAATAAAACTTGAAAGCTCAGAAAATCAAACAAATATTTGAGGCTTTGGGCTAGATCTTGGCAAAGGTGCAACCAAAACATCTCAGATAAGAGATATTTGTAGACATTTAACTCAAATAATGAAATATTTATGCAATATTTGTAGAAATCCAAAAATTCACAGCGGGCTGATAAACAGAGGCAAGGGATATCACGTCAATTGAACTGGATTTCTTCGCTGAGAAACAGCTCATGCCCCCCCTTCTGTTGATGATGCTGAGAAACAGCTCAGCTGCCCTCCTTCTAGCGCCAATTTATGTTGATCATGATGTTAGTCATTCACAAACATAGAATAAAAGTTACACAACAACCTTTACTCATCTTGAAAGATACGATGAATTCAGAGAATTCATGATCCCAAGTCTCCGTTGATTAGGTCTTAATCTACTGACGTTACTCAGTGGTTGATGTGTGTTGCTGTTTTCCATTCAGGGGCCTTACGTATTTCTGCAAAGTTCATCATCATTTCTTCAAATATCCTGCTCTGTATGTCTGCTCTGCATAAATCTCCAACAATTCTACCTCTGCACTGTGAATTTAGTCAAATAATATGCCTACAGGCTGATATTTGCATGATTTCTACCATTATTTATGATTCTTTGCATGATATTTTCAATACTGCATGCATTTAACTCAAATATGCTAATGATTTTCAGTTACCTACGGGATTTCAGCATATTTTTTTGTTGTGCTTAAGATTATCAGTTTATTTGCAATTGTGATGGTGAGATGCTCTGAAATTCAAAGAATTTAAAAGAAATGCTTCTAATTAAGTTGAACCTTCAGCTTTTGATCCACATACATGCTTGATACTGTCATGAGGAGAAGAAATCAAACCATATGTTCACCAGGACATTCCACAGCTAGATACAGTTGATGCAAACTTCAGAGGATAGTGAATGAAAACAATACATGCAACATGATGAGCACTCCAAGGGACGCAGCAAATCAAAGCACATATCCAGAATTCAGACACAGATTACTCAAGATTTACGAAGATTTGTAATCAAAATACTCTTCCCTTTCATTAAGTATGCAAAAGACATGTACATATACAGCAGCTTTGAAATAAGTCCTGAATACTTCAGCAATCAAATTTCAATTAAGTTTCGAATGAATATAACAAGGCATTCCACCACCTTTTATAGAATAAGGTGAGGAATCCGTTACAAAAGATCCACGGATTAGATATGTCAATACAAATCAATGGTCATCACTTCATGACTTGTCAATTTTACAAAAAGGCACAAGTTGCCAGCTGGCAACTATCTATACTGCATATGCAAGATACTCCCACCCTCATGATGTATCTTCATCATGCTCTTCATCTGATGCATGCGGGTCATCATCATGTGTATCGCTTTCTGAACTTTCGCTATCCGGATGATGACGCTGTTGCATATGGGGTTGCATGCTGCTTTGGATCTGTTTGTATGCCTGCACAACCTGATCTATTCCTCCGCCATCTTGAGTCTTTGCCTTGATGATGGCGTGTTTGTGCGCTTCACACTTATCCCTACTGTTGTCCAGCTTATTCTTTCTATCCTGCAGTGTCTCATTATAGGTCTTCAGCTGGCAAACAGCATATTTGACAATATCCTCCTCACTTCTGGTCCATGTTGCCTCCATGTGCAACCATACAATGCTCAGCAACAGCTCTAACAGCATCATGACTTCCTGCAAATAAACAGACAAACATTAAGTTCATCATCATGTGGATAAACAACAGGAAGTAAAATGTTTTATTAACCATGCCTCAAAATGTGCAGCTACAGGCAATCGGGCTTTCAAATTTCTATCGCTCTGTTTTCCCGCCCATTTCCTGTATATCGGGCTCAAATATGATCGTGTATGTATCGGCGTGACTACACACTGTCGGAATGACAATTTTTACATTAGGCCGACGGTTAAACTTATACCGACGCCAAAAATCATGATGATGTCCTTCCATCGTGAAGACATGTTCTATTGGCATGATAACTCAAGATAAGGCTGACAGCAAGACTTAAAACTTTCGTCTGCATGATATTTTGGAAATATGATGCTCCCCCTTCTGACTGTCCAGATGATGTCACTGTCATGTTTCGCTTCTGTATATTGGGGAAAAGAAAGACATCATCATCATCATCATGTCGAAGGAAAGAAGGAGGATATGATATATGATCCTGCTGCTGAGGAAATGGAATATGATGGTGACATCATCGTCATATTCGGACTTCATTAAAATGCAAAAGATGACGTCACCGTCATGTTTAGTTAAGATCAGGGGATAAATGTAATATCGGGTCACCTAAGGACGATGATTAGGTGGTGAATGTAATATGACCCCTTTGCGGCCAAGGTAACCCTCTCGAAAGACCAGGATGATGATGATCATTAGGATATCCGGGGCTTCTGTTAAACTTAGAACATGACGTCATCGTCATATTTGCGAACCGGGTCATGTTTTGGAAAATATCTTGCCGAAGGGAAATGTGATGATGATGTCATCCTGATATTTGCTTCTTCGTTTTATCAGATTGGGATGACATCATCAGGATATTAGCAAAAGGTCATATTTCTCGGCAGGAGGACATTACGAAATGTCGGGTGACAAACAAGACCATGATGATCTTGACAACATGACAGCATAAAAAAATATGATGACCCTCCTCATCGAATATCAGGATGACATAACCATCATATTCCGTCTCGAAGCATGAGGATGAGTTGAGGTCATCATCAGGTTAGCGCTAGGGTGATATTTAAAATATGATCATGCTGCTGAGAGTATCACCCCCTTAAAAGATAGGGTGATCATCGTGATCATGCAATAGGAGATCAGGAGGATGTGATGACGTTATCATCATATTAGCGAATATCAGCAAATATGACCCTCCCTTGAAAGATCAGGATGATGACCCTCCGATAGGACTTTGACATGCGCATGCAAATATGTAGATAGTGGACTTCCTAAGCAGGGTGATATTATAATATCAGCATGATATTATAATATCAGGTGATGTTATAATATCATGATGCTCGTTGTTATGAAATATCGGGTTACACTCAAAACATTATGCTCATGATGCGCACAAGGTCATTTGATGGGTAAAACACACTATCACCTAAGATTGACGTCCGGATATTGGGACTGCATGATTTTTATCGGGTGATAGATCAAGATCAGGATGACCTTGACAACATGACTGAGGATAAAAATATGATGATCACTTGCGATTATCAGGTTTGACCAAAACTTTGACTACTCATAACTTCCACATATGGACGCATTTTCTAGTGATGTAAAAGGCAAACCTGCATGGAATTTCAAGCTCTTTCTAAATATGAGTTCATAGAAACAAAATATGAACTTTGACAAACTGACCTCATGATGATGAACAACCTCATCGAATATCATGATGATGATGCACCTGACTCATTTTTACCAAACCGCCAGAAAACAGACAACACAAGCCAAGCCAAAAGTTGGGTCCCTGTTTTGCCAAGTTAAAATGGGGCGTGTTGTGTAACCACACAACAGTAAGTTGAATCAGAGACATATGAGATGGGTAGATTTCATGCAGAGTTATACTTTTGTGTTCAAAGCATAGGAGTGGAAAATCAAACAAAGTTGTTGATGCATTGAGTAGAAGAAGAAACTTGTTGACAGAGATGAGAGTTGAAGTGTTGGGTTTTGATGAATTGAAGAATATGTATGGGAGACACTGATTTTGCAAAACCTTGGAGAGCATGTAAGGAACCTATTGTGATAGATAGAAACAAGTGGTTGGACTATTTCATTCAAGAAGATATGTTGTTCAAAGAAAGTCAGTTGTGCATACCTAGAAGTTTAATGAGAGATAATTTGATCAAGGAGAAGCATAGTGGTGGATTGGCAGGACATTTTGGCATTGATAAGATAATGGCTTTGGTGAAAGAAATTTACTTTTGGCCTCAAATACATAAGGATGTTAGGAAATTTGTGCAGAGTTGTAGAGTTTGTCAAGTTGCAAAAGGAGGTAGTCATAATACTAGGTTGTATAAACCTTTGATAGTACCAGAGAGACCTTGGGAAGACATAAGCATGGATTTTGTGATGGGAATGCCTAAGACACAAAGAGGACATGATTCAATATTTGTAGTGGTGGATAGATTTTCAAAGATTGCTCATTTCATACCTTGCAAGAAGACAACTAATGTAGTGCATGTAGCTGACCTATTTTTCAAGGAGATTATGAGATTGCATGGATTACCTAAGAGCATAGTTTTAGACAAAGACACAAAGTTTGTCAGATACTTTTGGAGGACACTTTCGAAGAAGATGAAGATAGATTTGAAGTTCAGTTCTACTTTTCATCCACATACCGATGGATAGATAGAGGCAGTGAATAGGAGTTTGGGAAACTTCTTGAGATGTTTGGTTGGAGAGAAAACTAGAAGTTTGGACTTGATTCTTTCACAAGCAGAGTTTGCATATAATAATTTAATAAATAGGAGTACCAGAAGAACACCTTTTGAGATTACGACCGGAGTGAACCCTAGAGGAGTGGAAGAATTAAGAGATATCAGCATGGAGGAAAAGAGGAGTGCAAAAGCAGAAGAATTTGTAGATCACATGAAGACAATGCATGATCAGGTTAAGAAGCATTTGGAAAATATGACCAATAAGTACAAAGAAAAGGTAGATGAGAAGAGAAGACATAAGGAATTTGAAGTTGGAGATGAAGTGATGGTATACTTGAGAAAAGAAAGATTTCCAACTGGGACATACAACAAGTTGAAGATGAAGAAGTTTGGACCTTGTAAGATACTCAGGAAATGCATATGAAGTGGAATTATCAGAGACCTTGGGTATATCACCTATTTTCAACATTGCAGACCTCTATCAGTATCATGAAGCAGAGTTTAGTGATAGTATGGCAGAAGAATTAAAGAAGCAGTTACCACAATAAGCACCAGAGCAGATTGAGGACATTTTGGATAGCAGAATTGGATGCAGCACCAGAGGAAGATAATACAAAGAATACCTTGTGAAGTGGAAAGGTAGATCGAAAGAAGATTCATCATGGATTTCTCAAGCTGAGGTGGACCGTCCTAGTTCTCCCCTAGCCCCGATAAAGTGAGGGACTCACTTTTTTCAATAACCCCAGATGTCTGATGTAGGAGCATCCCTAGTTCAAGAGCAATCTTGCATCAACCAAAAACATTTGCATTCCAGTTTGTTTGCAATTCAGTTTGTTCCTTTCATTTTCCAGTTCAGTTCAGGTAGTCAGTCAGAAGCAGTTTCAGTTTGTGGTCTGGTATTGGCATTTCACATCTTTCGGATCTAGAATTAGCATCTACATTCATTCATTTACATCATATCAAGAATTCAAAGCATTTGGATCAGTTACCAGAATGATATTGCTATCAGAAGATCAGCTATTTTTCTCAAAGAAGAGCATCCTGATAGTCACTGGTAATCAGCTAAAGGAGAAGGCTTGCGGATCATTCCTTGACTTGTGGATCTCAATAACACATCATTCAATGTCCTTTGGTTCATGGCAGACCTTCCCCAAGGGTTCGCATGTTGTTCCATTCATTTGAGGAAGTGTTCTATGCATTTAGGTCCAACCTATCTATGTGTACACGTTACATCTCTTCTTTGGAATTTGTGATCTTCCTTGGCCAACACGGAGGAATCTATTGGTCTAGATTAGATATATATAGGTGCAATAGATCCTTAGGAAAGTATTTAACATAGTTCTCATGATTTAGAAGATAGATAGTTCATATTTTATGCGAAGGAGCTTCAAAGCTTTATCTTAAGCATGTATGTAATCAGGCCTGTGAGCCCTAATTGTAAGCCCGCATGTTGCTGGCTAATTTGTATTTGAATTCTTTGATATACTGAATGACTGAATCTACATTTTCTTTATATCTTTGAGTTTTTTCTATTGTGTTTACTCTTGCTGCATGGTTCAGATAGTTCATTCTATGAACCCTCCTACCATGACTGCACCAACCTATCCCTCTCTCTCTCTCTATTTGCCCCTCTTTCTATATTTTTTCCTTTCTCTAACTCTATCTCTATCTCTCCATCTCTTTCTGGATGTCCTTGGGCTCTCTCCCTATCCATGTCCATGTCCCTCTCTATCTCTCCATGTCTCCCAATCCCTCTCTATATATAGGATAGAGAAATGAAGAGAGAGAGAGAGTCTCCCATGTAGGTACAAGGTTACATTTGTCCCTCCTTGTATTAAAAAGTTCTACTTCACGGACCACATTTGTCCCTCCTAGTATTATATAGGATTTTTGCATGCATGAACCTTTATGTTTTCATGATTCCCAGAACACGCCCGCATTATAATGTGAGCACGTTATAATGCGAGCACATTTTGGGAAGCATGAAAAATGGTAAAAAAGCATGTGGGAACTATGTTTCAAACCCCACATGACTATTATTCCTACTTTTCACGAGTATATCAGACAAGAAAATGCTTTTCATGTTGTTTGACTTATTGAGAATCATTTATATATCAATCCACCACCTTTTTTTGTTTTTCAACATAAAAGAACTGATTTTGTCTATTTTTGGAGAAAAGTCTATTATTTAAACTAAAAGTTTCATGTTTCATGTGTGATTGTTTCAAAGCTAATTACCATTGATATATAGATTGAATTTAATGATATATGTTTGATTTTTCCATAAATTTCACTAATCCTATTCTAGAATTATATAGAATTCATAATCAAACTTGCGAAAAACAAAAATTTGAGGATTTTGAAGCCATATTTTAGAGAATTGGTCAACTGCAATATCAAATTCTAAGGTATGTTCAACTTATATCTATTTTAATTCACATATATATGTTCTTATGTTCTTTATGTCTTTAATTCTTTATGTTCTAAGATATATATGTGTCTAGGTATATCAGTTAGTTCAGTCAAAGAGACTCCAAATTCCTCATGTTTCCACCTTGTTTTGGGCCTTCATGCCTTCATTTCACCTATTTTCAGCTATACAAGAGAAAAACATTATCAAATACTTCATAAAATAATTTTAGTGAACAATTGTTTGTCATATTCATATTCATGATCAATGGAGCCAAAATTGATTTTGGAAGACTCTTAATTTTTGCCCTAGGATGATATAGAAGGATTTATTCCT
Source organism: Cunninghamia lanceolata (assembly GCA_027924645.1). Taxonomy (NCBI): domain Eukaryota; kingdom Viridiplantae; phylum Streptophyta; class Pinopsida; order Cupressales; family Cupressaceae; genus Cunninghamia; species Cunninghamia lanceolata. Next base: position 17,544,685 of record BSBN01000524.1, read on the forward strand.
TAATACATGTATAATTCAATTAATTTAATAGAACCATGCAATGGCTTGACTCTTAGACTATCCTATGCCCCCTATTATGACAATCCTACTTGTCTCTATTGATCATTTAGACATAATTTTTAGGTGTCCTTTTGATAACTTCTCCATGCATGTTTCATAGTATGATTTCTCTTGGAGAAGGTTGGAGGATGTGGAGACCTCTTTAGTGTCTTGGGCTAGGACATTCCTTATGCACCAATTCATAAATAAGTCACTTTAGTCAATAGAATCCAAAATACATCCATTTGCAATCATGGATTAGTTAAGGACAACTAGGTGGTAAACTTGTTGCCATTGGAAACTTCACAAATTTCGTGTCTTATCTTTTCCTCCTTGGTTTTCTCCATGGATCTCCATCATTTTCTTCATGATTCGTATAATTCATCATGTCATAGTGGTTTATTCATTCGATAATTATTTAATCACAATAACCCTAGATGGATCCCTAGGACTACTCTGTCAATTGCACACTATGTATTTCAGCAATTTAGACTTCCTTCATGTGTGTTTCAATGGTTTGCAGTGTTAGGACAATCGTATGTGAAACTTATTGAACATAATTAAACTCCATCACACCACCTCAAATGAAATCAAACTCAATCCAAATTTCATGAATATGAAGTTATCCTTTTGAATAAATTAGTTATGGCATGAGAATCCTTTATGAGCACTTGGTCTTGATCTTCTTCAAACTTTCACCTTTTGTCTGTATTGAAAAATCTCTAAAATAATCCTCTTAGAACCTTACAAATAAATTGAGGACTATTATGACTATTATGATTTCCCTCATAGCTGTGATAGTCTTATTTTCATCTTAATATGATAGTCATGTCTCCATGCGATGAACTTGTCTAGGATATCTTTCTGCATCACCCATCCTCACCTTCATTCTCATTGCAAAGATCAACAACACTCCTGAGCAAGGCATTTGTACCTATTCATGATTATCCGTTATGATAGCAGATTGTCCCCTTCTTCATAGTGGCCTTTATGTCAATTTAGCTAATGCACATAATTATCTACTTGAGTTTGGCATTGGCATATTAATGAGCCTTGACTTCAATAATTGTCTCATGATATCCCTTCTTCACCCTCTACACTAATCCAAAAAGTAATTTTGTCACTACTATTCACAACATATTTCATGAGACTGTCTTCCTTTTTGCCATTGTTGTGACAATTACGGCATGACTAGGGAGTAGCTAAATGACATCTCTTCTTAATTAAGATAGTCTTCTTTATTATTTCACAATCTTGTAGGATCTCATGAGTCACTTGACCCATACTTCACTAGAATAATCTTGAGGTGTTGAGAGATTTAAATTCATAGATAGGGTATTGACAATTTACTAAACAATTTCAAAATGTTGGTTAGGATAGTCCCAAGCATGGAATTTTGATAGGTTAAATTTTGCTATGGAATTGAGGCTATGGTTTTCTTCCAAATACCCTATATGTAGCCCTCCCCTATACTAAAAACTAACTTCTTATTTACTCCCATCACCCCCATCACAAAATCCTCTCATCCCCATAAAAATATCCCCTTCCTATCACTATCCTTGCACATACATCACTTAGGTAATTGAGTGATATAGAGTAGGGTGGTTATCTTCAAACTAACTTGAACAACACTTTTCCAAAGTCTTAACACCTCAAACAAAGTGGTTTCCTTCACAAACTGCCACTAGGTCTTGTAGGGCAGCAAATTGGCCTTTTCCAACATAATTTCCTAACCAAAACTCATACCCAAAATATGAGCACCGATTTGAGTACCCTTTTTGACCCTACTAAACATAGAAATAAATCAAGTGTGGTTGTTTTGTCACGCAATGATAAAAAATTTGCTGCTACGCTTTGGATGAGGGCTAATTTGGCCTGTTTGAATGGGTCACAATGAGACTTTCAAAACCCAGACTTCAAAACTTCACACCAATGCCTTAGACATGTCAAAAATGGTTTGCCCAAACAATTCCAACCATTACAAACCTTTTCCCAAGATATTTTCTACAAACCCTAACTCATTTGCATATTTTATACCCAAAAACATGAGATTTTCAGCCTAGGGCATCAACAAACTTGCTCACAACGCCTTTCGTTGCTCCTGCAACATTGTAGACACCAAAAACACCCTAACACCATCCATTCCACCAAGTTTCATGAGATTCCACCAGAGCAATGGTGGGTTTTACATTTTTCTTGCCTTCAAGGCAGTTAAACAAGGGTTTCAAACCAGTTTTAGGAAAATTGTTATAAAATGCTCAAATCCCTAGGCCTAATTGCTTTCAAAAAATATGTATCATGCCCATTATCTAAGAAATCTTCATGAAAAAGAGGTTTAGGGGTTGTCTTAGGGTATACACAAGATGATACAAAAGGTGTTATAAGGAGATAAAACACTAAAAAGGAGATTTTCATGAGTGTACGACAGTCACAAGTCTATATAATAGTCCACTATCATAGTCATGATCACCATGAAGTTATTTTTAATTTATGCATTACTTAAGATGTCTTTGATCTTTTGTCACGAGTATCCAAAAGGTTATCTTCAAGGGTTAATGTTCTTTTGACTATCACAAAGTTTTTGGACTGGTTTAAAACTATTAGGATAGTCAATTTATGTTGATTAATAGTCCCCTTTCGATGGCATTCATTTTGTCCTCCTTCAAAATCACCTCCATACAACTCATATATGTAAAAAATTAACCATACAATTTATGATTTCCAAACCTAAAATAATGATTTGATACTCATATAAGAGTCCAAAGCTGTGAAGAATCTATATGAAGGTCTTTCAAACTTGCTCAAGGAGTTTTGAAGCTTTCTTGGCCATTATTTGACAAAGTGTGATGACTGTCCTAAATGATTGTGTATGATAGTGTTGGGGCAGCAATTGGAAGTTCAACAAATCTAAGTCTAAAAGTGTTGTTTATGCATATTCCTTGTTGGGAAGGGGTCTCAGAAGATCCTATAGACTTGAACAAAGTATTTTAGAGCATTCTTCGAGGGTTAGACAAGTTTTATTATGACTATCCCAAGAGGATTGGTTTTACAATCATTAAGTGTTGGCACCCAAGCAAGTTAGGGTTTTCTTTTGAGTCTAGGTGTTTAATACCTATTGGAATCACCTTTAGAATGTTTGAAAGAGGCTCCCAAATTTCTATTGAGGTTTTTGAAAGCATTCCAAGTGGATTTGCCTTAGTTCATTGAAGTCATATAGGAAGGTGTACATAGGAGCAACAATGGAGAACATGCAAGAACAATTTGTCTTTTGGGTTTGTTTTCATGAACTCCACCCTTCCTCTACATCATTTATGACTTCATGTATTTGAGTGTATACTCCATGACTTTGTATGTTCAAGTGTATACTACATGACTTATATGCATGTTCAAATGCATACTCCATGACTTATGTACATTCAAGATATCTTGATACGAGGTGTCTTATTCAGAAGTTTGTAGAACCTTGTTATTCATTCTGACTATGTTATTCATTGTCATTATAAAATTTCTAATTATCATTGTCTTATTCATCATTATTGTAGAAATCATCATCATGCCAAGGAAATGAGCAAAGACTCTAACACCAAAAGAGCGTGAAACTTATTGGTGCCCACCTAGGGTTAGGGTTTTATGCTTGAACATTTGTAGGTTTTTTCATTCAAACCCTGAAATTTTTGAGTCATGAGGTCTTGCACTTTATTTTCTAATTTTGAGTTGACCTCCTATAGCAGGTTTCCAATTGTTCAAGTTGTATTTCCATGCCTAGGTGCTCATTGGTTGACCGACCCTTATGCATTTCTTTACTACCTTTTCCTGTCGTGTTTGAGAAAAAGATGCTAAGTCCAAAATCATTTTGAGCAGCAGTGAAATCAGTCGCATGTTTGTGTCTTTGTATGTACAAGTCCAAATGTACATTGGCGGGCCCAAATTGTTCAATCGGCCTTCAAAAAGTGAGAAAATTGATTATATGCATATCAAGTTGATATATGCATTGAGGAATCTTTTGCAAATTCCTAGAATATGTTGCATTTGTATCTAAGGGATTGCATGTATATTGCATTGTATGTTTAGACATACAACAGCTAGATACATTGGGCACATACAAGAAAATATACAAGGGAAACAGATACAAAAGTGAATGTATGTTCGACATACATTGGGAATGTACAGTGCAAATGTGCAAAGAGCTGACATGCATTTGCTATAGTGCAAAGGTTCATTGCTAAGACAAAGTGCATCGGCAGCCAACTCCAAAGTTTCCCTGATGGTCGATGCATAATACAATGAAAAGATATAAGGGGTCTTGTATGTTCGCCCACATACAAAGTAGGAGATACATTTGGTGGGGTCCGCCTCACATACAAAGCAGAATGTATATGCAATATACATTCGCTATATGCAAAGGAGAAATGTTCAAAGTTAACATGCAACCCGGACGCGAAAAGGAAGATGTACTGTGGCGGATAAAGGTTTGGGGTCCGTGGCATGTATATTGGGTGCTTGTATGTGCTGATATACATTATGAAGATGCAAAAGTTAAGATACAAGTCAGACCTGACTCAAAAGTCAGATTTGGCTAATTCAGGGCTGGCATCTACGGCTTGCATGTATATGGCATTGTATATGCCGATATACAAGAAAATAGAGATACAAGCCAGATTTCAAAGCAAATTCAAAATGCTTCATAAAAATTTGAAATCTGCAAAATGTATATTGTGTTTGTATCTGCAATATACCAAGGAGATATGCAAAGAGAGATGTACAAGGTGGGACCCGATTGCAATTTCAATTTTTTCTATAACAATTTGGGGTTCATGCTTTGTATGTAGGCAGTTGTTTGTATATGCATGTTCTTTTGCATATACAAAGGGGCAAAAAGAGGCAAAATGCATGTTACAATGGTAGAAAAGTCAACGATGGAAGCCCAGGATGCCTACATGGCACGTTCTAACTAGTGAACAACTTTTCAGGTGTTTTGAGGCTGCAGATCTCAGCGAAGGGAGGAGGATCGATGGCCATCTTTTAAATCCTCAGCAGTGAAGGATTTCTTTGTATCTGTGGCTGCATTTCAAGGGGGAAAACTTCTTATGCATTCGTTGTTGTATTTCAAAGGGAGCTGCAAGTAGCTGGGCCATTAATGGCGACATGTAGAGGCATGGGTCGATGGAGTTGACGGTCTAACTGCCAGATTTATGAGGAAAATCTGTGATTGGTGGCACATCTCCCAAACTCACCTGTTTCTCCTTCTTGTTCTGCCTGCGCTTTTAATTTTTTGGGTGAAATTCTGATGGTGAAGTGTATCTGGAAAATTTTTTGAAATTGCCATGTAATTATTTCTAAGTACATAGTCTTGCTATAAATTGCAAACTGTGTCACTTATTTGTTGTTGTTGAAAATTGGACAAATTTTGGTGCTGTAACAAGATACAACTTCATTGGTGGCTCTATTTTGGTGCCTTGTGAGTTTATGAGTTGTATGTTGAATGTTTTATGCATAGAATTCATCGGTTTCATGTTGATTTAAATCGGTAATGCTTCATTGCATGTATTTTGTTATTTGTCTCCAAGTTGAATGTGTTATTCTTCTGAATCTAAACAACTTAGGGGTGTTTGAGATTCTAGGATATTGGTTTGCCATGTTGAATGCTTGATCTTTTACTTCTACTCAAGGAGTAGATTAAATGTTTTTTGTTAAGTGTTGGGAAGAATATATTGCAGTGAGGATGTTTGTAAGTAGAAACAACTGAATACTCAGTCTTGGGTAGTGTCTGTAAGGCAGACATTACAAAACCCCCTTGAAGTCTGATTATTGTCTTAAGTCTATGGTAAACATTCACATATATATATCTATTGACTCCAAGCCCTGGATAAGCACCAGTCTGGTCTTGTATTGAGGTTACAACCCAAAGTCCCAGTCTTGCATCCAAATATAAAAAACAAACTTAAACTTAAAACATAAACCTTTAGGACATTAGAGGTAATTTAAGACTAAAATCCTCTGATTCACAACTGAGTATATGCCCAAAGCTACCCCCTTTGCACTTATTTTACAGTTTTGGTCCGCATAAGAGAGGATTTATCTGCATTGTGTCAACATCCCAGTGAGTTCATAAGCATATTTTATTGATGTTGAATATGGAATACCCCCCTTGGTTCTACAGAGCTTAAAGAAGAAGAGGAGATAATTATAGAGTCTATCTCCTGTACTGTTGGCCCTTGGCCCAAAAATCCTATTGATCAATGATGGCTACCTTGTAGGGATAACTGGGAAACATCCAGTTGGGAAAAAATCCAACAGATTTGGCGACTCTGCTGGGGAGTACTTTGTATAAGAACCTTGGTTTAAAAGAAATTAATTCCTAGTTGGAGGTGGCAACTCCGAACAAATCTCCCAACTGGTAAAGTAAAAATTTGTATGCAAGGGAGAAGATCCCTGTGTAATCCTTTGTTTGAAGAATTACCTAGAAAAATGATGTACAAGAAAAAAGGGACTATTTAATCTAGTCATGAGGGTTCTCCCAGAGATAAGGATGATATTCAAGATAATCTTAGACCTTCAGAGCACCAGGCACCATATTTTTCAAATACAGAAGCTGAGATTCAAGATGTGTTTGAAAGGCAACAGGGTGATAGATTGAGAATGAGGTCAGAGGTGTTTCAACAATGCCCTTTCCTAGATCCCCCTAACAGATTTGAAGAAGCTAAATCCCCAAGGGATGATGATGACCAAAATGGAATGGGACCATCTTCTTCCATGCCTAGAGATGAAAAAGTAGCTGAAGAGATCAAGAACCTGAGAGCTGAATTAGAATATTTGCAGGCAGTGAAGATTAGAGATGACATGAGACACAAAAGGTGCAAGCTCTGAGAATTTCTCAGAATGATTTGGTTCATACCCTTGACAATACAAATGTGCTGAGAAACTAGCACATAAATGAAATCCATAATCAGCAGAATGATCAAAGACAGAATGTAAACAATGTTAGGGTACCATTAAATAATGTGAGAAATCATAATGCCAATAGGAATGCCAATGTTAATCAGTTTGGTAGACAGCCTATACAGCTGGACATATTTAGGCAGCTTGTTTTTTATGGTATTCCTGGCTACCCTAATCCCATTGACAAACATGTGAGGCTGCAGGTGCCAAAGTTTTCAGGAAACAATACTGTGTCAGGTGAGGATCATTTAAAGGCATTTTAGAATGTCATGGACAACTTTGAGGTTGAGCATGAAGATGTTTTTATGAAATTGTTTATGCAATCCTTAGTTGATGAAGCTAGAGAATGGTATAAAGGTCTGCTTGATAGAATTAGCTCATCATGGGATGACTTCAGGAGGGTTTTCAAAGAACAATATGGTGATAAAATTGATCCAAGTTTATTTATTAATGAATTCGCTAGCATTACCAAGGGATCAAATGAGCATGTTACAGATTTCAATGCTAGATTCACTAAGGTATTGAACAAATTGCCACATCACCTGAGACCTAATGAACCAATGTGCATAGTGTTGTGCATAAATGCTTTTGATGCTAAAATAGCTTATGGGTTAAGGGATAAGGGCCCTGCTAGCCTCAGGGATGCTTTTAAATTGCAACCAACATTGAAAATAATAGAAAAGTGTCTGGTAAGACAAACATAAGAGATGATGTAAAAATTCTACAAAATCCAATTAATAAATCTCAGAGTGCTCAAGGTAATGCATCTACTTCTGAGGAGAAATTAGATAAATTAACAACTATTGTCAAGGACATGAGTTATAGACTGGCTAAAAATGAAAAGGGGATAGGTCCTGACAAGCAGGTTTACCAAAGGCAATAAAAAAGACCATCATTGCATGATATGCCATATAACACTAATTGGCATAATGGTAAACCCATTCTCCCACATAACAGCAACACCAATCAAACAGCTCAAAATGCAAAGGAGACTCCTGATCCTTTGAAGAAGGCTATTAATATTGTTGATGACACCCCATGGTGCATAATATATCAAATGCCTCACTCACAGTTGCAATGTATGATTGCCCAATCTTTATATAATAATGTTGTTGCCTGTGATGAATACAGTGAGCCTCATTGTATGGAGGATGATAATGTCAATATGCTATTCACAAATGGGGAATACTCTTCTTGTGATGCTGATGAAAGCACAGATTATGGAACTCAGGTCTGCCAGCAGGTTTCCTGTGATGAAGATGATGAAGATAATTATGCGTATGCTCAAGACTCACGCATATTTCTAAATAACTTGAGGAGACCTTCTGATGAAGAAATTAGAGCTCTCACAGTCGCAGTAGTGGCTCAGGTCAAGAGCAATTATAATCTTAGAGGTAAAGCTCAGGTAGATGATCCACGTCAACCAGACATCACCTTTGTAAAACAACTAGCACATAATCATAAAAATGATGAACCACAAAAGACGCAATGGAACAATAATAAGAAGAACTCAAAACAAAAACCAAGTCATGATTCTCAAGGACCAGACAATAGAATTCCCCAAAGTGAGGATCAAAATAAGGTTTTTCAGGTCCTGGATAACAGTCAGAAGGCTGCTAAGATTAAAGCTGGATCAGCTTAGGATAAGAGTAAAACCACAGCTCAGGCCACAACTTCTATACAAAATTATGCTCCTTTTAACATAACTCAGGTTTTGTCCCAGGTAAAGATCTCTGTTCCGTTGATGGAGATGATGAAAGTTGAAGAATTCAAGAATAAGGCTATGTCCTTAATCTTAGGGGTAGCTTGTTAGGCTGAGCAAAATGTTGAGGTTCAAGGTAAAAAATAGGCCTTATGTATTGAAGAGGATGAGGTTCCTGAAGTTTATCTAGGGGTGACAATGAAAAAATGTCCATCACAGGTTGAGCCATTTTATGTCTCCCTTGTTATTAATGGAAAAATAGTCAGGAATTGTATGCTTGACTCAGGAGCATCAACAAATATTATGCCTCTGGCTATCATGCAACAAGATGGATTGAAGATAGATAAAGCATGTGGAAAATGCTATGCAGTGGATGCTAGGGATGTACCAGTTATTGGAATCATGAAGGATGTTGATTTTAGGTTAGCAGCATATCCATAAAAAACATACAAAATAAACATAACAGTTGTTGATATAAAGCCACAGTATGGTATGCTGTTGTCAAGGAGATGGGTAGCATTGATTGGTGGAAGTATGCAGTTAGATCTTTCATATGCCATGATTCTAATGAATGGTAAACATGTCAAATTGGTTAGAGAAGAAAGGTCACTAGAGATAGTTGAAGATCAAGATTCAGAAGAGCACATATGTTCTGTGGATACTGACTATGAAAATTTTAGAGTTGTCTCAGATGATCAAGGAGGTAAAGGGAGAGATACTTGCATACAAGCGCTTGACAAATAGGGTCTCTGGACTATGTATTTTGATGGAGCTTGTTCAAAGGAAGGTTATGGTGCTGGAGTTGTGTTTTTGTCTCCAGCAGGTAAGCTTCTAAAATTCTCTTTCCTGTTAAAGTTTGCCTGCACAAATAATATTGCAGAATATGAAGCACTATTGCTAGGATTGAATGTTGCTTTGAAGCATGGGATCAAGATGCTCAAAGTATTTGGTGATTTAGGCTTAATTGTTTCCCAGGTTAGAGATAAGTATGCTTCGAAAAATAAGAGGTTAAAACAGTATAAGCATGTTGTTTGGGATACAATTGAATTGTTTGATGCATTTTCAATAAACTGGATAGAGAGGTCAAAAAATGTCATGGCAGATTTTTTAGCTAATGTGGCCATAAGGCCAGATGATGTCACTCTGTCTGATGTTACAAATGTTGAAGTTAAACTTAGACCCGCAGTACCAGATAATGTATGCATCTAGCAGGTGTTTGATGATGATAAAGATTTGTTGAGATTTTTGCACTGCATAGATGAATATGAGAACCAGGAGATGGATTTTCAAAATTTTGTATGAGTTGTGGATGGAAAAGAAACTCTTTTGGGGAAAGAGATAATTCAACTCAAAACAAATAAAATCCCTAGAGGGTTGGTTTCTTTAGAGAGAACATTTGACAATAGAGACCAGTTTGTTACAAAGGCATCTCCTACAAACAAGGATGACTTGGAGGAGATAAACTTGGGGACATGTCGTACCCCCAAGAAGGTATATATTGGAAAACAACTCAAGCCACACATCAGAAGTATGCTAATTGCATTACTAAAAAAATATAAGCATGTCTTTACCTGGTCATATGAGGACCTAAAAGCTTATAGAGAAGATTTATTCCAACATGAGATTCCTTTGAAGCCTAGAGCCAAGCCATTCAGACAGAAACAAAGACCTATTAACCCAACTCTGTCTCCAAAAATGCAAGAAGAGCTTATGAAGCTTAGGGAGGCTGGAATAATTGTGCCTATTAGACACTCAACTTGGGTGTCCAACCTTGTCCCAGTTAGAAAAAAAGAATGGTGATATAAGACTTTGTGTTGACTTTAGAAATCTGAATGTATCTTCTTTGAAGGATAATTATCAACTACCTAACATGGAGGCTATGTTGCAAAAGGCAACTGGCTGTGAGCTTTTATCCATGATGGATGGGTTTTCAGGATACAATCAGGTGAAGGTAAAAGAATCTGAATAGTACAAAACTACCTTCACCACTCCATGGGGGACATATGTATATGTTAGAATGCTATTTGGACTAACAAATGTAGGTGCTACATTTCAGAGGGTTATGGATGTTGCTTTTGCAGGATTGATTGACTCAATCCTGGCTGTGTATCAGGATGATTTAACTGCTTATTCAAAAAAGGAGGAGCAACATTGCATGCATCTAGAACAGATTTTTATTAGAGCATTAGAATATGGCATTTCACTTAACCCAAATAAATGTGCTTTTGGGGTATTGGAAGGAAAGATGTTGGAACACATTGTTTCCAAGGATGGAGTTAGGATTGATCCTGAAAGGGTTGCTGCAATTGACATAATTTAGATCCCCAAAACTGTGAAAGGCATTCAGTCTTTCTTTGGGCAAATTAATTTTGTTAGAAGATTTGTTCCTAACTTTGTAGAGACTACAAAAGATATTTCTAAAATGTTGAAGAAGGGTGAAACCATCAAATGGGGAGATGAAGCAATTAAATCATTTCAGAACATCAAAGAGGCTATAAAGATGGCTCCTGTGTTGAAATCTCTTGATTTTTCTAAGCCACTCCAGTTATTCTCGTTTGCTTCTTTTCACACTATTGTTGCATGTTTATTGTAGAAAAATGAGGAAGGTTTTGAGCAACTTATTGCTTTCTTTAGCAGGTCCTTGCAGGCTATTGAACTGAAATATGATATCATGGAAAAGCAAGCTTATGCATTGGTTAGCTTTAGGCCATATTTAGTAGGCTCTCAGATAGTTGCATATGTGCCCCATGCAGCAGTTAAAGAAATTTTCACTTAGCAGGAGGTGATTGGAAGAAGATGCAGGTGGATAAACAAGTTGCAAGAGTTCAACATTGAGATACAAATCACAAAACTAGTAAGGGGACAAGGTTTGGCTAAAATGATGACACAGTCAAATCTAGAAGCATGCCAAGTTAATGTAGTGTAGAATGAGGTTGTAAACATGTCAGAATCTGAATGGTACAAGGACATTGTGTATTATTTGTAGAATTTGAATTGTCCTTCCCACTTCAGTGATAGTCAGAAAAGGACCTTGAAGCTACATGCAATCAAGTACATAATCCTTTAAGAAGAGTTGTATTGGAAGAATCCCAATGGTGTATTACTTAGGTGTGTGGATAAAAATCAATTTGAAGATATTTTAAATGACATGCACAAAGGAGTGTATGGTGGACATTACACTGCTAAGACAACAACTCACAAAATTCTTAGAGCAGTCTATTGGTGGCCCACCCTTTTCTCAGATGCACAAAGAATGATAAGCAAATGTGATCCATGTCAAAGTTCTCAGGAAAGATTAGATATGAAGGTGCACAACCCCTTAGAACTATAACAGTGGAGGCTCCATTCCAATAGTGGGGAATTGATTTTATAGGGGAAATTTCAGAAAAGTCAAGTGGAGGACATAGTTGGATCTTGGTTGCTACTGATTATTTTACTAAATGGATTGAAGCCATTCCAACTAAGAAAGCTACAAGCAAGGTGGTGATGGATTTCATTTTAGAACATATTATTATCAGATTTGGAGTGCTGGTCAAAGTGGTCACAGACAATGCCATGTTTTTCAGATTTGATGAGTTTGTTGATTTCTACAACAACTATGGGATTAGTTTGTCACATACTTCACCATACCATCTAGAAGGAAATGGTCGAGCAGAATCAAGTAACAGAAGCCTTATGAAAATCATCAAAAGGATGGTAGACAAGAACAAAAAGGCATGGGATTCAAAGTTGAAGATGGCACTATGGGCTGACTGGATAACAGTGAAGAAATCAATTGGAAGGTCACCTTTTGAGTTAGTGTACGGTACACCAGCTAAGTTACCCGTGAATAATCTATTGTCAGTCTATAGATTCATACAAGAAAATGATGAAGAGGTTGAAGAATCAATGACTGAAAGGATAAATCAACTGGTTGTATTGGATGAAAGTAGAAGAGAAGCACATAAGACAAACATCAAGAAATAGCAAAAGGTAAAATATTTGTTTGATAGAAGGGCTACAAAAAGGAAATTTTAGATAAATAATTTGGTCCTTGTTTGGAATGCAAAGAACCAGGATAAGGGCAAACATGGAAAATTTGAGCCATTATGGATAGGCCCATATCAAATCAGCAATACTCATGAAGAAGATTCCTACTTTCTCCAGGTCCTCACTGGTGAACTACTGGAATTGCCTATGCACGGTAAATTCCTTAAGGTTTTTTTCTGATAAATGAATATCTTATGTGCACACTGTATATTAGATGTAAATGGTCTGTATATATAGCATGTATAGTCAGTGTTGTTTTCCATTTTGTGTTTTTCCTGGTCTGCCCTGGAGCGGTCTGGTTCTCGCTGTAGCCTTGCGCCTGCACTTCCCCAGTCAGAGCCTGTGTTGGTGCCCACCTAGGGTTAGGGTTTTATGCTTGAACATTTGCAGGTTTTTTCATTCAAACCTTGAAATTTCTGAGTCATGGGGTCTTGCACTTTTTTTTCTAATTTTGAGTTGACCTCCTGTAGCGGTTTCCGGTTGTTTAAGTTGTATTTCCATGCCTAGGCGCTCATTGGTTGACTGGCCCTTATGTATTTCTTTACCACCTCTTCCCATCATGTTTGAGAAAAAGATGCTAAGTCCAAAATCATTTTGTGCGGCGATGAATCAGTGACATGTTTGTGTCTTTGTATGTACAAGTCCAAATATTCATTAGCGGGCCCAAATTGTTCAATCAGCCTTCAAAAGTGAGAAAATTGGTTGTATGCATTTTATATGCATATCGGGTTGATATATGCATTGAGGAATCTTTCACGGATTCCTGGAATATGCTACATTTGCATCTAAGGGATTGCATGTATATCGCATTGTATGTTTAGACATACAACGGCTAGATACATTGGGTGCATACAAGAAAATATACAAGGGAAACAGATACAAAAGTGAATGTATGTCTGACATACATTGGGAATGTACAGTGCAAATGCACAAAGGGCCGACATGCATTTGCTACAGTGCAAAGGTTCATCGCCAAGACAAAGTTCATCGGCAGCCAACTCCAAAGTTTCCCCGACGACCGATGCATAATACAATGAAAAGATACAAGGGGTGTATGTTCGCCCACATACAAAGTAGGAGATACATTTGGTGGGGTCCGCCTCACATACAAAGTGGAATGTATATGCAATATACATTCGCTACATGCAAAGGAGAAATGTGTAAAGTTAACATGCAACCCGGATGTGAAAAGGAAAATGTACTGTGGCGGATAAAGGTTTGGGGTCTGCGGCATGTATATTGGGTGCTTGTATGTGCCAATATACATTGCAAAGATGCAAAAGTTATGATACAAGCCGGACCCGATTCAAAGTCAGATTTGGCTAATTCAGGGCTAGCGTCCGCTGCTTACATGTATATGGCATTGTATATGCTAATATACAAGAAAATAGAGATACAAGCCAGATTTCAAAGTGATTTCAAAACGCTTCATAAAAATTTGAAATCCGTAGAATGCATATTGCGTTTGTATTTGTACTATACAAAGGAGATATGCAAAGAGAGATGTACAAGGTGGGACCCGATTGCAATTTCAATTTATTCTATAACAATTTGGGCTCCATGCTTTGTATGTAGGCAGTTGTTTGTATATGCATGTTCTTTTGCATATACAAAGGGGCGAAAAGAGGCAAAATGCATGTTGTGATGGCAGAAAAGTCAGCGATGGAAGCCCAGGATGCCTACGTGGCATGTTCTAACTGGTGAATGACTTTTCAGGTGTTTTGAGGCCGCAGATCTCAGCGAAGGGAGGAGGATTGATGGCCATCTTTTAAAACCTCAGTAGCAAAGGATTCATTTGTATCTGTGGCCGCATTTCAGGCAGGAAAACTTCTTATACATTCCCCAATGTATTTCAAAGGGAGCTACAGGTAGCTGGGCCATTAATGGAGAAATGCAGAGGCATGGGTCGATGGAGTTGACAGGCTAACTGCCAGATTTATGAGGAAAATCTGCAAGCGGCGGCACATCTCCCAAACTCACCTATTTCTCCTTCTTGTTCTGCCTGCACTTTTAATTTTTTGGGTGCCATTCTGATGGTGCAATGTATCTGGAAGAATTTTTGAAATTGCCATGTAATTATTGCTAAGTACACAGTCTTTCTATAAATTGCAAACTGTGTCACTCATTTGTTGTTGTTGAAAACTAGACAAATTTTGGTGTTGTAACAAGATACAACTTTGTTGGTGGCTCTGCTTTGGTGCCTTGTGAGTTTATGAGTTGTATGTTGAATGTTTTATGCATAGAATTCATCAGTTTCATGTTGATTTAAATAAGTAATGCTTCATTGCATGTATTCTGTTATTTGTCTCCAAATTAAATGTGTTCTTCTGAATCGAAATAGCTAAGGGGTGTTTGAGATTCTAGGATATTGGTTTGCCATGTTGAATGCTTGATCTTTTACTTCTACTCAAGGAGTAGATTAAATGTTTTTTGTTAAGTGTTGGGAAGAATATATTGCAGTGAGGATGTTTGTAAGTAGAAATAACTAAATACTCAGTCTTGGGTAGTGTCTGTAAGGCAGACATTACAAAACCCCCTTGAAGTCTGATTATTGTCTTAAGTCTATGGTAAACATTCATATATATATATATATATATATATATATATTGACTCCGAGCCCTGGATAGGCACCAGTCTAGTCTTGCATTGAGGTTACAACCCAAAGTCCCAGTCTTGCATCCAAATACAAAAAAACAAACTTAAACTTCAAACATAAACCTTTAGGACATTAGAGGTAATTTAAGAGTGAAATCCTCTGATTCACAACTGAGTATAGGCCCAAAGCTAGCCCCTTTACACTTATTTTACAGTTTTGGTCCACATAAGAGATGATTTATCTGCATTGTGTCAACATCTAATGAGTTCATAGGCACATTTTATTGATGTTGAATAGGGAATACCCCCCTTGGTTCTGCAGAGCCTAAAGAAGAAGAGGAGATAATTATAGAGTCTACCTCCTGTACTGTTGGCCCCTAGCCTAGAAATCCTATTGATCAATGATGGCTACCTTGTAGGGATAACTCGGAAACATCTAGTTGGGAAAAAATCCAACAAAACTGATAATGAGAGGAAAAGAGAAAGAATGAGGTGAGTTCGGGAAAGTAGGAAATTGTCAACCATACGAGAAGACATTCCATCATTTCCAATTGAAGAGGAACATGACACGTCTAATGAAGCTAAGAGAGAGATGGAATTGGCGGCACAAAGGGAATGAATTGAAAACCTCCGTGCAATGAGAAAAGTGAATCTCCAAGTTGGAGGAACACCGTCACTATCTTCTTGAATTGGAGACACTCCATCCTCCACAGGTGAAGTACAAGGTACATCTGTATTTTCTTCTGAAGTTGGTGGCACGCCATCATTCACACCTCAAGTTGAAGGTACGTCATTTTCATCTTTTTCACCTCCAATCGAAGGTACGTCATCTATCCTATCTCAAGTAAATATTAAAGAAATTCCTAATGTTGAGTCTACATTACCAATTAAAATGCCTCCTAGAATTTTGCATAGGAAGCCTAAGTTTCTAATTGATATTGATGAGAATATATTGGAGCCCATGCAAGATAAGGTTCCCATGCATACTTGCCAAAGATATGTGAATAAGATATGGAAATTATTCTTTCAGAATTTAAATGAAACCAGAAGATGTCAACTCTTTGTTGAATTGATGAGAAATCTGAAATTTAGGCCCACTATGAAGATTCTTGGCCTAAGAACATCGAATGACTCAAGTGAAAAATCAATTGTCAAGAATCTAATGAGTGCGTATGAGAGTGTGGGTTCCACCTCATGCACCAAGGATAGTAATGTCACACAACGTGTCATTACATCGACAATTGTAAGCCAACAAACGAAAAAAGATTGCCTCATTAGAAAGACAAGTCAAGCATTGAAAATAAATAGAAAAACTCTAATGAGAGTTTCTGGAAGACGTTAAAGAGTTGAGGATCCAAACACTTATGAATTGTGGGCATTCTCTGGGAGACTCCCACGGAAAGACAAAGCTGTTGTTGAAGCTTTGAGATCACTAATTTAAGACTTTTGGAAGAATTACACAAGGGTATCTCTGAATCAAAGGGATGTGGTAAGAAGGAGAATCGGTAGTTGAAATTGTGAGCCACATCCAAAGAATTTTTTGAATATGAATCAAACACAATTTTTTGGTAAATTTATAGAGATGTATCCTCAAATTAAAATTTCTCAAAGATATTTTGAAATGTTAAAACCTTTCTTTGTCAAAATAAATCACACACGCACTACTTGTTGTAGATTACATATTGAATTTTCTAACCATTTTGATGTTTATCGGTCTATATGTTTAGATTTGCATACTAACAATGTTTTGCAAGATTGTGGCATACGTGCCCCACCAACTACTTTAAGAGACTTCATATCAATAATTTTATGTGATAGAGAGGAAGGTCAAATATTCGATAGGAAATTATGCTTGGATGGCACATGTCAGCATTGCGGTGGCTTGCAACGTATGCCAATATGTGAACATATAGAAAGAACACATGCGGTTGGAAACAAACTAGTAGAGTTCAGAAAGTATAAAATAGTGGCATACAATACAAAGAAGCAAAGAGGTGTGAATATGTTATTCAAAAGATTCCAGTGTATCAGTTTATGTCTATATTTCGTGACAAAATAGTGTATGAGTATGTAAGACAAGTCCATAGAGCTCGATGGTTGGACTTACAATTCAAGTTATGCAAGGACACATTTCTAGTTGGTAGCATTGTTTCATTCATCAACTTTATAGAGAACTACAATCTACAGCCATAGTGTGAGGTGAAATCCCAATATTACAACTCAACATAGGTTTCTATATTTGTGGACATCACATTCATTCATGCGAATGATAGTACAGAGGATGACAGAAAGATCATAAGGGATTATCATTTTTATATAAGTGATGATCGCACGCATTCTGCGGAGTTCATGCATGGTTGCTTTCAGGTGTTTTACAATGATTTGGCTAGAAGGGACATATCGTTCAATCAGCATATCATATGGTCGAATAACTATGTATCATAATTCAAGAACTCACAGAATTTCTATTGGCTAAGTAGGAGGCATAATATTACAGGTGTTCAACATATGTGGAACTTTTGTGAGGCCGATCATGGAAACGGGGAGCATGTTGGTGCATGAGCATCTATAAAAAGAGCCATAACACAAGAAGAGTTAAAGCATAAAGACAATGCAAAGTTGACAGATGCAAAATCAATTATCGAGTGGTGTAATGCTTCGATGGGTCCAGGTAATGAAGGTAAGCCTTTAGTTTGTAGATTTTTTTAGTTGATAGATGATACTAACATTGCACCATATGAGGACTATTGTACACTAACAAGATCAAGTGAGCTACACTCTTTCAGAAGCTCAATTATAGGTTTATGGAGTATCCATATGCGAAAGATGGCATGCTTTTGTTCTTCATGTACAATTCAAGCCTAGAATGAGTGCGAGTCAAAGGAGTGGGTTGATAAATGACAGTTAATTTATCTTAGCCCACTTGACATGTATCAACCCCCGACAACACTAGAAATGACAGAGATGGAATCATTTGTTGACTTTGACCACATATCAGATCTAGTTCAACCAGGTAATATATCTACTTGCATAGTTTTTGAAATTCTTAATGTTATCCTAAACTTTGTAGTATTTTTGTAATTTTGACTAATTTCAACTAATTTGCTGCACATATCAATGTAGGGCATGTTTATGTATTTATTGCATATGAAGATAACAAAGAGGGAACAGATTATTACTTGTATAATTGTGTTGAGGCCAAAAAGAAATTGGAGGCCCTAGTTACAGATGGAGAAAATATCAAATATCCTACATGCTCAGTGGTTGTTACAGGAACATGGCTTAGAAGGTACCCACATAAGAGTGTTAATGTTTGGTTGTTTGATGACTTTGACACGCATCAAAAGATTCTTCATTACTCCAACCTTGTCATGGCAACTAATGTTCGTTTGATACAAAATTGAGGTAGACCTTTGAACAAGACCTTGTGGAAGGTGTGTGAGTCTGACCATGAGGCAATACTTGACACAATAAAGAGTACAGACCAGATGGTTCATTGGATTAATTTGTAAGTATGCATAAAACTTTCCTAGATGGTTACTTGTACTTAGTTTTGCATATAGACAATAGTATGAATTGCTTCCCTTTAGTATATTTATGTTTAGTCAATTTTTCTTTTTGATGATTCTCACAGGAAGTCACAACTCCAGTCTGTCTAACTACTGACAAAGAAGCTAGAGAAAAGATGATGGAGAGTGATCATCAGATGGTGATAAGTGATCGATTATATATGTGATGTTATATATTCCATGTACATTTTGTTATAGTAACATGTGTATATTGTTTGATTGTATTAATAGGTGGAGCTGCATGAGCTTGAACTGTCGAAGAGGTCTACTCGACGGTAGAGAGAGGATGATTCATGGATTGGATCTCATGAGTCACTTGACCCATACTTCATTAGAATAATCTTGAGCTGTGGAGAGATTTTGATGCAGAGTAGGGTGGATGATCACAAACTAACTAAACAACAAGGCAACAATATGAGTTTCAATCCCCAAGCTTCAAATCTTCATTCTAGGGCTTCTAACATGACATATGGGGTCTATACACACAAATTTCAACCATTGACACAATCTACCAAAGCTTATTCTACAAACCCTAGCTCTTATAAAAACTACCAAACTTTGACGGAGCAGTTCTCAAAATTCGTGGCATCCATGAACATTTTGTTTAGACCTACAGGTGCACATGGGGTCTGTCCACAATAACTTCTCTCAGTTTTGGTCAACTCCAATCTGTTTGACCATACTGAAATCAAATGCATTCTTGTAAAATGCTCTAATTTCATGCAATAGAAAGATGCTAGGAGTGACATTTTGCATTCCGTAGCTCTTGGGGCCAAACAGACTTCGTCAACATGTCAAGGTAGGTAGGTAAATGCCATTGGAGGTCTCATTTCATGTGCCAAGTGCCCTAATCATTCGGGGCAACAGGCTACTAGCTAAGTCCCTTAAGATCCCAAAGATGAAAAAACTGCCAAACTTTGACAGAGTAGTTCTCAGAATTCGTGGTAGCTGGGAACATTTTTTTTAACCTACAACTGTATGTGGGATCTATCTACAATAACCTCTCTTTGTTTCATTCAAGTCTTGTCTGTTTGACCGTGCTGAAATCAAACACATTCTTGCAAAATGCTTCAATTCCATGTAGTGGAAAGGTTGTCAGGTGCCATATTTTTTGTTCTGCTCATTGTGGGTCTGAACCAACTGTGCCAACATGTCAGGGTGGGTGAATAAATGGCAGGGAAGGTCTCATTTCATGTGTCAAGTGATCCAGTCATTCTAGGCTATAAGTTATTTTCAAAGTAGAAAGTTGCTAACACTAAAATTTTGTATTCCACAGGTCTTGGGGCTGAAATGACTATGCCAACATGTCTGGGTGCATGGGTAAATGGTAGGGAAGGTCTCATTTCATGTGCCAAGCATCCCAATCATTCTGGCCTGCAAGCTACCGACACCTAGCACATTTTGTGTTTGTCGGTAGCTTGCAACCTGAAATGACTAAGACACTTGGCGCATGAAACAACAACTCCCCTAGCATTTACTTCTCCACCTAGATGTGTTGGCCTAGTTGGTTCAGCCCCACAATGAGCAAGACAAAAAATATGGCACATAGCAACCTTTCCACCACATGGAACTGAAGCATTTTGCAAGAATGTGTTTGATTTCAGCACGGTCAAACAGACAGGATTTGAACGAAATTGAGAGAAGTTATTTTAGACGGATCCTACATACAACTATAGGTCAAAAAAAATGTTCCCAGCTGCCATGAATTCTGAGAATTGCTCTATTAAAGTTTGGCAGTTTTTTCATCTTAGGGATCTTAAGGGACTTAGCCGGTAGCCTACTGCCCCGAACAATTGGGGCACTTGGCACATGAAATGAGACCTCCCTTGGCATTTACCTACCTACCCCAACATGTTGGTGTAGTCCTTTCGGCCCCATGAGCTATGGAATGCAAAATGTCACTCCTAGCCTCTTTCTACTGCATGAAACTGAAGCATTTTGCAAGAATGCATTTGATTTCAGCATGGTCAAATGGACTGAAGTTAACCAAAACTAAGAGAGGTTATTGTGGATGGAATCCACGTACACCTATAGGTCTAAACAAAATGTTCTCATCTGCCATGAATTTTGACAACTGCTCTGTCAAAGTTTGGTAGTTTTTGCATCTTGGGGATCTTAAGGGACTTTGTCGGTAGCCTACTGCCTTGAATGATTGGGGCACTTGGCACACAAAATGAGACCTCCCTTGGCATTTACCCACCCACTCTGATGTGTTGGCACAGTCTGTTCGGCCCCATGAGCTATGGAATACAAAATGTTACTCCTAGCACCTTTCTACTACATGAAACTAAAGCATTTTGCAAGAATGTGTTTGATTATGGCATGGTCAAATAAACAAGAGTTTAAAAAAGCTGAGAGAGGTTATTATAGACAAACCCCACATGCACCTGTAGGTCCAAACAAATGTTCCCAGCTACCATAAATTTCAAGAACTGCTCTATCAAAGTTAGGTAATGTAGACACCTAAAATTGTCCCAACTTTGTCCATGTCTAGCAATACCTTGTCAAAAATATCACTTAGACATCATGTAGCATTTTGTCCTAAATCCCACTCTTAATCCCACTAATCCATTAGCCAATTAATTAAATAATTTTATTTATTTAATTAAAATCCCATTCAATCCCATCCTTATCCTACTTAGCCAATTAATTAAATAAATTTTATTTATTTAATTAATTTCCAACTCATATCCTAATTAATTCAAATATTTTATTTGAATTAAGTTCCCCACTATCTAATTAATTAAATAAATTTTATTTATTTAATTAATATCCAACTCATATCCCAACTAATTCAAATATTTTATTTGAATTAAGTTTCCCACTATCCAATTAATTAAATAAATTTTATTTATTTAATTAATATCCAACTCATATCCCAACTAATTCAAATATTTTATTTGAATTAAGTTCTCATCATAAGCCGACTTTCTAATTAATTAAATAAATTTTATTTATTTAATTAATTTATCTTATCATTAAGCTGACATGTGTGCCTCTTTCATTTAAAAAAGATAAGTGGTACTACAGCCTTTTATTTAATATCTTTTATATGTAGTACTTTTTATGTACACAAGCACACATGAGCCCTATCCTCCTTGACACTTGTCAAATGACTACAACTCCCTTCAAGAGTGGGGATAACCGAATCAATCCTAGCCGTCCACATCAATCATTTAACTTTTTAATCTCAACCATCCATTTGAACCAAGCATTTTCTATAAATCAACCCCTCACAAGACATTAGCATGCATGGAGCCTCAAGTACCCTTATTCTGTCAAATTTTCTAAAATGCATTGAGCTTCAAGTACCATTATTCTGTCAAAATATCATTAGAGTCTTTTCATCGTTCAACTATCATCCTCATATCATCTTCATCTTAATGTTATGCTGCAGAAGTGAGCATCCAACATTCCTCCAACAATAATCCTTCAAAATCTTGCATGCTCATGTGAGGTGGAGAAGAGCAATGGAGATAAATTGAGCATAGCATGGAGATCGGTTTGCATTTACATTTGTTATTTTGATTTTCATGTTGTCTTGTGTTTCATTGTGCATTGCTAGGGTTTTTATCATTGATGTTTATTCATTTGCCATGATTTGCAATTTTACCCTAACTACATTTGGCACGCCCGGTGGGACTCACTTCGCTTGATCTTTTTTGTAGGTTTTTCTAGTAAAAATTTGCATTCATATAACCCCCATTGTTGAGTTTTGCAGGTTTAATTAACTTTTTGTTGCAGATCTGCTATTTTTTGGACAAAACCCTAGGTTTCAAAGATTGCATCATATCTTCCAAACGGCTTGGAATTTTTCTACAAGATTTTGAGAGAAGTTTTTCCATGATATAAGGAAGCTACAACAGAAAAATTTTGGGTTTATCGCAATTTTTGCGAGATTTATCACGTTTTTATGTTTTTTCATAAAATTACAATTCTGGGCGCAAATCAGTGAATTTTTTAGAACTTTTTATATTTCTAGAAAGCTCTCAAAATTCTAATGGGGTCTATGTTTTACAGATTTAATTTGCAGGTCATTTACAATGCGAAAAAATTAGATCTTTGTCGACTATACTGTTTCCATAAATCCGCACATCTGGGCGCAAAACAGGGAATTTTTCTGATTTCTTTACATTTTCAGAAAGCTCTCTGAAAATTAATAGGGGTCTCTTCTTTGGTTTTTTTAATTTTTGAATCAAAAATCTATCGAAATAATCAAATCTAATTCAGCTATGCATCTAAAATTATAATTTTCCTTGTCTGATGAGCCTATTTTTTATGCCTACATTATAATATCATTTTTTTTATGTTGTAGGTGATCATAAGGAGTTGGAGCAACATTGACATCAACATCTACAGCAATTTAGATAGCAAATTAACCAGGTGCAATCATTTCATTTCTCATATTCTAATCATTGTTTGCAAACACATTTAGATTTTAGGCATAAAATGAACAATTGATTGCAAATTCACATCAAAACATTGGGCTAAAACGAACCATTGTCTTTCATCACATTTGGATTTGGGCTTTAAAACAAACAAGTGCTTGCATTGTCTTCCACACATGGAATTTCTAAGGTTAATGAACCCCATGCGAGTGTGACCAAATAAATGTGTATGCTCTCTCCTCGCGTCCCAACACGAACTTGGAGATCAAAAACATTTACTTGTGTTGCTTTTGTTTAGCCTTAGAGAGGCCTGCCTTGGTATCCACCCCAAGGGAACGACCTCAAGCGGTACTTTCATCTGGTCCGCTATAAAAATCAGAGGATAAGGCGAAAGCCAAGTCTAACCGGTATTAGCGCTCACCATACAGTGCTAACTCGAAAGGAGGTGTACCTTTGTGTATATTAAAACTCCTAGTAGGGTTAGTTAAAGTCTTAAGTGGCTTGCTAGATGCTCGTGGGGTGCCGGTCCCCCAGATTTTCACTAGAACCTCCTTGTGATAGTGGCCTTGCCTTAACTAGGACTTGTTGAAGTGTCTTCACGTGCTTGCTTAACCAACATCACATTCTTCCAAACTAACAACTTGCTTATGTGTCTTGTGTGAGTGATTTATGTGTGTATATGCATAATCATTTGTTTGAATATTGCCACATCAAGCTATAAACACCCAAACACATAAAGACAAGTCATTCTACACATTCTTCCAATAAGATTCAAACCCAATCACTTTCATCCCAAACATAACCTAGTTATCATCCAACCCTTCATATCCACATCATCCAAATCCCTAAACAAGCACTTGCTAAAAGGACTTAAGACAAACACTTGGTGACAACATGTCTACACTAGAGGACCCAGAAATCAAATTCCAAAGATTCCTCCAAAATCTTTATCAAAGATCACAACCCCTAAACCAAGATGCCATTGAAATATTACAATTCTTCATCCAAAGAGCTCAACCCCATGCAAGCCAATCACCTCAATTGCAACACTTCGTAGCCCAAGTCCAACACCTTTTAGCCACTAGTCAAGCTCCACAAGTACAATAATCCTTAGCCATTCACTATCAACCTAATCCACCTCATAGCCACATGTCATATCCATCCACTTTGTATCAACTTAATCCACCTTATAGCCACATGTCATATCCATCCACTTCTTATCAACTTAATCCACCTATCCACCAAGTCAATGCCACACCAACCTATGAATATCCACCTCAAGCTTATCCAATCCCTCATGCTAACATTCCAATGCACTACCAATCCCATCCACAAAGCAATCAAGTGATATTACAAGAACAACATCCAAGTCCCAATGGCTCTTTGTACATAAATCAAGTAAGTCCAAGTACACCTTTTCAACAAGACCACCAAGCACCATTGATAGATCTAAATCCACCTTTCCAACAAGAATCATATCCAAATCCCAATGGCCCTTTGTACATAAACCGTGCAAGCCTAAGGCAGCAAGACTTAATTACCTTTGACAAGGGAGATACCAACCTAGCTAATTCATCCTATGAGTGGCCTTCACCATCCAATCACATGCCAACACATGAGCCAACAAGTCCTATCCCAACACCACCATGTGATCCTATTACTAGTCCATTAATCCCTCTACCTTCCAAACCACCAAGCCCTCCATTACCTTCATCAGCATGCTATTCTAATCCTTCACCAAAGGATGCGGTTGAGATAGTTTTACAAAGAATGCTTGAAGCAAAACTCATTGAACTTCCTGAAGTCAAACCATGTGAAGAAAGTCCATATGATGAACATGATTATTGTGCGTACCATAGGACCAAAGGCCATAATACAAATCAATGCCCAATATTTGTCCCAATTGTTTACAAGTTGTACCTACCTATAATGGGAAAACATGCCACATCATCCAAATCCTATGTGTCACCCCCCTCTAATCCTAATCCATCCAATCCAATTAGCCCTCAACCTAATCCTAATCATAAGACTACAACACCATCTACCCTTATCATCCATCCATTATATTTCCCATCCACTCATACACTTGCAAAGGATGTGATCCATTGGCTACTAGCAAGGAATAAACTACCTCCATGTCAAACACCCATTCATGAGCCTTCCAAAGAACTTCCAAAGGTCATGTCCAATCCTATAATCCCATCATGTGGTCCACCTATCCTTGAGCCTATCCAAGAGTCCTCAATTAACATTCTTAGCCCTTCAAGCCCATCATGTGACCTACAAGCCATCAAGCCTATTCAAGAGTCATCATGTTCTCATGTTGTTGACCAAGAGCCTATCCAAGAGCCTTCCACTTCCATTCAAGCAACCCAAGAGGTATGTCAAAGGTTTAATCCTAAGCATGTGGAAACATTAAGCCCTAGTCCAACTCAAGATCAAAACACTTTCATGCAACCCATCCATAATATTTACCTTCTTTATGATCAAGATGATACCTATGAAGAAGCTATCCATGAGCACCTTGATCCTATCCATAATCCTAGACCTATCCATGAGCAAGATGTCCACATTGCTCCTAGTCATCCGCCATCTAGCCCTATTTATCATGAGCAAACATCAACTTGTCATGATGAGACACTTGTCCCCCAAGTAAGCATAAAAGATCAAACAAATAACTTGGATCTTAGTGAACACAATGCTAATCAAGATCCTAATGATCCTCCTTCCACATCCACCATCGATTCCACTTCAAATCCATCATGTCCTATTGGTCTATCCACCCTTATACATGAGTGTTCTTCCTTAGGAAAACAACGACCTCTATCCATTTCACCTTCTCCATCCAATAATGAACTCAAGTCTAGTGTTCAAACTACACAAAGTCCTATAGTCCATCGCATGCTCCGAAACATGAACTACAAAGGTAAAGGCCTAGGCCTTTATGAACAAAGTATTTTGGAGCCAAACCATGTCAAGATTCCTCCATGCTCATATGGCCTTGGATACACACCCCAAGGTAAACAAGCTAAAGATGTTGGTAATCCCTTCATGCATCCTAAACCTACCACTTTCCATCACACCCCTCATCATCTACCCAAAACATATGTAGCCATTCCATCTCCATCATCCTATAAATGTCAAAAGCATGTGACCATACACCTTCCGCCATCTAATTTGCCTCCACTTTTATCAACTCCAAATATCCCTCCATCCGCCTTACCACCGTTGCTTCCAACACCTAACATACCTATCATTCATAAATATCCTTACATCCCTAATCATGGCCAACAAAAGCACACATCGCCTAAACATGAAGCTTCCAATCATTCCATCCACTCCACCCACCCCATGGGATTCCAAAATAAACATTTGGATGCCTTTACTTATAAAGCCAAAAATCCAACTAAAACTCCTAAGGACCCTCATTCCTTCGGGCATCAATGTGAAAAGTCTCTAAATCATCCATCTTCTAAGAAAAGTACATTCACAAAGCCATCTAAATCCATACCTCCAAATGCAAAGCCCAAAAGCAAAATGGTTTGGGTTCCTAAGCAAACAGCTAGCAAAATGAATGAGGCATCCTCATCCACATCTAAGCAACCATCCAAACCCTTACCTCCAAAAGCAAATCCCAAAAGCAAAATAGTTTGGGTTCCTAAGCAAAAAACTAGCAAAGCAAATGAGGCATCCTCATCCACATCTCAAGAATCCCAGTCACCTATATCCATCCAAAAATCCACTTCCATCCAAAAGCCTACTTCCATCCAAAACTTCCATTTCCTTCAAAAATCTCACAAGCAAAACAAAAGCACTAAAAATACTAAATCTATGTGGGTTCCTAAATCACTTCATCAACCATCTCCTAAGCAAACAACCCCATTGCTTCCTACACCACCATCCAATCAAAAGATTCAATGTTTATCACGGTGTATGAAACCATTGGTCATGGTTCCCTTCCACTCCGCAACACCTCCACATAACTATACCTCCCCATCCTTCATCCATTATCCTACATATCTTTCCCATCACCTTCCTATGGTCCATGCTTTTGCATAAGCCTTTCATCCTAAGTCTGACATAATCCACTATCCCCATCCATCTATCCTTGCATGAACCTTTCATAATCCACATCATAATCCACTATCCCCATCCATCTATCCTTGCATGAACCTTTCATAATCCACATCCTAATCCACTATCTGCCTAATCCATCTCCCATCTATGCAATCCCTTTACCAACATCTATGAGCATAATTACATGGTCCATGCGATGATATCAATCTCTAAAGGGACACCATCAACGTTCATAGTACTAGCCACTTGAGTCCCTCCTATCCATTACCATGGTGAAAACCTAGCAAACAGGCACCATGTGTAATTGTCAACCCATCTAAAAGCAAAAAAATGAAAAAGAAGCAAAAAAAAAAAATCAAAAATAAAAAAAGTAAAGAGAAATCCCTTCATCCACTGGTCAAAACCTAGTAAACAGGCACCTTGGATAAGTACCATGATGAAAACCTGGCAAACAGGCGTCATGTGTAGGTTGATCTTCTAAGTCACTTACACTTGGGGGCACATTGTCTCATCCAACCTATCCATTTCTAAACTATCTATCCCATTATATCATTTACCATCCTACATTCCTTAGCCATTACATAAACATGCCTATCCTATTGAACCAATTTATCCATCCTCCTCCTTTTGATCTTGATGAAGACATAGGGGAAAAAAGTTGAAACATGTTTGGATATTTCTTGACATACCTCCTTTCCAAACCAAGTCCTATCTATGAACCTTCCATCCCATTCAAACCAATCCATCATGTCATCCCTCGGTCATGAGCTTTGTCATATAAAATCCTAAGCATTACCACCTAGAATGGGACAAGTTCTTCCTATGCAACATAGCCTTTGAAGATCACATCCTAGCTCCCTTATGATCCATCCACTATGGTGTATCCTTATCATGAGCTTTCCGTCTTATAGCTTATCCCTATCTATTTATCATGAGCTTTCCACTATAGCTTACCTATCCATTTATCATGAGGCATGCATCCATCCCTTATATGGCCTATCCTTTTTATCCATCTAGTTATCATGAGCCTTTCACCCTATCCACCATCACCCATCCTTTTATCCATCCATCTTACATCCACCCTTGCACCTAGACTTGGTTTTCCCTTGTCATTGGTATCAAGCACAAAGGCTACCCAAATTGTAAATCCATTGGTGTTTTCCAAAACATTCAAAAACACAAAAAAAAATCAAAATATTCCCCAAAAACACAAAAAAATCAATATCCAACAAAAAATCCAAGCAATAAAACCAATCACATCATCCAAATCAATCCACTTTATCAACATTCAATCAAAATACAATCATCATCATCATCATCAATTCTTCCTATCAATAACATTCATTCATCCCTTTCAATCAATCACTTCTTCGAGTCATATCAATCAAATCAATCTAAGCAATGATCTTAAATCTAAGTCACACTAATCCATATCAAGCAAGCCAATCAATCAAGGAATATTATCCAATCAAATCAACAAGTTTTGATCCAAATCTTGTCATGAGCCCAATCAATCATAATCAATGGGATATAGCGTTCCCACATCCTTGTGTTGATCTAGGGATATAGCTTTCCCTGCAATGACAACACTATCTATCATTATCAATGAAACAATCAATTATTGGTTTTTGACTTGACAAGGGCAATACCTTGTTTATTTTACATCCTTTGAGCATACTAAGAACACTTGCTTATGCTTAGATTGAGTGGACACTCCAATCATCACACTATCACTATCATCATTCAAAATAATCCAATCATCAAAACAATCAAGCCAGCAATAGCAAACATCACAACCAACGCACATCAAGCCAACCATCAAAACAAATCCTATCACTATCATCATCAACACCAAAGCAAATCAACTCAATCACATCAAGCCAACTATCAAAATAAATCCAATCACTTCAGCATATCCAAAGCAGCTCAATCCACCACATATCATCCCATCATCAACATTTCATCAAATCAATCTTCATCCATCATTTCATCATCCTCAACTCATTTGAAACAATGATCCAAATGCAAGCCCATCCTTAATCCATACCAATCAAGTTAATCAATCAAGCCAAGTTATCCAATCACAATCTATGGTCTTGATCCTAGCCTTGTTGTAAGCCAAATCAATCAATCAACTAGCCAACCAACTCAGCAAACAACCTTGTGTTGATCTAGGGATATAGCTTTCCCCCCAATGACAACACTCTCAACTATCATCAACAACAGCACTTAATCATTGGTTTACAACTTGACAGGGGCAATACCTTGTTTGTTTTTGTATCATTTGTGCATGCTTGCTTGCTTGCTTGTGTGTGTTATCATTTTATCTTGCATTTGTATCACATCGATATCATTTCTAGCTAATATTCATATCTTGTATCCAGACAAGGTTGTATTACGCTGGGGCACAAGACACATCGTCACCTAGGTCCTTATACCTTGGTGCATAACGTCTAGTGCTATATCAAACATCATGGTTGCTCACATTCATTGCAGCATAACGCATCTCTATTTTATCTATCTATCCCCTTATCTTTCTTTTGCAGCCAAGCCATTTCATTTCGAGAGCCTACCCGTGTTTGTCCAACCCGCCTATCCTCTCGAGGGGGCATCATCATCATATATTTCAATCATCATTATCCCTATCGATTATCCACACCTTAACTTCTTTGAAATGATGTTACTCGACGTAAATCTCATCATCTCGAACATCATCGTAAAGAGGGGCAAAATGTAGACACCTAAAATTGTCCCAACTTTGTCCATGTCTAGCAATACCTTGTCAAAAATATCACTTAGACATCATGTAGCATTTTGTCCTAAATCCCACTCTTAATCCCACTAATCCATTAGGCAATTAATTAAATAAATTTTATTTATTTAATTAAAATCCCATTCAATCCCATCCTTATCCTACTTAGCCAATTAATTAAATAAATTTTATTTATTTAATTAATTTCCAACTCATATCCCAATTAATTCAAATATTTTATTTGAATTAAGTTCCCCACTATCCAATTAATTAAATAAATTTTATTTATTTAATTAATATCCAACTCATAACCCAACTAATTCAAATATTTTATTTGAATTAAGTTTCCCACTATCCAATTAATTAAATAAATTTTATTTATTTAATTAATATCCGACTCATATCCCAACTAATTCAAATATTTTATTTGAATTAAGTTCTCATCATAAGCCGACTTTCCAATTAATTAAATAAATTTTATTTATTTAATTAATTTATCTTATCATTAAGCCGACATGTGTGCCTCTTTCATTTAAAAAAGATAAGTGGTACTACAGCCTTTTATTTAATATCTTTTATATGTAGTACTTTTTATGTACACAAGCACACATGAGCCCTATCCTCCTTGACACTTGTCAAATGACTACAACTCCCTTGAAGAGTGGGGATAACCGAATCAATCCTAGCCGTCCACATCAATCATTTAGCTTTTTAATCTCAACCATCCATTTGAACCAAGCATTTTCTATAAATCAACCCCTCACAAGACATTAGCATGCATGGAGCCTCAAGTACCCTTATTCTGTCAAATTTTCTAAAATGCATTGAGCTTCAAGTACCATTATTCTGTCAAAATATCATTAGAGCCTTTGCATCCTTCAACTATCATCTTCATATCATCTTCATCTTAATGTTATGCTGCAGAAGTGAGCATCCAACATTCCTCTAACAATAATCCTTCAAAATCTTGCATGCTCATGCGAGGTGGAGAAGAGCAATGGAGATAAATCGAGCATAGCATGGAGATCGGTTTGAATTTACATTTGTTATTTTGATTTTCATGTTGTCTTGTGCTTCATTGTGCATTGCTAGGATTTTTATCATTGTTGTTTATTCATTTGCCCTGATTTGCAATTTTACCCTAACTACAGGTAGTTTTTTCATCTTAGGGATCTTAAGGGACTTTGCTAGTAGCCTGCTGCCCCGAACGATTGGGGCACTTGGAACACAAAATGAGACCTCCCCTGGCATTTACCCACCCACCTCGATATTTTGGCACAGTCTGTTTGGCCCCATGAGCTATGGAATGCAAAATGTCACTCCTAGCACCTTTCTACTGCATGAAACTGAAGCCTTCTTGAGTGTGTACAATGGGAGGGTTTGGACAGATAGAAATTTATTGTTGAAATTCATAACATCTTAATGGTATTGTGGCCATGATCTCCTCATATGACATGACAAGAGCTATTCCATATCCTTTATGTCCCATAACCTTGATTATTATGATTAGAAGCATGGAAAAAACCCTATAAGAAACAAAGCAATGATTAGATCTCAATATGATCATGATATACCCAAGCATCTGTATTAGTCTAAATCATAAAATCTCTTCAAATAAAGATTGATCTGAGGGTTTGGTGACTTTCCATTGCAACCCAAACCCTAGGTCTTCATTAGAAATCATTGAATGTTAATTATTGCCATTATGCTTCTTTCTTATTAATTCTTACTAATCATGGTGAGTTGGTGAAATCTTGTTATATGCCATTGGAGAGGGATCCATGGAGTTAGAATAGTTTTTTGAGACCTTGTTGAATGTGTCTGAGATGTTGGAACAAGAATTGGGAAACCTTGAAGCCTTAAAGCCATTTGGTGTTATGCCTAGAGGTCTAATTAGGCCTAATTTTTAGAAGAACAGTCAATTTTTGGAGGGTTCCGTACAAAGTGACCACCCCTGAAATCTTAGTATGTTGTGTAAAACCCAAATAGGTATCTAAATCTATGTTTATATTCTAGGTATCAGGCCTAAGTTGAAATTTTTGCAAGAAAATGTCATTGTGTTGTACTACTAGGCCTAGGGTCAGTCAAATAAGGAAATCTTAGAAGCATTTTGTTCCTAAGTTCTTGTGAAGCATCATTGCATTGTTTCTATTGTCTCCATCCTATGTAAGACCCTCCTGGTGTAGGTTATGGTGTTTGAGGTGTTAATGACCCATAAAACCTTAGAGCCTAGTATGTACCTACGGGTGGCTATGAGAATAGAAACTACAAATTTTGCTTTTGGATGTTGAAACCATTGTGTTCTACCCTATCTTTGCATTAGATATGCACAAAATGGTTTTGTTGATAATACTTTAGAAACTTTCAAGAAAGGACCTTGATGCAGAGGAAGGACCTTTTTTAGGACAACAACACAAAATGACAAAGTGTTCTTACACCATCTTCATTTATGCTCCTAGGTGTACCTCTATAGGACCGTAGCATTGAACTCTTTTTAGACTTTTTTTTATTGTCGAAAACAACTATTGAAGGTTAATTTATACACCCATCTTGCTTTAATAATGACCTCATACATGTGGCTAGTATGGATATTCATATATTGACCTCACACACATGGCTACTATGGAAATAAAGCTAATTGCATTTGTTTTGGGCATTTGGAATCCTATTCCTTTATTTATTTTTCTAAAATGGGCAAGGATTTCTGATTTTAGGGTTGGTTTTTCCTTTTAGCACATGATTTTTTGATTCTTCCCTATTTATTTCTCATGATGAACTTATTACCTTTCTGATTTTATTGCTATAGGTTGTCTAGGAGGGCTAGTCTCAGGATTGGAGGAGAAAATAATAATAAACTTGAGGGGAATCTATGTTGTTCTTCCTTTATATGAGGATCATGACTATGTAAATTCATGACTGCATTCTTTGAGGCTTTTGATGGAGGATTTTTTTGGACCCTAATTTCATTAAGTGGTTTTAGGATAAGTCTCTAAGGGAAGTCATTGAGTCTTTTATGGTGCAACAAGGTTATCACACCTATACTTTGGAATATGCTACCCTTGAGATAGTCCTTCCCAACCTTCTGATTGATATTGTACAAGGTAGATCTCAGGGACAGTCACAGAGGCAGGGTGCAGTAATGTTTCTTATTTAGTTAATGTGGTCCTCAATCAATGTGAGAGAGTGGGAATATTCTCTTAATGATGATGCTAAGATAGTATGATGAGGCAGTCATCAAAATACCATGAAGAAGAATGGCAATTAAATAGTCACAAGGTAAAACAATCATGCTTTAAAAGGGAGATCAGTGTTCAAACATGATTATGAAGGGTTTTAAAAGCTAGTAGAGGTCTATCATACTTTGAGGATGGTTACCTTTTACATCATTCCTACTTCAAGTGCAATCACATAAGATGGATGTTATGGGTGGCCATAGTTGTCATGAGATTGAGTATAGTGACTTGCATCCAGGAGGATGATTCAAGATCATTAATATCATAGTATTTTGAGAGGGGATCAAAGATATCATCATATATTTTATCTAGGTTCACAGGTTATGGTGGAATAAACATACAATTTCATCAAAGGACTTCCGACACCTTATCAATATAGGACTGCTAAATAAGAGCAACATTATAACAACTTTTGTGCTTTGATTTACCATTAAAACCATGCATAGAATTATTCTAATAAACTTTCCAAAAGACTATCCTATGAGTTTTGGGGAGTATAGATATGTAATCAAGGTCTCTAAAGGACTGCCTCCATGTGTCTAGCCCACTAAACTTCATCACAATACTATCTACCTGACCCCAACCTGCTTGTGACTAGTATTAATGACTATCTTAAATCATTTGGACTGAAGTATTATTGCAAGAAAGGTTTTGAGTACTCCTTAGACTTTCATCTCGTAATCACTGAGGGTATCAAGACCTAAGAATTTCACAAAGCCATCCTATAAACAAATTACAAGAAGAGGAATAGCCATGAGGCTCTAAAAAGGTTACTTCAGGGGTTTTCATTGTAAGCAAGAGTTGAAAAGTTTGTAAAGTGGCTCAATGCTTGTGGGGACTATTATGCTGATATGAATTACTGATGGACTATCTTTAATACAAGGTACAGTCATAAAGGATTGCCCTAATGTAGGATCTTTGGCATGTTAATATAGGGGAATTTGTCACCCTTTGATCCATAAGCCATGAGGGATGGTGAGTGAGTGTGGCTTAATAGGTTTCATTCAAGGTGGGAACATTCCAAGCTAGACACCTTGGATATTAACTCTTTCCTACTCATCCCAATTGCTATAAGACTACAAGAACATTCAAATCATACACTAAAGATAGCACTAAAATCAAATTGTGAACATGCTAGTGAATGAGCACTGAATGTGACCACATCAAGAAAAAACATACTATTCTTCAACAAATACCATTTCCTTGGTCCAAAAATTCAAAAGACCTAGAACGTACATCTCAATGCACATTTAGATGAATAGACACACTTCCAACTTTATTGTCTCATGGAATGTAATGATTGCAAGATATGCATGAAATGGATTTGTTGAAAAGAATTTAGAAAATTTTGAAGTAAAAGCAATTAGCACGTGTAAAGACAAATTCCACAACCTTTGCCAACATCCTCCCTATCTATACACCAAAATAGAATGTTTGGAATAGCGTATGGATAGACATCAAATCATAAAGGATATAGGAAATTTGTCACATGTTGTAATTACAATTGCCCTTGTAGACATGTATGCAAAGTGTGGAAGCATAGACAAGGCACGTGAACTATTTGGCATGATGCCCCAAAGAAATGTCACCTCATGAAGGCACATGAACTGTATGGAAAGTGTGGAGGCATAGGTCCAAGGTGCATGAACTATTTGAAATGATGCCTCAAAGAAATGCACAGTCCCACAGAATGCAATGATTGAAAGATATGCACAAAATGGATTATTTGAAAATGATTTATAAACTTTGAAGCAAATGCAATTGGCATGTGTAAAACTAAATTCCTGTAATGATAATTGATCATCATATTAAATATTTAATATACACTGTCATATACATAATGTCATGAACATAACATCTAGTTTATATACAAAGTCATATACGCATGTCCAAACAAAGCCATATAGGCATATATTCAAAAATATACATCGGTAGTTCATACAAAAGTATGTATACAAAGCCATCTAGGCATACAAAAAATATCCCAAAAACTAGTTTCCTATGGACTTTTATGAAATAATCGGCGGCACTTGCTTGACCGTGAAGATGTAGAGCCAGTCACTAACTCATCCTCTCTCTTTCGTCTAGTATACCTCTTCGACAGAAGTCGATCTGGCTCCACCTATTAATACAATCAAACAATAGATGCACATTAATATATAACATCACATATATAACATGAAATATATAACATCACATATGTAACCGATCACTTACTGCCACCTGATGATCAATCTCCATCATCTTGTCTCTCTCTACATCCGTACTTGGACGGATTGGAGTTGTGACCTCCTATGAGAATCATCAAGAAGCAAAATTGAGTAAACATAAATATCATTTATGTACATCAAATGACATGAGATAAAACAAGAAATACAAAATTATGATATTTTCATGGTATTGGCTCATACCTTAGTCAAAGGATTTGTAGACATCATGGCTGCAACAATGCCTATCTGTGTTGACTCACGAAGATTAGGAGGAGTCTCCACTATATTCAACATCTAAAAATAAAGTACAAGATTATTCAAACAAAATAAATACATAACATTATTTTAAAAATGAATAATGATTAGAAATGGTTAAATTTACCTCCATAAAAGTGGTGGTTTGGTGTCTAGGGGACCAAGGAAACCGTGGAGGTGTCGGTGACTGTTGAAATCACCAAATTCTCATTAAATAATATTACCATTGACATATCTACAATAATTATGATTATGTGATAAATTACATACCTGTTGACTTGACTTCCTCTCATAACCCACCAATGGACAGCTAACAGACGTAGGATGAAGACTCTGACCCTAGAATTTCATTGCGCAGACAATTACATACATTATTTTTGACTTATAATATAGATAATCATATAAAACTAATTACAAATTTCAAATAACAATATACTAAATCAAGATGAAACTTGTAACAAATTACCTGAGAGTCAATACCAAATGTATGATGTAAGAGATCATCACTGAGAACAAGATCATCCAATATGTCCTACCCCTATGTTGCAACATCCTGCCCCTGCATCGCAACATCTTGCTGAGAGTCTTGTCATGCCTCCTATGTCCCATAATCACATAGGTTCCCACATGTACTACATAAATGTGGGGACACATGACGCCTACTACTCTCACCCTCATCGGCCTGGGTAAGATCTTCAGCATGCTGTGATAGAGTTTGGGTGAGAGTAGTCAATGAATGTAAAGTCTCCAACTCAAAACTATCCTTCAAAGCCAAAGGGAGTGACCTACGTTTTGGCCTCACTCGGGGTATAGGAACATGGTCTTCATCTCATTGAGCCTCGGGTCTATCTTTGGCAGAGCCACCACCTCTACCTTGGAACTCATGAATGTCAAAATAATTCAGAATCTTGTTGAGGACAAACTCGCAATAGAGTTTCCTCAAGAAATATTGTGGTACCTCATCATTGTTGCATGGGCACTCATCGAAGACCATGTACCATCTATCCCAAAAGTTTTAGGATATTTCTTCATTCCTACACCAATGCATATGAAACCATTTGCAACTTTCTTCTAATCTTTGGCTAGTTTTGGGATTAATAAAGTGTGCACATAATTGAGATTTTGTAATTTTTTCATTCTTGACTTGTTCATATGACAACTTGTCGGCATAATATTGCTAACTCCTCTCCCTATAGTCTTGGAATTTGGTGATTTGTTTTGTCACCAAATCTGTGTGGGAAACAATCTCCTCTAGTGATTTTGCAAGTGCCCTTCTACAATCAGTGGTTCCACTTGGATTGTTTAGGGTTTGAATAATAGTTTGAAGATATTTCTTGTTTTCTTCTATTATCCCTAGGTAGTGTTCTTGATTATCCCTTACATTAAAAGGAGGTGAAGGTGGGTTTTGAGGGTTTGGAGGATTTTGGGGGTTGCTTTCACCCTCCTCAACTAGATTCAGGTTTTCTCTTTCTCCAATAACTGTAAATACAATATAAAAACAAATCAAACATTGCAAAACTCAAAAAATGTTCTCAAAGTAACCAAATCAGTCAAACCCTACCTTCTTCCTATGCTGGAGCCTCCAAATTTGCATGACAACTTCTTTGGCAATGAGGTGGCATTGTGAATTTGTTGTTTTCTCTATTACACTTGATTGGATAGCCTTTTCTTCAACGCAATCGCACTTTTACCTATTTTCTTTGCTGCTAAGCTTACAATGGTCATGGCTGTGAGTGAGGAGAAATGAGTTTTTTTTCTTTTATGCAAAGCAAAATGCGAGCGTGTTTTTCTTTAATTTTGGAGATGGTTGCAACTTTTTGGTCCCCCATCTTTTTGTATTTACCCTCACATCCATTTGTTCCACTTCTAAATCATAAACTGTTGCAAGAGATAACAGGAACCGAATAGATGCCAGCTTTTCAATGGGAGAAAATAATTCACCATAATCAATTCCCTCCACTTGTGAGTACCCCTTCGCAACCAATATAGCCTTATACTTCTCAACACTGCCATCTACACCAATTTTCTTCTTGAACACCCATTTACATCCAACAGGTTTACATCCATCAGGAAAAGGCACTAAGTCCCAAGTTTTATTCTTTTCCAAAGAAGCCATCTCATCTTCCATGGCCTCCTTCTAGGAACCTGCATCTTTCATGCCCATAGCCTCTGTCATAGTTCTAGGCTCATTAGCATTAGTAAGCAAAGAAAAAGCATAACTAGAATCAATTAATGTATAACCAAACCTCTTAGGTTGCTTTCTATTTCATGTAGACCTCCTCAAAGGCTGAGGTTGAGGTTTTGCTTCTTCTTCTAAACTTTTGGAGTTGCTAGAGCTCTCCTCATCATCAGGTCCAACAGGGTCTTTCAGTTTAGTCTTATCAGGGGTAGAAGGAAACTAAACCACATCCTCTTTTTTTTCTTTCTCTTCTGGATGTAGAATAGTAGAAGAAGGTGTTAGCTCTCTGAAAATAACATGTCTTCTATACAAATTTTTTCCAACCATAGGATCCCAAAGCTTGTATCCCTTCACATCGACACCATAGCCAATGAAGATACACTTAACAACCTTGTTCTCCAATTTGGACCTCTTCTCCCTAGGCACATGAGCATATGCCTCACAACCAAAAACATAAAGATTTCTTATTGAAGGCTTCTTACCAGACCACACCTCCATGGGTGTCTTACCAACAAGAGCTAATGTAGGAGACCTGTTTACTAGGTAGAAAGTAGTGGAAACAACTTCAGCCCAAAACTTTTGTTCAAGGCCAGCTCCACTAAGTATACTCCTAGCCTTCTCCATCAGTGTCTTGTTCATCCTCCTTACAACTCCATTTTGTTGCGAGGTGTATGGAGTTGTATTATGTCTTTCAATCCCATGTTCTTTATAGAACTTGTCAAATTCTGTGGAACAAAACTCACCACCATTGTCAGTTCTCAAACACTTAATCTTTTTACTAGTCTGATTCTCAACAAAAACTTTAAATTCTTTGAACTGACTAAAGACTTCAAATTTTCTTCTAAGAAAATAAATCCATGTCCTTCTACTGTAATCATCTATGAAAGATACAAAATATATAGATTTAGAGATTGAAGGAACATTAACTAGACCAAACACATCAGAATGAATAATATCCAATGCACCAAAAGACTTATGAGAACTCGAGTAAAACTAAACACAATTTTGCTTCCATATATACAATGTTCACAAAAGTCAAAATTAAGATTACAATCATCTAACCCCTCAACGAGGTTTTTATTTTTCAGGGTTCTAAGACCCTTCTCGCTAATGTGGCCAAGTTTTTAATGCCATAACATTGTCTTCTTAGCAAGAAGCTTAACTTCCAAAGCATGAGCACCCTTCAGTACCCAAAATGCACTACCATCAAAATTTGATACAACAAAACTTTTAGTTGCTGGTTCCAATGGTGGGGATAAAGTGACTGCAGCTCTTTTCTTCGAGTCAGAAGAACTATTGCATTGTGAAATGTATGCCTCCAGATGAAATAGAGTACCTCTCTGAGTACCCTTCGCAAGCACCATAGCTCTTCTAGTCATCTTGCATCCTTCTTTCAAGAGGACAACTTGCACACCTGCATCATTCAATTTACTTACAAAAAGCAAGTTTCATGCCAATCCTAGGATGTGCATAAGCCCAAAGATCCCCTTCACTCATCCATTAGGGAATTCGATTGTGACTATTCCATAGCCAACTATCTTTAGATGAGAATCATCACCCAGGTACACTCTTCCACCATCAAACTCTTCATACTTTGTAAACCAGTATTGATGTGATGTCATGTGGAAAGAGGCACTAGAATCAATTAGTCACACATCATCAGATGCATGGGTGGCCAAGGCTACAATGAAGGCATCACCTTTGTCTTACGACTTGTCAGAATCTAAATCTGGGACATTCTTCTTCTTCTCCTCCTCCTTGCATTCCTTTCGGAAATGCCCAATTTTCCCACAATTCCAACACAGTGCCTTGGACTTTCTAGGAAATTTGGATCTCCCATGGGATTTGGATCTACCCTTCTTAGCTTTCTTGTCTTTCTTTTTCCCTTTCTCCTTGGGTCTTCCATGAACCACAAGAGCCTCTTTAGCTAACTCAGATAACTTTCTCCACATCTCTTCAGATAATAGCGAAGACACCACTTCATCCATTTTGAAAGTGGATGTGGCACTCCCAATGGCCATAACAAGATGATCCCATGAATCCGGTAAAGAACAAAGCAAGGTCATACACTGATCCTCCTCCTCCATCTTTACACCAACGAATGTCAATTGTGCAACTAACATGTTAAAGGCATTCATATGATTAGAAACCTATCCTCCATCTTCCATCCTCATAGAATATAGCTTCTTCCATAGGAATAACTTGTTTACTAGGGACTTAGCCTGATAAACATCACCAAGTTTCTTCCACAGCTCCTTCGTAGTTTTCTCTTCATGGGCATTTAACAGGATAGAATTAGCCAAACAATGTCTCACAAGACCCTTGGTTTTACGATCTTTGAGATCCCAATCATCTTGTGACATTGCCACTAGTTTTACACTAGGTATTGTTTCCTAGAGGTCTCTATCAATAAGCATGTCTTCCATTTTGAGTTTCCACAACTCAAAATTGCTGCCATTAAACTTTTCCACCTCTATTCTTCTAGATGTGCCTACCATCTCCTTCCTACAATAAGATTACAGAATACTCTGCACAGACTCCCACTCAATCTAAGATTAGTAAAAAAAAACCCTACCTAGTAGCTAGGACCAAAACTGGCTAGGCTCTGATACCAATTGAAAGGAAGCTAGGTGTGCAGAAATCACTTCCTAAACTAATCTAATGAGGGGAGAGGTATGCAAATTCATTTTAACCCTTACAATTGCAGCAATATTAAACTTATTGTTACCTAAATTTCACTGTAGCTCATTTAGGTAGAGCTTTGATTAAAAACATAAAAGGTACATTTCATCTAATCTTTCCTACATTACATTCAAGTGCATAAATGAAATGATTTAGAAATTATGTTTATAAAATTACTGCATTTATCCAAGTGCATGTAATATAAGAAAGATTTACAAAAATCTTTTTTGAACAAAGAAATAATCTTTATTGAATGTAAAATGTACATTATCTCACACAAGCCGTGAGATTATCTTTTCTTATTCAATGGAATTGAAGAAAAATATGTACATGAATAAGTAAATAGAAATAAATGTGCATATAAGGTTAGAGTCCAGTCATTACGTGAGAATGAATGGTTTTGATGTGTCGTCTTGCTATTCCCTCGAGTTGTTTCTATCTTTCCAAACTCCATGTTGTTCCTAGTTCCTGCATTTGAAAAAAATAGTGATGTTAGAGCAATGCTCTAAGAAATGAAAGGTCCCAAACCTTACATGAACAAATACCTATGCATGTACAAACTGATCTCCAAATGTATTAATTAAGCAATGCATACCTTAGATGTCCTAGACAACAATCAAGTTATCAAACACATCCAAAATATGCATTTATTTTCTAACAAGTTTCCTTCATGTGCAGATATAGGTGTAATTATGTTTCTAATTGATTCATCAAATTACATTGTGAGTCAAGAAAATGTGGCTCCCACAAGGGTTGAGCCCAGCTCATAGTCATTATAGAGCATTTCATGTGTATTCATCGGATGCAAGGAGGACAGAGTGCATAAAGAGAGTCAATGTCATGCAGAGCAGCATAAGAAATAGTTCATCATAAGATATCATATGATACGGTCATCATTCAAAGATGATAAGCATGACTATAAGAATAGTAATACATCTCAGAAGACTCTCACCAAGCATTCCAAAGGAGTTTACCATCATAAAATGCACTACCATATCATAAATCCTTATACATCTACCTACAGAGGTGTCATCAAAAGACAGTCTTATAGACTGTGTGAAAAGAGGAGAAGCACTGTAGAGAACCAAATGATGAAGATAGTCATTCTAAAGGGACATCACTATCCTTGTCAAAAGGTAGTCATCTCTATCAATGAACAAGTCATATTCATTTTTTTGAAAGGTAGATCAGTCCATTAGAAAACAATGTGAAGATAAAGGCACTATACAGTCATATAATGCATACCACATAGGTTTGATAATAAGGCATTGGTCTAAGCTATGGTCATCTACATAGATCTCAATGATGGTTGATGCCAATAGAAGTATAGAGATAGAAGATGATGAAAAAGAGTCTTGAGAGCTACAGGACAGTGTACAGGAGGATGAAAGACAACATTTTCACTATTATAGTCAGTATCAGATGCAAGAAAGATAATTATATAGTTTGGCATTTTCTTCCAATGCTCAGGGACTGGCATTCTTAAATGACATCAATGAGGAAGATTGTTACAAAGATGTCAAAAGGTAGAGTCCTCAAATAAGAACCTTGCAAGGGTTTGAATGCTCATAAATCAACATAATATCTCCAAGTCACCCTACATGGTTGTAATACTACAAGGACACATTCATTGTCAAGATAAGAAGGTGCCATCATAGAATGGAACAACATCATCAAGAGGTATAGTTGAACAAGAACAAGGTCAATGTATGAGGATAATCATAAATAGCCAGGACAGTCATAGAGGGCTATAACATCAAAACATGGAGAACTAATACTGTCAAGTGTCTAGAATGAAAGAAATAGCAGTAAAATGTCATGAAAGATTGGCACACAGAGAAAGATGCTTGCCTAGAATCTCTATAGCTTTGTCTGTTTTGAATAGCCACAGGAACATTTTAAACTACTACAAAAGCATATACTAGAAATAATGCCAAGTTCATGAATTCTACAACAGAATATGTTCAAAATGAATAAAATATAGAGATTCGGCAATAGAAAAGGAAGTTAAGAGAAAAAATATCTGTAAGTCATCCATGGAAGCTTCAAACCTTGTATTCAATGAGCAACAAAATATAGGTGTTATTTAATGAGAATGCTATAAACAACATACAGGTGTGACTGTCAGAGTGCCCAGATAGGAGTATATGCTCATAATAAATAGAAATATAGAGATTCATATTTGCAGAGCAGTATTACCAATTATTTTTCATGGCCATTCAGAATAGAATGAGGGTTTTTGTTTTTCTTAAAACCCTAAGTCAAAAATTAGAAAAGAAAAACTCACCGTATTTCATCATTTCTAGAGAAAGTAATAGGGTCTTCAATCATTTTTAGAAGCTTTGACAACTATCTTTCTCCATGGCCAAGGGTAGATATAAAACCCTAATGAAAATGAGTTTTGTTTTCACTACCTTTGACAGTAAAAGCTATATTCAGGAAAATGTCATGCACAGAAGAGACTTCAAATACAGTTTTATTTTCTATAGCTTTTCCTGTCAAATACAGTTTTATCTACATGAAGTATCAGTTTTCCATCATAGCCATGACAGAAAAATGATAGCATTCAGTATATATAGTAATGAAAAGCAGTAGGAATAATGGAGATTTGCAATTTTGCTTTAAAAAAAAAGATGAGTTTATCAAGATTACCTTCAGCTTCAGAAGCCCTTGCAACAAAAAATAAATGCCCTCGAATTCATCCACAGTAAGCTTAGAGATCAAACCCTCATGGCGGTGAAGAAATGGCATAGAAAAATTTCAAGATTGTAAAATGCAAAATGAGCTTTGAAAAGTTGCTTTTGTGTCTTTAGGGTTTCATAACCCTAGAAGCCCGATGGCTTTCTTGCATTTTTTTTATATATCTTTTAAGATAGCCCGTGGCAAAGACTTCATAATATGTCATGCCTAGGTGAATGCCACGAGGTGTCCATAAGATATTAAGACTCTCTTTGTTAAGTCTTTTGTACTCTTTATTCTAGGAAGAGCACTTCAGTGTTATTTATCATTCTTGTATTTATTTTCCTTGTGTGCATTATGTAATGTAAAACAATAAACCTCAAAATGATGACCTTATGAATCATTTAGGAGTTATTGTTACCTTTTAATGCAAAGGAGAGTAATGGAGTGGGACTTTATTGGCTTTGAAAGCATGTGCTTGGATTATGGAGGAGTTGGCAGACACATGCCAAGAATATAGCTTTTTGTTTTGCCTTGGAGGAGAGGGAGATTGACTAGGTCTTGAGGATAGTTATGGATTGACTTGATTGTTGGAGAGTATCTAGGACTGATTTTGTTACTTTTAGAGTCTGTTAAGGGAAAATTGGATATAAATGAATAATCAATATATCAATAATAATACCCAAAACACAATGAAATAATGAACAAAAGAGATCAATCAAACAATGAACAATACAAAGCAAACCTCCTTTAATTCTCAGCTTCCATTGATCGCCTATCACAAATGATCTTGTCTATGAATATGGCCCTTAGAAGGTGCACTTCCTTTCTATGATTCCAAGATGTTCAAATGGGAATGGCTATGATAGTATCGCCATGAAGATGAGCTTCACAATAACCATAGTAGTGTGTAGTAATGAGTTTGATCTCAAGCAATGAAGGAATTGGTGACAAAGGCGTG
The DNA here is from genome assembly GCA_027924645.1 of Cunninghamia lanceolata. Classification (NCBI taxonomy): domain Eukaryota; kingdom Viridiplantae; phylum Streptophyta; class Pinopsida; order Cupressales; family Cupressaceae; genus Cunninghamia; species Cunninghamia lanceolata. Next base: position 17,588,974 of record BSBN01000524.1, read on the forward strand.
CTATAATTCCTTCAGAGTAACAATATTTAAAGCTTGGATGAATTAAATGCTAGGTAAAATTAGGCAAAACAAATGTGCAAGATCGCAGTTTGGTGCATCTGACATGCAGAACTGTGTATCTGTCATTCTACAATGCATCTAGGATACGAAGCTATGGTATGGAATGGTGCATTTATGAAATGTTGCGGTGCATGTGTTAGAAGTGGTACATTTGCTGAGAAATGGTGCATGTACCTTTTGTTTTGGTGCATATGAATAGGATAGTTAGTTTACTTAACAAAATTGACTCGATTGGCATCGTGTTTGATGCGTCAATCGATAAGCTATCTCTGAGATTGCAGGAATCTAGTCAAGAGATGTAGTGTACTATTTTGATCAATTTGATATGTTAAGTTAGTTGATATGATTCTATAGATATGTTGAGCATGGTACTTGCAGCTTTAGGTTGATGCCTTGCTTTGCATGCTTGTAGGAGTACATACAAGATACACTGATGTTGAGGGAGTAGTTTCCCATGCCGATGCTACAGTTCCACATGCTAACAGAGATAGATTGAGAGGCGCTCAATACGATGGGATTGGATTATGTGTGCTTTATGCCCGAGGTTCGAGTGAACTATGGCTTACTGACTACAGTAGTGGAGAGGTTTCACAGTAAGGATGAGACCTTTCACTTCCCAACTAGTGAGATGACAGTGACTCTGGAGGATGTATATAGGATACTTCACTTGCCAATTCAGGGAGAGCTTGTGGAGTATGATCCATAGTGGGATGTAGGACTCACAGAGTGCAGGCGGGTATTTGATGACCCCGAGCTAGACTGTCAGGTTATCTCCTTGCAGGATATACACAATTACTATGACTATTTCCCTGGGATAGTTGCAGGATTGATCGGAGGTGTTGTATGCCCCAATAGGAGATCGCATGGGTTCCCGATTGGATGGGGATAGATTATGGAGAGGATGATCTTAGAGGGTACCTGCTATGCTTGGGGTGTCTGCATTTTGGCACACCTATACCACGATATGCATCAGGTGGTATACCACAGGGGTGCTAGTTTATCAACAGGTGTCTCACTGTTACAGTTTTGGTTGTGGGAGCATATCGCCATTACCAGACTGATATGTGTGTTTCAGAGGTAGAGGGGAGAGCCTTACAGCTATGGATACGTAGGAGTGATTTCCCAAGATAGACTAGGGAAGCTAGAGTAATAGAGGCATGCACTGGAGGGGGTAGATGTGGTCGTCTGGCGACCATATCTAGACTGTGAGCCTTGGGATGACGAGGTGGATGAGCTGCCATACTACTATCAGACTTGGTGGCTTATAGGTAGGACATGGTTCATCTTGGAGAGATGGATTGTCAACCAAGTTCAGAGGCAGTTCGGGAGGAGATAGGGTATGCCACAGGGGCAAGCTCTATTTGCACGGACACATGCAGAGAGGTTTATATGGGACCCAATGGCATCCTATGAGGAGGCAGTGGCAGAGTTTTGACATATTCCTTATACTGCATGGCTGATGAGGGAAGAGATTGCAGATGCAGGGATGACACAAGACTACAAGGAGTGGTTCGCAAAGCATCCATTTCTGAGATACTCAGGGCCTGGAGAGTTGGTTCCTCGCATAGATGAGGCAGATTTAGATGATGAGCGTAGGGTTGGTAGGAGGAGGAGGAGGAGGAGGAGGAGAGGAGGATGGAGAGATGGAGGAGATGGGGAGATGGGGGAGATGGCGAAGGAGGTGGAGGAGATGGCAGAGGAGAGGGTGGAGGTGGGGGAGATGAGGGAGATGGAGGCAGACTCAAGTAGAGGAGGAGAGTTGGGGAGGGATCCTCTCACACTCAGTAGGTAGTGCAACTGCTAGTTGCACACTAGGGATAGATGCTGCCACCACAACAGGTGGTGCAGCAACATGTACCTCAGCTGCAGGGGCAGGGATAGGCCTCCCAAGATCCAACACAACCAGATATCCAGGGGAGAGCCATTACCATGCTGAGAGGATAGGTTCAACAGCTACTGGCACAACTTAGGATGGTTGAGGCTCGGTGAGAGACAGATGCAGGTGTTATCTCCAGGCTCACTAGAGAGCAAGATATAGCGAAGGTGAGGATATGGGCCATCCGACTAGAGAGGGACACAGTAGTGGTAGCCCTAGGTATAGACGCTACTAGCAATTTTTTGGTTGGACAAGTGCAGTAGGCACAGCCATAGCTAGCATAGACACAGGTACAGTTGGCATAGGTGCAGGGATAGATAGCGTAGGTACAGGGTGAGCTTACCATAGTGCAGGCTCAGACACAGTACTACCAGGGATTATGTCATGGTGTTGTTCCAGTTGATTAGAGGGCTCTGAGCTATAGGAGCCAATCCATGTCTTCGCAAAGAGCAGGTGGTTCGCGGTCGAGAGCCTCTGTGATGGGCCCGCAGCAGTCTAGGGCTAGCAGAGGAGGGGATATAGAGGACACTACTGGGAGTAGCAGTTCACAGCAGCAGGATTAGCAGACACTTGCATAGATTTTGGCTCCTATGTATATACTTTTTGATGGCTCAGATAGCCAGACACGTATATGTACCTCTTTTGTATTTTGGGACATGTATCATTATCCTTGAGATATGTACATTGTATATGACATTGACTCAGAGATGGACCTTTTGATATTGTACATTTGGACATGTTTTATATGATATTTATATGATGATGCAGCTATTTGATGCTCTCTATACTTATGTGTTATGGATGCATTTCTACTATATGATTGTACTCATGTGATGTATATTTTGGCTATGTCTATATGATGTTTATCTAATGCAGATTTAGATGTGTTTACTTGATGTGCCCCTAATGTGTGAATGCAAATGGTATCTATATGATTATGTAGTTTATGTGATGCACTTATCTATGTTTTTGATTTTTTCCTGTTGACACTATGTGATGATTACAAAAATGTATATGGATGACCCGATGCACTTATTATGTATGCAACTGATTTAATCATGTAAATGACTATCTCATGTGATATGATATGCAACTATATGCTATGTTTTTGTGATGTCCAAATGTACTCAATCGACACAAAAATGACATAATGGTAGATAGAAGATTTGATTGAAAGAATGACTCGATAGAAAGACTCACAAGCTGCACTTTGTACTGATACTTTGATTTGTTTGGATCTTTTATTGCATGGGATACGGATGCATGGATGTATAATGGATGTATTATGGATGCTTTTCTTTTGACATCTTGACGGTGCAAGTATTTTGAAGTGCTTATTTCACAATTGGGCAATTTTTTTGTGGTACTTTTTCCAAATGTTGTAATTTAATACAAGCATCTAGGTATAATTGAACCGAGATAACCTGAGTATTGCTCACATGGATTTTGACTTAGCAAGTTAATACAAGCATCGAGGTATAATTGAACCAAGATGACCTGAGTATTTCTTGCGTATCAACAGATAAGGATTGCCCCCATTCATGTTAGACCTTTGATGTCCTCGATGATCTTTTGCCGATCATGTCTTTAGACAAGGCTTCACATTACTAAAGTTTAATCCACAAATAGCAAACAAAGAAAATAATAATGCCCCCATCATAGCATCTCTAGCTTTAGGCATCCTCGAGTAGCATAGAAAGACATGATAACAAAAATATGAAGACTTAAAGATGCAACTAATCGAAACAAAACATTCTTGTATTAGATTTGTTTTTCTTGCCATAATTTAGATAGAATCATTTAGAGTGTTTTAGATACTTGCTTGCTTTTCTTTAGATAGGTTGAGGTCTTGCATCAAAATTTATGTTTGAAAGAGGGTTTTGATGTGTGTGCGCCTGGTGAAAGATACCACTATCCTTATTGGTAAGACGGACCCTAAGTATCTGACCTAGTACCTCGAGGGCTCATTGCTAAATGGCCTTGCCTACGTGACAATGCAAAGGCAATGTAGTTCGGGATGAACCCTAATGGACCTAAGACCTAGGCGATGGTGAGCGGTGTGGACTTAGATAGGTAGAAGGACTGGATATGGGATGGATTGGGAAGGTGGAGCCTTGGGGGTGCATTTAATAATGGCCTTGCCTACGTGACAACACAAAGGCAACGTAGCTCATGGACCTTGGACCATGTGGACACTAACGACAGATGACTATGTAAGGATGACACTATGGATAGGGTACTAGATAAAACCTTGGTTGACAAGGCAACAAAAGAGATAGAGTATCAAGCCATGATAGTTTATTGTTAGGATTTTATTATGGAACAGATATGAATCGAATGGGACATGAGTGAAGGAAGAATGGACACAAGGCGATTAGTTTCCCAAAGATGGAGGAAGTGGTTTACCACAAGTAACGCCTGTTTACTAGGTTTTCATCACTTGATTTTAGTTGAAGGAAAGCTAGAAAGTATGCATGACGCCTATTTTCCAGGTTTTCATCATGATACCTATCCAAGGCACCTGTTTTCCAGGTTTTCACCAAAGGACGATGTTTTTTTCTTTTTTTTGTATTTTTTGATATTTTGATTTTTTTGTATTTTATGCCCCCCTTACATTGGGGTTCTCTTAGGTATACAACCAGTGAAGATGCATGCTGTTGATTGGGTCATCAAATAGCTCACCTTCTGATGTTGCTAACTGATATGCCCCTGATCCATAAGAAGCTACGATCACATAAGGCACAAGCCAGTTGGGTTCAAACTTGCCTTTCTTTTCCCGATCCTGTTGATTAAGAGGTTTCTCCTTAAGTACTAGATCTCCAACTTTAAAGACTCTTGGGCGGATTCTATGGTTGTATCTTTGTGACATCATTTACTGGTATGCTTTCAGATGGTCAAAGGCTTTCTGTCTCTTTTCCTCTAGCAACTCTAGTTCTTGCAATCTGGAAAATCTATACTCTTCATGTGTTATGAGACCTTTTAACGACACACTGAGAGATGGTAACTTGACCTTGATGGGGAGGATAGCTTTTGAGCCATATACAAGGGCATAAGGGGTAGCACCTGTGGGAGTGCATATACTAGTTCTGTAGGCCTACGGAGCAGGATTGAGTTGTATGTGCCCATCACAGCAAGCATCATTGATTGTCTTCTTGAGGAGTTTTAAGATGGTCTTGTTGGATGCTTCTGCTTGGCCATTTCCTTGGGGGTAATAGGGTGTGGAGAAATGGTGTTGGATTTTGAATCGGTCATAGAGTTCTTGGACATCCTAGTTTTTGAAGGGTCTTCCATTATCCATGATAATGGATGAAGGAATTCTGTATCTGCATATGAGATAATTAAGGATGAATGAGGAGATTAGTTTACCTATGACGATGGTGAGGGGGATGGATTCAATCCACTTGGTAAAGTACTCAGTGGCGGTTATTATGAATTTGTGGCCATTAGATGATCGAGGATGGATTTTTTCCACAAGGTCAAGTCCCCATTAACAAAAGGGCCAAGGTGTCGTTAAAGATCTCAACTCTTGAGTTGGTGCATGTATCAGGTTCCCATGTATCTGGCACTGCTTGCACTTCTTCACAAATTGATATGAATCCATTTCCATGTTTGGCCAATAGTAACACAAACGTATGAGTTTCTTAGCTAAGGAAGGACCACTAGAATGTGTTCTATAGATCCCTTCATGTACGTCTTGTAAGGTGGTTTGGGATTCTTTTTGTTCTAAATAATGGAGTAAAGTACCATCTAGACCACGTCGGTATAGGGTGTCGGCAATAACGGTATATCGAGAGTTTTGGTGTATTAAGGTTCATCGTTGGATTGAAGATAAGTCAGGTGTGAGGGTGTTGTCCTTGAGGTAAGTGTAAACCTTACCATACCAAGGTGAATTAGATTCAACTAATAGGCATATGGAGTGGGTTTCAGGAAGATCATAAGCTGGTTGCTGAATTGATTCCACTAAGAACTCATACCGTGCCTCATTCTCTGGGATTTCAAGGAGAGAGGTAATGGTTTCCATGGAATCTACTACTTTGTTTTCAATGCGAGGTATCTACTCAAAAGAGATGATCACAAAGTATTCCTTAAAGTCCTTGACCATCCATTTGTATGGGACAAGCTTCTCATCTTTGGTTTGGTAATCGTCATTGACCTGATTGATTACTAGTTGAGAATCACCATAGACATGTAGCTCTTTGATTTTCCACTTTGTTTCCATTTTGAGGCCAATGACCAAGGCTTCATATTCTGCTATGTTGTTGGTGCATGGGAATAAAAGATGATAGGACTTTGGTATGGTGTCACCATGAGGATTCACAAATAAGATTCCTACCCTCTATCCATGGTTTGTGTAGGACCCATCAAAGTAGAGTTTCCAAGAATGTGTTGATATATTGAATAAGGATTCATCTAGAAACTCAAATTGCATTCATGTGGTGTCTTGTAGTGTTGCATCTGCTAACTGATCTGCAATGACTTGCCCTTTGATAGCCTTTTTGTCTACATACTTAATGTCATATTCACTTCGGAGCATTACCCATTTGGCTAGGCGACCTATTGGAGCTGCTTTGCTTAGTAGGTACTTCAGTGGATCTATTTTTGCAATAAGTTTGACTGGATGTGCTAGCAGAGTTTTTGGGAAGCAAAAACTACCACAAGACATGATCTTTCTATCTAAGAGTATTGGAACTCAAAGCCCACCAATGTGCGACTGATGTAGTAGACGGCTCTTTATTTAATTTCATAATCTTGTTGTGCTAGAAGGGCCTTAAGAGTTGTTGGTGTAGCAGATATGTATAGTAACAATGGCTTCCCTTGGATAGGAGGCATGAGAATGGGTGGATTCATAAGATACTCTTTCAGGTTTTTGAATGCCTCTTCACATTTCTCATCCCACTTAAATGGAATGTTCTTATGTAGGAGATGACTAAAGGGTTGACACTTGTCTGCCAGTTGTGATATGAACCTACAAATTGCTTGTAGCTTACCCTGGAGAGATCTTAGTTGAGTAATATTCTTGGGTTGTGGCATGTCCATAATAGCCTTGACTTTTGTGGGGTCTACCTCTATTCCATTTGCCGATACAATGAAACCTAAGAGCTTGCCTAAGGTGACTCCAAACACACATTTCTTTGGGTTCAACCTAACTTTGAATTGTTCTAGTCTCTGAAAGACTTTCTCTAACACATCCAGGTGCGATTCTCTTGTGAGTGACTTTGTAAGGATATCATCTACATAATCTTCCATTGTGACGTGCATCATATCATGGAATATAGTGGTCATAACACGTTGATATGTGCCTCCTGCATTCTTTAGTCCAAATGACATGACATTCTAGCAGAAAGTGCCCCATGGACAAGTAAAATTTGTCTTATGCTGGTCTTCTAGTGCTATCCTGATCTAATTGTATCCCAAGAAGCCATCCATGAGAGATAACATGGTATGCCTTATTGTTAAGTCGACTATGATATCTATATTTGGCAATGAAAAATCATCCTTGCAGCAAACTTTATTTAGATCTCTAAAATCATTGCATAGTCTAAATCGGCCATCAGGTTCAGATACTGGTACTATGTTGGAGACCCATTCCGGATAGTCTATAGCCCTGATGAACCCTACATCTAGTAGTTTCTAGAGTTCTTCTTTTACTAGCAGTACAATGTGTGGATGCATCTTTCTAAGCTTTTGTTTCACTAGTTTCACTTCTAGATCTAGTGGAAGATGATGTAGAATCAAATCTGGATCTAACCTCGGCATATCTGCGTATAACCAAGAAAAATTGAATGTTTTTTCTTGAAGAATGGTACAAACTTAGTCTTTTCTGGTGGGGTTAGAGACTTAGCAAAGTGAATGATCTTAGGTTGTTCCTCTGTTCCAAAGTTAACAAGTTCTGTAGGTTCCACAACAATCTAAGACTTCTCCTGGTGCATGTCATTGGGGAGAGTGTCAAGCCATCCATTGTCAGGTGCCATAGTTGGGTTTTCACCATCGGATGCATGCTTTCTTTTTACTATTTTGGGATCTGACACTGCCGCAGAGCAGTTTTCACCGTCAGATCTAGTTTTTATTTTGATACTTTTGTCACTAGAAGGCTTAGTACCCTCTCTAAAATATGCCATAGTATTAAGTTCAATTGCAAAGCCAACTTTATGGTCTCCTTTAGGTAGGTGGTCCCTACATTCCATGTAGACAATATAGGCATCATGGTTTTGGAACATATCTAGTTGCGAGGTTCCTTGTAGATCCCAGTCAATAAGCTTAGGATGCACAAGGGGGAGGGAATCAGAGGATAGATTAGATTTTTTGATAGTTTGAATGGATATGCTAGGAGTATTGGTAAGGAGAGTGTTTGGGGTGGTACTTTCCTCCAAATTGTTTATTGCGATAGAACTCAAACCTTCCTCGAAAGTTGTATTCTTAGGGATAGGCAAATCACACTCTAAAGTCTATGAGGTAGCGTTTGTCCCTCACGGTAGGGGCTATAATTTTGAATGGTGTCAACCACTTTGTTCTCATAGGAATGCTCTATCAGCTCATCCCACTCATACTCATTTGAATCTGTGTCACTGTCCTCTTGAAGGGTATGGATCATTTCCACAAGACAAGCATTTGATTTTGCTTTGCCCTTATCTTTATATCCTAGACCTTTTGTAGTTCTAGCCAATGAGGATGAAGAGGGTTGAATGGGTTCTATAATTCCTTCTTTTCTTAGGCCAATGGGGCCTTGTCCTTCATAACCCATTCTTTGTAGGATAGACTCACCTCACCCATAGATTTCCTTTGGGAGCTTAGGTGGTTCTTGTTGTATGTTCTCTTCTTCCTAAATGTATAGCCATTGTAAGACATCTCTTCCCTCTGTTTCATCTGATAGGGTCCCCCATTTTACAAAGGGAGCTATGGGATGTGTAGGAGGAGTAGATGGCTTTGGAAAATGCTTGGGTCACCCGAAGGATGTAGGAGATAGAGGTAATTTGGCCAAGTTGAGGCTATGCTCGATGGAGTATTCCCCTACTCCTGTTTCTTTGATGGTAATTTTCTGCTCTTTGGGCTTGGATGAGGAAGCTTCAGAGGTAGAATCATACTGTCGGGTAGGGGATGTAGATGCTCTATTGTTGGGTATGATGCAATTAAGTTTTGAAAGGATAGAGTTGCAATGCTGAAAGGGGTTGGGGTCACCTTGGATGGTGACGTGCTTACCGTTATGAGGGAATTCTATGCATTGGTGATAGGTAGAAGGCACACCTTTCATGGCATGAATCCATGGTCTACCTAGAAGAATATTATAGGCTAGCTCCCTATCTAGGAGTTGGCACACAACGTCTTTTATCACCGGTCCCACTTGTATGGGTAATACCATTGTTCCTTTGGTAGTTCTCTCCTCTTCATCATAGGCTTTGATAGTAATCTTTGTCCTTGGATCGACTACATTTTTAGAGAATCCCAATGTAAGGACTAGCTTGAGCGTGCAAATATTTAAACTGGCTCCCCCATCAATGAGAACCCTCTTGATGCGGTGCTTATGGATGAAGGTGACAATATGTAAGGGGGTGTTATGAGGTTGAGACAATGAGAGGTCATCTTGTTCGGTAAATGATATGGTACTTGAGGAGCTCAGATTACCTACCATGGGTTGAAACTTCTCTTGGGCCAAGTTCGTGGCTACAGTGGTTTCCAGTAAGGTTTTATCAAGAATCTCCTTGTGGGAAGGAGATCGACACAACAACTCTAAGATAGAAATGTGGGCAGGAGTCTTCCATAGTTGGTCTATGACACTATACTGATGGGAGTTGGACTAAGAAGGTGATGAACTTGGAGGGAGGGTATTCAATGTGACCTTACCACTGCGGGTGATGATACTGCAATCAGTTTTGTTGGGTCCTGATCGTTGGTTAGACATAACCACATTGATTTGTGGGACATGCTCTGATATGCAATTGATGGTATAATCTAATGGCACACTTGCGTAATTAGGATTACTATTCCCATTATTCTAATTTTACCTATTGCAGTTGTTGTTGTTGCCGTTGGTGTTGTTGTTGTTGTTGTCGTTGTTATACAGCCTGTCGTAATTGAGAAGTGGATCTTTGTAAACCACATGTGTCTCATTAGAAGTATGTTGTTGAGAACCTCCTTGATTTTGATCAAGTATATCTTGAATAACATGTTTGAGATGGATACAATTGTTGGTTGTATATCCTCTTCCTCTATAATACTCACAAAAGTCAGTGTCTTTCTAATAGTGAGGTTTTATTTGAGGTTCATAATCACTTGTTGGTGGTAGAGTGATTTCATTGTTGGCCAATAGCTTCCTTAATACGGATTCTTGGGACTCACCCAGCGATGTGAACTTTCACCTTGGGTTTGAGTTGAACCATGGTGTTGGCTCCCGAGAGAATGTTATTTTGGGCGTAACATTGCTTGCCTCTCCTTTGAGAGTGAATATTGGTTGTTATTTGGGAGCCGCCACCTTGGCATCAACTACTCCATCATTAATGACATTTTTATTCTTAGTCCAAAACTTTGATTTGTCGGTCATGTAGTTGGAGGTAGGTGTGTCCTTGTATAACTTGATTTGTCCTTTGGCGATCATAGCTTTCTTGATGAACAATCCCATTTCAATGACCTTTGAAAATGAGGTAGGGCATTGAATTTGTATTTGGTAGATTAGATCGGAGTTGAGGTTGTGGACAAACATCTCCATTAATTGCTTCTCAGGTACATCATATGATCATTTGCTTTCTAGTTGTCTCCATCTTTGTAGGAAGGAGGCAAATGATTCGCCATTCTTTTGCTTGGTATTGCATAGGTCAAGCATGGAGACTTCATGTTCAATATTGTACGAGAAGGGCGTGATGAATTTGTTGACTAACTCATCAAAAGTCTAGATGCCCAGTCGAAGCCATGAGAACCACTCCATGGCTTGACTACCTAGAGATCTAGGCAATAGTCTCTTTAAGAAAGTCTCATTGTGAGCTACTTCCATGCATGCGGTGTTGAATTTCCTAATGTGATCTCTAGGATCTCCTTTTCCTTTGTACTTGAAAAACTTAGGAACTTCGAATCGAAAGAGGAATGGTACCATGTTCAAACTTTTATCAAAGGGGTATGGTGCAATATCTTCAAAGGAGTATGTTTTAGTTTTTATACCCATCTTGAGATCTGTAATTTGTTGCATTAGACCCTCGATTTGTTTCCTCATTTCTTCCATAGGTGTGTTTGGGTCCATGACTTTCTTTCCTTTGTCCTCTCTGGTGTGGTGTTCATGATTATCCTCTACGGTCTCTTTGAGTTTGCTTAGATCAAAATCAGCAAGGAACTTAAGTCCAAGATTTACAAGATGAATAAAATACTTGTGAGGGTCCTCATGGAGCACTTTCTCTAGCAAGCATTGGAATTTCCAATCTTGGAGGTGTCCTTGATAATCTTCGTGAGAGATTTCCTCATGGACACAAGGTGATTGGTTTCCCAAAGATGGAGGAAGCGGTTTATCACAAGTAATGCATGTTTACCAGGTTTTCACCACTTGCTTTTATTTGTACAAAAACCAGAAAGTATGCATGATGCCTGTTTGCCAGGTTTTCATCATGATACCTATCCGAGGCACCTATTTCCCAGGTTTTCACTGAAGGATGATTTTTTTGTATTTTTTGTATTTTTTGATATTTTTTGTATCTCCTGATTTTTTTGTATTTTGTGCGCCCTTGACATTGGGGTTCTCTTAGGTGAAGAACCGGCGAAGATGCATGCCGTTGATTGGGTCATCGAACAACTCACCTTCTGATCTTGCTAACTGATATGCCCCTAATCCATAAGCATCCATGATCACATAAGGGCCAAGCTAGTTGGGCTCAAATTTGCCTTTCTTTTCCCGATCCTATTGATTGCAAGGGTTTTCCTTAAGTACTAGATCTCCAAATTTAAAGACTCTTGGGCAGACTCTGTGGTTGTAGCTTTGTGACATCATTTGTTGGTATGCTTTGAGATGATCAAAGGCTTTCTGTCTCTTTTCCTCTAGAAATTCTAGTTCTTGCAATCTAGAAACTCTATACTCTTTATCTGTTATGAGACCTTTTAATGACACCCTGAGAGATGGTAACTCGACCTCAATGGGGAGGATAGCTTCTGAGCCATAGACAAGGGCCTAAGGGGTAGCACCTGTGGGAGTGTGTATACTAGTCCTGTAGGCCCACACAGCAGGATTGAGTTGGATGTGCCAATCATTGATAACATCATTGACTATCTTCTTGAGGGGTTTCAAGATGGTCTTGTTGGATGCTTCTACTTGGTCGTTGCCTTGGGGGTAATAGGGTGTGGAGAAACGGTGTTGGATTTTGAATCGGTCACAAAGTTCTTGGACATCCTAGTTTTTGAAGGGTCTTCCATTATCCATGACAATGGATGATGGAATTCCATATCTGCATATGAGGTAATTAAGGATGAATAAGGAGATTTGTTTACCTATGATGGTCATGAGGGGAACAGCTTCAATCTACTTGGTAAAGTACTCAGTGGCGGTTATTATGAATTTGTTGTCGTTGGATGAGGGTGGATGGATTTTTAACACAAGGTCAAGTCCCCATTGACAAATGGGCCAAGGTGTCATTACAGGTCTCAACTCTTGAGATGGTGCATGTATCAAGTTCCTATGTATCTAGCACTGCTTGCACTTTTTCACAAATTGATATGAATTTGTTTTCATGTTCAGCCAATAATAACCCAAATGCATGAGTTTCTTAGCTAAGGAAGGACCGCTAGAGTGTGTTCCACAGATCCCTTTGTGTACGTCTTGTAAGGCGGTTTGGAATTCTTCTCGTTTTAAACAATGGAGTAAAGTACCATCTAGACCACATCGGTATAGGGTGTCAGCCATGATGGTATAATGAGAGGTTTGGCGTACAAAGGTTCATTGTTGGTTTGACGATAAGTCAGGTGGGAGGGTATTGTCCTTGAGATAAGAGTAAACATTACCGTACCAAGGTGAATCATATCCAACTAATAGGCATATGGAAAGGGTTTCAGGAAGATCATAAAATGGTTGCTAAATTGATTCCACTAAGAACTCGTATCGTGACTCGTTCTCTGGGATTTTGAGAAGAGAGGCAATGGTTGCCATGGAATCTATTGCTTTATTTTCAATGCGAGGTATCTGCTCAAAAGATATGATCACAAAGTATTCCTTAAAGTCCTTGACCATCCACTTGTATGGGACAAGCTTCTCATCTTTGGTTTGGTAATCGTCATTGACTTGATGGATCACTAATTGAGAATCACCGTAGACATGTAGCTCTTTGATTTTCCATTCTATTGCCATTTTGAGACCAATGACTAAGGTTTCATATTCTTCTATGTTGTTGGTGCATGCGAATAACAAATGGTAAGACTTTTGTATGGTGTCTCCATGAGGAGTTACAAACAAGATTCTTGCCCCTGATCCATGGTTTGTGTAGGACCCATCAAAGTAGAGTTTCCAAGAATGTGTTTATATATTGAATAGGGATTCATCTAGAAATTTAAATTGCAATGGTGTGGTGTCTTGTAGTGGTGCATCTACTAACTGATTAGCAATGACTTGCCCTTTGATAGCCTTTCTGTTTACATACTCAATGTCATATTCACTTAGGAGCATTACCCATTTGGCTAGGTGACCTGTTAGAGTTGCTTTGCTTAGTAGGTATTTCAGTGGATCTATTTTTGCAATAAGTTTGACTGGATGTGCTAGCATATAATGTCAGAGTTTTTAGGAAGTAAAAATTACCGCAAGACATGATCTTTCTATTTGAGAGTATTGCAAACCAAGAGCTATTGGTGTAGCGGATATGTATAGTAATAATGGTTTCCCTTGGATAGTAGGCATGAGAATAGGTGGATTCATAAGATACTCTTTTAGTTTTTCAAATGCCTCTTCGCATTTCTCATCCCACTTAAATGGAATGTTCTTATGTAGGAGATGACTAAAGGGTTGAGAGTTGTCTGCTAGTTGTGATATGAACCTACGGATTGCTTGTAGCTTGCCCTGTAGAGATCTTAGTTGAGTAAGATTCTTGGGTGGTGGCATGTCCATAATAGCCTTGACTTTGGCAAGGTCCACCTCTATTCCATTTGCTGATACAATAAAACCTAAGAGCTTACCTAAGGTCACTCCAAACACATATTTCTTTAGGTTCAACCTGACTTTGAATTGTTCTAGTCTCTTAAAGACTTTCTCTAACACATCCAGGTATGATTCTCTTGTGAGTGACTTTGCAAGGATATCATCTACATAATCTTCCATGGTGGCATGCATCATATCATGGAATATAGTGGTCATAGCACGTTGGTATGTGGCCCCCAAATTCTTTAGCACAAATGGCATGACATTCCAGTAGAAAGTGCCCCATAGACAAGTAAAATTTTTCTTAGGTTGGTCTTCTAGTGCTATCTTGATCTGATTTTATCCCTAGAAGCCATCCATGAGAGATAAAATGGTATGCCCTGCTGTTAAGTCGACTATGATATCTATGTTTGGCAACGAAAAATCATCCTTGCAGCAAGCTTTGTTAAGATCTCTACAATCATTGCATAGTATGACTCGGCCATCAAGTTTGGACACTGGTAATATGTTGGAGACCCATTTTGGATAGTCTATAGCTCTGATGAACCCTACATCCAGTAGTTTCTTGAGTTCTTCTTTCACAAGTAGTACAATGTGTGGATGCATCTTTCCAAGCTTTTGTTTCACTGGTTTCACTCTTGGATCTAATGGAAGATGATGTAGAATCAAATCTGGATCTAACCCTAGCATATCTACATATGACCAAGCAAAATTGACTTGCTTTTTCTTGAAGAATGGTACAAACTTAGTCTTTTCTAGTGGGGTTAGAGACTTAGCAAAGTGAATGATCTTAAGTTGTTCCTCTGTTCCAATGTTAATAGGTTCTGTAGGTTCCACTACAATTTAAGACTTCTACTGGTAAATGTCATCAGGGAGAGTGTCAATCCTTCCATTGTCAGGTGCCACAGTTGGGTTTTCACCATTGGATGCATCCTTTCTTTTTACTATTTTGGGATCTAACACTGTCGCGAAGTAGTTTTCACCATCAGATCTAGTTTTTATTTTGATATTTTTGTGATTAGAAGGCTTGGCACTCTCTCTGAAATAAGCCACAGTATTAAGTTCAATGGCAAAGCCAGTTTTATGATCTCCTTTAGGTAGGTGGTCCTTAAGTTCCATGTAGTCAATATAGGCATCATCATTTTGGAACATATCTAGTTGCGGGGTTCCTTGTAGATCCCTGTCAATAAGCTCAGGATGCACAAGGGGGAGGGAGTCGGAGGATAGATCTGATTCATTGATAGTTTGAATGGATATGCTAGGAGTATTGGTAGGGAGAGTGTTCAGGATTGTACTTTCTTCCAAATTTTGTATTGCGATAGAACTCAAACCTTCCTCAAAAGTTGTATTCTCAGGGATAGGCAAATCACACTCCAATGGCCTATGTGGTAGCGTTTGTCCCTCACAGTAGGGGATATAAGTTTGAATGGTGTCAACATCTTTGTCATCATAGGAATACTCTGTCAGCTCATCCCACTCATATTCATTGGAATCTGTGTCACTGTCCTCTTGAAGGGTATGGATCATTTCCATAAGACAAGCATTTGCTTTAGCTTTGCCCTTATCCTTATATCCTAGACCTTTTGTAGTTCTAGCCAATGAGGATGAAGAAGGTTGAATGGGTTCTATAATTCCCTCTTTTCTTAGCCTAATGGGGCATTGTCCTTCATAACCCATTATCTGTAGGATAGACTCACCTCGCCCATAGATTTTCATTGGGAGCTTAGGTGGTTCTTGTTGTGTGCTCTCTTCTTCTTCTGTGTAGAGCCATTATAAGATATCTCTTTCCTCTGTTTCATCTGATAGGGTCCCCTAGTTTACAAAGGGAGCTGTGGGAGGTGTAGGAGGGGCAGATGGCTTTGGAAAATGCTTGGGTCACCTGAAGGATCTAGGAGATAGAGGTAATTTGGCCAAGTTGAGAGTATGCTCGATGGAGTATTCCCCTACTCTAGTTTCTTTGATGGTAATTTTTTCCTCTTTGGGCTTGGATGAGGAAGCTTCAGAGGTATAATCATGTTGTGGGGTAGGGGATGTAGATGCTCTATTGTTGGGTATGATCCAATCAAGTTTTGAAAGGACAGAGTTGTAATGCTAAAAGGGGTCAGGATCACCTTGGATGGTGACCTGCTTGTCGTTATGAGGGAATTTTATGCATTGCTGATAGGTAGAAGGCATATCTTTCATGGCATGAATCCATGGTCTACCTAGGAGAATATTATAGGCTAGCTCCCTATCTAGGACTTGGCACACAACGTCTTTTATCATAGGTCCCACTTGTATGGGTAATACCATTGTTCTTTTGGTAGTTCTCTCCTCTTCATCATAGGCTTTGATAGTAATCTTCTTCCTTGGATCAACTACATTTTTAGAGAACCCCAACGTAAGGACTAACTTGAGTGTGCAAATATTTAAACCAGCTCCCCCATCAATGAGAATCCTCTTGATGCGGTGCTTGTGGATGAAGGCGACAATATGTAAAGGGGTGTTATGAGGTTGAGACAACGAGAGGTCATCTTGTTCGATAAATGATATGGTACTTGAGGAGGTCAGATTACCTACCATGGCTTGAAACCTCTCTTGGGCCAAGTTAGTGGAAACAGTGGTTTCCACTAAGGCTTTATCGAGAATCTCCTCATGGGAAGGAGATAGATGCAACAACTCTAAGATGGAAATGTGGGCAAGAGTATTCCGTAGTTGGTCTATGACACTATACTGATGGGAGTTGGATTGAGAAGGTGATGACCTTGGAGGAATGGTATTTAACGTGACCTTACCACTTCAAATGATGATACTCCAATCAGTTTTGTTGGGCTCTAATTGTTGGTTGGGCGTAACCACATTGATTTGTGGGACATGCTCTGATATGCAATTGATGGTATAATCGAATGGCACACTTGCGTAATTTGCATTACTATTCCCATTATTCTAATTTTTCCTATTGCAATTGTTGCTGTTGTTGTTGTTGTCATTGTTGTTGTTTCCTTTGTTGTTGTTGTTGTTGTCATTGTTGTTGTTTCCTTTGTTGTTGTTTTTTTTGTTGTACAGCATGTCGTGAATGAGAAGTGGATCTTTGTAAGCCACATGCATCTCATTAGAAGTATGTTGTTGAGCACCTCCTTGATTTTGATCAAATATATCTTGAATAACATGTTTGAGATAGATAAAATTGTTGGTTGTATGTCCTCTTCCTCTATGATTCTCACAAAAGTCAGTGTCTTTCCAATAGTGAGGTTTTATTTGAGGTTCATAATCGCTTGTTGGTAGTAGAGAGATTTCATTGTTGGCGAATAGATTCCTTAATACAGATTCTTGGGACTCACCCAGTAGTGTGAACTCTCACCTTGGATTTGAGTTGAACCATGGTCTTGGCTCCTAAGACAATGTTTTGTTGGGCGTAACATTGCTTGCTTCTCCTTCGAGAATGAATATTGGTTGTTGTTTGGGCGCTGCCACCTTGGCATCAACTACTCCATCATTGATGACATTTTTACTCTTAGTCCAAAACTTTGATTTGTTAGTCATGTAGTTGGAGGTAGGTGTGTCCTTGTATAATTTTATTTGTCCCTTACCGATCATAGCTTTCTCGATGAAAAATCCCATTTCAATGACCTTGAAAAATGAGGTAAGGCATTGAAATTATATTTGATAGCTTAGATCAAAGTTGAGGTTGTGGACAAACATCTCCATTAATTGCTTCTCAAGTACACCATAGGAGCATTTTTTTTCTAGTTGTCTCCACCTTTGTAGGAAGGAGGCGAAGGATTCGCCACTCTTTTGCTTGCTATTGTATAGGTCAAGCATGGTGACTTCGTGTTCAATATTGTATGAGAAGTGTGTGATGAATTTGTTGACTAACTCATCAAAAGTCTTGATGCCTAGTGGAAGTCGTGAGAACCACTCCATGGCTTGACTACCTAGAGATCTAGGGAATAGTCTCATTGTGAGCTACTTCCATGCATGCGGTGTTGAATTCCATAATGTGATCTCTAGGGTCCCCTTTCCCTTTGTACTTGTCAAACTTAGGAACTTCAAATTGAAAGGAGAATGGTATCATGTTCAAAGTTTTATCAAAGGGGTACGGTGCAATATCTTCCAAGGAGTATGTTTTAGTGTTTGTATCCATCTTGAGATCCGTCATTTGTTGCGTTAGACCATCAATTTGTTTCCTCATTTCTTCCATAGGTGTGTTGGGGTCCATGACTTTCTTTCCCTTGTCCTCACCAGTGTGATGTTCATGATTATCCTCTACGGTCTCTTTGAGTTTACTTAGATCGAAACCAGCAGGGAGCCTAAGTCCAAGATCTGCAAGATGATAAAAATACTTGTGAGGGTCCTCATGGAGCACTTTCTCTAGCAAGCATTGGAATTTTTGATCTTGGAGGTGTTCCTTGATAATCTTCGTGAGTGATTTCCTCATCACTATTATGAGGGGTGACAATACGGTCAGATGTTTTGGCCATTTCAAGTTGCTTTTGGTATTGAGATCTAGTAAGAATCATGCAAGGTGACGTGGGATGCGGTGGGGTGAAACTAGAGATTTTTGCAAGATGTCGGTGGAGACTGCTGAGAATGGGATACTTATGACAAGATTTGGACAAGGGACTTTCCTGATCAATGATTCCAAGTAAGATGGCTAATACAAGACAATAGCCACTAGTAAGGGTACTCGATACATGTCTTACCGTGTAGGGACTAGTCATGCACCAAGACCACTAGTGAAGTTCTATGACTTACTAGGGTTACTTGAATCTAAAATGATTTGAAAAAGGGGCCTATGCTAATCTGATATGGGATACTTTCACTTTGGACTCGGAAGACCTAATAGAAGGTGAATAAGATGACCAATGAAAGAGAGACTTTAATGAGAAATGGATGGAAAAGTGACTGCAAGGTAAGATCTGATCTCGGAACTTGGAACTATGCTGAAATGGGTACCCAAAAATGATAAAGTTTTCTTCTCAAAAACTGTGGAAGTGCTCACTGTCACGCATGCACCGGAACAGATGCACCACATAAACTGGTAAAAGTGCAAAAAGTTAGCACATAAGAGCAACACTGGTAAATTTCAAATGCATAGCAACAGGTGGTAAAAGCACAATAAGTTAGCACAAATGCACAACAAGTTAGTACAAATGCGTAGCAAAAGAGGATGAATGCACCGCTCTAGTTTTTCAGTGATTTTTTTTCAAGTTTTTGGCAATTTTCTGATGTTTTTGGTATCTTTGGCTACAAGAAGGTCTTTTTGATCTAATTTTCTAAAATTATGGGAAGAAGACACAACAAACATAAAGAATGTTTTTATGGTTTTTTTTTTGTGATTTTTTTACTCTTTTTAGACTAAAAAAGAAAGCAAGTACAATCCTAGGTTTCAAAGGACAGTATAAAATTGAATTCTCACTATCTCTAGTGAAGCATCTTCAGGAGGTGATAATCATCCTTCCCTGCACTGGATTATAGGGTTTTTTTGCCACTAAGACAAAGGTGTTTAATAAAGGCAACCGTTCGAGTGGTTATACATGTGGCAGCACTACTCTCTGTTATGGAGTCTCCCAGCCTGCAAGGGTTGCGCCTTGGAGGGTTTTGGGGGAGGTTGGCTATCGGTATAACACAACTGCACTCATTTTTTGAATCTTTCACTCTAAACACAATTTATTTATAGTGGATTGGTAGGGCTTGGCATCTAGCCTATTACCACATAGGGTCGTTCCTACTTGGATGAATGGTATCCAAGAGTAGGCCCATCTAAAGGAAAGAAAAATGCAAAAATGATATGTCTGGCATTTTGGTCACCCAAGATAGGGGAGAGCATAGACCTGGTATCATTTCCAAAACACAGAATATAGTGGTTCTTTTCCCCTAGTTAAAATGAGAAAAACTAGATGACCTATCTACTTGGGCAAGCACAGAAATTTGTTAGCTTTGAAGTGACAACAAGATAGCAATTGTCCAGTTTTACCTAGATAGCAATGATGTGTTCAGTTTTACCTAGATAGCAGTGATTTATTAACTTTGAAGTGATAACAAGATAGCAATGAGTTGTTAATTTTGAAGGATAGCACTATAGCAATGATTCAATTACCACCTTCCTAGTTAAGACTATGTGAGATTTGTATGAGCATCCATTTACTTTCCCATTAGAAATTGAAGTGTGAGTTAACAAGTGCAACTATATGATTCTAAACCAGTAGCTAGCCTACAAAACAGATCAAAGAGTGTTCCTACAAAAAGGTGTTAGCATTAGCGAAAACTTCAAGGAAACCCTAAAAATTGCTCCCTAGATCAGATGCGTAGCTTTAGAGCTTGAATGCACAGAAATAGAGCTTAGAAGTGCCGTAGTACATATGCACTAAGACAGAGGTCAAAAGTGCAGGAAAATAGTATATATACACCAAACTGACAGGTGCATCGTATCAAACGATAGATGCACCGGAATAGAGTCTGTGTGCACCAAAAGGATATATGCATTGGAACAGATAGCAAATGCATCGAATTGGAGACTGTATGCACCAAAATGATGTATGCGCTAGAACAGATAGTAGATGTGTGTTACAATGTGTCAAATGCACAATTTCTTCCTTTGTACGGCTTTCTAAAACACAAAAACTTAGTTTTTGGGTTAAATTGGGGCACATTCCCATGGTGGACGCCAAAAATGTTAAGGGAAAATTGGATTTAAATGAATAATCAATATAATAATATCAATAATACCCAAAACTCAATGAAATGGTGAACAAAAGAGATTCAATCAAACAATGAACAATACAAATCAAACCTCCTTTAATTTGCAGCTTCCATTGATCGCCTATCTCAAACGATCTTATCTATGAATATGGCCCTTAGAAGGTGCACTTCCTTGCTATGATTCAAAGATGTTCAAATGGGAATGGCTATGATAGTATCGCCATGAAGATGAGCTTCACAACAATGATAGTAGTGTGTAGTAACAAGTTTGATTACAAGCAATGAAGGAATTGGTGCCAAAGGCACCCTGTAATTCCTGCAGAGTAAGTTTACTTAAAGCTTGGATGATTGAAATGAAAGAATAGGGTTGAATTTATAGACTTGGGAGAGAGAAGATCAATTGTATAGAAAGAATGAGAAGATCAATGGTATAGAACAGTTAAGGAACGTGCGCGAATAGAAAGAAGACAAGTGTCACCCAAAAGCTGTTTTATTTGAGTTAACTACTTTCTTTTCTAAAGATAAGACATGTTTTTCATAAATTAGAAAGTTTTTTTCTAATTTAAGAGATATTGATAAAAACAAGGTTGACTAAGTCAATTAACTCAACTTGTGATTTGCTTTTGCATGATTTGAGAGAAATTAAATAATAAATTATTTAATTTTGTGTGCATGGAGAATAAGACTTATTTTTAGAAGATTTGGAAGATATTTGAAGAATTAGAAGATAAGAAAGAAAATTAAATAAATAAATTTATTTAATTGTTGTGCATGATTTTGGAAGAATAAATAAAATATTTGATTATATTTTATTTTAAAGATTGAGAGGATTTAAATAAATTTGATTTATTTATTTAAATTTGGAGGAAGAATTGACTTAATTAAATAATTGAGAATTATTTAATTGTTTGGAAGAAATTAATTAAATAAAAAAAATTTATTTAATTTTGACTTTAGAAGAAGTAATTAAATATTTTGATATTTAATTAACTTAGAGGAATATGAATTGAATAAATAAATTTATTTATATATTTATTGATAGAAAAATTAGAAGGGAATAAATATTAATAATATTTATTTAGACTAAGTCGTGTCATTTTTAGGTGTATACAGAAAGCAAGTACAATCCTAGGTTTCAAAGGACAGTATAAAACCAAATTCTCACTATCTCTAGTGAAGCATCTTTGGGAGGTGATAATCGCCCTTCCCTGCACCAGATTATAGGGGTTTTTGGCCACTAAGACAAAGGTGTTTAATAAAAGGAAACCATTCAAGTGGTTATACATGCGGCAGTACTACTCTCCGTTATGGAGTCTCCTAGTCTGCAAGGGTTGCACCTTGGAGGGTTTTGGGAGAGGTTGGCTGTCGGTATAACACAACTTCACTCATTGATTGCATCTTTCACTCCAAACACAATTTATTTATAGTGGATTGGTAGGGCTTTGTGTCTAGCCTGTTACCACTTAGAGTCATTCCTACTTGGATGAACGGTATCCAAGAGCAGGCCCCTCTAAAGGAAAAACAAATGTGAAAATGATATGTCTGGCACTTTGGTCACCCAAGATAGGGGAGAGCATAGGCTTGGTATCATTCCCAAAACATAGAAGATAGTGGTTCTTTTCCCCTAGTTAAAATGAGAAAAACTAGATGAGCTATCTACTTGGACAAGCACAAAAAATTGTTAACTTTGAAGTGATAACAAGATAGCAATGGTACAATTTTACCCAGATAGCAATGATGTGTTCAATTTTACCCAGATAGTAGTGATTTGTTAACTTTGAAGTGATAACAAAATAGCAATGGTTCAATTTTACCTAGATAACAATGAGTTATTAACTTTGAAGGATAGAAATATAGCAACGATTCAATGATATGCAAGATAGCAATGATTCAATTACCACCTTCCTAGTTAATACTATGTGAGGTTTGCATGAGCATCCACTTTACATTTCGGTTAGAAATCAAAGTGTGATTTAACAAGTGCAACTATATGATTCTAAACCAGTACCTAGCCTACAAAACAGATCAAGAGTGTTCTTACAAAAAGGCATTAGCATTAGAGAAAACTTCAAGAAAACCCTAAAAATCACTACCTAGATCAAATGTGCAACTTTAGAGATTGAATGCACAGAAATACTACTCAGAAGCACTATAGTACATATGCACTAAGATAGAGATCAAAAGTTTAGGAAAATAGTATATATGCGTTGAACTGACAGATGCGTCGTATCAAAGGATAGATGCGCCTGAACAGAGTCTATATGAATAATCAATATATCAATAATAATACCCAAAACTCAATGAAATAATGAACAAAAGAGATCAATCAAACAATGAACAATACAAAGCAAACCTCCTTTAATTCTCAGCTTCCATTGATCGCCTATCACAAATGATCTTGTCTATGAATATGGTCCTCAGAAGGTGCATTTCCTTGCTATGATTCCAAGATGTTCAAATGGGAATGGCTATGATAGTATCACCATGAAGATGAGCTTCACAACAATGATAGTAGTGTGTAGTAACAAGTGTGATCGCAAGCAATGAAGGAATTGGTGCCAAAGGCGCGTTGTAATTCTTGAAGAGTAACAATACTTAAAGCTTGGATGAATTAAATGGAAGAATTGGGTTCAATTTATAGACTTGAAAGAGAGAAGATCAACAGTATAAAAAGAACAAGAAGATCAACAGTTGAGAAACCTTGAGCAATGTGCGTGAATAAGAAGAAGACAAGTGTCACACAGAAGTTGTTTTATTTGAGTTAACTACTTTTTTTTCTAAAGATAAGACATGCTTTTCATAAATTAGAAAGCTTTTTTCTAATTTAAGAGATATTGATAAAAATAAGGTTAATTGAGTCAGTTAACTCAACTTGTGATTTGCTTTTGCATGATTTGAGAAAAATTAAATAATAATTATTTAATTTTGTGTGCATGAAGAAGAAGACTTATTTTTAGAAGATTTGGGAGATATTTGAAGATAGGAAAGCAAATTAAAGAAATAAATTTATTTAATTGTTTGTGCATGCTTTGGAAGAATAAATAAAATATTTGATTGTATTTTATTTTTAGAAACTGAGAGGATTTAAATAAATTTGATTGATTTAATTAAATTTGGAGGAAGAATTGACTTAATTAAATAATTAAAAAAATTTATTTGTTTTGGAAGAATTTAATTAAATAAAGGATTTTATTTAATTATTGACTTTAGAAGAGGTAATTAAATATTTTGATATTTAATTAACTTAGAGGAATATGAATCGAATATATAAATTTGTTTATTTATTTATTGATAGAAGAATTAAACTGGAATAAATATTAAAAATATTTATTTAGACTGAATCGTGTCATTTTTAGGCGTATATAGAGTCCTTTCAGAATTGTTTTCATGAGTCATTATGATTGACTAGGTCATGATGGACTTTTTCCTTCATTGTGAACTCTTGTGGAGGAGATAGAGGCCGTATATTCTAGGCTTTTTGTGGGCATTCGACCCAAGTTTCTTTCTAACTCCTTGTATGGTGGAACCACCTAAATAGTGGTGGATATAGTCACTTATGTGACTCTTTTGTATAGAGTTTTGATTATGCAATTGGGAGAGACCTGTGATTTTGACATCCTTGCTCAAATTTTAGCATCTTTTGTAACTCATTTACTTAATATGAAATATAGTGAATGCCTTAAGTATCATTGATTTGGATTTCTGCCTATTTGTTCCTTTGCATTATTGTGCTTACCAACTGATTGATCAAGTTATCTATGAGGTAATACTTATTTCCTTGTAGCTTTGTCTCAGATTTTATAGCCTTTATGCAGAAATTATACCAATGCAGGTTGCAGATTGTGTCTAAAAGTGTGAAATGCTTTTAAATGTGAAGTTATCCTTCCTTTTGAAAGTCTAAACAGTAGGACCTATTGTGAAATATTTATGCAAAAGTATATAGTAGCAAGTTGTGCAAATATGTTTTCTGTCATTACAGCAAGTGCATGTATTTGTGTTTCATATTCCTTTCAACCAGGTTTATCACCCTTAGAATTTTAGTTTCTAGTTTTAATGCATGTCCTTTCTTACCCTTTTCCTTGTCAAAGCCATAGAATAGTAAGTTTTTAGGTGATATAAAGTTAGGAAGCCGGCCTTCTCCGGAGATTCACTCCAATTTCCAGTGACCCATAGCCATAAGAGTGTTTCCATGTTCCTCTAGAGTACCAATTTATGCAAATTGGTAGGGTGCAACTTCCAGAGATAACACTTATATCAGAGATATTATAGCAGCAAACACAATACAAGAATGTAGACAGAGAGAAGTAGACACAAGATGTATCGTGTGGAAAAAAATTTAGGTGAAAAACCCCGCACTCTAAAACCTGCACAATGTATTATCTGAAACAGTTACAGTTTACAATACACTTGCAATGCAAGTTCTTCCAAGAGTCTTCAAATGTCAATTTTGGACTTATTCTAGTAGCATAACAGTACTTGTAAAAATACTATACAACTACAACTCCAAACTATCAATATATAGAGATTACAAGGCATATTCTGGAAGCATCTTGGGATAGGCATCCACCTTGGCCACATGGCCATTATCCCACATCAAAGGACACTTGTCCTTGTTGTAAATACATGCCTTACATCTGTCATACATGGCAGATTTGACTTTTCCAACATGGAGCGCTCCAAGGCTAAAAATAGACTATGATAGATGCTCTTACGCATCTTATAGTTGTCATAGATTTTCCCAACATAACAACATTTAATGTTGTAAGAGAATCCATCATAAAATGCTAAATATAGCATATCCCTCTTACAACATGTCATAGCCCAACATGGGTACCCAAAGATGCCTTTCCCTCATGCAAAGATACTCACCGACACTTGTCATCACTTGTCATAGGAATCTCCAAACTTTGCTCTTACACATCATAGATTCTATCATATGGAATATCCTCTTCCACATACCACAAGATGTTGACACATGGCATATTAGTGCCACCTCAAATGGGATGCCCAAATCCATGTAGGTTTGACTTGACCATCCAAGTCAAATTCCAAGTAAGATGACATGTCATTGTGCCACCTCAACTAAGTGACCAAACTAAATGTGCAAGTAAATACAATATTAGGCAATAAATAAATATACAATTAAATAAACAATGCTAGGAATTTGCAAAGGTTGAGACACCTTAATTCCCAATAGAAAGGAACTCCTGATTATGGTCTATGGTATCCAAAAGGTAATGAATTTGATTTGAGTGCATACACTGATGCTGACTATGCTGGTTGTGTTGATGATAGAAGAAGTACAAGTGGTGGTGCTTTCTTTCTAGGAAGCAGATTGGTTTCATTGCAAAGAAAGAAGCAAGATTTTGTGTCCTTATCCACTACAGAGATAAAATATATTGCAGCAGCCTCCTACTACACACATGTGTTATGGATGAAGCAAACTCTGAAGGATATCAAGGTATTATATGATGAGCCTATTCTGATTTTGTGTGATAATACAAGTGCTATCAATATTTCCAAGAATCTAGTGATGCATTCTAGAACCAAGAACATAGAAAATAGGTATCACTTTTTGAGAGAGAAAGTTGCAGACAAGGAAGTGAAGTTGGAATATGTCCCAACAAAGGATCAGATTGTAGACATCTTTACAAAGGCCCTTGCAAAAGACATCTTTGAGAATCTTTGATAGAGGTTAAGGGTAATTGCCCCTCCCCCTTCTTGCTAAAGATGCATAGTGGTGCATCTATCTAGGGGGAGTTCATGCCATATATTTAACCTAGACTGATGATGGCTACCTCTCATAGGGAGCAGGTAGTAGTGACTAATGATATGGGGAGCTTGCAAGAAAAAGTTTGCAGATTCATGATCGCTGATAAAAGGGGGAGAATGAGCAGGTACTGGATCCCTTTGTCCTTGATGTCAAAGGGGGAGCATGTGTTTCCATCAATGATAAAGGAGGAGATTGCTGGCCATATGTGTTGTCATTGATGTCAACATAGCATACACTAATTGGAGGTCATACAAGTTACATTCCTAATCAAAAGTAGAGTTGTGTTTGAATCTTGATCAATAAAAATTAGAAGCACTAAGAGAATCAATTGTGTTGCTGATGCTGAGGATGTGTTCCTAATCAATTTGAAGCATGTTGTATGATCCATACTTCTGATCCTAAGTTGTATTTGGTGATGCAAAGAAGACTTGGCCTTCGGAAGAATGTGACAATCCTTATTTTAGAATGTCTACTCTTTGAAGACTGTCTGGAAGATTGCTCCACATTTTCATTATTTTCCTATTGAGATTCTATAGTTTGGAACATAGCTTCACAATGTTATTTTATGTATGCTCCAAGTTTCATGATGTTTTGATCACCAGAAGGGATTTTTTCTGCTAATAGCTTGAAGATAGAGTTGGTTTTGTAAAAGAGTTCTGACGCAGAGCGGGCAATGGAATGGGGAAGGTAGTCTAATACTATTGACTCTTATGGTGATTGAATCTTTGAATCATCAAAAATGTAAAGCCCTCACCAATCGATTCAAAATACTCCTAATGCTATTCAAACACTACTGGCAATCAATTTCAGAGCTCTTCAAAATCCATCGGCTTGTTGTTGAACCTACACACTGAATGAACCTTTGTTGAACTCGTCAGTCTTGTTGAACCCACCGGCTCATTGAACCATTGAACCATTGAACCGGTTCAATGGGTGGTTCAACGATCGCTAACTTTATATATTATTTTTCTGCCGTTCCATGAGAGCTCTTCGAACCAAACACCTGGCGGAACCGTTGAACCTTGATCCTTTTGAACTTGGTTCAATAAAAGGATTTCGGCCTGACTTTACTTACCGGTTGAACTCGATATTCTTTGGCCAACAATATCCTTCCCATCGACATGACTCCTGGTCTTTGTTAAACTAGCGAACCATTGAACCATTAACAATGGTTCAATCACAGGAAACTCAACACTTTAAATTTCACTGATGAAATTTTTTGAAGTCCTTGCGATTTCACAAACCATCTCTCCTACCAATAAAACAAACTTTTACAAGTCATCAACCTAGCACATGCGGATGCTAGGAATTAAACCAGCATGCTGTAATCGATCGATTCTATAACTGCAAAACTCATACAAAATGCAAAAACAAACTCTAAACTAATATGTACAGCCATTCCACTGATTACAGAGTAATCAACCAGTGGAAGGAAAAACCTCATTTCAACTGTCAATCAGAAAATCGACTACACAATGCAATTTGAATGCAAAATAGGATCTTATTTATTGCTCTAAAGATGAATACAAATATCTATTTTCACAGTACAATTCAAATTCACAATCACTGCTCTATCTAACTTCTTTTTTTCTGATCTCCCTCTCTAATCAGTCAGATCTAGACTATTTAACCACTCACAGAGAGTAGTCCTGACAAGATTCCTAGTGGCTGGGAGACAATTCCAGGCAGCTGGGAGACTTAACTAACTAACAAACTAACAACCTGTTTATTACAGATTGACAAGTGTCTAAAAAATAGAAACAACCTAAAAATAGCATGCGTTGGTCAAACAGACCTTATTACATAGTAAATGCATAACAACCTATTAAGACTTTAGGCTTCTAAATAACTTGATGAAGGGGTACCCCTGCACCATACTCCCTGAGAGAAGAAATCTCAAGTCCACTTGAGATGAGAGTTTGAAAATCTGCACCCTGTTTTATGATCTATTCTTCAGTCATCCAAACTGCCTCTGAATCAGGTTTCCCCTGCCAAGCCACCAAGTATTCGATATATTCTTTGTTCCTAGTCTTCTTTACCATTCTGGAGTCTAAAATCTTCTACAATTTTGGTGGATCATGCTTAGGAATATCATCATCTGTTGTATCCTGTAATGTTTCTTGTTCCATATATGCATTATATTTGTATGGAGTTAAATCACATACATTAAAAATAGGTGATAAACCAAGATTAGAAGGAAGTTGGATCTCATAAGAATTCTGTCCACATTTCTTCAAAATCTGACATGGTCCAATCTTCCTCTGCATTAGCTTAGTATGTTTTCCTTTTAGAAGTCTTTCCTTTTTTAGATAAACCCATACCAAATCTCCAACATCAAACTGTACATTTCTCTTCTTTTTATCAGCATATTCTTTATACTTCAAAGTAGTCTGCTGGAGTTGGTTCTTCACTTGATCATGCACCTCTTTTATTGTTGTTGCAAAAGCTTCTCCATCTCCAATAATAGGTGCTCCTATAGGTAGATCTCTTAACTCCAAAAGACCTCTAGGATGCATACCATATACTACCTGAAAAGGTGACTTTCCTGTACTTCTATTGATGGCATCATTATAAGAAAATTCTTCTTGTGGTAGGATTGTATCCCACTTCTCTCCATGATGTCATGTCAAACATCTGAGCAAATTTCCTAACAAACGGTTAACCACTTCAGTCTGTCCATCTGTTTGAGGATGATATGCTGAGGAGAAAGACAAATTTGTGCCATGCTTCTTCCAAAGAGTCCTCCAAAAATGACCAATAAATTTCACATCTCTATCTGACACTATGCTTAATGGCAATCCATGTATCCTTACTATTTCCTTAAAAAACAAATCTGCAACAGATGAAGCATCACAAGTAGTTTTGCAGGGCAAGAAATGTGCCATTTTGCTGAATCTGTCCACTACAACAAAAACACTATCATATCCCTTCCTTGTTCTAGGTAATCCCAACACAAAATCCATGCTTATGCTTTCCCATGGTCTTGAAGGAATGGGCAATGGCTGATATAAACCTGCATTAGTTGATCTTCCTTTTGCTTTCTGACATATCACACATGTCTCCACAAATTTCCTTACATCTGATTGTAACTTAGGCCAATAGTAATGTCTCCTAACAAGATCAAGAGTCTTATCTAGACCAAAATCCCCTGCCATAGCTCCACAATGCTCTTCCTTAATGATGTTCAGCCTCATAGAACACCTTGGAATACACAACTATACACCTTTGAATAGCAATCCATCCTAGATCAGAAATTCAGAGAATTCAGCATGATATTTATCTCTGAAAGAAGTACATACTTGATATATCTCTCCAAAATCTTCATCAGCATCATACATAGTCTTCAAGGAATCAATGCCAACACTTTCCAACTGAATCTAATTTATTGTTAAAGCTCTCCTGCTCAAGGCATTTGCTACCTTATTCTTGACCCCCTTCTTATGCTTTGATGTGAAGGTGAATGCTTGTAAAGTCTCCACCCACTTCATATGCCTGTGATTCAGTTTCTCTTGGCTGTTTATGAAACCAAGGGCCTGATTATCTGTAAACACTATGAATTCCTTTGGCATCAAGTAATGCCTCCATTTTTTGAGTGACTGGACTAGAGCATACATCTCCAAATCATATGATGAATACCTCTTCTTGGCATCATTTAACTTCTCACTAAAAAATGCAATAGGCCTACCCTCTTGACTGAGTACTGCTCCTATTGCCATGTGACTGGCATCACACTCTACTTGAAAAATATTGTTAAAATCAAGAAGTGTAAGGACTAGTTGTTGTGCCACCTTCTTCTTCAATGTTTCAAATGAATCATCTGCTGCCTTTGTCCAAATGAATTTACACTTCTGTCCTCCTTTGATGGTGTCAAGCATGGGTGCACAAATATGACTAAATCCTTTTATAAACTTCCTATAGAAGGTTGCTAACCCATGGAAACTTCTGACATCATTCATAGTCCTAGGAGTTGGCCAAGACAATATGGCACTTACTTTCTCTTGATCCATTTTCAGCTTTCCCTATGAAATGACAAAACCCAAATAGGTGATCTCTTCCTTCATGAACAAACACTTCTCCAAGTTGATCATTAGCTGCTCTTCATGTAATCGTCTGAGAACCAAGTCTATATGTCTGAGATGTTCTTCCTTTGTATTGTTGAAAATCATAATGTCATCTAAATAGACTATGACAAATTTGCCTATGAATTCTCTCAATACCTCATTCATCAGTCTCATAAAAGTACTGGGGGCATTGGACAAACCAAAAGGCATGACTTTCCACTCATACAACCCCTCATTTGTTTTAAATGCTATTTTCCACTCATCTCCTGGCCTAATTCTGATCTAATGATAACCACTCTTCAAATCTATTTTTGTGAAATATTTGGCACCTCCCAAGCAATCAAGTAAATCTTCTATCCTAGGTATTGGAAATCTATACCTGATTGTTATCTTGTTAATGGCCCTGGAATCAGTACAAAGCCTCCAAGTGCCTTCTTTCTTTTGTGCTAGTACAGCTGGTACTGCACATGGGCTTAAACTTTTACCAATCAGACCTGTATCCAACAATTCCTCAATCTGTCTGGCAACTTCTGCATTCTGCTCTGAAGTAAGCTTGTATGCTACCTTGTTTGGAAGTGTAGATCCTAGGATCAGATCTATGCAATGGCTGATATCTCTTACAAGTGGTAGGGATCTTGGCATTCCCTTAGAGATGATGCCTTTGTATTTATCCAACAACTCTTGGACAACAGGATCTATGAACCTCTGTCGCTTCTCTTCCTTGATTTCTTGTTGCTATTCTTTATTTGCTTTTAGACATGGAATTAGGACATATGCAACTGTACCCTCTTCTACCATTTCTTTCATGAACTATTTACCTTCTACCAGCATTACCTTGACTTCTTTCCCCTTTGACTCTACCTCCTTCTCCATCAATGGTAGTAACTCTATCACCTTACCATCCTTGGTGATGGAATATGTATTTCTAACTCCATCATGTTGTGCTTCCAAGTCATATTGCCATGGTCTTCCAAATAGGATATGGCAAGCATCCATCTGAGCTATGTCAAACAATAATCTGTCCTTATATGTTCCAATTTGAAATTCTACCCAAGCCTACTCTTCCACGACTGTTTGCTGACCTTAAGTGAGCCATGAAATCTTATATGGGTGAGGATGTGGCAGTCTTCTAAGCTTCAACTTTTCTACCATTTCAACAGTAACAAAATTTTTAGTAGATCTAGAGTCAATCAAAATTTTACATACCTTTCCTCCTACCTTGCAAGTAGTCCTGAAAAGATATTTTCTTTGTGGGGGCTCTCTGTCAGGCACCTTCATGGTGGTCATTGCTCTTCTAATCATCAAAGATTCTCCTATCTCAAGATATACATAACTATCAGGAGCTCTTACACTTTGCCCAGTGTTTGAGCTTGTCACACTTTGACAGTCAGATTCTTGTATCAGATTTGTTCTTCTTTCTCCCATTAAACTTGATGCTTTCTCTGGACATCTGCTAGCTATATGGCCTTCTTGATTACAATTGTAACATCTGATAGATCCTCTGCCCTGAGATCTTCCTATGTATGGCGATCTTCTGCCCCTAAAGTTTCCTTACTGATTGTAACTTCCTTTTTGAGTTTGACTTTTGTCTCCTTTGCTATTCTCCTGATTGGATTTTCCTCTGCCTCTGAAAGGAATTCTTCCCCCTCTTTGCTATTTTCCTCTTCCGCTATTGTTCTGCTCTTGTCTTCTTTTTAATTTTTCTTCCACTTTTAGTGCCAATTGATAGCACTTCTGAATTGTATCTGGACTATGCATATTTAAATCTTCTTGGATGGCAAGTCTCAATCCATTGAGATATCTTGCTACCCTCTCTTCCTCATTTTCCTTTACTTTTGTCTTGACACATAGTTTCATGAATTCTTCAGTGTATGAACTAACATCTAACTCTTTCTGTTTCAGATTCTGTCTCTTTTTATGTAATTAGATGTTGTAATCCAATGGAACATAGGCTTCCTTCACTAAAGCCACCATCTTTTTCCAAGTAGCAACTCTATTTTTACCTTCCTTCACCCTATCATCTTGGATGAAATTCCACCAAGTCAATGCAGCCTCTTTC
Organism: Cunninghamia lanceolata; assembly: GCA_027924645.1. Lineage (NCBI taxonomy): Eukaryota > Viridiplantae > Streptophyta > Pinopsida > Cupressales > Cupressaceae > Cunninghamia > Cunninghamia lanceolata. The sequence goes on from BSBN01000524.1 coordinate 17,621,575, forward strand.
ATTTTAGACTATGCCATTTTCACTCTTTGATGCTCTGGTATTTCTTCAGTTTCGAAGAAATTGTTCATGGAGTCTATCCACTCCATCACCGAATCAGGATCCATCTTTCCTGTAAATACTAGAAAATCTAGTTTCGCATCCATGGTTCTCCTCTCCATGGATTTGAGGGCATTCAATAAGGGTCTCTGGTCTACAGGAACGTCTACCTCTTCCCGCCTAGGGATTTCCTCTTCATCCCTATCATCTTTTTTACCAGAACCTACTTTGTCCCTCAATTTCTCCAACTCATCTTTCAAAGCCTGATTCTAAGCTTTCACTGCTTTGCTCTTTACAATCTGCTTCTTTACCAGAATAGCCAACTCAGCATTGGTCATCCTTGCTAGGAGCTCTGATGATCCCTCTCCATCTGACATTGTGTCTTCTTATCTTCCTAGAAGATACTCCTTCGCTCTAATACCACTATGACACAGAGCGGGTAGCAGAATGGGGAAGGCAGTCTAATACTGTTGACTATTACGGCGATTGAATCTTTGAATCACCAAAAATGTAGAGCCTCACCAATCGGTTCAAAATACTCCTAACGCTATTCAAATACTAATGGCAATTGATTTTGGATCTCTTCAAAATCTGTCAGCTCATTGTTGAACCTGCACACTGAATGAACCTTTGCTGAACTCGTCAGTCTTGTTGAACCCACCGGCTCGTTGAACCATTGAACCATTGAACCGGTTCAATGGGTGGTTCAACGATCGCTAACTTTATATATTATTTTTCTGTTGTTCCACGAGAGCTCTTCAAACCAAACACCCGGCAGAACCGTTGAACCTTGAACCTTTTGAACTTGGTTCAATCTGTTGGGTGAATATTTTGTCTTCAACTAACTGAAGGCAAAATGGTTATATCAACCACAATACAATGAGATAAATCTCTCCTCTCAGCAAGGGGAGGTTCCCTATCAATTCTTATAACTTTATTTTAAACTAAAGACTAACTTGGGGGTAAGATCATATCATCCATTTCTCTTTTTTCAAAAATGATGTTTACAATATATAATGATTTCAACAAAACTGATACAATGCCAAAGCTATAAGTTACCACAAAATCCATGAAAATGCAAAGTCTTCTGTTACTTTGTTCACCAATGAAAAATAAAATGATTTGAAGTAGAGTGCAGCCCAAAGTCTTCACTATATGCCAAGATGAAATAAATAGATTAAAGATAACAACTTGCAGCACAAAGTCTTCAAGCTATTTCTCATTCACGAACATAACACAATTCTCACAAATGATTTTATAGCTCAAAGTCTATTAAAATCATATTTAGAATACTCTTTAGTCACTTGAAATAACCCTCACTCAATTACTTATCATAGATAATATGATAGCAAAGACATAAGAATAATTCTATCATAAAACAAATCACTCCAAGACAAAGATTGGAAGTCAACTTGCTCTCTTGTATTGATAAATATTTGAAAATTGATTCACACAAATAAGCACAAAGTCTCAACTTGCTTCTCAATTTGGCAGAGTTTTGCTACAATAGATAAAAGATAATATTTACAAAAGAGGCCCTCTTTATTTATAGGGAGAGGCCTTGAGAAAATTTAGGAAAAAACCTAACTACTTTGACTTATTCAAAAATAGGAGTCCTTATTGACTTGGGACTTCCTATATTTTTACATGTAATTACATATGAATAATGTACATGTAAAAATGTCCAAAATTGTTTTGAAAGTACATTTGAAAAATAGAAAATGAACTAAGGAAAAACTGCTTCAATTGTGTTGCCACTTTTCCTCATGTGACCATCATACATAGTGAAAGCCATTTGCATCTCAATGCTATCCGAGTTGAATGTGTTCCTGAAGATCATCTTGGCTCTCACTATGGCATCCCTCACTGTAGTGATTGATTTTGCATGACCAGTTAACTTGGTTTTCAGATTATCCAAAGTTAACTGGTTGTCTAAAATATTGTCCACAGAAGTCATTGAAAATGTTTTATCTTCGAATTCTTTCTGGAACATGTCTTCAAATTCTTGAACCATTTCTTCTGTAGAAAGAAATTGGTTGTCCTGTGATACCAGTTTACAAGGCAACTCCTCCAACTTATGCAAAAGGTTGACATCACTTTGTTCACTGATTTCCTTTGCAGCTTCAAGATCATTGATCAAATTTCTAAGCATACTGCTCCTGTACATCAAAGCCTCCTTTGTTTCTGTATAAGAATCCCTATTAGAGATGGCACCAATTGATATTAGGGTGCTTATTTTCAATTTCCTCATCTCTGCCCATTTATCATGAGTATTCTCTATGCGTTCAATATCTTGAGAAATAGTATCAATGAGGTCATCAAGTTCTGCTCTTATTTTCCTCATTTTATTTGTCTTCTCAGATACGTCTGTGAGCAAAGAGATTCCTTGTGCACGCATCCTATCTAAGTACTCTTCAAGTACTTTCCCTTTGAGATGAGTCCTTTCCGCTTTCAGGATGATGGGGTCTTCTATAGAAATGGCCTCAAGAGTAACTACTTCTGAGTTCAAAGTGATTTTTCTTACCACAGCAGTTAGTTGTTCGACCATTGCCTTGTAGTGATCCTTCATTTCTTTTTCCCTGTCAAACTTCTGGATTAGGATGTCCATGGCTGACTGCATATCATTTTTAGTGCTTTCATGGGTTATTATGCCCAATTCAACTCTAGAAATAGAATAGTCATTCATATCAAAATTTTCAATAGTTGCATCCTGTGGAGGTTTTGTTATCTCCAGAAATTTGTGTTCCTTGTCTTCAAGTACCCTGGAAAGAATCTTTGGTTTCTTCAGGGCCTTAGGCTTCGCAAGTACCACCTTAGTGAAATCAAAGTCATCTAGGGAGATGGCTTGCTTTTTCCTTTTTGGCATGTAATCTAATAACTAAGGTGGGAGCAGAGAAGTACTCACATTGGGATCCATTCCTACTGCTAGTGTTCCCGGAACTGTACTTGTACTGGTAGTAGAAACAATAGGCTGGGTGTTAGTAAAAACCGCACCTGTTACATTTGCACTAGAGACTTGCTCAGTATTCATTAAAAAATGATCAAAAATGGATGCATCCCCAATATCAAAAGATGAAGAAGACAAACTAGGAATAGACCCTAAAGAACGGAGAACATCTTCTACCATGTTTCGAGGATTATCAAAAATTATTTTAGGAGAGGGAGATTAAGAAGAGGGAATATCAATATGGGAAACAGACACATGAGCTACAATAGGTGTATCAAGCAAAGGGGATGAGACTATCATTTCTTGTTGTGTATTTTCCTATGGAGACAAAGCCTCCTCGTCTTGTTGATCTGTAGTCCTATCTTCAACATCCATTTCTTCTGTGGCTGGCTCTTTAGTAGCTGGCTCCTTAGCTTCCATATCTTTTATTTCAGGTTCTTCCTCCACAGCTTTTGATTTCTTCGTCACAAATCTGATCTTAGGCTTATGTGTTTTAGAGGATGAGGGAACATCACTCTTGTTCTTCATTCTGTTTTCCACCTTTTTACAAGTTTGCTCTTGAACTTTAGTTTCTGATCTAGTGAGGAATTCTTTTAGAGTAATTCATTTATCTACCAGCTAGTTATTGGTGTTAGCCAATATGGGCTCAAATCTCTTCCTTAATGAGGTCAACTCCTTTTGGGACCATTGGATTGGAGGGAGAGGAGTATTAGCAATCTGTTCAACATTATATTTGTCATCAACCAATTCCCCATCATCCACAAGATCCTCTAGAATATCAGCAAGTCCTAGATATTCGATCTACTCAAGAGACAATCTGCTATAGTCCAGTTTCCTGACATCTTCCTCTGTTTTTAGATCAACCCAAACATCTTCTACCATGGGTTCATGAAATTGAGTTTTCCTTCTAATTTTATCCTTCACTCCCCTGTAGAAACTTCGGTCTCCTTTTGAATTGCTTCATGGTGACCAGCTGCATCTCTATCTCCATGGCCCTTGCCTTTGCGGCAGTCAATACTGAAAATCTGCCAATTTCAACTAGGAATCTGAAACCAGGCTTCTTGAGTTCCATTTGTTTGTTATGCACGACAATCATTTGTCTGCACAACTCCATTAAGACCAGTTTGTCTGAAGGGAATCTTGGAAGCATATAAGGGTAACCTTGGAAAAAGCCAACCCTCAAGTATGAAAAAGAAGGAAATTGCAAGAACATACACCCGAAGTCATTTACCACTATCCATGCCTCATCTAAAACTCTTCTCTGTTCTAGTTGGGGATCAAAAAGACACAAGAATACAGCAAAGAATGCATCATTCACTCTTCTAAAATGGTGAATTGAGCCTTTCAATGTCAACTGGGAATAGTATTGGTATACAGGAACTGCCCTCCTATCCCCTTCTGATGTTAATCCTGGAAAAATCCTCATAGAGGCTGCAAAGTACACCAGATAGGAAGTCATGTAAAACTTGGAGGTAGTGGATACCTTCGTCAGCTATTCATGTAGAGCATTACTGATTTGTTCTCCCCAGAAAATAGTTTGCTTACCCTAGAGTATGACCTTAATGAAAGGATACATCCATTCATGAAACTATGAAGAAGAAGACAAACCTCTTATCCTGCTAGGGAAAGTAATTAGATCACCAACCTCTTCTACAAAGTCACTTCGAGGGAAACTATGTGACCACCTTGACAAATTTGACCTTGCAGTCTTCAACCATTTATTTTTGATCACTTTCTTCGCTTTTTTTGGATTCTTGTCATATTCCTTCTGTGCTTCAACAAAGTCAAGTTTCAATACCTCTATTGTAGGAGGACACATGAACACCTTATCAATGAACTCAAGATCCAACCTAATTATCACATTACACTAAAGAAATGGGTACACTAAAGAACAAATTCTGTGTTGTGAGTTGCTACTGGGAAAGACGACACCAGATGAATGTTACTTTCAATTATCTTCTTCATCATAGCACTGGGGTTGTTAGACTTGGTTCTCTCTACAAACTCAGCCATATCCACATGACCAATCTCTGTATCTCTAATGTCGTCAACATTAGAAGTGACCGAGGTGATTGGGAAAACACCTTGATATTTGTACTTCATCATTTTTGATTTCTTCAGGGACAACTCAGTCATCTGGATGAGCTATCACCAAGAAGATGCTAATGGAGAATGAAGATCCACAGAAGAAACTGCAGCAAAAAGTCATGATCATGTAATTAGGGAAAATACTGGCAATTTGGGAAAATTGCATGTTGATGATCACGACTATGGAAATGCACTTGAAAAAGGGCTATAGTGCGAGCTAGCCAAAAATCAGAGGAACGCGGGGTCGGAAAATTAAAAATGAAAATTTCCCAGAGTTAGGAAAATCTGGGAGGGTGTTTGCATGGGCGGCAAAATTTGCTGCCCTTGCATATGAGTGAATTTTTTTATGTGCATTGGCAGCAAATTTTGCTGCCCATGCATGTGGTAAAAAAAATAATCTTGGCATCAAAAGTGGTGAAATTTGCCGCTAATGCAGGTAGGAAGGAAATTTACCAGGTTTATGTTAAAGCGGTGAAATTTACCGCTACTGCATGTGATTGAAACTGAAAGATCTTCGTGTAAGGGCGGCGAAATTTGCCGCCCATACACCTCCATACAAAAATCCTTGAAAACACACATAAGCAGCGAATTTCACTGACTTCGTATGTGAGGCTAGGTCGAAGTCTTCGCGATGTTCGATTGGAAAAATTTGCTGACGACGCATATCACTAGTTACAAGGTAACCTAAAGGAGGGACGGCGAAATCCGGTGATACTGCACATGGTAGGAGTTAAGGGATCATTGTGTAATGGCAAATTTTGCTACCCCCACACCTAGATATATGGTAAGTGTTGAAGGACTAGCAACTAAAACAGCTGACACTTGTATGGTGAAGACTTGGGGTATGAAGACTTACCTGTTCTGAAGGCCCTGAAAAACACAAACAATGAACCAAGATCAAAACATACAAAAATGATCACACAATAGAAAAATAACCACATAACAAAGACCCATAACAAAAATCAAACAAAACCCTAGGAAGGAAAACGGAAGCAAGTGAAAGACTTACCTGTAGCGTCAGCGGAAAACCCTAGATGTGATGGTGACGAATTCGATTGAACCTCAAATCGGCGTGATCAATCATTGCGAGGGAAGTCTAGAGATCGGCTAGGCAGAAGGGGAAATGACAAAAAGAACGGCCAAAAGTATATTTAAACTAAAAAGCAGACGTTTAATGAATGGCACGAGTGGCCATTAATGGCACTCTAAGTTGGAGATCCGAAGGATCTTTGCTCGGGCGGCAAAATCGGCCAACCCCGCACAAGTAGCATCAAACATGCAATGGCGGCGAAATTTGCCGACGATGCAAGTATACATTGGAGAAATATGTAATGGCGGCGAAAAGTGCCGCCCTTACATATTTAAAGAAAAACGTATGTAAGAGGGGCAAAATTTGACACTATTACATATGTAACAAAACTTAAAAAGAAACATGTAAGAGTGGCAAAAAATGCCGCCATTACATGTCAAAAACTCAAAAATTTTACTAACTCCTAAAAATGGCTAAAATTGACATTTTAATCAGTTTACGACTTGAACGATCTTTGTGAATATCGAGAAACTAATTCAAGGGAATGTCGTAGACTAGTTTAGAATGTTAAATGACTTCGCACGAGATCAAGGGAATCTTGTCTCGATTTGCGAGCTTAGAGTGTAGATTCACGAAATGGACAAGTTTCGTGGGGGTTGTCTACAAAACCGAGTGTAGCTGATTTTGAGAACAACACAATCAAAGGATTTTGGCCCGACTTTACTTACCGGTCGAACCCGATATTCTTTGGCCGACAATATCCTTCCCATCGACATGACTCCCAGTCTTTGTTGAACTAGCGAACCATTGAACCATTAACAATGGTTCAATCACAAGAAACTCAACACTTTAAATTTTGTTGATGAAATTTGCCGAAGTCCTTGCGATTTCACAAACCATCTCTCCTACCAATAAAACAAACTTTTACAAGTCGTCAACCTAGCACATGCGGATGCTAGGAATTAATCCAGCATGCTGTAATCAATCGATCCTATAACTGCAAAACTCATACAAAATGCAAAAACAAACTCTAAACTAATATGTACAACCATTCCACCGATTACAGAGTAATCAACTGGTGGAATGGAAAAACCTCATTTTGACTGTCAATCAGAAAATTGACTACACAATGCAATTCGAATGCAAAATAGGATCTTCTTTATTGCTCTGAAGATGAATACAGATATTTGTTTTCACAGTACAATTCAAATTCACAATCACTGCTCTGTCTAACTTCTTTTTTTTCTGATCTCCCTCTCTAATTGGTTAGATCTAGACTATTTAACCACTCACAGAGAGTAGTACTAACAAGATTCCTAGCGGCTAGGAGACTTAACTAACTAACAAACTAACAACCTATTTATTATAGATTGACAAGTGTCTAAAAAATAGAAACAACCTAAAAATAGCATGCGTTGGTCAAACAGACCTTATTACATAGTAAATGCATAACAACCTATTAAGACTTTAGGCTTCTAAATAACTTGATGAAGGGGTGCCCCTGCACTAAGTTCCTAGCAAGGTGATGGAATGCTCCACATTCCTCTACAGTTGTAGATGTGGCTATGCAGTTCTAAAGTTGTGTCAAGAAGATAGTAAATGTGTTATTTCCAAAGTTTCAAATCATATTTCCCTCCATTGTGAAAGTTATGTATGATAGAACACTAGTATGTGCTCTGGCAGAATGGTGCAGTGTTGGAGACCCACTGGAATGCTCTACATTCCTTTGGAAGTGAATGATTAACCTTGCAGTTTTGTGAACATGTTCTTCAATGTACATGGGATGCATCTTTTCTATTTCAGGCTTCTTGATGGTCCGCAGCTCAGTTTTTTAATTGACATCTTGGTGTAGTGTGTTCGAGATAACAGATTGTTTGTAGAGTAAATGTTTGAAGTTGTACGGCATAATGCTTTGATGTGTGGTGGTTTTATGATTCATGTAAACTCATCTAGAAAAGTTTCAGGAAGATCATTCTTGTTTCCAGTACTGCACAAGGTTTTCAAGTTGATGTGGTCATTATTCTTCAAGTTTTCATAAGTTTTCCTTAAAGTTATCCTATTTTCAAATGAGCGGAGTGTGCGGAGATAATTCCTTGATGTTTGAAGCTATGAAGGATGTTTTGGACCTGGTTAAGCAAGTGTTGGGGTCCACAAGGCTTGAGTCTTCTGCTAGTTTAATGTGTTGTCCTAATTAGACTTATCTTCTACACATTTCATAGTGTATTGTATGGCCAACTTGTAAATGTATTTTTCATATTGTATCTAGCTGAAAAGTAATATAATCAATGTAATATCATGTATAAATGAGGAATCAAATTGAGTTAGGAAGGTGTGATTGCAATGAGATTGAAAAGGCTCACAAGTAGATAAAAGCAGATTGAATGCATTATTAGTAAGCGACTAAAGGAGAAAAAGCAGAAGTTGTTGATGTTGTCTAGATTTATCTTGAAGACATATTTGAGACAGTGATCAAGTATAGAGTGTGCTTGACTAATCAGATCTTTAGAGGAAAGTGTGAAGAGACAAAAGTGCAATCATCAAATGTGAGCTTCAATGACAGTTTTCAGACAGTAAGAAAAGACTGTTATATTGTAATCCTTTGTATTCTTTTAGGGAGTAGAATCTTCCTTGGGAGTGACCCTAAAACAAAGTTACTTAGGGAGTAGAAGCTTCCTTGCATATAACCCTAAACCAACGTTACTTAGGGAGTAGCATCTTCCTTGGGTTAAAGCCCCTAAAACAAAGTTATTATTTGAGCTTCATATATTGTGAGTTAATCCTCATAGTGGTTTTTCCCTTCTAGGGTTTTCCACGTATATCTGGTGTTATGTGTTGATGTGCATTGTGTTAATCTTTCATGTTCATACTGTGATGCTTAAGTTTTAATCTACTTCAGATAAGTTGAAGTTGTTAAAGTTGAATATTGTTTAGATACTGATTCAGCCCCCCCTCTCAATATCCTTGTGTGTTTAACAAAGTCGACTTCTAGAAACATGGGTGGATGTAATCCTAGGTTGATTTTAATTAGTCGATGTGCACATGTTTAAGAGGAAAGTAATGATGATTACAAAAAGTAATCAAATGTGGATAAATGACGAATTAAATAAATAGGTGAATTTATTTAATTTTTTGGGATGGATGGGAACTATAGTCTTTTAGGACAAATATTTGATTTTTGGACTAAAGTAGAGCAAAGTGGAGTGATAAATGAATTTTGGTGATGAAACAAGATGAGAGAATATTAATTAAATAATTAAAATTAATTTAATTAATATAAATGATAGATGGAATGGAAAATTGTTCAGTTTAGGTTGACAAATGACGTGGATGAGGTTAGAAAGTGATATGACCATTTTCAGGTGTCTACATTTTACCTCTCTTTGATGTGGGATCATAAGAGAGAGGGTTGGCAACATATCAAAGAAAAATAGATTTTAAAATTTTTTCTCTAGTCATCTGATGGGAAGGAAAATGATGGATGAGGTGATGCCCCCTCGAGAGATCGGTGGAAAAAATATAAAATATTTTTTTTGGACTGTGAGAGTCATTGATTGACCCAAGCCACCAGGATCACTTGTAAAACCTAGGATTTACCTTCTACAAGAGAAAAAAGCAAAGAGGATAAATTTACACAATATTGGATGCAATTAATGAATTGGATTAATAAATTGCATGTGAGAACTTGCTTTTCTTTTTGCAAGTTAGAAAACACTAATATGACTTAAGAATAACCTAGGACTAAAATTAGCCCTAAGTCAACTTAATAAAGTGTAATTAAATATTTAATTACACCAAAACCCACCCTTGTTGGAAATATGTCTTGTCATTGATGTCAACACTTAGAGTGAGGTCAGTACTTAGTTTGTGATGAGGATACTTGTGATGATGATATACCAGTATAGTAACAGAGATGCAATGAGATGTAGTGATGATACTAATGTTCATGGTTGGATGTCATGCCTTGATTAGTATCAAGTAAAGTTGTATTGAGCATGATTATGGTTAGCAAAGATGATTTCATGATATGGGAATTAGAAGCATTAAAATGAAAGATGGGAATTAGAAGCTATGCTGAGGATGAGAAGATGTTGTTGATGACCTGTAGCATATTGTTTGCTCTTTCCTGATGATCCTAAGAAATTATGAGTTGCTACATGAAAGCTCTGGTCTCCAGAAGTTGGTGAAGGTGGCTATTGCAAGAAGCTGCCTGGAAGACTTCTTAGTAAAATACTCCGCATTCCTCTGCATTTGAAGGTATGGTCATGTAGTTTAGAGGCTATGTTTAGTATGATGTACAAGTACTAAATCCAAATTTTTAGATCATTTTCTCCTCCGCAGTGAAAAATATGAGAGACAAAGTTCCAATCTATGCTCCAACAGAGTCAAGTGTTGATGAAGATTGTTTGGAATGCTCTGCATTCCTCCGCAAGTGAAGGATTGCTCATGCAACTTTGTGGAAATGTTCATGGATGTTCAATGCACACTACATTGTGGTTTTAGGTGGTTTGGAGGTCCGCAAGTTCAGTTTTCAAATGACAGAAGTGTGACAGTGAGTTCTGGATGCTTGACTATTCCCATATCAGATGATTGAAGGTATGTGACAATAAATCTTTATTGTGTGGAGTTCAAGGAGTGCTTGAATATGTTGTATGGATAAGACTGACTTATCTAGAAGAATTTCATGAAGATCCTGCATGTTTCTAGTACTGCACAAAGTTTTCAAGTCAGGTTATGAAAAATTGTTGTTGTTGAGGTTGGCTGAGGTATATTAGTGATGTGCGCCACAATGTTCTTCTTGTGTGGAGATCAAGGAGCATTTGGATATGATGTATAGGTTCTTCCAACTCACTTGGAAGAAGAACAATCAATGTTTCATCATTCATGTGTACCGCCAAGATTGTAAAGACCGATGTGCTACAAGCTTCATGTGTTCTTGCTTAAGGGTGACCTAATTCAAATTTGTGAAGTGTGTGGATGTTATTGCTTGAAGGATGTTGCTATGAAGAATGTTTAGGACTGGGCTAAGCATGTGTTGGGATCCACAAAGTGCATGTGTCTTCCTGAAGTAGTGTGTAGTTCATGTTAGAACTTGCCCTCTACATGTTTCATACTGTGTGATCTCTGGCCAACTTGTAAAATATAATATTCTTATTGTATTGGCTGACTTGTAATGTAATCAATGTAATGTCATGTATATATTGTAAACCTAGTTATTCTAGGTGACATCAGTATGATTGTGAATATGAGAATGTGAAGAGAAGAATATGAATATTATATGCATTATGATGTGCAACTAGAGGACAAAGAGCATAAGTAATAAGGGTTGTCTTGATTCATCTTGAAGACATTTTTGTGATAGGAGGGAAGTGAAGAGTGTGCCTAACTAATTCAATCATCAGAAGAAGAGTTAAGAGGTAGAATTGAAATCATCAAAGGTTTGAGCTTTAATGTCAATTTTCAGAGAATAGAACGACTGTCATACTGCAATCTTTTCTAAAGTTGTTCTCAGATCAAGGAGTAGTTGCTTCCTTGGGTTGTAGCCCTAAAACAAAGTTTAGTAGGGAGTTGTAGCTTCCTTGGGAGTGACCCTAAAATAATGTCTTTAGGGAGTAGTAGCTTCATTGGGTTGTACCCCTTAAACAAAGTCAGCAGGGAGTAGTAGTTTCCTTAGGTTTTAGCCCTAAAACAAAGTCATAATTTTGAGCTTCATATATTGTGAGTTAATCATCACCATGGTTTTTACTTTCTTGGGTTTTCCACATATATCTGGTGTTATGTGTTGATGTGCATTGTGTTGATCTTTCATGTTTATGTTGATGTTGTAATACTTAAGTTTTAATCTGCTCTGGAGGATTTGAAGTTTTTTTAGATACTAATTCACCCTCCCTCTCAGTATTCTGGGGTGTTCAACAATTGGCATTACAGCCAAGTTACTCAGAAGAAGCTTAACCACTTGAGGAAGTTTTAGAATGACTCATAATGGATCTCACAAGGCACCTATGTTTTATGGAACAAATTATTCCTTCTAGAAGGTAAGGATGGAAAACAATTTATCTTCTCTAGGGTATGGTATTTGGCAATCAGTCAAGAAGGGTTACACTGCTCCTGCTAGTCATCCTACAGATGCAGATGAGATTAAGTTATATGAGAATAATGCCAAGGCAAAGAGAGCTATCATGAGTGGGCTAGCTAATTTAGAACTTGTGAAGGTAATGGGTTGCAAATCTATTAAGGATGTCTAGGTAAAACTTGAAAGCATTTATGAAGGAGAAAGTAAAGTGAAGCAAGCCAAGATGCAAATCTTCAAGAGAAAATTTAAGACCCTGAGGATGACAGAAGATGAAGATATTGCTAGCTACGTGCTCTGGGTGGATGAAATAGTTAATGGAATCAAATGTCTTGGTGGAGAAGTGAAAGAAGATGAGATTGAGAAGAAGGTGCTAAGAACTCTTCCTAAATCTTACATTCATAAGGTATCTTCTATTGAGGAGACTTGGGATTTGAATATGTATATAGTAGATCAATTGTTTGGCTCTCTCAGAGCCTTTGAAATGAGAGAATTTGACAAAGGTGTTCCAAAGAAGGAAGCAACATTTAAAGCAAGTAAGAAGACAAAATATAAATCTTCTGATCAAGATGATGACCTTGATGAGGTAGAGGCAAACTTTGTAAGAAGATTGAATAAGGGCACTGGAAAATACAAAGGTAAGTTACCTTTCAAATGTTTCAATTGTGGGAAAATTGGTCATTTTGCTTCTAAATCTCCCCTTAAAGAATCAAGGGGTAGTAACAAGAGAGACAAGTTCAAAAGAAGTATATATTCCATAGAGAGAAGTTGTTCTTTAGAAGATGAGGATCATGATGATTCAAATGATGAAACACTTTTCATGGCCTTGAATGTTGGTGACAAAAAGGATGATTTTGGGAATTGTGAAAAGTTTGATACCTTACAGAATAATCAAGACAATGAAAAATCAATGGTTGTATGGATTGACTTTCGGGAAAAAGAAAAAGACAATACTTGGATAATTGATAGCAGATGCTCCAACCACATGACTAGTGACAAGGAGAATTTTATCAACATTAAGAAGTGGAATGGTGGAGTTGTTAAGTTTACTGGTGATGAGTCAGCATAAATCTATGGAAAGGGTTTAATAACTATTGATGGGAAGAACAGGACCAAGGATGTCCTCTATGTTAAAGGGCTAAAGCATAACCTTCTCAATGTTAGTCAGATGCATAGTAAATGATACAATTTTACTTTTCATGCCAAAGGATGTGAAATTAGGAAGGCAGGGTCCAGAAAACTAGTTGCAGAAGGTATCAAGACATATGGAGATATTTATCATCTAAAGGAGGTAAATGGAAGAACCTATTTATTGGTTCAATCTAGTGAGTGTTGGATGTGGCACAAGAGAATGGGACACATCAACTTTGATAATATGGTAAAGATCATCTCTATTCATACAGTGAGAGACATGCCTAAGATAACCAAGCCTGCAAACACATTATGCAAGGAATGTCAAATGGGAAAGAAGACAAAGAAAATTTTCAAGAGCAAGGAGTATTCTTTTTCAATGTCATTGGAGCTAATCCACAATGACCTATGTGACCCTACAAGAATAAAGAGTCAACAAGGTGAAAGGTATTTCATGTTGCTTATTAATGATTATTCTAGAATGACTTGGGTTACATTCTTAAGAGAAAAATTGGAAGCCTTTGATAAGTTTAAGATTTTCAAAGCTATAGTTGAGAATGAAATGGATGCTAAGATCAAGTATTTGAGGTCTGATAGAGGAGGTGAATTTACTTCAAATGAATTTGAAAAGTTTTGTGAAGATCATGGTATTAGGAGACATCTATCAGCTCCTAGGACCCCTCAACAAAATGGGGTAGTGGAAAGAAAGAATAGGACTGTGCAAGAAATGGCTAGGGAAATGTTGAAGGATGCAGATCTACTTGACATGTACTGGAAAGAAGTAGTTCGCACTATTGTCTAATTGAATAGCAGAGTACAACTAATGGTCAACAGCACTAAGGCCCCTTATGAACTATGGTATGGAAGACCTCCCACTATCAGATACCTCAAGATCTTTGGCAATAAATGCTATATCAAAAGAGATGAAGAAGACCTAGTAAAGTTTGATTCAAGAAGTGATCAAGGGATCTTTCTTGGTTACTAAACCAGAAGCAAGGCTTATAGATGCTACAACAAGAGGTTGGTAAAGATGATTAAAAGCACGAATGTTAAGGTAGATGAAGACTTGTATCAGATTTCACAAGAACCAGAGGACTGTGGATCTGATATATTTCCCTGCATTGAAGAAGAAGAAGAAGAGAAAGAAGAGAAGGAACAAGAACCAGAGTAGATCCCTAAGACTCCAACAAATTATGTCAAGAGGAACCATTCAACAGATCAAATCATTGGAGATAAGAATGAAGGTGTGTAGACTAGGAGAAGGCTTACAAAGGCAAATGAGCAGGTGAATTTGTGCTTATTGTCAAAGGTAGAGCCCAAAACTTTTTCTAATGCTAGCAAAGATGATGGATGATTGAAGGCAATGGAAGAAGAACTAAATCAAATAGAAAAGAATCAAACATGGGAATTAGTTCCCAGACCAACCAATAAGAATGTCATAGGAACAAAGTGGGTGTTCTAGGACAAGCTGAATGAAGATAGTGAAGTTGTGAGGAACAAAGAAAGATTGGTGTGTGAGGGCTATTCTCAAGTTGAAGGCATTGATTTTGAGGAGACTTTTTCTTTAGTAGCTAGGATGGAGGCAATCAGGATGTTTCTTGCCCTTGCTGCTCATAAGAACTTCAAGGTTTATCAAATGGATGTCAAGTTAGCATTTTTGAATGGTTATGTAGAGGAAGAAGTCTACATTGAGAAACCAGATGGTTTCCAGATATCAAAAGATTTGGACATGGTGTACAGACTCAAGAAATCTTTGTATGGTCTCAAACAATCACATAGAGCTTGGTATGCTAGGTTGGATAAGTACTTACTTCAGCAAGGATTCAAGAAAGGTAGGACAAATAGTAATCTTTACATCAGGGAAGGAGATGTGATATTGATACTTACAGTATATGTTGATGACAACATCATTGGTGGAGATGATTATATGTGTAAGAGGTTTATAGATGAGATTCAAAAAGAGTTTGAGATGTCTATGATTGGTGAGATGTCTTTCTTTCTTGGGCTTCAAATTGCTCAACTAGATGATGGTATCTTTATTTCTTAGGATAAGTATGTTAGAGAGATATTGAAGAAGTTTGGTATGGAGGACTCCAAACCAATAAGTACTCCTATGGTTATTGGTTGTCACTTGAGCAAGAATGATGAGTCTTCAGAGGTTGATCAAACTCTCTATAGAACTATGATTGGAGGATTGTTGTACTTGACTACTTCTAGACTGATATTATGCATGCAGTATGTGTGATTTCTAGATATCAAGGTAATCCAAAGCAAACACATGAGAAGGCAGTGAAAAGAATATTTAGATACTTGAAGGGAACTCTAGATTATGGCTTATGGTATCCTAGAGGTAATGACTTTGATCTAAGTGCTTACACAAATGTTGATTGGGCTGGTTGTGTTGATGATAGAAGAAGTACAAGTGGTTGTGCATTCTTTTAGGAAATAGATTGATTTCATGGCAGAGCAAGAAGCAAGATTCAGTGTTGTTATCAACTGCAGAGGCAAAGTATATTGTAGTAGCATCCTATTGTACACAAGTGTTGTGGATGAAGAAAATTTTGAAGGATATCAAGGTACTGTATGATGAGCCTATTCCTATTTTGTGTGATAATACAAGTGCTATCAATATTTCAAAGAATCCAGTGATGCATTCTAGAACCAAGCATATATCAATCAGGTATCACTTTTTGAGAGAGAAGGTTGCAGATAAGGAAGTGAAGTTGGAATATGTTCCAACAAAGGATTAGATTGCAAATATTTTCACAAAGGCTCTTGCAAAGGATACTTTTGAGTATCTCCAACAGAAGTTAGGGATAATTGCCCCTCCTTGCTAGATGCATAGTGATGCATCTGTCCAAGGGGGGTTCATGCTATATCTTTTTTCCTAGACTGATAGTGGTTGCCTCTCTGCAGGAGCAGGTAGTGGTTGGTGCTGACATGAGGAGTTAGTGAGTTTGTTCAAGAAAAAGTGTATCAACATCAAAAGAGGAGAAAGTTAAGAAAATGTCCACCTTAGGGGGAGAGTTTGTGCCCTAAGGAAGAGAAGTACCCTTTGTCCTTGATGTCAAAGGGGAGAGAGAGATATGTGCACCTAAGGGGGAGATTGTTGGCAATATGTGTTGTCATTAATGTCAACACTTAGAGTGAGGTTAACACTCAGTTTTTATTAGGATACTTCTGATGATGATATACCAGTATAGTAATAGAGATGTAGTGAGATGCAGTGATGTAACTGATGTTCATGGTTGGATGTCATGCCTTGATCAGTATCAATTAAAGTTGTATTGAGCATGATTATGGTAAACAAAGATGATTTCATGATATGGGCATTAGAAGCATTAAAATGAAAGATGATATATTAAAATGGGAATTAGAAGCTATGCTGAGGATGAGAAGATGTTTCCAATGACCTGTAGCATATTGTTTTCTCTTTCCTAATGATCCTAAGAAAGTATGAGTTCCTACATGAAAGTTCTGGTCTCGGGAAGTTGGTTAAGGTGGTTGTTGATGGAAGCTACCTAGAAGGATGATGAATAAAATGCTTCACATTCCTCTGCATCTAAAGATATCGTCATGCAGTTTAGAGTTTATGTTTAGTATGATGTAAAGGTGTTAAATCCAAATTTTAGATCATTGGCTCCTCCGCAGTGAAAGATATTAGAGATAGAGTTTTGGTTTGTGCTCTGGCAGAGTCAACTGTTGATGAATACTATGTGGAATGCTCTTCATTCCTCTACAAGTGAAGGATTGCTCATGAGGCTTTGTGGACATGTTTAGGGATGTTTAATGCACACTACACTGTAGTTTTAGGTGGTTTGAAGGTCCACAAGTTTACTTTTCAAATGATAGAAGTATGACAGTGGGTTTCAGATGCTTGACTATTCCTAGGTCACATGATTGAAGGTGTGTGGCACAAAATCTTTGTTGTGCAGAGTTCAAGGAGTTCTTGAAGATGTATGGATCAATCTGACTCATCTAGAGGGATTTCATGAAGATCCTTCATGTTTCCAGTACCGCACAAAGTTTTCAAGTTAGGTTATGAAGAATTGTTGTTTTTGAGGTCAACTGAGGTATATTAGTTATGTGCACCACAATTTTCTTGTTGTACAGAGATCAAGGAGCATTTGGAGATGATGTATAGGTTCTATCAACTCACCTGGAAGAAGAATATGTAATGTTTCATCATTCATGTATACTGCCAAGATTGAAAAGACCGATGTGCTACAAGCTTCATGTGTTTTTGCTTAAGGGCAACCTAATTCAAATTTGTGAAGCGTGTGGATGTTATTCCTTGAAGGATCTTTCTATGAAGGATGTTTAGGACTAGGTTAAGCATGTGTTGGGATCTATAAAGTGTGTGTCTCTTCTTGGAGTAGCGTGTAGTTCATGTTAGAACTTGCCCTCTACATGTTTCATATTATGTGATCTCTGGCTGAATTTTAAAATATAATATTCTTATTGTATTGGCTGACTTGTAATGTAATCAATGTTATCTCATCTATATATTGTAAACCTAGTTATTCTAGGTGATGTATGATTGTGAATATGAGAATGTGAAGAGCGGAATATGAATATTATATGCATTATGATATGTGACTAAAGGAGAAAGAGTAGAAGTAATAAGGGCTATCTTGATTCATCTTGAATATATTTTTGTGATAGGAGGGAAGTGAAGAGTGTGCCTAACTGATTCAATCATTAGAAGAAGCGCGAAGAGACAAAATTGCAATCATCAAAGGTGTGAGCTTCAATGTTAGTTTTTAGATAGTAGAATGACTGTCATATTGTAATCCTTTTTGAAGTTGTTCTCAAATCAGGGAGTAGTTTCTTCCTTGAGTTGCATCCCTAAACCAAAGTTTAGAAAGGACTTGTAGCTTCCTTAGGAGTGACCCTAAAACAAAGTCTTTAGGGAGTAGTAGCTTCCTTGGGTTGTAGCCCTAAAATAAAGTCAACAGGGTGTACTAGCTTCCTTGGGTTGTAGCCCTAAAACAAAGTTGTATTTTTGAGCTTCATATATTGTGAGTTAATCCTCACCATGGTTTTTCCCTTCTTTGGTTTTCCAGATATATCTGGTGTTATGTGATGTGCATTGTGTTGATCTTTCTTGTTTATGTTGATGCTATAATACTTAAGTTTTAATCTGCTCCAGAGGATTTGAAGTTTGTTTAGATACTGATTCACCCCCCCTCTTAGTATCATGGTGTGTTCAACACCCCTTAAGTGCAACTTAGGGAGAAATGAAAAACATGCAACCAATGCAAGAATGGGTCCTGGCTACAAGGCCATGTTAGGTATCCATGAACAATAAGAATCTCTCATAAGGTGGAGAAAAGGGAGAAAAACTCAATGGGAGAAAACTCCTCTCTAAAAGGGAGAAAATACAAGTACATGAACATGTGATGGAAGAACGACTAACACTAAGACCCCCCATGAATTGAATCCATCACAAAAGTACAATCATGAATGGCCCTCCATAAGAGAGGAAGTAGTGAGAAGGTCTAGTGACCCCCTAGAAGTGAGAAGGATGAAACCCCATGCATGGAAATGCTCCCTCACAAAATAGAGATGCCAAGAGAGACCATGTAGCCACTCCTCAAGATGACTCCTACAGTGCTCGAAGATGCTTGACACAAAATAAAGATGAAGACCCATGAACGTTGAACAAAATTCCTCCCCTTGGGAAGAAATATAACTACATATGTGTGCATATTGTCTTCCCATTTTTTATAGGAATATACAGGAAGAAAGATAAATGTCTCTGAACTCTGCACATGATCCAAAGACAACAATGATGCTCCTAAAAACTGCTCAAATGTCTCCAATCCACTGCAAAACTATGACTAAATAGGAGGATGAAGAACAATCTCTAAAGAAGATGATGGTGATGCAACTCCATCAAATCTATCATCAAATAAAAGACAAATCTCCTCAATGTGGTCCTCCAAATCTACAAGATGGGACTCTACAAAAAACAATGAAATATCTAGTAGAAATGCATCTCAACAAGCTATGTCTAGAAGACTGATAATGTCTTGCTGCAAAGAATTTGATGTAGCAATAGGTAATAAAGATGTGATCTCGATAAGAGGAGAAGGAGAAGCAAGTGAAGGCTCTATGTCATCTGAACTAGCAAGACCTGTCAAAAAAGAAAGCTCCTCGAGTGTATCATCATCAAAAGGTATGCAATCTGCATTATCAAGGGGTATGTGGAAATCCATAGCAAGATCATCTGAGAATGGAGAGAGATGTGGGTCTCCATAGATCTCCCAAATGCTAGTCCAAAGAGCAAATGGGCACTCAATATGTGAAGTAGAACACATAGTGTCAAAATTAACACTAGAACCAATCAAATCCTACAATATGATCAATATAATTTCCCCATGTAGATTTCCTCCTAGGTGTATCTAATTCAGGTATGAGTCTATAAAGATGAGGAAAAAGATTAACCCACCTGAGATGTGTCAAGATGCCCTTTTTCCAAGACTCATAATTATCCTTACCCAATGTTACCACAAAAGGGTGAATAAAAAAACCCATGATATCTCAAATAAATCAAATCAGAGATCAAAATTTTGAATATGTATTAATGTTGATAAATGACACCCAACAAAATAAATAGAACTTCTCCAGGTACCAAAATGTCCAAAATATCAAATAGAAGCCATAAAACCAACACACTGAATAAAGAATACATGGGGATGAATCTAGAAAAAGTGCATGGATGGCTATGTAGAGCTCCTCAATACCTTTCCAACACTACAAGAATCATGAAAATTAGAGATCGTGGCAAAAAGATACGAGCTCGGAGGCAAAAAATGGTATCAAATCTCTAGATTTGTAAACCCCTTCTTAGATCTGGGAAAAATTTGGATATGAGATTTTGTAGGGTGTATTTTTGAGAAAAATAGACCTCACCATTGAGTCTAGAAGGCCCAAAAACCCCTATTTTCGTATAAGGCACTCTATATTTTGGTGACAAAAAATTTCTGGGTATTTTTTTGGGGTTTCAAGAAATTTAGGTCTATGAAATCCATACAACCTATATGGAATCCATATGGTCATATGGAACCTTGATTATTGTGCCATTATTTTCTAAGATGATACTAATTTTAGAGATGCCTCAATTTGTGTGCCATATTGATTTCTGTGCCATCTCAATTTTTGTGTCATCTTGATTTCTGTGCATACCATGTGAGAGTCATTGATTGACTCAAGCCACTAGGATCACCTGCAAAACCTAGGATTTACCTTCTACAAGAGAAAAAAGCAAAGAGTATAAATTTGCACAATATTGGATGCTATTAATGAATTGGATTAATAAATTACATGTGAGAACTTGTTTTTACATTTGTAGGTTAGAAAACCCCAATATGACTTAAGAATAACCTAATACTAAATTAGCCCTAAGTCAACTTAATAAAGTGTAATGAAATATTTAATTACACCAACACAGATGATGTCTTGAAAAGAATAAATAGAAATGACAGAAAGGTAGAGGAGGTGAAAAGTGGATGATTGGAAGAAAAATGGAAGAAAACGTTTAAGAAACGGGGGCTGGGGAGAAAAAAATGTAGGGAGGGGGAGAATTAGGGTTACAAAGGCTATAAATAGGGCTATGGGGGCCCCTACTCCTCATTTGTGCATAGCCAATTAGAGAAAGTTGACTTAGAGAGAAGAAAGTGATTTAGACAAGATAAAAGGATATGGCACAGATTCTGTGGGAGGAGCATCATGGAGAGTGGGTGCAGAAGTTTATTCAGTGAGCCAGTAAGTGTCTTATCCATGCCTTGTGATTTTGGTTTGGGGTAGGTTAGGGGAAATAAATGTAGGGATGAAGTAGAGGTTTATAGGTGCTAAAGTAGGATAGTAGTGCCCACGTGTCGCGATTAGTGCCCGTACGACTAGGATTAGTGCCTAGGTCTTGAGTTTAGTGCCTGCTCTAGCGGTTAGTGCCCATGTCAGCGTGTAGCTCCTAGAAAAGGTAGTTTAGCACATAGGAATGGGTTAGAAGGAGGGGTGTTTTAGCAACCATGTTAGGTGGATCAGCGCCTATGTATTATTTAGCATATGTGTGTGGAGGAATTTAGTGCATATGCACTGAGTAGCGCTTAGAGCAGGTGAAATGGTACATATGCACCTTGTAGCACCTAGGCTAGATGGAGTAGCTCTTAGGAAGAAGGTATTAGCACATAGATGGAGGAGATTAGCACTTAAGCATAATGGATTAGCGCCTAGGTTAGTGGGTGTAGCACCTAGGAAGTAGGGATTAGTGCCTAGAATGGATTAGCGTCTAGGGGGATTTGGAAGAAAAATAAAGGTTTAGAAGCAAGAAAAGAACTGACAAAGTGGTTGTGGGTGATTGCAGGATGATCTACATTTTTTGTAGTCAAGGGAGTAGTGTCCACCATCTTTTAGATAATGGGATAGGCTACGGGGATGGACATGACATTCCTAAGTATGGTGAGGTTGCACTGGGTGGAAGCTATGCTAGAGATCTGAGCTCACCAAGCCATGATGACATCACTAGTGGAGCGATGGCAGAGTGAGCAGTTCATGTTCTTGCTACCCACAGGGGAGATTACGGTCACCCTGGAGGACATGTAGCAGATACTTCTCATCCCTATCCATGAGGAGCGGGTGATATACAATCATGGATGGGGGCTTCAGTATTTGAGATCTGTGTTTGCCCCAGCAGATGTACCACTGGATGCTCAATTGTCAGAGATGCTTTTGTCAAGGGATATGGAGAGATTGTATATATTTCCATTGTTCATGGCAGGGATTATTTTAGGGATACTGGTTCCTGACATGAGGTCTCGTGGTTTCCCGATCGGTTGGGGATTGTCTTGTGACAAATGTGCAATAGGGTGTGGTATTTGTATGGGGTTGTGTACTGGCACACTTGTACCATGACATGCATGCGATCGTATATAGGTCAGGAGTGGTGTTAGGATGTGGAGTGGCACTGCTCTACATATGGGCATGGGAGCATATTGCTATGATCAGGCCTGTGATGCTGAGGGAGTGGAGGCAAGGGAGTCCATATGTATATCTGTATAGTGGGATATTGCAACACAATCAACTTGGGGACATGCCATATTGGAGGTAGGTGCTAGATGACCTAATAGTGGTGACATGGAGGCCATGACTCAGGTGTGAGGTGTGGAGGGATGATGCTCTACATCTGGCATATGTGCGACTGCTACGGTATCTAATTGGGAGGACCAAGTAGAATATAGATAGGTACATGCTAGAGTGGGTGTTGCGGCAGTTCGGTATTACATACGGTGTCCCACAGGAGGAGGTGATGTTTTCTTGAGTGTAGAGGGAGGCACTGAGATGAGGGTGCCTATTGATCCGCATTCATTCATAGAAGCTTTTGAGGCATTAGCACCGATGGCTTGGGATTTGCAGCCATATGTGGCCAAGGTAGGGACAATGATGACATATGATGCATGGTGGACCTAGTAGTAGCCTGTTTGATTGATGATCCTAGCAATGGTGTAGGTTGGGGAAGGGAGTGATGAGGAGGAGGAAGAGGATGAAGAGGATGAGGAGGAGGATGTGGATATTGAGGAGATGGGTGTGGAGGAGAGAGAGGAGCAGGAGGATGATGGACAAGAGGTTGTGGTACTTCGAGCACAGGTGGAATAGTTATAGGGCTAGGTAGCACAACTGCAGACATAGCTAGGCCAGGCATAGGTCAGATATTTGTAGGCGCAACTAGTATATGCTATATGGCAGGGGGATGGATAGTTGTAGGCACAAATTGTATATTTGCAAACCCATATCACACAGGATCAAGGGATAGTGACCCAGATGTAGGCACAGATGGTTTGTTACTAGCAGGAGAGGGATGAGGCTCGGATGGTGATTGGTATGGGCATGGTTGATGTGTTGGTGAGGTTATAGAGTCTTTTGGAGTGAGTGGGATGAGAGGCTCAGCACTATAGATCTTTGTATGAGAGGGAGGTTCTAGAAGATAGGCAAGAGAGCTTATGTATCTAGTTGGTGATGCAAAATAGGGGAACACTTATCAAGTCTCACAAACATGAGTGACTGATCTTGGAGCGAAGGACAACAAACTTGCACATCATGACACCTACAACCTCCATTCATGAGCCTAACTTGGTTTGGATGTATGAGATGATTTTCAACACTTGAGGAGGGCATGAAAATTTTATTTTGACCAATGGAATCTTACCAAACTCATAAGTTAGCCTAGAAAGTTGTCCTACCCAAGGTTCCTTCACAAATGGCCTATTTTCCTTGTAGCCCTAGAAATGCGGTTTAGACAGATTAACTCCAAAACTTTCCAAACAACTCCCATAAATATTTATATTTTTAGATACCCATTACAGCCCTCTATAACATATTTGACATGTAGGGTACATTGTTTTGGAACACAAGCCTCTAAAAATTATTGTTCCTGTTGTTCCAAGGGGCAATTAGACCTAGGTTTACAAAGGAAGTACCCTACCAGAGTGACCCAGAACTTTCTAACCAATCCCAGAAGTTAGTGTGGGTTTCAAATGGATCGATTCAATAGGTTTTAGACCTCCATGGGCGTTAGAAACAAATTTTCCAACTAAATCTTCCTCTAGCTATCACCAATGGCTTAATACATAGAGATATCAAGCCAAATCTTCCTCAAATCTTGTCTTGGACTGCTCCCCTGCACCTGCACACAAAACCCATTGTATAATATACCTATACAGACCCAAAACATCCATTTTGGGGCTCTAACTCAAATATTTGGGTCAGAACCCCATAAAACTCTTAAAACCCTACCAAACCCTCCTACAAATAGTAATATTGGGACAACGTTTTGTTCTTCTTTCTCCTGCAATTTCAAGACACTCAAATAGACTCAAATGAAATTTAAAACATGTATTTACATCATCCAAAATGTGATATTCCTTTAAATGGCTGTATGGGTGAGTATTGTAGCAAAGAACAACAAATTTTCACAGTAAAAAGTAGCAAACAGTCTTATTTTCTATATTTTCTCTTTTCCAACTTCAATGATATGTTTTCCATGACCTCCAGGGGATAAATACAATCCAAATCATCACTATATTTCATGGAAGATTCTTTTCCTATCTAAAAAGGTAAAAAACTCACTAATTTCCCACTAATTTCACTAATTTTAGCCTCAAGACTATTTTTTTCCAAACATAGCACATGATATTTGGAGTTCCACTACTAGTTGACTTCTAGAATAGAGGGAGTGGTTTCTAAAATAGAGAGGTTGGTTTGAATCGGGCCTTATTACAATAATAAATTAATACATGACTCCACCTAGGCTCATAATGAGCATAAAATCCAAAATTTAAGGCTCCTAGTGAGCATACAAATCAAAATTAACTATGGTGGTCTCTGCACCAATTGGGGGCATCAACTTCTCACAAGGTAGGGTGATCAGAGAGGTCAGTAATGGGGCCATCTCGCTAGCCTATGGGACCACCTCCTCCTATGGTACAACTAGTAACAGGGGCATGGCCTTCACAACTAGGATAGTCATCACAGCCACCACAGCCAAGACAACCACCACAACCAGGGCATCCACCACAGACTGCACCATCGGAGGGAGGGAGTTCAGTCTAGAAGCTAGACTTGATTTATATTTGATATTCCTTTAGGCTCATTTTGTATTTTATAGCTCTAAGGAGCCTTTGTATAGACACTTTATCATGACCATTTTTTTGATGATGTATATAACATGACATGTTTTGGTGGCATTGTGGGCATTGTTATCATTTTATTGATGTATGGTGTATTATGGATGACCTATGGATTACATTGTTATTTTATTTTATAATGTTATGGTAGATATGATGATGTATTTATCGTTATGTATATACATGTTATGATTATGGTTATGGTTGTATATATATATGATGTGATGATGATGATGATATATATATATATGATCATGAGGTAATAGATGTGATTGGATGACATTATCATGATGTATTCTTTATGGATTTATGTTTATATGGATTATGATGTGGATATGTTATGATTATGTTTGGGGATTATGATGGATCATGATAGCTATGATGGACATGTTGTGGATTTGTTATAATGATATGTTGCATTTATGGATATGATCTGGATTATATTGTGATGAGATGATATGTTCATGTTTATGACTTGCAGGTTAGTGGGTTATGGTTTATGGTTTAAGGATTTTATGACAAAAATACTATGTGAAAAGATGCTTAGATTAATAAACATATATTATGGATGGAATTGAAATTAGATGGTTAGACTGGTTATGTGGCATATGTATGTTATGGATGTGTTATGTTATGGATGGATTTGATTTTATTGATGTTTGGTGGTGATGACATGAGATGTGAATGGACATAAATTGATGTGTGGATTAATAAACATTTATTATGAATGGAAATGAAAATGATGTGATTTATGAAAAGATGCTTAGATGAAAATAGATGATAGGAGATGAAAATGATATGGATAAATTAATAAAAATATATTATGAATGGAAATGAAAATGATGTGGTTTGTGAAAAGATGCTTAGATGAAAATAGATTATAGAAGATGAAAACACGTAAATGATAAAGATGAAATGTAATGAATGTATATGGGATATGTGTAATGAAATGAATAATGTGAATTTTTTGGTAGGTCATGATACACAATCATTGAAAATGGTTACCAAATGGGGTGGGGAGTGGGGATTAGGTGAAGTGGATAGGTGGTCCAATGTGTGAAAAATGGTAGGGATAAATGTGATGAACAAAACATGTGCACCTAGGATAATTTAGGTAAATGGAGGGGCTTGCCAAAGCATCATTTATAGGGGTATGGGTATTCAATCCAAGCCCTTACGATGAGATGACAAGGAGGATAGGAAGAATGATGACTTCAATCTTGAAGCTAAAAGTGGATTGGGGGGGAGGATGGAAAGATGATGAATGTAGGAGATCTTGTTATCACATAGAATTGCACCTTGCTTGGATATTTCCAAGCATTCTAATGACACAATGGGAATAATCTCAAGATGTGGGACCTTGCAATTTTGAGATCAGACCTCCAGAGAAGGCTGGTTCCTCTTTCTAATCTTAAGGCTTAGAGAAATAGACTAAACCTACACTAATGATCACCAGGGAAAAGGAAGAGAGGGACACAAAAAGGGAAAAGGTGATGCACCAAGATTTAGTGTGTTGGATTGCACTGACATGACACAGTAATGATCTCAAAGATGAAAGGAGAATCACACAAACTCAAAAGAATTCAAGAAGAGGTTAGGGTAGAAAGATGAAATAATGAAAGGGACCATTTTATCCACAATACACAAATTAAATGTATCAAATAAACATAATGCAAGAATAATGAGAGAGGTAAGATTCAATTTATATTGATCATAGAGGTCAAATGACCATTACAAAGAGTAAATAACATGTTACAGAGTAATAAACACAACATAATCACATACATTCATGGTTGAACAATTAACCAAAGACATCAAAGGCTCAAAATTGAGCACAATACATCAAATTTGGTTGTTCTATAAGTGCACTAGAAGGTCTGGAAGTAACAAAGAAATTTGCCCAGCATAACAGCCTAGAACAATCACCAACAACCAAATACATCTTACAAGTATGCATATATAGTATTTGACTACATTTGACCTAAGTCATCTGCCACAATAAATTCACCCCCATGGGTTGTCATAAAATATCCCTACAAAGGCATGTATACCTACAAGAATTCAATGCAGAAAATATCTAGATCTTGGATCAGATGGGAGATATTTTGCCCCTTCAATGTGAGAAGTCGATTCACTAACCTACAACCATTAATGAAACAAATATCTAAAATGGAGTAGCTGAGCATAATTAGGGTTTTCATTGATGGAAGATGAGAAAGACAAACAAAATTTTCCTCCAAAATGCCCTCGCAAAAATCTTTTACAACACTTCAAATATCTAAACCCATCAAATCTATCTTTCTTCGATTACAAATTCAACCTTTCCTGCCTTTTGGGCATCTGAGAGTCTCCTTTAAGTCTTGACCATGGATGAATCCACCTCAAGAATTGATGATTACCATATTTCCTTTTGATTCTACATTGAGGCTCAAGACTCAGCATACGTGGTAACCTTCATGGCTTCGCATGGAGCCTAAACAAGGCTTGGTGAAGGTGAGAGCCTCCACAAAATGCCATAGTGTCTTTCTTCTTGGTTCTATTAGCCTATTGGTGCCCACCCAAATGGAGCCCATGAAAGGCACCACTTGTTAGAAGTGTGCACACCCAAGGAGCCTCTCTTTGAAACCTTTTGAACAGATGCACCGAACCGTCGTGTGTCCCGAAGAGTCTTTTCTTTGTGAATATGCCAGAAGGCGCCATGTGTCCCAACAACGCAAGCCGGGAGGGACTTGCCTTTCTTTGTCTCAGGAGGTGTGTGGGGCCGGCAAGTGGAGGCTTCCACATAGTGAGGAGAGTCTTGCTTTGTTTCTAATGAGGGTCTACGGAAGGCACCACATGGCGCAATGATGCACACCAAAGAGAGTTTCCATTGTTTCTTTTTGAGGAGGAGCACCAACCCGCCACGTGTCCATATGAGTCTCTATTGTGAATGTGGTGAAAGGTACCACTTGTCCCAATGGCAAAAGCTAGAAGGGACCTTGCAAGGCCGACACGTGGAGGCTTCCACACAAGGATAGAGTCTTTGTATCCTTTTGTTGAGAGTCTATGCTAGGCCAACACATGGCATAATGGCACACATTGGAGGAGGTTCTTTGTTAGTTTTACCTTGGAGTTGTGTGGGACTAACACTTGGTAGCTTCCACTTCCTCCAAAGATTCTACATAAGCCTCCACAGTCTCGTTGAAGCCCCTTGAAAAGCCCAATGAAGAGAGAACCCTCCCTGAAAAAGAACTTCTCGCTGATCGGGATGCCACATAGGATCTTTGCTAAGTCATTGGGACATAAAAAGAGGCTCAGTGAAGACAGAATTATTGGTGAAGAGTTCAAGCTGGTGCCACGTAACATAACTTAAAAGGCTTGAATTTGCATGTGCAAATAAGTTGTTTTAAAAGGGGGCCGCGCTAGGTAGCGAATATAAGGGGATTAATCCTTCCGTTGTTAGGAGATGCATAGGGCCGACACGTGGAGCCATCTATGTGAGAGGAGAGTCTTGGCCTTTGCATTGCTGAGAGTCTACACCAAGCCAACATGTGGCATGATGGCGCAACACAGAAGAGGGTCTTTTGTTGTTTTTCTTTAGAGTTGCACCATGCCACCATGTGGCGCAATGGTGCAACACCAAAGGAGACCCTCATAGATTTTGTTTAGAATTTTCACTAGGCCACGAAGTGCCATGATCCACATGAGGCTTAGGCTCTTTAAAGACTCAACTAAATCCCTGACAAAATTTAGGTGTGGGCAATAAGTAGTGACTCGACGGATGGGGCCAGTAAAAGAGACGACCCGCCTAGACTCAAAGTTGTAACTTAAAAGACTCTCACGGGCAATAGTAGGTCAACATGAAATTAAAACAAAAGGCACTTGGCCCTACAATAGACCCTAAGGGTTTAGTTTTTATGCCTTAGGAAAAAGATTTTCAATTTTAAAACCCTAGACCCTAACAAAAGACTCATAGGCAAAGATGCATGGCGCAAGGCCATGAACTAAGACTCTGTCTGTAATAGAATTTTGAAGACTTCTTGGGTTTGCAGAGATAGATTCTCAATGGTTTCATCAAGATTTTGAAGGTGAACTATTTGGCTCTGAGTAGAGGAAAATGGGTCAACATATCTTTTGAATGCATTTAAAATAATGCATGTCATGAGCACTTATTTTGATATAGCATGTGATTTTATGCACCAGGGTATGAGGAACCAAGGTGACAATGTATCCCATGCATAGGACTTGACTCTACAAAAAAAAGTATGCCCTTATACATGTCCAACATAATACAACCTTGTCTAAGTGTGTGAGGAGAATAAGTCCTTAGTGAATAAAAGGTATTAAATGGCCTTAGATGCAAAAAGACAATTGGTATGCAAAAAGCTATTCCAACACACACAAGATATGAATATTAGTTGGAGTAATAAGAACACCCAAAAAAACATGGCATACGAAAGCAATGACAATACCCCATTCCATGCCCTTTGTAACACACCAAGATATAGAAAGATCAAGACAGTATTTGAAGGAATCATAGGATGAGACAAAGAGAAAAACCAACCTGAAAAAGACCAATTGACTAGGACATACAACCTTTAGATCTCTTGCCAAGAGTTATGTGGATTTAGGATTCTTCCTATTGTAGGAAGGATGCATCTGTAAGGTAGGGATTGATGATGGTTTGGATGATTCAAAGGATAGGCAAATAGACATGGAGGCAGTATGCTCTGGTCAAGGATGATCTCGTTGCATATGATTTTGATGGAAGCTTGATGCTTTGGTAGTATGTATAGTATGTTTGTCATATGAGTGTCAAGTCTAGGTGTGCATGGAGATGGAGCGGGATGGTTGTGGGAATGAGTATTTGTTTATTATGGGTGTGAGTGTTTATTATGAGGGATGGAATGAGGTACCTAAGGGGGATGAAGTGTGAAGGGTGGATAACCAAGCTCAGGTGGTATGGACAACCAAAGAGATTGGAGATACCAAGATCTTGATGCAGATACATGTGGGGTGGATGGATTAGTAGGAAGAATGTGGTGATAAAGAGAATGAGGAAATAACAATCTACCACAAACCTCTAGTATGGAAGGTGGTCATAGGGTGTAATGAGATATGAAAGTGATGATTTAAGGGGATGAATAGCAGATCTAGATTGAAACTACACATGACTCTTGTAAACAGGTTTTCATCATGGTACTTATCTAAGGTGCCACAAGTTGTGGTTTTCACCATAAGATGAATTATTTCTCTTTACTATTTTTTGATATTTTTTTTCTTTTTTGGATTTTTTTGGATTTTTTTCGATTTTTTTGTATTTTTGATGGGGTATTCAACGGCCTAGGTATAGAACCACTTGAGATGCATGATATTCATGGGTTCTTCAAGCTCTTCTCTTTCAGGAGTGGCTAGGTGATATGCCCCAAAACCTTATTTAGAGACAACCACATAGGGGTCCAACCAATAGGTTCAAATTTGCCTTTATTTTCTCTCTTTTAGATTCTTCTAATTTTCTTTTAAGACCAGGTCCCCTACAACAAATTCTTTGGAATGGAGCTTCTTATTATAGGATCTGTGGAGCTAGTTTTGGTATACCTGGAGATGATTCAAGGCATTGAGGCACAATTCATCTAGTAGCTCCAGCTCTTGTAGGCATGCAACACGATATTCCTCATTAGTGATGAGATTACGCAAGGAAATGTGCAAGGAGGGGAGTTTGATCAAATTGGAAAGACTGCTTTAGAGCCAAATACAAGTGAGTAGGGAGTGGTGTCGGTAGGTGTGCGGGTGCTTGTGTGGTATGCCTAAAGGGCTAGATGAATGTGGAGGTGCCAATCACAACTAGTTTCATTGACAACTTTCTTAAGGATTTTTAGCAAGTTTTTTTTAGTTTCCTCAACTTGGACATTACCTTGGGGATAATATGGGGTGGAACAATGATGTTGAATGTGGAATTCTTCACAAAGAGTGTGAACATCATTATTTTTGAAGGGTTTTCCATTATCTGTGATAAAGGTGGATGGGATACCATAACAGCAAATGATGTAGCAGAGGATGAATTTAGCAATCTATGAGCCAGTGGTAAAGGTGAGGGGGATAGATTCAACCCACTTTGTAAAGTACTCAGTGGCGGTAATGATGATTTTTTGCCATCAGAGGAGGAGGGATGAATCTTGCTAATGAGATCCAGGCCTCATTGAGAGAAGGGCCATGGCATTGTGATTGGTTGCAATGCCTAAGAGGGAGAATGAATGAGGTCTCCATGCTACTAACAAGGTTTACATTTCTTCACATACTCACATGCATCATGCTCCATTGTTGGCCAATAATATCCTATTCATAAGAGCTTTTTAGCTAGGACAATACTGCTTGTGTGAGCACAGTAGATACTTGCATGGACTTCGTGTAGTGCAAGAGAATCCTTCCATATTTAGACAACACAAGAGAGTGCCATCATAGATTCAGTGATAAAGGCTATCAATGAGGATAGTCTAGCATGAAGCTTGGTGAATGAGTGATCTTTGTTGTTTGTGAGAGAATTTAGGCGGGAAGGTGTGATGTTGGAGATAGGTGTAAATGTTATGATACTGAGGGATTTTAGGACCAAAAATCTCACATATGAATTCTAAATGTGTGACCTTATATGCTGGCATGAGTAGTTGTTCCATAAGAAATTCACATTGATGACTATCATGTGGCATGTCCAGGAGGGATCCAATGGTAGGCATTGCATCAATTGCTTTGTTATGAAGTCTAGGCACTTGTTCAAATTGGATGTAGAAAAAGTAGAGTTTGTACTCATTAACCATCTATTTGTAAGGAATCAAATTGTCATCTTTAGTGTGGTACTCATCATTGACTTTCTTGATGACCAATTGGGAGTCTCCATAGACCTGTAACTATTGGATGTTCCATTGAGTTTCTATCTTGAGACTGATTATTAAAGCTTCATATTTGGCTACATTGTTTATTCATGGAAAGACAAGCCTATATGCCTTGCGTATGTAGTCTCCTTGGGTTGTGACCAAAAGTATTCTAGCTTCTGAGCCATGACTTGTGAATGACCGATCAAAGTATAGTTTCCAGATTGTTAATTATGTTTTTGTAAGGATAGACGCATTTGAAAATAAATAGATAGCAATTGATGGTCAATGAGGGGTTCTTCAGCTAATTGATTTACCACCTCTTGGCCCTTGATATCTTTGCAATCCACATATTCTATGTCAAACTCAATGAGTAGGATAACCCATTTTTCCATTCATCCTATGAGTGAAGTCTTGGAAAGAAGGTATCTAAGAGGGTCAAGTTTTGAAATGATCTTGATTGAGTGACTTAGCATGTAGTGCCATAGCTTTTGGGAACTAAAGATGATAGCTAGACATTCTCATTCCATAGGTGTGTAGTTAAGCTTATAGCCAACAAGGGTCCTACTAATGTAATAGATAGCCCTTTAATAGCTGGTTTCATCATGTTGTGCTAAGAATACCCCCAGTGCTACTGAAGTCACTGATATGGATAATAATAGGGGTTTTCTAGGAATTGGTGCCATGAGCATGGGAGGTGATGCCAAATATTCTTTGATGTGGTCAAAAGCTTAATGACAGTTTTCATCCCACCTAAATTGTAGTTCCTTGCATAGCAAGTGAGAAAATAGTTGACATTTGTCAACAAGTTGGGCTATGAACCTTTGTATTGATGCAGGAGCATCCCTGGTTCAAGAGAATTCTTGCATCAACCAAAAACATTTGCATTTCAGTTTGTTTGTAGTTCAATTTGTTTCTTTTCATTTTCTAGTTTAGTTCAGGCAGTTTATGTATTTTGGTCTGCATTCTACCACAGTTGTATTTCAGCTATTGCGGAGCTATACATAGCATCTAGATTCATTCCTCTACATCATATCCAATTTGCAGAGCATTTGGTTAAGGTACCAAAAAGATATCACTATCAGAAGATCAAGTATTTTCTCAGAACAGAGAATCCTGACAGTCTCAGATAATCAGCTAAAGGAGAAGACTTGCGAAGCATTCCTTGACTTGTGGAGCTTTATTGCACATAATTCAATGATCTTTGGTTCGTGACCAACCTTCCTTGAGATCCGCACATCATTCCATTCATTTGTGGAGGTGTCCTTTGCATTTAGGTCTGACCTATCCGTGTACACATGTTACAGCTCTTCATTGGAGTCTGTGATCTTCCTTGGTTGATGCAGAGGAATCTATTGTTCCGAAGATAATATATAATGATGTAATAGATCCCTAGGAAAGTAGTTATCAAGTTCCTCATAATAATGATAGTTCTTAATATGAATTTTTTGTGAAGGAGCTTTAAAGATATATCTAGTGCATGTTTTGATATTCTATAATCAAGCCTTTGAATCCTAATTCTAAGCCCACATGTTGCCGACTGATTTGTATTTGAATTCTACGATATATTGAATGACTAAATCTGCATTTTCTTCATATCTTTGAATTGTTTTCATTGTGTTTACTCTTGCTGCACAGTTTGGATAGTTCATTATGTGAACCCTCCTACCATGACTGTACCATGTATGGCTTGAAGTTTACCTTGTAGGCTATGAAGTTGTTTCAAAGTCTTTGGTGGTGGCATTTTTGTGATGTTGGTGACTTTTGCTTGATCCACTTCAATTCCTCTATGGGAGACAATGAAGCCCAAGAGTTTTCCTAATGTGACCCTGAAAATGCATTTCTTGGGATTGAGGTGTATCTTATATTCCCTTAGGCACTCAAATATCTATTGTAAGACCCTAGGGTGTTCACCTCTTGTTCTTGATTTCCCAAGGAGGTCATCTACATAGTCTTCCATGATCTTGTGTAGCATGTCATGGAAAATGGTGGTCATGGAACGTTGATAAGTTGCTCCTGCGTTTTTAAGTCCAAAGGACATGACTTTCCAATAATAGGTACCTTAGTACATACGAAAGCTATCTTGTGATGATCTTTGGGAGCAATTCTGATTTGATTATACCCTAAAAAACCATCCATGAGAGAGAGTATTTCATGTCCAGTTGTCAAGTCTACAATAATGTCAATTTTTGGAAGTGGGAAATCATATTTTGGACATGCTTTATTTAGATCTTGAAAATATGTGCAGACTCGAATGCCCCTAGTTTTCTTAGTAGTAGGGAAAATATTTGAAACCCATTTAGGATAATCTATAGGGTGGATGAAGCCTACTTCCAATAATTTATGCAATTCTTCTTTTACTAGTAAGACAACTTGAGGATGCATTTTTTGGAGCTTTTGCTTGATGGGCCATGCATCTAGATGTACCACAAGATGATGGACTACCAAATAAGAATCTAAGCCTGGCATATCTATGCAGGACCAAGCAAAGATATCTAGTGCCTCTTGAAGTATAGATGAGAGGTTGGATTTCACTTTGTTGGTGAGACTTTCCACAAGATGGGTGATCTTGGGTTGTTCTTTGGTACCAAGGTTGATTTCCCATGTGCCTTCAATTAAGATTGTGGAACATTCCTATCAATATGAAGGTATGGAGGGAAGATGGAGTTCCTCATCTCCTAGCGCCTTGAAGAGTTTTTCACTAGGAGATACATCTTTATTTTTCTCTTTTGTGTCTGATAGAGCCTTAGAGAGGTTTTCACTAGGGGACGATTTTCTATTTTTTTTATTTTTTATTTGGACTAAGGAACTTATGCTCCCTAAAATAGGCATCGATATTTAGGCATATCTCATACTGTGAGGTGCCGCAGAGTTCTAGGAATGCAGTGAGTTCCTCATTGTTTTTGAATGTATCAAGAGGTGGTGGTCCTTGTTGATCCCAATCAATGAGGTTGGGATAGATGAGGGAAGGGTTGATGAGGAGAATGGCATTGTCAAGGAAGATGCATGAGAGATCAAGATCTTTGCATGAATCTATGATAATAATTGGTGCAATGTTTTTGATAAATTAGAAGAAGATTCAACCACATCTATCAAAGTTTTAACAGGGCCTTGGATTTTCACAGTGGGCGATGCATATCCTAAGCCAAAATACTTAGCATATTGTTTAGGAGATGTGGGATCTAACAGAATGGGTTCGGTAGGTCCTTTCTCATTGATGCCAAGTCCTTTTCCATGATAAGGCATTTTAGTGCATATTTGATATGGTACTAGATATTTCTCTTTGAAGTATTCAAGGTCTACTTCTGTTGGTTTTGTTTTATCATGATATAACCAATCACTCAAGGAATCTTTAATTTCTTCTTCTTCTCAAGAGACCTTTGCTGGGACAAAGGGGATTATGTCATCAGTTTTGTGCTTTTGTTATTGAACTCTTTTCTGCATTTGAAGACCATGGGAGCGAGGGGACAAAGGCAATTGTCCCACATGGAAGGCATTGTGAATCTCATATTCACCGTACCCTTTGTCTATGATCTTGACTAGGGATACTTGAGGGACTGGGGTGGATGATGAGGTGGAGGTGTGTGAAGGATTGGATGTAGTAGATGGAATGGATGAAGTTTCCTTAAGGTTTTCCCCATAAATACTTGAGAAATGGAATTTCCTATCATAGGTGACTTCCAAAGCTTCACAATATTCAAAGGGTTGTTGATTAGTGAGAATAGTTACTTTGACGCCATTATGAGGATACTTTAGACACTAATGGTAGGTGGAAGGGATGGCTTGCATGGTGCGTAACGATGGTTAGCTGAGGAGAAGATTGTATGGTAGGTAAAGATCAACCACATGACACAAGGTGGGTAATGTTAGAGGACCCACTTTGATGGGGAGACTTATAGTGCCTTTGGATTTTTGTTCTATGTTTTCATATGCTTTGATTGAGATAACTAAAGGTTCTAGGTCATCTACTAAATACCCCAATAGTTTTATGAATTTTAATGTACATATGTTCAAACCAAATCCATTATCCAAGAGGACTCTCTTGACTTTGTGGTTGGTGATTTGGACTTCTATATGAAGGGATTTATTATGAGCAGGGTCGATGGGTGGCATGTTGGATTTGCTAAAAGTGAGATGGTAGGAAGAGGATAATTAGGCCACTAGGTTTTGGAATTGTGCAAGAGGAATGTTGGTGGGGACATGGGACTCTTGAAGGGCTTTGTCGAGGATGTGACGATAGATGGGGGATGTCTTGAGAAGTTCCCGAATAGAGATTTGTGCTGGCATTTTACCAAGGAGATCAAGGAGATTATACTCAGAAGTAGTGGTCATGGAGGATGGGGAAGGTCCTTTAATGGTCACCCATCCACGTCATGTGGTGATTGCACACTTGATGGTTTTTCTTTTGATTTTGATGGTGGTGACATGAGTGGATTTGAAATTGATACGACCCACTACATTGTCATAGGGAGGTGGAGCATTGTTATTGTTGATGTTATTGGTTTGGTTATTGGGGTTAGCATTAGAGGATGATGGATTGGATGAGAAAGTGTTGGTGTCGTTGGGAAGGGGATCCTAGTAAACTCCTAAGCCATTATTTGGTGAAGTATTGTTAGTTCCTTCCACTTGGGTGTCGCCTCAATCAATGAGGTCTTGGATATAGTTCTTTAATTTCATACACTCTCTAGTGGAGTGTCCTTTAATATGATGATACTCACAATACTTGTTGTCTTTGTACCATGCAAGCTTAGGCTGGTTTTCATCAAAAGGTTTAGTTGTGGGAACACAACCATATCTTCTTGTACCAATTTTTGGAATACAACTTCAAGAGGTTCCCCTAAAGAAGTGTATTTATGTTTTTGATTATTGGGAGCATTTCATTTTGGTTGACTAGATGGTATAGAGACATTGTTTGAAACATTTTACACCACCTATGTTTCTTTTGGTTTGGGTGCAGCTATTTGAATGTGTTTAGAATCCGTAGCACCATCACCTACAACTTTTTTGTTCTTGGCCCAAAATTTTGGTTTGTCATTTGATGATTTATCATTGTCATTTTCACTGTAGATTTTGACTAAACCTTTTTCTATGAGGGTCTTTTCAATAGTGACTCCTTTTCTATGATCTCATCAAAGGTTGACACATAATGTACTTGCAAGTAAAAGGCCATTTATTTGTTTTAGTTTTGAATGAGGATATGGACGGGTTGTTTTTTGGGTTTTGACCAAGGTAGTCTACTAGTAAGTGATCTCCATCTTTGTAAGTATGTGGAAAAACTTTCACCATTTCGTTGTTTGGTTTACAAAGATCAAGCATGGTGATCTCATGTTCTACATTTTATGAGAAATGAGCAACAAATTTATCTAACAAGTCGGTGAAGGAGGAGATATTCTCATAAGGTAAGTGCATAAACCATTCTAGAGCTTGTCCTCCTAGGCTTCGTGGGAAAAGATGAAGAAGGAATCGATCACCATAGGATACTTCTTGGCAAGCCATGAAGAATTCCCTGATATGGTCACAGAAGTCTCCTTTTCCTTTGTATTTATCAAATTTAGGAATCTTGAAGTGTTGAGGAAAAGGTATAGTTGTCATGTTTCTATCAAATGGGTAGGGACATAAGTCCTTGAACTTATAATGTTTCTTTTGGGTCCCTAGTTGAAGGTTCTTGAGGGTGTTTTTCATTTCTTGCCATTCTTGATTGAAAGGATTGGCAAGGGGAGGTTGTGATGCGTATTTTAATGGTGGTTGTGATGATTATTGTGAGAGTTGTGGGATGACATATTATTGCTGAAGGTTGGATGATCAGGTACCCATGGCTTGTGAATGGATGGGGGTCCATATGTTTGATGTTGTAGAGGAATGGACATAGTGTTGGGCAGTTGGGTGTAAGTAGAAGAATGGTATGTGTGTTGTGATTTAAGTGGTGGTTGGTGTTGTTGGGTGATGTTTAGGTGTTGTATGGATGCAACATTAGGGGGTTGTTGATGAGTGGTGTCCAATGATACGTTTGTTGAGTTTGTGTATGTATGGGATGTGTATATCTTTTTAAGGGATTTTGAGAATGATGTGGTGGTTGCGATGTGGATGGATGTTGAGATTGGAGAGGTTTTTGTGAAAATATGGTAGGGGGTAATGTTGTTTGGGTTATAGTCATCCTTTCAGGGGTGACCAAAGGGGGAAGTATTTGTGGGATCATGACAATATTAGAGGTATTTTGAATCATGTTGGAGGTGTTCCTATTAATGGGTGTTGTAAGAATACTTGGATTAGTAGTGATGTTGGTGGAAGTTGGAGGATTGGATGCAATCATATGTAGTGGTATGCCATAGGAGGGTCTGATACTTGTGGTTGTGAAATGGTATTACCCCCTAGATGTTGATCAATGGCATAAATGGGGTTAGTGGATGTGGTGAAGTGGGCCCATGGGTTATCATAGACGGGGTTGTTGGGATTAGGGACATGACCCCATGGTTGATTGTGAATGGGTGATGGTGGCTTGTCATGCATGATTGTTTTGAGCTTGTCTTGGTCAAATGAGTAGGGGAGACGTGCCCCATATTCGATGAGGTGTTTGAGAAATTCATCTTTGTGATTGTGAAGGAATTGTTCAAATTTTTAATGTAACCCTCTTTCATTAACGAAATCAATGAAGGTGGGTGATTATATGTGAGTGGGTATAGAGGCTTCACCTATCTCAGGTTGGTTGACATATCCTTCCATATTGCTTGTGGTAGAGCCATGTGGAGAGAGGGGTAGATAGAGAGAATCCATTTTTCTTCTAGCTTGTGATTGTGTGATGGGAGACATTAAATGACAAACTTATATAAGAGGATAGTGTTCTATTTGAAGTCTTGATGATGTGGAAGATTGTTTGATCAATAGAGTGGTGTGTAGGTTTGATGATGGTTTTAAGATTTGGATGACAAATGATGGTACTACCAAGGAGGACCTAAGTTCAAATCTATATCCTTTTGTGAATTACAATGGGATTTTATACTTCCTTATCTAGGGTGGACAAAGAGCCTAAACAAGAAGAGGACATGATTGTCTTACTCGAGGTAGACAAGACGTACCAAGTAAAATGGGATTCTTGAAGTCCAACAACTTAGGAGTAGTCTAAGCTCCTAAGATAGCTTATCCAAGTCGGATAATATCTAATCGACACTAAACTTAAGATAGACAAGCTCTTAAGCCTAATGCAAACTAGAGAAGGATAAAAAGATATAGATTCTAACCTTGGTATACTTGGTAGGTGATAGATTGGATTTTGATTTTAGATGATGTGATTTGATTTGGTTTGGAGATGATTTGTTTGACTTGATTTGGTTAAGGTAGGATGACCAACTTGGATAAATGGGATGACTTGATAAAGGTTGATTTTTGGATGGATGTAAGGTATGATAATGAAGAAAATGTATTTATGTGAGATGGTTATATGGATCACAAGCTAAGGTTCAAATGAATGTTGTAGGTGATGATTAAAATGGAGGTAGCCTAATGGAGATATAATGTTCTAATGTCAAATGTGGAGGTGGTTTTGTGATTTTGGGGACGTTGTTAATGGCCAAGTGTTGTGATGGAGTTGGGTCAATGTCTAGTTTTGATTATGAAAAGGGGCACTTTCAGATTTTTGGAATTTTAGGCACAAGCATTGAGACAACATCCACATGTCCCAATAGATAGTTTATGGGCACTACAGGGAAAGGCATAGGCACTGATCTAATGTTTTGAGTGGTAACAGAGATGCCAAAGGTGCTAAAAGACAATGTAAGATTTTAAATTTTCAACACAAGCACTAAGGCTAATTGCAAGGGCACTGAAAGATGTTTTTACTCAGTTTGAAGGTCTAAATTATAGGTACTGAACCATCATAGGCACTGAAACTCAGGTCACAAACGCTGAGAGATAGGAACATGAACTAAAATATTATGTTTTGCAAATTGCAATTGTTTGATAGGAAACTTTTGGCAAGAGATACAAACAATAAAACACAATGGATGATATGGCTTTCATAGATTTTGCACAAAAACACACACCAAGCACTTGATCACAAACCTAAATTATTCAAGTGGAAGTGACATACCTTGTGGATCTCATGAAATGGCCATGGGTCAACCTCAACTCAAAATAGAGAAGTTATTCCCACCTCCATCAGCACCATAAAGCTATAGCTTGGATAGATAGGGAATATATTGTCATGTACCACCATATACCCCTTACGTTGTAGACTTTTGTCTTGCCCAAAGTAGTCCCTATCTCTAAAAGGAAGCATGGTACGCAAAACAACTTCCTACAATGATCTAATGAGGAAAGGTTTATGCAAATTTTTATCTCTTACAGTTACAGATTAAGATGCACATTAACAAAAAGGTAATAACAACATACAAATGCAAATACTAAGCTCACAACACAAGATATACATTGAGAAAACCCTTCTGGGTGAAAAACCCACACTTTAAAACCTGCACAATGTATTATCAAATCAAAGGATGATTACAACACACTTGCAATGCAAGTTCTTCTAGGAGTACACAAATCTCAAATACCAGAGTAATTCTAGCAGCATAATGGTACCTACAAATGAACCATCCAACTCCAACTCCAAGAACCTATATATATAGAGTATTTTTAAGAATGGAAGTAGCTTCTAGAGCAAGCCATAAAAGATTTTAATCCAAATCCGCATGGCCCAAATTCCAAGGCCATAAAGCATACAAATGACACTTGTCTAAGATTCCCTTTCATCCCTTACAACCCTCCATACTTGGGCACACCAAATTTTCCCAAAATAGGTATGATAGATGCTCTTACACACCTTACAATGTCATAGAATCTATCATATATAACAACTCTTACAAGGTAAGAGAATCTATCATAACTAACTAACAATAGCACATTCCTCTTACAACTCTGTCATAGTCAAACTTGGATGCCTACTTTCTCCATGAAAATATGCCACATGACACATGTCACACCTATCATAGAATCTCTATTTTCAGCTCTTACATGTCATAGATTCTGTCATAGGAATCTATCATAACTTACACATCATAGAATCTTTCATAACTTATGACACATGACCACAAGGTACCAACACATGGTAAAATACCTCTACCACAAAATGGGACACCTACCTCACCATATGTGGACAAAAATACATCTAGTCACCTTCCAAGTAGGATGACACATCATCCTGCCAACTTCCACAAAGTGACAAAATAAGATTTACATAAAAATTTACAATAGTAGGCAAAAAATAAATAAATACAACATTAGGAACTTGTAAAGGTTGAGACACCTCAATTCCCAACATTCTCCTACTTGTCAAACACCTTTCAAGATCCAATAGAATGACAGGATTTAACTGCTAGGGGTCGAGAGGCCCATAGACTTTGAACACCATCTGAACTTCTCGGTATGCACAGGTTTTGTCAAGGAATTTGCAACATTCATCAAAGTGTCAACTTTCTCCAAATTTACCTTCCCATCCTCTACCATGTCATGAACAAAATGGTAATAGACATCAATATGCTTTATCCTCGCATGAAAAGTAGGATTCTATGCCAAACATATGGCACTTTGTCTGTCACAACAAATGGTAATCTTCCCTGCATCAAACCCAACATTAGAACACAATCTCTTAAGCAAATTGGCTTCTTTACAAGAATGAGTTTCTGCCATGTACTCTACTTCAGTAGTGGAAAAAGTGACCATAGGTTGCTGCTTACTCATCTAACTAATAGCACCACTGAACATAGTGAACACATAAGCACTAGTGGATCTCCTACTGTTAATGTCACCTACCAACATGAATCTACAAATCCTTGAATACAAAGTGAATGTGAATCCCTTGTAGGATAACCATGATAACATAATGAATACTTAGAAGTACCCTACAAGTACCTAAATACTCTCTTTATTGCATCCCAATGTACCCGTCCAGGATTATCCATAAATTGACTAAGAACTCCCATTGCTTAGGTAATGTATTGTCTTGTATAGTCCAAAGCATACATCAAACTACCAACCACACTAGCATAAGGAACTCTGCTCATTTCCTCCATCTTAGAGGGAGACTTCAGACAATCTACAATAGATAACTTTGTCCCCAACATAACAAGAACAATCAACGGTCTACAAGTTGTCATGTCGAATCTCTCCAACACAATGTTCACATACTTACTCTGGCTTAACAAAAAATTTCTGTTAGCTCTGTCTCTTCTAATTTCCATTCCAAGAATGTACTTGGCTACCCCTAGATCTTTCATCTCAAATTGTGCTGACAACTGAGACTTCAAATTAGAAATCAAACTTTTACCATTCCTAATGAACAACATATCATCAACATACAATGGAATAATGAGAATGTGATAATTGTCAAACTTGCAATAAACACAATGGTCTGATTTTGATCTCAGAAATTCCAAACTCAATACAAAGGCATCAAATTTCTAGTACCACATCCTAGGAGATTGCTTCAAACCATACAAAGACTTTTTCAACTTGCAAACTACATTTTCTTTACCTTTTACCATGTAGTGCTATGGTTGTGACATATAAATTTCTTCCTCCAATTCACCATGAAGGAAGATGTCTTCACATCCATCTGTTCAACTTCTAAATCATATGCTATAGCAAGTGATAACAAGAATCTGATAGATTTCAACTTTGCAATAGGAGATAAAATCTCACCATAATCTATTCCCTCAACCTAGGAATATCCCTTCACGACCAACCTTGCCTTAAATTTCTCAACACTACCATCTAAACCAAACTTCTACTTCAACTCCCATTTACATCAAACAATTTTATGTTCATCAAACAAGGGCACCAGAATCCAAGTATTTTTTTACTTCAAGGAAGCCATCTCTTCTTCCATGGCCTCTTTCTAGGAATCTACATCACTCATACCCATAGCCTCACTTATGGTCCAAGACTCATCAGTGTTAGAAATCAAATCATAAATACAACTAGAATCATACAATGAATAACCAAACCTATCAGGTTTCTAGCTTATCTGTGTTGACCTCCTCAATAGTTGAGGTTGAGGTTCTTCATCTTCTTATGAACTTTCAGAGCTACTAGAGATCTCCTCATCATCGAGTCCAACAGATGTTTTTGGTTCAACTTTCTCAGGGGTGGAAGGAAGCTAAACCACATCCTCTTTCTTCTCTTTTTTCTCTGGCTATAACAAATAGAAGGATTGAGCTCTCTGAAGATCACACTTCTTCTATACAAAACTCTCTTAGCCACTAGATCCCAAAGCTTGTACCCTTTCACACCAATGCCATAACTGATGAAGATACACTTCACTGCCTTGTACTCCAGTTTAGACCTCTTCTCCTTAGTCACATGTGCATATGCCTCACAACCAAATCCTCCAATGTGTGTCAGTCAAGTCTTTTTACTAGACCACACCTACATAGGTGTCTTATCAATGACCATCAATGTAGGAGACATGTTAACCAAGTAACAAGTGGTAGCAACAACTTCAGCCCAGGAATTTTGTTCAAGGCCAGCTCCACTTAGCATACTCCTAGCCCTCTCCATCAATGTTTTGTTCATCCTCTTTGCTACTCCATTCTATTGAGGGGTATAGGAAGTTGTCTTGTGCCTCTCGATCCCATGTTCTTTATAGAAATTATCGAAATCTACTAAACAAAACACACCACCATTATCAGTCCTCAAACACTTAATCTTGTTGGCAAGAGACACTATATGGATTCATGGTTGTTGTCATTGATGGCAACAAAGGTCATCCCACATATCCGCAAGTCATGATGTGTCTCTACCGGAAGTCAGAATAAAGAATGTTGTGGTCCGGTGAAGAAGAACAGAGCATGTGGCAAGGTCCGACAGATTGGTCCGGACCTCTCAAAGGAAGTGTCTTGGTGTAGTGCGGATTTGGGGAAGTCAAGAGGACTACCTTGAGTGGTATATTCCAAGGATTTAGCCTCCGGTGATGGACAAGGAAAAAGATATGAATGGTTGAGTACCGGATTCCTGAGAGACAGTGAAAACAGAGGAAGAACTGACTGGCAGAGTATCAGACTGCTTTCCGGATGGGTTACTGTTGATGACAGAGGTTGTGAAGGCATGAATCATGTTTGGCCGACATGATTAATGATATCTGCAAGTATATGCTTGATCCGCATTGCTTGGTGAGGAAGGATTCAGCCGACAGAATGAGAGTTTGTAAGAAACTAGACTGTTCCGGATGCCGACTAGAAAGGTGATGAAATTACTTGTGCGGATATATATAGAGGATGGATTTAGTTGTGAAGTGTGGTGTTGTTGTGGAGATATATGCGAAGAAGTCCAGATAAAGAGCAGAGGTAACAAAAAGGATCCGGTATGTGAAAGATAGTAGAATAAAGAACAGAGGAAAGATGAAGTGCAGCAGATCAGTGTACTGAGCCTAACCGGAACTGAACTCCAGCATATGCAGATGCTTCCAATCAGTTCAAGACTGTGATTCTCATCACTTTGTAGACAGTGTGTCTTCTTGTAGGCAGTGGGCCTCTTGTGAGCAGTGTGCTCGGGCAGTGAGCCCTAATTGGCAAGTGCCATCTTTGTAATTTCCTATTCTTCTAACAGAGAATAATTTTGGGTTAATCACCCCGTGGTTTTCTCCCTTAACAGGGTTTCCACGTCAAAAATACTGTGTCATGTGTTTCTTGTTTTATGGTTAATGTTTTATGTTTGATTTTATGCTGCATCAATTAAAAGGAAAGTTCAATAAGGGAAATAATTAGGATAACTGATTCACCCCCCCCTCTCAGTTATCAACAATTGGTATCAGAGCTAAGTTCCTCCTAATAGAGCCTAACAGCTTGAGGAAGATCTGGGATTTCAAATGGATGCATATGGTTTAAGGGAGCAACTCAAGACTGCTCTTGAGGA
The DNA here is from genome assembly GCA_027924645.1 of Cunninghamia lanceolata. Taxonomy (NCBI): domain Eukaryota; kingdom Viridiplantae; phylum Streptophyta; class Pinopsida; order Cupressales; family Cupressaceae; genus Cunninghamia; species Cunninghamia lanceolata. Next base: position 17,666,306 of record BSBN01000524.1, read on the forward strand.
TCTTGAACAGTCGAATTCTGAAGTCAGTGAATTAAAGGAAAGACTCAAACAGGCTGATGAATTCATGACAGAATTAAAAGACAAATTAAGTCTCTCTATGAAAAAGAGAAAGGAGCTGCTTCAACAGTTGGCAAGACAAAGTGAAGAAAGCAATACAAATGAAGAATTGACTGAGCAAACCAAGTTATGTGAAAAGTTATCAAAAGAAGTCATTATGTTAAGACATGAAATGGAATCAGGAACTACAAAGTTTACTCAAGAGATTGAAGAAAAAAGAAAGGCTGAAGACAATCTAAGACAATCTCTTAAAGAAAAATCAGAAGAATGCCACCAGATGGACAGGATTATCAGACATCTTGAATCTGATCTTGAAGATGCCAAAGATAATGAAGGAAAACTTGAGGATCAAATTGCCTCTCTCAAAAGAGACCTTCAAACAGCAAATGAATATAAAGAGAAATTCAAGATAAGTTCTGCTCAACTTGAAGTTCTTCTTGGAAGTCAAAAGAGGACAGATGACAAGTATGGTTTGGGATATGAGAAAGGAGAAAGCTCCGGATCCGGTCAGAAGAATCTTGGATCAGAAAATCCAAGAAGCAGGCCTAGAAGACCTCCGGTAAGATAGCCAAATGCTCAAAGATATCCATCCTTCAATGGATACTGCCACAGCTGCAACCACTTTGGTCACAAAGCTAATCAGTGCAGAATGAGAATGAATCAGATTAATTCATCCTTCTCCGGACAGTGCTTCAACTGCAAAAGGTATGGACACAAATCCCATGAATGCAGAAGTATGCAAGTAAACAAATCATTCAAAGGTAGATGCTTCACATGCAATAGAGTAGGTCATATGGCTAATCAATGCAGATCAAGAGGATATCAGTCAAATATGCAAAGAAATGTTATTTGCCAAATCTGCAATAGGTCCGGTCATAATGCTAAAGTTTGCAGAAACAAGAATCAGGACAAAAGAGGTCCGGTGTATAATCAGAATCAAGACAAGGGTAAACAAAAGATGAATGCGGATGAGGTTAGGAATCAGATGAGCAAGATTTGGGTGAAGAAAAGTTCAGAAAATGTAGAGGTTGGATCCGCACCAGACTCTGGTGCTGATATTTCTTCCAGAAATTAAAAAGTGAGCTCAGGCTCAGGGGGAGACTCAAAGAAAATCTTGTTCCCCCAGCCAAACAAGTGGTACCGGATGTGGCACAAGATGCGGATCAAAGGGTTTGTAGATATGAGTCTTGAGATACTTCAGTCAAGTTTTCAGAGGTCCGCATGAAGTTATGAAGAAGCTGTGATCGATCAAATAAGACCTATTCAGGGAGATGCTCCGGTATGATAAAGGATTACAAAAAGGTCCGAAAAGATCCGGAAATGCACTATCTTGTTCTGCGGATTGGACAGAGTGTTTGGGATGTTCTTGTAATATGTTACCTCGATTTATTCATGATTGAAAGATCCGGATGATATCCACAGATTAGGACTAATCCAGGATACTCCAAGCTATCCAGACAAGGCAAACCGGAATGATGTAGGTGAAGCATTTATTGCAGACAGATATTAGGGTTCGCGGAGCAATTTAAGGGATTTCTCAAAGGTCATTTGCTCATTCTGCACTCGAGAAGAAGCGAAAAGTGGAGCTCTGCAACAAGGTTCATCAAGCACACCAAGGATCTCCTGCCGAAGCTATTGCATAAAGAAATCAATCCAACCACTCCGTGCAAACCGAAGGCGCATAAGGTATTCTCCGTTTTTCATTACCTCACTGCAAATCTTTGAAGAATGGCTACTCCAAACATAGTTAAGATCTCTGATAGACCTCGCCCCTCATTTAAGAAACATCCCTACAAATCATTGGAGGTAGATCCACTAGGAGCCTTCTCTAGTGTTCCTCACGGAGTTTTACACACCGAAGACATTAGGGTTTACATACATGCAAACATTGAGGAATTTGGGGAATTCAAATTAAGAGACCTCTATCACAAGCAGCTGATAGACAATGCTTTTGAGCTTAAACCAGAGTATAAGGATATTCAGAAGAAACAATTTGAGCAATTTATTCATTTCCCCTGCTTTGAAGAAGATGAATGGGTCCGGTATGTACTGAGCAGGATGCATGACAACTTTCTATGGCTAGATAGACCCTGCAAGATCAAAAAAGAGGCAATTAGAGCAGTAACTGGTCTATACTCTTCCGGAGGGGTACCTATCCTCAAATCTGTCAAGAACAACATTGTAACTGAGGCCACCGGATCAAAATTTGACAAGAGGGCAATGACCATTGAAGATATTTCGGATCCGGATATCAAATATGCATCAATGATAATAGGATACAAGATCTATCACTCCAGCAGGGAGAATTCTGTATCCGGAACTGCAATATACACTGCTTATGAAATGCTAAGAAAGAATGCAGAATATGATCTCTGCGAACTACTGCTAAGCCAATTAATGGAAAACATACAGAAAATCAAGAAGGATAAGAAGAATTCCTTTAAGTATGGTACTCTTATTGTATGTCTATTCTTCTACTTCATGAATGAGCTACCCGGAACAAGTGGATGGGTATGGCAGAATGACAAACCTGTTGCAGTCCAGATAAGAGACTATTTGCATGGACTTGGGGATGCAAAAGCGAGAAATACAGCTCTATGGGGATACTTCAAAAACCTTCAGAGCATGATGCAAGCAAGAGAGAGAATTCCCCAGTCTCTCATTGAGAAATACAAGGACTCAGTGTGCTTTATGGTTGACACTGATCAGTGCCTAATGGAGGCAGTGGAGCCAAGGACTGTCTGGATCATGCCCATGGGGTATGAAGTGGATGAACAGATAGTGGAGCTGCATGTTCAACACATGCTGAGTCAGCCCAAAGATCCTAAGGCAGAAAGGTTTGGAACCTTTGAGGAGCTGAGTGTAAAAATACATGTAGAACTCAGGGAACCTGAGATTAAAAGAAAGGTAAGAAAAGAAGTAGAGCACATTGCTCAAGGCCTAGGTATCTCAAAGGAGGCACTTGATGCCAGCCGGGAAAAGAGGAGGAAGGCCGAGGAAGAAGAGAAAAGCAAAGAAAGTGCTCCGGTTGAAGCTCCCACCCGGACCAGATCATCAAAGAGACCTGCACCTCCCACAACCAAAAGTTCAAAACTGGAAGTTCAGGCATCCGGTAAGAGATCCAAGACAAAAGCTACAAGGGCTTATGGAAGCCAAAAGGATGAAGAGGAAACAGAATCAGATGAGGGAGTAAGAGAAGTAAAGAAACAGAAGAAGAAAGGATCCGGTAAGCCCTCCACAGGCCAAGACAAGGAGGAAATGGCAGAGGTATCTGTTGAGAAGTCCACTCTGTCTCTAGAGAGCATAATCACTTCGGTCACGGTGGATGGAAACCTTCAGCCAATGACTGAATCATATGATGACTTCAGTGAGGCCGACCAAAAGACTCTGCAGGAGGCCACAGTAAAATATCTTAACATATATAATAAGGCTTTCATTGAAATAATATCTCTTATTCCTAAAAGCCTAGAAAAGGAAATGGAAGTAAGAAAGAATAATGCTCATGCTAAAGATCTTGAGATCCGGGAGCAGATAGCTATTCAGCTATATCCTCAAATTGATCCCAAGACAATGAACATTATCTTCAAAGACTGCAAAGATGAGTTCAGAAGCAAAGCCAGGATGAATCAACTCATGCTTGGCGAGACTGACAAAGTGGCCCAAGAAACAGAAGAGATCCTCCGGAAGGCCTTCAAAAGGTTCAATCTTCCGGTTGTAGAGGATTTAGGTACAGAAACAGCTGAGGACTTGGGACCCTCTGCTCCAGAAGAAGTGGCTCATGAACAAACTAGCATCTCTCCTCCGGTTTCCCCTACAGTCTCCGGATCCAAAGAAGAAGAGCAACTACAGGAGAAGGAAGCAGTGGTGAAAGACAAAGAGGTTGACAGTTCTAAGACTGCAGAAGAAAAGAAACATCTGTCTCCGGCAAGAGACACTGCACAAACTGTTCAACAATTTTTGAGTAAAGAAACTCTAGAGATTGATGAACCGGAGCTTCTAAAAGGCCCATTTGATTTTGACTCTCTCTCTCTCCGGTACAAACAATGAAGATAGCCTCATTTGCAAATGCCAAGGCAAATGAAAAGCTCCTGAAGTCTCATATGGAAGACTGTGAGTTGATAGAGGCTGCTTCTGGAGTACTTGTAAAAATCATGCCATCAATCCAGATAGATCCGACAGCCTTCTCTTCCGGTAATCTAAAAACCTTAGTCAGCAGTGTTGATACACATTTTGATTCTCTAGAAAAATCAGCTGAAGAAAAGGTCCGGAAGGAATTTTTGGATAAAAGATTTTCAGAAATATTAGAATTAATCTCTAAGGATAGGAAGATTGTAAGCATTGGAATAAGGAGCTTAGAGAATGCTCTTAAGGATGGCGGTGACATCTACAAATTTTGTATATCCTGGTCAAAGGCAACAGCAGCATTTGACAAGAAAATAAAAGAGGAACAGGATAAGCTACAAAGCTTATCTCAAAGTTTTGATCCTCTCTCTTCCTCTATAATAAATCAAGAATGTCAGACCATTGCAGTCTTGAATGAAATAAAAAATCTTGAGAAGGAAAGGAAGAACATCACCAACCGGATGGGAGAACTTAGAAGGATTATAATCCCTAAGTTGGAAACAATGCATGAGGCCATCAGTGATGCTCAGACCACCGCCCAAACAAAAGATCCGACAGATCTCAAGCGGGCAGAAGCGTTTGCATTTTTGTTAAGTGGTCACATTTCAATTTTGGACAGAATGAAGCAAAGTTGGGCTACAGAAATGATTCAATTGCAGACATCCTTTGCAGACATTCTTCAGTATATGTAAGTATGTAAATATGCGGCTATGTATAGGAAATTTTTGAAAATTTTGGTGTGCGGACCCTACCCTTTGCCATTGATGTCAAAGGGGGAGTGAGGAGCAGTGAAAAATGAGGGATCCAACTAAGGGGGAGTTCCAGAAATTGTATATAAGGACAGAGCATCAGCAAAGGGGGAGCATAGTGAAAACACTTAGTCATTTTTCACTAAGTGTTGCCATCAATGCCAAAGGGGGAGATTGTTGGCAAGAGACACTATATGGATTCATGGTTGTTGTCATTGATGGCAACAAAGGTCATCCCACATATCCGCAAGTCATGATGTGTCTCTACCGGAAGTCAGAATAAAGAATGTTGTGGTCCGGTGAAGAAGAACAGAGCATGTGGCAAGGTCCGACAGATTGGTCCGGACCTCTCAAAGGAAGTGTCTTGGTGTAGTGCGGATTTGGGGAAGTCAAGAGGACTACCTTGAGTGGTATATTCCAAGGATTTAGCCTCCGGTGATGGACAAGGAAAAAGATATGAATGGTTGAGTACCGGATTCCTGAGAGACAGTGAAAACAGAGGAAGAACTGACTGGCAGAGTATCAGACTGCTTTCCGGATGGGTTACTGTTGATGACAGAGGTTGTGAAGGCATGAATCATGTTTGGCTGACATGATTAATGATATCTGCAAGTATATGCTTGATCCGCATTGCTTGGTGAGGAAGGATTCAGCCGACAGAATGAGAGTTTGTAAGAAACTAGACTGTTCCGGATGCCGACTAGAAAGGTGATGAAATTACTTGTGCGGATATATATAGAGGATGGATTTAGTTGTGAAGTGTGGTGTTGTTGTGGAGATATATGCGAAGAAGTCCAGATAAAGAGCAGAGGTAACAAAAAGGATCCGGTATGTGAAAGATAGCAGAATAAAGAACAGAGGAAAGATGAAGTGCAGCAGATCAGTGTACTGAGCCTAACCGGAACTGAACTCCAGCATATGCAGATGCTTCCAATCAGTTCAAGACTGTGATTCTCATCACTTTGTAGACAGTGTGTCTTCTTGTAGGCAGTGGGCCTCTTGTGAGCAGTGTGCTCGGGCAGTGAGCCCTAATTGGCAAGTGCCATCTTTGTAATTTCCTATTCTTCTAACAGAGAATAATTTTGGGTTAATCACCCCATGGTTTTCTCCCTTAACAGGGTTTCCACGTCAAAAATACTGTGTCATGTGTTTCTTGTTTTATGGTTAATGTTTTATGTTTGATTTTATGCTGCATCAATTAAAAGGAAAGTTCAATAAGGGAAATAATTAGGATAACTGATTCACCCCCCCTCTCAGTTATCAACAAATCTTTCTATCCTTTTGATTCTCTACAAGACCTTTGAACTCTTTGAATCTACTAAAGACTTTAGATTTGCTTCTATGGAAATACACCCATGTCCTTCTACAGTAATCATCAATGAACGAAACAAAGTAAACAGATTTTGAAATTGAAGGAACATTAACATGATCAAACACATCAGAATGAATCAAGTCCAACACCTCAGAAGATTTGTGAGGACTAGAATAAAAATGAACACGGTTTTTATTTTCAATAAATGCAATGTTCGCAAAAATTGAACTCAAGGTTACATTCATTCATACACTCAACGAGGTTTTTATTTTTAAGGGCCCTCAAATTCTTTTCACCAATGTGACCAAGCCTTTTGTGCCATAACATTGTCTTCTCAGTTGGAAGTTTCATCTCCATAGAATGAGAAATCTTAGGTAACCAGAAAGCATGACCATCGGAAGTAGATGCAACAATCCTCTTCATTGCTAGTTCCAATGGTGAGGATGAAGACTCTAAATTTATCTTCTTTGAAATAAAGGTACTATTGCACTGAACCATGCATTCATCAAGCTGAAATAAAGTACCAATCCAAACATCCTTAGCTAGCACCATAGCTCCTCTAGTCATCTTGCATCTCCATTTAAAAAAAACAACCTGCACACCCACATCATTCAATTAAATTACAGATAATAAGTTCCATGCCAAACCAAGGATATGAAAAACACCATTAATCCCCTCCACTCATCCATCAAGGAATTGAATCAAGACTCTTACACGGCCAAAAATCTTTAGGTGAGAATCATCACCCAAGTACACCTTCCCACCATTATATTCTTCATACTTTGTAAACCAACCCCGATGTGAAGTCATGTGAAAAGATGCACTAGATTCAATATGCCACACATCCTCTGATGCATGAGTTGCCAAGGCAGTGAAAAATGCTTATCCTTCATTCTAAGAGGACTTGTCAGAATTTGAATCATAGTTATTTTTCTTTTTCTTCTTCTCCTCTTTGTAATACTTGCGGAAATGACCAAGTTTTCCACAATTCCAACGTGTATAGCCTTGGAATTTCCAAGAGACTTAGATCTCCCATGGGATTTGGATCTTCCTTTTTCTTCCTTCTTCTTATCCTTTTTCTTTCCCTTCTCTCTAGATCTAACATGAACCGCAAGAGCCTCCTTAGTCGATTCAGAAGATTTTCTCTGCATCTCTTCAAACAACAATGAAGAAACCACTTCATCCATCTTGAAGGTGGTAGTAGTACTCCCAATGTCCATGACAAGGTAGTCCCATGAATCTGGTAAGGAATACAGTAATGTCATACATTGATCCTCCTCCTCCATCTTCACACCAACAGAGGTCAACTGGGAAACAAGCATATTGAATGTATTAAGGTGATCAACAACAGATCCTCATTATTCCATCCTTAGAGAATATAATTTATTTCATAGGAATAACTTGCTCACCAGGGATTTATATCTTGATAAATATTTCCAAGTTTCTTCCAAAGATCTTTTGCAGTCTTCTCTTCGTGGATATTTAGGAGCACTAAATCAACCAAATAGAGTGTTATCTAACCCTTATCCTTTCAATCCATCAGATCCCAATCTTCTTGTTTCATACCTAATGGCATGGATCCAAATACTACAAGCCATAGATCTCTATCCACCAATAAGTCCACCTTGAGCTTCCACAACTCAAAATTGCCTCCATTAAACATCTCTATATCAAACCTCACATATGTGCTTGCAATCTCTTTCCTACAACAAAGATTTCAAAATCATCTGCACAAGCTCCCACTCAAATGAAGATCAGCTCAAAAAACCCTCTACCCAACAACTAGAACCAAAGGTGATCAATCTCTGATACCAACTGAAAGGAAGCAAGGTATGCGGAAAGAACTTCCTACAGTGATCTAATGAGGAAATGTTTATGAAAATTTGTATCTCTTACAGTTACAGATAAAGATGCATATTAATAGAAAGGTAATAACAATATCCAAATGCAAATACTAAGCTCACAACACAAGATATACATGGAGAAAACCATTTCAGGTGAAAAACCCCACACTCCAAAACTTACACAATGTATTATCAAATCAAAGGATGATTACAACACACTTACAATGCAAGTTCTTCTAGGAGTACACAAATATTGAATACTAGAGTAATTTTGACAGCATAATGGTACCTACAAATGAACCATCCAACTCCAACTCCAAGCACGTGTATATATGAGAAATATCAAGAATGGAGGTAGCTTCTAGAGCAAGCCACAAAGGATTTTCGTCCAATTCCACATGGCCCAAATTCCAAGGCCACAAAGCATGTAAATGATACTTGTCTAAGATTCCCTTTCATCCCTTACAACCCTCCATACTTGGGTGCCCCAAATTTTCCCAAAATAGCTATGATAGATGCTCTTACACACCTTACAATGTCATAGAATTTGTCATTTATGACAACTCTTATAGATGTAAGAGAATCTATCATAACCAACTAACAATAGCACATTCCTCTTACAACTCTGTCATAGTCATACTTAGGCACCTACTTTCTCCATGCAAAGATGCCACATGACACATGTCACACCTATCATAGAATCTCTATTTTCAGATCTTACATGTCATAGATTCTGTCATAGGAATCTATCATAACTCATGACACATGACCACAAGGTGCTGACACGTGGAAAAATAACTCTACCACAAAATGGGATGCCTACCTCCTCATATGAGGACAAAAATACATCTGCTCACCTTCCATGTAAGATGACACATCACCATGCCAACTCCCACAAAGTGACAAAATAAGATTTACATAAAAAATTACAATACTAGGAAAAAAATAAATAAATACAACATTAGGAACTTACAAAGGTTGAGACACCTCAATTCCCAACAATCTCAAGTATAATGGTATGTGTGAGCTTCTTCTGCTCCTACTATAGTGGTGCACCACAAGGTATGATGACTGAAGGTCTTAATCTAAGTTCAATAAGGCTTCTAAGGAATCCCCTATATACGCAAGGTACGTTGGGCCCAAACCATGAACAAGATCCCATAGAGGTATGCCACAAACGTCACCAAACCAAGTCTTGGCAGACCAAGGGTCTCGAGGATCAATTTAGATGAATCAAGTTCACTATTGAGGTACAACTTTCCCTCTCCCCCCTTTATATACCCTACTGGCACACATGGTTGAGGTCATTCCTAAGGGTGATGAAATCCCCTAGCAAGCCGCCTATAAGGAATACCACTCACTTTTGATCTCCAAGGTCACATAGAGCACAAGGAGAGAGTGTACATGAAGTGATACCCCTTGGGTTAGCAATGAAATGAAAAAAAAAAGAATGAGGGGAGGCTTTTGATCTCCAAGATCACCTAAAGGTGTGAGGGGAGAGCATACACCTCCTATCAATCCAAAACACGACAAACAAGTTAATTCATTTCTATGCTAATTTAGTACCTAGACTTGTAAGAAAAACAAACTTTGATAAGCAGGGCTGCAAAACGACACATTAGTAGTCTTATGAGGGTCTTGGGTAGTCGAGAAAAGATGCAATACACAAGAGGTTAGCCCAAGGAATGATGTTAGCTCAAAAAAATGAATTGAGACATACGCAAGCACTGACTGGTATGACACAAGTGCCAAACCAAAAAACACAGGCACTAAAATCATAATAGAGTGCTAAAATTTCTATCTCAAGTACTAAAGCAGACTACATAGGTGCTAAAAGCCTACCAGAGTGCTAAAACAAAGATGATCAAGTGCTAAAATAGAACCTGCATGCTAAACTATGTGTTATGGGTGCTAATCTATGAAAAATGTGTGAAAAAAATAGAGATTATACCTGCGTGCAAGGGTGTTGAACCTGACTACTCAGGCACTGAACCGAACTTGTGATGAGGAAGGCTTGCAATTCAAATGTCAAACCTGTAAAATAAAATTCTAAACCTACAACATAGCTTGTTAGGAGATATTCAATATGCAAGTAAACCAAAATAAAACTCCTAGATACAGAAATTTAAGACACAAACTATTTATACCATTGTTCAGACACAGGTGCTAACTGGCAAGGGGCTAAATTTCTTTGCATTCAAAAAGTGTTATGAAAATGATGGGGGTGGGCTCCAATTCATAGATTTTTAGAGGCTCAAATGGAGGGCTAGGATTTGATTGAAGGATCAAGAGCTCACATTTATTCAGAGCTCTCAAGCAAGGAGAGATGGACAAGTGTCAAAAGGAGATTGCATGAGAGCAGAGCTCCAAGATTCAAGGAAAGATCAAGGGTGGAGATTGCAAGTTTGAATGGATGGATGCCTAGGACAATTGAGTAGGTGGATGACGTGTAAGGACTCATTTATGAAAAGGCATGGTTTGGATTTTGTGAGGAATTTCAAATTGGAAGGAGAGGACAAGTGGAATTTAAAATTGGAAGAATAGTGCCACATGTAATTTTAAATTAGGTGAATAGTGGCACATGGAGTGGGTGAGAGGACAAAGGGACTATTTGGAAGATTTGCCCATGCTTCCAAAGTACCACTTGTCATGTACATGTGTGTACATAGAATGACAAGTGGACTTCTAGAAACATGGGTTGATGTAATCCTAGGTTAATTTTAATTAGCCTATGTGGACATGTTTAAGAAGAAAATAATGACATCTGATTATAAAAAGTAATCGAAAGTGGATAAAATGAGAAATTAAATAAATAGGTGAATTTTTTTTGGGGGGGGATGGATGGGAACTATAGTCTTTTAGGACAAATATTTGATTTTTGGACTATAGTAGAGGAAAGTGGAGTGATAAATAATTTTTGGTGATGAAACAAGACAAGAGAAAATATTAATTAAATAATTAAAAATTATTTAATTAATATATATGATGGATGGAATGGAAAATTGTTTGGTTTAGGTCTACCAATTACGTAGATGAGGTTGGAAAGTGGTGTGACCATTTTTAGGTGTCTACACATATTATAGATTTTTAAGATCTAATACTAAGGGCTACATACTTACAAAATGGTATTTCCAATTGACTTCATTTGATCACCCAAAAGTTGAAGCAAATTTGTTTTTTGTCAGCATTTTGATAGGTGCAGCGGAGACTTTGTTGAGGCTTTGATTTAAGCCTAAGGGGGTTATATCCTGGGCATTTGATCTACCCCCCTTCAATTAAACTCTCATAGATAGAACGCCCTAGGCTTAAGTCATTAATTTTTCTAAAAAATATGTGATTTTAGGCAAAAATAAGGATGTCCTACAAGTGGCACACATTATTGTGGGATTAGCCTAATATTGATAATATAGTACTAGTACATGGAGCATTGCCCCCAACGATCGAGAATAGCTTGGATAATGGTATCTCCAAATCCACCATGGCAGATAGTACCTATTCAAATCTCTAGAAAAACATTAGAGATAAGCATAGCTCTATTATAAATACAAAATTTCTTATCAACTAAATTGTTTATAAATAAAGAATAATTTCTATCTTTACAAATAAAAATAAAAGAATCTTCATCTAAAAGGTATTCTAGATCTAGATGAACTTTTCTAGAAGATTTATCCTATTCCCTAAAATAATATTGTTCCAAGTAAAACATTTAGGTCAAAATGGCTTAAATTTTCATGAATGAATGACCAATCCAACTTAGATGTAGTGATATGTTAAATTAAATGCTTGAGGATAAAAAATTGACCACAAAAAGGGCACATGGAGTTTGAAATTCCCGAATGAATAAGGTGGTTTCTAATAGGAAAACCTTGTTAAAGAATATATTGGTTAAAGTGGACAACTTAGCCTCCAAAATGGCACTCAAAACTATATGAAATATTTTTCTCCAAGCCTAAGTAGATGAGCGAAGAGACCATCTCTCATTCAATTTATGAATCAAAATAAAATGGGGTTAAATCTAATTATATAGTTTACTTGGAGATTAGTTGAAAAAAGGATTATCAACATACCATTTTTAATCCTTCCATAATGACCAACTAGATTGAATAGTAATTTTTTGTTGCATATACGAAAACATGGCTTCCAAGATTTCTTAAAAGGACTCCCTATCCTGATTGTCCAAGTTAAACCTACATTTGGAATCAACCCAAGAGATCCAAGAAGAACTGGACTCAGAAAAGAGATCTTAAAAAGTTTGAATACATTTCATCAACAATTTCAAAGAGTGAATCCAAGGAACCTAAGCTAGTGGGACATCCCATATGAGGTGATGACTAGATACCACTAATGAGATTGTTGAGTTATAGAAATCATCATGGAATCCATTGAAATTCCAAAGGACACAAGGTTTAATGGATTCCTAATATTTCTAAATGCTTTTTGCAACAAAAGTCGACATAATCTTGACTACAATTGTTCAAAGTGATAAAAAAGGAATGACAATCCAAATTTCTCCATGTTGTGTGGCTATATGGAAGACCTAAGGAAACTTCATTTTCTCAAAAGAATCTTCTACCTACTTCATTTCCTTTTATTACCTTGATAAATTTAATTGGCACATATAGAAATGCCTTGAAATTAAACACCAACAAAATCATACCACCAAAATTCTTAGGAAGGCAATGTAATTCCCAAGCCTTGTAGTGAAATCCTACCTTGCTCAAAACTAAACCAAAGAAAATCTTAAAGCAACTTCTCCAACTTGCGATAAGAGGCCTTAGTAGGAATCTAGCAAGAGGAGTAGTAAATGTGTGTGTCTAAGATAAATTTAGAGAAAATCTAGAATTTGTCGATGAGAGAAAGTGGCTTTGTTATCTAGTGGGATGACTTTTTTGTACTCTCTCAATGATGTGCTACCACAGAGAGGACAAAGTAGCATGACTACAAAATGAATACCCATAAATCTTAAAATTTCCCCATGATTAATCCACTTCCATTTATAGGCTTGAATCCAAACTAGAAGAGGCAAGAAGGATTGTCTATAGCACTAGGTATTGTGTCACTAGATACTAGAACATGAAGCGAATAATTAAGTGTTAAGACACTTCAAAGCTTGTGTTATATTCTGTTCACGTCCTTAATCAATGAGGAAATAATCATCGTAAAATGAAAATTATCAAGTTACTATGATCTATTACAAAGAAGGAAAATTCCATGAACCAACTTCTAAAACATAGAATTTTCTAGGAGGTAGCCAAACCCTTTAGTGATAAGAGCATAGATCATTGGAGCTAAGGGGTCTCTCTATCTAATGGAACTAAAAAGTCCAAATTTCTTTGAGTGGGTGCTATTAATGGTCAAACAAATAGAAGCATCACCCAAAAAAATTCACAGAGTAGAGAAAGTTAGAACCAAAGCCAAAATATTAGAGCAAAACAAGATTGAAAGTCCATTCAATCTTGTCATATGCTTTCTCAAAGTCAATCTTGAGTAAAATAGCTTGTTTATGTGACTTCCTTTTCCATTCCATATAGGTTCCCAGACTACAATTGTATTATCTAAAAATAAATATACTTTTGATAAACTATCTACTGAGGTTGAATAACAAGTGGAAGTAGATTGTGGATATAGAGCGTTATGAATTTGTCAATAATCTTGTGGGAGACATTGAGTAGGGTGATAGGTCTCCAATTATAGATCAATTCAAGATCATCTACCTTAGGTATGAATTTAATATTTCCTTTATTGATAGTCCTACCTAAAGATTTTAAATGAAAATTTTACAAGTAAACTTGGAGCAAGTTGTCACTAACCATGTCCCAAAGCAATTTGTAAAAATTAGAAGCAAAGAAATCACAATTTGATTCTTTTTCATTATCCATGCTTATAATAACTCCACAAAGGTCACTCACTAACGTTGAACAACAAGTGGAAGTAGATTTTTGATGTAAAGCATGAAGACTTTAGCAATAATCTTGTATGAGACATTCGGAGTAGAGTTATAGGTCTCCAATTATACATCAATTCAAGATCATCTGCCTTAGGTATGAATTTAATATTTCCTTTAATGATATTCTTAAATAAAGATTTTGAATGGAAAGTTTCCAAGTAGACTTGGAGAAAGTCATTGGTAACCAAGTTCCAAAATAATTTATAAATATCACAAGCAAAGCCATCACAACTTGGTTCTTTTTCATTGGCCATGCTTAGAATGATTCCATGGAGGTTATTCAAGGAAAGAAACTAGTAACAACTCACTCATTAAGTGTCAAATAGATGTCAAGGCATTGATGCCAAAAGAGGTTCTTGAGCTTGAAAAACTTTCTTATAGTGTTTTATAAATACTTGCAACACTTCAAGAATTTGAATACATTTTTTTTTGTGCAACATTCTTAACATGAAGGGAATGAAAATTCTTTGGAAATTGTTAACCATAAAATTTATAAAAATAAAATAACAGGAATAACTCGTTGAACTAACTTTTCATGGCAGTGAAACCATGCCTTTCTTAGACCTAAACCAAAGAAAATCTTAAAGGAACTTCTCCAACTTATGATAAGGGTCCTTAGCAAGAACCTAGCAAGAGGAGTAGTAAATGTGTGTGGCTAAGAGAACTTTTGAGTAAATCTAGAATTTGTCAATGAGAGAAAGAGACTTTGTTATGTAGTGGGGTGACTTTTTTTGTACTCTCTCAATGATGTGCTACCACAAAGAGGATAAAGAAGCATGAATACAAAATGAATACCCATAAATCTAAAAAAAATCCATGATTAATACAATTCCATGTGTAGCCTTGAATCCAAGCTAGAAGAGGCAAGAAGTATTGCCTATAACACTAGGTATTGTGTCACTAGATACTAGAACATGAAGCTATTACTTAAGTGTTAAGACACTTCAAAGATTTTTTTATATTCTCTTCATGTCCTTAATCAAAGAGGAAATAATTATTGTAAAATGACCATTAACAAGTTATTATGAGCTATTACAAAGAAGGAAAATTCCATGAACCACTTCTGAGAAACAAAATTTTCTAGGAGGTAACCAAACCCTTTAGTGATAAGAGCATATATCATTGGAGCTAAGGGATATCTCTATCTAATGGAACTAAAAAGTCCAAATTGCTTTGAGTGGGTGACACTAATAGTCAAACAAACAGAATCATCACCAGAAAACATTTTCATAGAGTAGAGAAAGTTATAACCAAAGCCAAAATATTGGAGCATAAAAAGATTGAAAGGCCATTCAATCTTTTCATATGCTTTCTCAAAGTCAATCTTGAGGAAAATAGCTTATTGGTTTGACTTCCTTTTCCATTACATACCTTCCCAAACTACAATTATATTATCTAAAAATGAATATGCTTTTGATAAACTATCTAATAAGGTTGAAAAACAAGTGGAAGTAAATTGTGGATATAGAGCATGAAGACTTTGGCAATATTCTTGTCAGAGACAATGAGCAGGGTGATAGGTCTCCAATAATAGATCAATTCAAGATCATCTACCTTAGGTATGAATTTAATATTTCCTTTATTGATAGTCCTATCTAAAGATTTTAAATAAAAAATTTCCAAGTAAACTTGGAGCAAGTCATCACTAACCATGTCCCAAAACAATTTGTAAAAATCACAAACAAAGCTATCACAACTTGGTTCTTTGTCATTGGCCATGCTTATAATAACTCCATGGAGGTCACTCACTAAGGTTGAACAACAAGTGGAAGTAGATTGTTGATGTAGAGCATGAAGACTTTGGCAATAATATTGTATGAGACATTCGAAGTAGAGTTATAGGTCTCCAATTATACATCAATTCAAGATCATTTGTCTTAGGTATGAATTTAATATTTCCTTTATTGATTGTCCTACCTAAAGTTTTTAAATGAAAAGTTTCCAAGTAAACTTGGAGCAAGTCATCGATAACCATGTCCCAAAGCAATTTCTAAAATTCACAAGCATAGCCATCACAACTTGATTCTTTGTCATTGGGCATGCTTAGAATGACTCCATGGACGTCATTCAAGGAAAGAAACTAGTCACAACTCACTCATTAAATGTCAAATAGACGGCAAGGCATTGCTCATATGCCAAATAAGGTTCTTGAGCTTGAAGAACTTTCTTATGGTGTTTGATAAAAATTTGCAACACTTCAAGCAATTCAATGAAATTCCTATTAGCCTTTTGAATACCTTTAATTTTTTGTGCAACATTCTTAACATGAAGGGAATGAAAATTCTTTGGAAATTGTTAAACCCTAAAATTTGTAAAAACTAAATAAGAGAAATAACCCGTCAAACTAACTTTTCATGTCAGTACAACCAAAGTCGACATCAAACTAACTTTTCATGTCAATACAACAAAAGTCGACATCAAACATATGTTCAATATCAATGATCACTATGTACTCCTGACACACAATACAACATTCATTATTACCACAATTTTACATTCCATATCATATGCCACAATATCACAAGTACTATAACAATACTATTCACACTACAATTGTATGGACAAGCAATACCCATATCTGTGGTCATGCATTTTATGCAATATCACAAGTACTAACCATACTATTCACACTATGCTCGAATGAACAAGCATTAACCATAACCACAGATAGCCCGCATCACAATGAAACACATTTTCAGCTAACGTACACCCATGAGACACCGGCTTCACTGGCATGTCGCAGTTATCGGGCACAAGGTCGCTGTCTCCATTTGAGAGGCCTTGGTAAACAACTGGTTTGTTGTACATGTGGGATTGTTCCAGCTCCTAACCTAAACATGGCAAACAACACGTGTGTTGTGTACATGTGAGATCGTCCCAGTTCTTACCCTAAACAACACGTTAACTACAATGTACAGATTGTTGAGCTCCATTATTTTCTCGAACCAAACACATTTAAAATATTTTTCCATTGTTCTGTTAAATGTGGGACATGGAATTTTCACCTCCGCCACCTCTAAAAGCTTGGCGCCATCTCTGCAAATCTTAGTAACTTCTTTAGACATTTGCGATTGTGAAATTCCTGAGATCTACAGAGATAAAAACAAGCACATAAAAACCAATTTGCATTAACGGACTTATGTGTTTCATATAATCTATCAAATGCAAATCTATACACATAGCCTTCGTAGGAGAGGAATCCAAGAGGAATTGCGATGAAAGAGGCGTTAAAAACAGAGAGAACTGCTGTTAGCTCTTTGCATGAAAGGAAATCACCGAAACTAACTGCGTTGGTTAAGTTTGCAATTAGTTAGCTTATTGTTGAGAGGAGAATTAACGCTAACAGCGATACTACAGCCCAGCGCCTCCTTTTTAGATGGCAGCAAAATTGACATAAAACTCTCCCATCCATTTTCAAAATTTTCCAATCATTTCTTTAATGGCCAATAGAGAAAACAAAGAGACTTTCAGATTTTCTTATATCTCTGCATGTGCTGTGTGTCGTGCATGGTTATTCTTTAACAGTCAAAGGTCAATTTTGGTCAATAAAAGTAGGACAAATATTTATTTTGTTGTGGTGTAAAATTGTTACTGTTGGATCATTAAAATGGATGATATTTAAGTAGAGTGGTCGTCTATAAATGAGAAGATCTTTATGGCTGAACTGCCAGAACAAACCATATGTTTTCCAATCCAATCTACAACGCATGTTCCTTATCTTTCTACCAGCGAATTTTACAAACATTTTCTAGTCGCGTCTATGGAAACTACTACTCTTTTCTTTATGTTGGGTTTTTTCTTAAATATCATCAAGATCAATGGTCAAAAATAAATTTTAATTAATAAAAGTAATATAGTTTTGGTAAAGCTTAAACAGCCAGTACGTTGTAAAGTACCGGCTATTGAAATCTCATCGACTGATAAACAGAAATCGAAATCTCATCGACTGATAAACAGAAATCGATCGTAAATAAAAATGGAAGGATTGAAGCAGTTGATGATGTTCAGTCGAATACGTCAAATAGATCAGTTAAAAACAGAGGGAATGGAAAAAATTGTAAACAGCGACACCACAACTTGCCCGTTTACAGTGGAGCATAATTATTTCTCACTTTTTAATATAGATGAGTATAAAATTGCACTATATAACTAATAAACCAGATCATATTTAAATAAAAGTCCACTACTAAGTTCACTTTACATGCAAATATCAATGACTTCTACAGCAGACGACTCTCCTTTAGTTGATAAGACAGTCTCCACGATGAACTTGAGCCTATGCTTCTGTTGATAAAATGTCCTGCACGAAAGATCGGGTTACGTCACAGTCGTCTACACAATCCGCTGAAACCTGGGTAGTTCACGATGCCTTATATGTTTCCATTACAAACATGGACAAACTCGTCTTCACACCGTTGAGATCCTTATTCATATTCGCCAAAACTAACAACTGCACATACGCTTGGGGGAAGGAAGATAATACAAAGTTTGTTTTACAGAAGAAACAAGATATAACTGTTTATGGGCATGCATCTTGTTTGTTTATGTGGGATTCACGTTGATGGTGGTTTTAGTTCAGTTGTTTTTAAACATCATCCATTTTAACCATTAAAAGTTAATTTTGGCCAACAAAAATAAGATAAATATTTACCACTTTTTGTTGTGGATGAGGTGTAAAATTGATATTGATTGTTTGACCATTGAAGCGGATGATGTTTAAGTAGAGCCCTTTAGTTCATACCTTGGCAGAGATTGGATTCGAGAGCTAAGAACAAAATTAAGGGCTCATCATGCCATCCTCTTATACTCTCAACACATAACATTATTCTCTAGCGGGGAAGCGAGTCAGATCGAGATGACATATTGATACACTTTGTTCCCCTATTCCTGGGGTAAACCTTAAGTAGCCAGTACGTTGTAAATTTGACATTAGTCAAAACATATTCAACAGAAGTCGATTACCAACATGCACACATATGAAGAGTAGTTGATGTAGATGTTATGGTCGAAAAGAAGACCACTCTATTTAAATATCATCCATTTCGCTAGTTAAACAATCAATAACACTTTCACACTTCATTCACAATAAAAAGTACAAGAGAAAATCTTTATTAATACTTGCCTCACTATTACTTGTGTTCAAAATCACTCTCTTTTCAATTAACTTGTTAATTAATTTATTTTTTCACTTTTTTCACCTTTTAAATATATTTTGTTTTGATGTTAATTTAAAATTTTACTAGTTAAATATTTTTTTCTAATAATCCAAGGGTGACATATATTTTACATTATTTTTTCTATAATTTTAGAATATTTAAATTTTGTTCTAATAATTGTTAGAGCACAATAAAAGGGGCCTTTTAGAAATGTAGACTAGCAATTTCTTTGTTTTGCTTATTCATACAATGTTTTTTGTTTTATAAGATGATTACTTTTATCTTTAGGAAATAAGAATTTGTGGGCAATGGTGTGACATGACCAAACCTGATGAGCCATGGAGAGGCATGGTAGATGAAGGGCACCATGTAGTCTTCCCTATTATATCAATAACAAATTTAGAACATTAAAAATACTTTGACATGGCAATCACATGGCAATAGGTGTGGAGGTTGGGTGTTGCATGTTGCAACTTTACCCACTTATCAATGCCACCTCTTCTCATAGCCTATCTTTTTACATATGCTAAGGTGTGTGCCTCTTTCCCTTATGCAATGTTTATTCCTATTTAAAGGAATTATGGGTATCAAATAGAGACTCTCAATCCATAATCAAACTCTACCCATCTTCTCCTATAGGATTGGCAACTCCACAATGAATAGGAGCAGTACTACAAGCCTTGACCATGAATAGAAAGCTAAGAGAATGGTCATCATCCTCACTATTTCCTCAGTCTCAATGTTGGTCACCAATTTTGTCCAAGTAAAGAGACAATTTACATCATGTTCCTTATCTGGTATCTCCTCCCTATCGCCTCAATGGAAATTATTTCATATTTAAATTCATTTTGTTTCTTCCACTTCTCTACAATGACCCAAGCTAGATATACACTTCAAATGCATTCTAGATGCCTTCCCAAAGATGATCCCACTCTTGACTCAATCATTAATCTCATTATACTTAAGCACATGCAAAACAACATGGAAGGTTCGAGACTTGAGCACCTAATCTAGTGACTCCATGCCATTGGGGACACTCCATTTTGTTGCATAATTTACAATTAATTTCTTTTGTGCATTATACATTTTTTAAATGAACTCAAGATTCCTTAGGATTTCTTATAGATGCAATATGTCATTATTTTTTCAATTTAATATCACTATCAAAAGGTCCAACTCTGACCTCTATGCTACTGTTATCTAATTTTTTCTTTAGTTTTACCCAATTTTCCTCAAAGGTTTAAGTTTTTGGATTCATGTGTGATGACTTTGGTTTTATTTACTGCATTTTGTTTCTAGAATTATTTAACGATCTTTATAATGGATTAACGACTATTTTTTGTAGCAATTTATAGTCCACTTAAATTTTATTATGCTTCCTCCACCTACTTGGCAAAGCCCGTTTGGAGAAGCAACATGTGGTAGTATTATACACTCCAAATATGACTGGGAACTACTATCCATGAATCACAAATGGGCATCACACATGCATTACCCATATTTGGTTAATTTGTTGACAAATTACTCACACTCATGGTAAAAGCAAATGAAGTGGTGGAGAATTTGGAAAACCACCCTCTTAGTATGGAAGAAGTATCCTATGAATGGTAATGATGTTGATCTATGTTGATGCCACTCTAATGAGGTTGTCCTCTTCACAAGGGAAAAGTACCCTATGGATGGTAGTATTGTTGATCTAAGGTGTAGCAATTGTGTTGAGTGTTGTGACTTTCAATCATATGGTGTAAACCTCTTGCCGAATGTTTTCAAGGGCAATATTTGAATAAATGTCTATTGGCTCTAAAAGGGTTGCTTCAATTTTCAATTCAATGGCTATCCTACACTCATTTTCTTGCCTGATGATTTCTAAATTTGTTTCCTGATCAAATACTTCTGCAATTGTGAGGGCTAGCATTTGTTCCATCAATTCACTTAGAGTGACCTCAACCTAATCTATTCTCATTCCTAGACACATAGTCTTGAAATGTTCAAGTGTAAATGAGAGTGAAGAATGGATAAGTGAAAGTCTCCCAAATGATTTAAGCGTCTCAATGAACTTGAGATTGTTTGCAAGTTGATGATTTGTGCCTATTTGAGTTGGGTTTCTTTGTTTGTTTCAATTATTTTTCCATTTGAGGCTAAGTTTGAGAGCTCTTCATCTTGAATACAAAAGGACCTAAACATTTTTTTTGTGCTTTTTGGCTTTTTAGTGTTTTTATGCTTTTGGATGTATCACAATTATAAGATAAATATTACTAAATAATTTAACATGCATGCAAGGAAAAAAACAGAAAAAGAAAAAAAATTTCTACAAAGCATTTTATGTTTTCCTTCTTTATTTAAATCTGATTTAGAATAAAATTTTAAGGAAAATAAACTAACATGCATTCAAGGAAAGAAATAGAACAATTTCCTTTTTGTGATTTTTTTGAATAAAATATTTCCAACTCAAACTAATATGCAATGAGAAACTATATTCTTTTTTTTTGTGCTTTTCAAAGTTCTAATGTGTATGCATGCAAGTAGTTTTTTGAGAGTTCAATGTGAAAATTAGAAAATAGAGACTCATTTTTCCTTTAAAATTAGCAAATAGAGCATGTGCAGCATATGGAAATTCTAGAAATAAAATTTGGAAGGAAAACATAGACAAACTTACTTACCATTCATGTGGGTTCAATGTAATACTACATATGTGCAAGCACCTCTTTCTCATATAGAACCTAGAAAACGCACATAAGAAACATGACTCAAGTGTATTCCAAACATGTAATCAATTCAAAAATTTAGAAAAATCTCAAATAAGAGGACGTACTACTATGGCAAAGTGTGCAATATACCTAAGTCATCTCCTTGGGTGACCTACAAGACAAATGGCATGCTATAGTGTAATGAATGTTATCCTATAAATTTAAAATTAGGTCATTTTGAAAGCTTATTTATTTCTAACGAGATTGAGAAATTGGAGCTTTAGATTGATGGTAATGCATTGGAGCAAAAATATATTCAATAGAGGATGTGCAAGATGAGGATCACAGATATGATGGTGGCTCCATCTTGGGTGGACCCATAGGTACACATTTCAAGAGAAACCCTTTCTATCCTAAGTTTGAATTTTTTCAAATCTATGATTTATTTTCAGTCAAACTTAGGATAAATATTGATGCAAGAGCATCCAGAGTGTAAGGGCAATCTTGCATCACCCAAAAACAATGTGATTCAAAATTAATGACTTTATTTTCATTTCTTTTCAAAATTTGTGTTTTTGGATACCCATTTGCTTGAAAAATGATTCAGAACCTTTAAAGTTTCCAACAGGGCTAAGGATACCACAATTTGCTATTTTTAGTAAGTCTTTATTAGAGAAGTGGTTGAGCCTGAAATTTTCCCCAAAGTTTCAGAATAGTCAAATAAGCATTCTTGGTAAATTTTAGCTCAAGATCATGTCTAGATTTCAAGATATTAAAGTTTCAATTTTGTGAGGTCCCCTAAAAAGTTTTGAAATCAGATATGAGGCACTAAAACATCCCATAACACCCTAAAAAGTTTATGGAAATCTATTTACAAATTTTTGACATGATAGTTCACTTTACGAGCTTTTCGTCACTTCAAACGATTTGTCAATCGGACACCCGGATTAAATGTTATGCTTCCTGGAAGTTGACCTAATTTTGGAGGGAGTTGCAAATTTTGAAATTTTGGTCAGAGGCCACCAAAATGGCTATTTATGACTATTTTTTGGAACCCTAGGCAATAGTAGAGATAAGGGGGAAAGTCTAGAGTCAAGAAAAGGTGGGAAAATAGAAACCCTACCTGATTTGGGATTACAAAAGGCTGAAGATTCTAGAGTCTTGAGATAGGGAGTTGTAATGTGTTGTAGCCTGTAAAGGATTCATCCTCTAATTGTATTTGAGCTTCTGTAATGTAATGTGTTGTCCAAATCAATAAAAGATATTCATATTTTCTGTGTGCAATTTCTTTTGTTGTGTGTTTTGTGATTTACCCCCTTCATCAAGTGGTATAAGAGCAAGGGTTCCTGAGTGTGTAGATAGATCACCAACAGTGAGATAGTTTGCACCAGGACCTAAGGTTGTGGGTTTTCTGTGGAGATCAAGATGCCTCCACAAAGAAACCGTGTTGGGAGAAATGCTTTGATGGAAGAGGGTTTTAGAGCCCTGCAAAGGCATATCGATGCATTGCAAGAGGAGCTGCAAATAGGGTTTGAGTCGAGAACAAGAGAAGAAAGCAAGGATGAAGATGAAGAAGAGATATCTGAAGAAGAACAAGAAGTTGTAGGAGATCCTGCAGAAGTTACGTTGTTGAGGGCCATTTTGAAGATTAGAAAGAGGCCCAGGATCAAATTTTCTACCTAATCTGGAGATTTGAATCCAGAACAACTTATTGATTGGATCAATGACATGGGGGAATATTTTGAGTATGAAGACGTGGAGGACCCAGATTAGGTCAAGTTTGTAAAAATAAAGTTGAAGGGCCATGCTAGTATTTGGTGGAAGGAGGTCCAGTTAGAGAGAAATAGAAGAGGAAAAGGAAATATCACTAGATGGGATCAAATGGTGGACAAACTAAAGAAGCAGTTCATTCCTATGGACTATGAGATGGAGTTGCTGAAGAAGTTGCAAGGATTGAAGCAAGGTAACAAGTCTATCAAGGAGTATGTAGAAGATTTTTATAAGATTACTATCAGGACAGGCCATGCAGAGGCCAACAAGGAGAAGGTAGCCTATTACATTAATGGGTTAAGGCCAAGTATTCAAGAGGAGCTAAGCCTGGTCAGAATGATAACCATAGAAAATGCGTACCAGTTTTCCTTGAAGGTGGAAGAGAAGTTGAATAAAAGATTTGAAAGCAAACAAGGAGGAAGAGGTCAAGGAGGAAGTACTGGTAGAAGATCCTATGGAGGCCGAAATGAAGATCCAAAGAAAAGTGAATAAGCTGGCACTAGTCAAAATCAAAGAGGAGATAATACCTACAGCCCTCGTGACCAGAATAATGGTGAGCAAAGAGGAAGAGGAAGAGGCAGACCTGGGCAAGGACCTGGAAGAGGAGGTTTTAGAGGAACCTATTTCTAATGTGGGGAAGAAGGGCATTGAGCATACAAGTGTCCACAACATCAAGGAAGGACAAACAGAAGACCTACAGGTAATGCACGAGTTGCACATGTAGATTTAGATGCGCAATCTCAGAATTCTAAAGATGTTGAAAGGGGAGAAACGCTAGTTGTCAGAAGAGCCTTATTGAATGAGGAGAAAGAACCAAATTAGATAAAGAGTTTATTCCACACAAGGTGCAAGTGTGAAGGTAAGTGTTGTGATGTTATTATTGACAGTGAAAGCACTGACAATCTTGTCTTAGAGGAGATGGTTAACAAGCTGAAGTTGACAAGGAGAAGGCATCCACATCCATATCGGATTGCATGATTATAGAAGGACCATAGAGCTTTGGTCAATGAATAGTATTTAGTCAAGTTCAAGATTGGGGACTACCATAATGAGGTGTTGTGTGACATCATACCGATGGATACATGTCATATATATTGTTGGGAAGGTCATGGCAGTATGATAGGTATGTTGTCCATGATGGCCATGCAAACAGATATTCCCTAACAAAGGATGGAGTTTGTCATGAGTTGAATCCCTTGAAGGAGGTGGAAGAAAAGGTATGGTACTGCCAGAATCTGCTTGGTAGATGGTAGGAAATTTTTTGAAGGGTATGAAGCATAAGCGTCATTGCTTTGCATTGATTCCTAAGATTAGTTAAGAGAAGTGTGAAGATGTACTAGCAGAAGTCTCAGATCTGTTGGAAGAATTTCAAGACATTGTCTCTGATAATCTACCAGAAGGTTTACCACCAGTGAGGATGATAAGTCATCAAATGGATTTGATACCAGGAGCTAGTTTGCCAAATAAGCCAGCCCAAAGAATGACTCTTGTAGAGAATGAAGAGTTGAATAGATAATTTCATGAGTTATTAAGGAAGGGATTGATAAGAGAGAGCCTAAGTCCATGTGCAGTACCTCTAGTACTAGCACCGAAGAAATATGGAGAGTGGATAATGTGTACAGATTCCTGAGCCATCAACAAAATCATGATCAAGTATAGATTTCCATTGCCTAGAATGGATGACATAATGGATTGTTTGAGTGGAGCAAAGTACTTGACAAAGATTGACCTGAAGATTGGGTATCACTAGATCCAAATCAAAGAAGGAGATGAATGGAAAATAGCCTTCAAAACAAAGGAGGGTTTGTATGAATGGTTAGTCATGCCATTTCGGCTAGCCAATGCACTGAGCACATTCATGCGGCTCATGAATGAGGAATTGAAAGATTTTTTGGGAAGTTTTGTTATTGTTTATTTAGATGACATTTTGATTTTTAGTATGACTTGGGATGAGCATTTGATGCATATTCGATGAGTTTTAGAGAAGCTAATGGAGAAGTCATTGATCAATCTAAAGAAATGTACTTTTGTAAAGGAGTTGGTATACTTAGGACTTGTTGTCTCAAAGGAAGGTCTTAAGATGGACACAGAAAAAGTAAGATCTATCATTAAATAGCCTACACCAAGGAGTGCTATAGAGATATGATCTTTTCATGGTTTGGCAAGTTTTTATAGAAAATTTATCAAAAATTTTAGTAGCATTTGTGCACCCTTAACTGAGACAATGAGAGGGGATAAAAAAGAGTTTAAATGGACTATAGGAGAAAATAAGAGTTTTGATACATTGAAGCAGAAAGTCATAGAGCAACCTATTTTGGCACTTCCATATTTCAACAAGGTATTTCAGGTAGATTGTGATGCTAGTGGTAGTGCCATAGGAGCTGTTTTGAGCCAAGAAGGTAAACACATTGCCTATTTTAAGGAGAAGCTTAATGATGCCAAGAAAAAGTATTATGTTTATTGTTACATTAGAAAATGTCGCCTTGGGAGCTTTCCCCTCCTAAGGTTTAGCTCCCAGGTCTTGTTTATGCATTTAGAGAATTTTTCATGTTAATCTAACACCCCGATGAGAAAACCCTGAAGTTTCATGGCAATTTGGACTCAGCAGATGCACTTATGACAAATCTTGCCTGAAATAAGGGGAGGACTTGGGTGCTTGCGCCCTAGTCCTGCCCTATTTTAGGTCAGGACCAATTTTGAAGTGTCAGTTTATGATTGTTATTTAGGTCCTATGCCGACATGGTAAGTTTCAATTACGAAATTCTTAGTAGGAATGTTTGTAGTTGCATATATAAGCATGTTTATGCATTCATTTGTAAACTAGATGGATATTGTGAACTTGTGGCTAATGTGAAAGTGATTCAAGGCATTCAGTGTGTGTTTCAGAGCAGACTTTGTGTTGTTATTATGTTTGTATTTGCAGATTTGGGATCCATCTCCTTATACCATGAGATCTTCACTACAAGGTGATATCAATTATTTTTTCAATCATTTATCATTTGGATTTTGCCTCTATCCTACAGGGATATGCACTCTTTATCTAACAATAGTGTTCAGAAGACTTGCATGTCTCTCTAGGGCTTGACTAAGGCAAGCCTCTAAACACCACAACCCCCAACCCATTTTTTCGTGATTGCAGGTTACAGATTGCAAAAGCAAAAAAAGTGGAGTTGTATGAGAGCAGTACAGACTATCAAAATTACAAATCAAAGAAGACAATAGGGACCTAGATTTGGGTGCCCACTCATTAGTCCTCCAGATCCCGCAACTGAAGAATCTCTGAAACAGCAGGAACAGGTTGCAGACAAGGTTTCTAGATCCTGACAAAAAGTATAGCACTGGAATAGGCCACCCACTCATTAATCCCTAACTTTTCCATTTTCTAAACTTTGAAATCTAGTACACATTTGATTGTCATTTAATATCTCTATGTGTGAGCATTTTCTGTAATTTGTCTATTTGCTTCCGAATTTGCATAATTAAGGTTTTGAGCATAATTGGGCTTAATTGAACAACTAAATCACACAATTACAATTTTCCCTGATATTCCAAGTGACTGAAAGCCTGATAGTAGAATTCCTACTGAAGTCCATGAATGTCTGAGGTGAAAGAAGGATTCATACAAACTAGCAAAATCAACCCTAAACACTAACAAATCATGTTCATCAATTTTTCACCTTAAACATTTTGGTGAACCCATGTTTTTAATGAATTTTGCACCTTTATGAGTGTTGTACTTTAGATTTACATTCATTTCATTCATTCATATCATTGTTCATCTTATTGCATTTGAAAAATTACCAAAAAAAAATTGAATTATTTGAAAAATTTTAAAAAATTGGCATTTTTAGCTTGCATTTTCATATAATTTAGATTAAATGGAATTTAATTTCATTAAATTTTTGTAATTATCATCAGATCTGATTTAGAATATAGAAAAAAAAATCATCATTCATTTAAATTGCATTTGCATGCTTAAATTGAAAGAAATTGCTTGAAATTATGCATTTTTTCATATAACCTAGTTTTGCATTAGCTAGGGTTTGTAGTCAAAATCTTGTTTCAAATTTTACTACCCTTTTAAAACAATAATTAGGACTAATTTCTAAATGTAGTTTTGCATCATAGTGGTTTCCTTGTAAAATTTCATGCCTAGGGTTTGAAAACCTTGATTTTTCACTAGATTTGGCCTTATCGACTCTCTAGATTTGCATCCTAGGCGTGTTGTAAAGGATTTTTATGAAATAATTGGATTTTATTAGGTTTATTATATTATTCCTCTCCTAAAATTATTTACAACACCTTTTTATTGGCCTCTTACAGTGGAAATTTGGTGAAAAATTGCATATTTTAGCTATATTTTCCCTAGGGTTTGACCTTGAGTTGCACTATAAGCATGCTGTGACAGATTTTTTTGGAATTAGGTAGCTATTATTACTGTTATAATTTTATTTCCATCATCATTTTCCTCACAACACCATTTGTCATACTCTTTTGCATTGAAATTTGGTGAAAAATTGCATATTTTGGCTATATTTGCCCTAGGGTTTGACCTAGATTTGCACTTCAAATGTGTTGTGAAAGATTTTACGGATTTAAGTGGCTAATATTACTGATATAATCATTTTCACCTCCTAAAATTCTTTACAACACCCTTTCCATTGGATCTTTACATTGAAAATTTGTGAAAATTTGCATGTTTTAGTGTATTTTCACTAGGTTTTGATTTGTCATCATCTTAGATTTGCATAAAAAAGTGTGTTTTGAAGGATATTATTACTTTATTGGACTTATATCAGATATATTATTTTCTTCCCTTGATCAATTTCTTTACAACACCTTTTCTTTCACTTATTTGCATCAAAAAAAATTGGAAAAATCAAGCTTTTTAGGTCATTTTCAGACATAGTGTTGCACTTGTCTTTTGCATAAATTTTGAAAATATTTTAAAATCTGATTTTTCATTGACTTGAAAACTTAAACTCATGGCTTATAATTGCAACAATAACAATAGGTTCCCTCCTAGACCTTACATGTTCAAAAGAAAGGTCCCCGACCTGAACTTGTGTTTACACCTCATGATAGAACAACTGGAGACACTAAAGGACCTCTTTATATCACTGTGAAGATGATGGGAAATCCTGTGGATGGAACCCTTATTGATCCTAATTGCATGACTAATGTAGCCACGGAAGAGTTCCTCTATTCACATCAATTAATGCAAGGCTCTTATGACCCTACGGATATGATGATTAAGACACATAAGGGAACTGTTGTGTGGTTACACAACACGCCCCATTTTGACTTGGCAAAACAGGGACCCAACTTTTGTTCTGGTTTGTGTTGTCTGCTTTCTGGCGGTTTGGTAAAAATAGGTCAGGTGCATCATCATCATGAGGTCATCATCATGAGGTTAGTTTGTCAAAGTTCATATTTTGTTTCTATGACTTCATGGTTAGAAAGAGCTTGAAATTCCATGCAGGTTTGCCTTTTACATCACTTGAAAATTCGTCCATATGGGGGAGTTGTGAGCAGTCAAAGTTTTGGTCAAACCTGATAATTGCTGTATGATGAACATCATCATCATGATATTTGAAAAGCCCCCCGATAATATCCTGAGGTCGAAACATCCGGACGTCAACTTTAAGTCGTAGTAGGTTGTCCCCGTCGAGCGGTCTTTTGTATCGCCAAAGGTCATCATCATGATCTTACTCTATCACCTGATAAAAATCATGCAGTCCCGAAACATCCGGACGTCAATCTTAAGTGCTAGTGTATTTTACCCGTCAAGCGATCCTTGGAAACATCGCGAGCATCATGATATTCCAATATCACCCGATGTTATAATATCATGCTGATGATCATCATCACCCTACTTAAGAAATCTGCCATCTGCATAATTTGCGCGCGCACGTCGAAGTCCTGGTGAACATCATCATCATGATCTTTCATGGCAGGATCACATTTCGTGATATCCTCCTGCTGAGAAGTATAACCTTTTGCGGATATCCTGGTGACGTCATCCCAACCTGATAAACGAAGAAGCAAATATCAGGATGACGTCACCATCACCTTTCTCCTTCGGCAGGATATTTTCCAAGGCATGATTCTGGTTCCCGAATATGATGATGACGATGACGTCATGTGCGAAGATTAGCAAAAGCCCCGGATATCCTGATGACGTCATCAGGACTTTCAGCAGGATCATATTTTAGAACACCCAGTGCGGATATGATGATAATGATGATCATCATCCTGATCTTTTGAGAGGATCAGCTTGGCCGCAAAAGGGGGTCATACTGCATTCATGACCCGATCATCTTCCTTAGAGGTGACCCGATATTCCATTTATCTCCTGATCTTAACGAAACATGACGGTGACGTCATCCCTTTGCATTTTAACGAAGCCTGATGATGACGATGACGTCATCATGATATTCCTTTCCTCAGCGGCAGGATCATATTCCAAGTCCTCCTGTTTGTCTTCATCATGATGATGACGACGATGTCTTTCTTTCCCAGTATGCAGAAGTGAACATCCTGATGTGCTTTTCATCAGAGCATTCGGAAAGGAGGAGCATCATATTTCGTGATATCCTGCGGCCAGACAGAGGGCATATAGTTGGTCATCATCATGATTTTTGGCGTTGGTATAACTATTGCCGTCGGCCAAGTCTAATATTGTCAACCTGATCATATGTGGTCGCACTGATGCGAACATGATGATGATGACCCGAAACATTCAAATAGAGCATGCAAAGCCAGGTATGAAGTAATTTGTTAAGGGCGGCTATTTCCTTGTATATTTTGACATACCTAATCATATTTGAACCCGATACACATGGAAATGGGCGGGAAAATTTGAAACGATAGAAATTTAAAAGGCCCGACTGCCTGATTTTGGTCAACGTGGGTTGACCTGGTTGTTTTATGCTGTTTATGCATTTAGTGCATATTTTCCACAGGTAAAGCCTGATTGCCTGTAGCTGCACATTGGGAGGTATGTTTAATAAAATGTTTACTTCCTGTTGTTTATCCACATGATGATGAACTTAATGTTTGTCTGTTTACTTGCAGGAAGTCATGATGATGCTGCTGAGGCTGAACATTGAAGTCATGATGATGCTGCTGAAGCTGAACATTGAAGTCATGATGCTGCTGAAGCTGAGCATTACAAAGTTGCGCATGGAGGCAACATGAGCCAGAAATGAGGAGGATATTGTCAAATATGCTGTTCGCCAGCTGGAGACCGAATCAAGTTGAAGATGCTGGAATATTCCGTGCCAGCTGTGCATTTGCCAACTGACGAAGCATGTGCTTTTCGTCTGGACCGTTGTTTGTTACGAGAGGATCCTGATCCTTGGATCGTTGTAACCATTTTTTTTTTGCAGTTGTTCTATATAAGAGCCAGAGCTTGTCATTTAAAAAGGGGAGGAATACATTAGAATACACAGACGCATCTGGCGCAAAAAGTCAATTACTGTAGAATCAATTAGGAGATCGGATTACTGAGACTAATGAGGATAGAATTGTTGAAATGTCAAGGTTCTTTCTTCAGATCACTGTAAATGTACCTGTTCTTGAGCATACTGAATGGATATGAAGTTTCAGATTACATCCTGATTGTAAATTTTACGTAATCTTTCTGTTGATTTCTGGATATGTACTGGTGAATGCTGTGTTCAACTAGAAGCGCTTTCATTTCATTACATGTTGTTGTCAACTTTCCTTTGAAGATTTGCACTAGATCATGCGGATTTGTGGAATGTCCTGGTGAAGTATGATTTCTAGTTTTCCTTCTTTTCATTGCATGTATGGGAGCTTGTATGTGGATCAGTGATCTAAGTCCAGTAGTTTTGGGAATCTCATTTCTTAACCCTTTTTCCTTTTTTAATTTCATTAATTCATCACCATAACTGCAAATCATGATAAATAACAAGCAGAAACAGTGAAATATGCTGAAATCTCGTAGGTAACTGAAGATCATTAGCATATTTGAGTTAAATGCATGTAGTATTGGAAATATCATGCAAGGAATCATAAATGATGGTAGAAATCATGCAAATATCAGCCTGTAGGCACATTATTTGACTAAATTTACAGTGCAGAGGTAGAATTGTTGGAGACTTATGCAGAGCAAACATCCAGAGCAGGATATTTGAAGATAATGATGATGAACAGTGCAGAAACACGTAAGGCCCCTGAATGGAAAACAGCAACACACATCAACCACTGAGTAACGTCAGTAGATTAAGAACTAATCAACGGAGACTTGGGATCATGAATTCTTTGAATTCATCGTATCTTTCAAGATGAGTAAAGGTTGTTGTGTAACTTTTATTCTATGTTTGCGAATGACTAACATCATGACCAACATAAATTGGCGCTAGAAGGAGGGCCAAGTCCAGAAGATCACGTTCAT
Organism: Cunninghamia lanceolata; assembly: GCA_027924645.1. NCBI lineage: Eukaryota > Viridiplantae > Streptophyta > Pinopsida > Cupressales > Cupressaceae > Cunninghamia > Cunninghamia lanceolata. Next base: position 17,698,372 of record BSBN01000524.1, read on the forward strand.
CATCAGTACTTTCAGGTTTGATGACGCTTAGAGTAAGGTAACCTCAAATCACTCGTGAATTTCAGTAAATTTCGTAAATATTTGCTGCGACAAGTTTGTATATGCACATTCTGTGTAAAGATTTCCAAATCTCACATAAATATTGCAAGCTTTACAGTAGATTTCTTTAAATTCACTAAATATTGGCCGAAGATGCATAAATTTGTTCAAGCTTTGAGAATTTGAGCCTTAAACACGTGAGATCTTGTGCTACCGGTCGGAATATCCCAATATCCGGTCATATTTGCAGTGTCTTCGCAAATATCGCGTAAATATTCAGTCTGATTTGCAAGTTGACCGCAAATATCACCTCGTCCGGTGGAATCCAGCCAATATTTGCAAAGTTTCAGCTAATTGGCCTCCAAATCGAGAAATCCTGGCTCACAGGATAAATACCAGGTCTAGACATAGTGAAATTTTCGAAGAATTGCCTGTTAGAGGTTTTAGACCTAGGACTGTAGACGTTCACCATACTCCAGGGTCTGGTACGTCTATAGCTTCACCAGGACCTCCTCCTGTAACTCCTGTTGGTTTGCAAATACCTTCCGGTATACCCGTGACACCTCCTGTTCAACCTCAGGGTATACCTTTAGTCCAACCTCAGCCAACTGCGCCACCAGTTCAGCCCCCTCAGGTTGCAATGTCTTTCTTTGCAGCAGAATCACCATTGACCTTTACTGCGTATCATGAGTTACCAAAGTATCCGGACAAACTTTGTCCAAAATACCATCCTTATCAGGATGCGGATGATCATATCAGGACGTTTAAAGAAGCTTGCTGCAGAGCCAGAATAGAACATCAGGACGTGGTGTGCAGATTATTCCCTTTTTCCTTAGGGGAAGAGGCTTATAATTGGTTCATCAGTCTTGGTCAATCTTCTGTCGGTTCGTGGGCTGTCTTAGAGAAGGCCTTTCTTGACAGATTCAAGGTCCCTATTGATCCATCCATGAATTACCACATGTTTGCCACAATCAAGAGATTTGAGCATGAACCTATTGCAAATTTCAATGCTAGGTTCCAGAAAATGTTGTCCAAGCTAGTTACCCCATATGTGGTGGCTGATGATGCTGCTAGAAGTATTTATTATTCAGCCCTGGATCCATTAACCTCCATGTTCATCAGGAGAACACATCCTGAGATCACCACATTGACAGGAGCTTTTCAAGAAGCTATCAAGGTAAATCAGCAGCTGATACCCGCTCCTACTCCAAATATAGCATTCCCTACTTTGCCTGGCATACAATCACAATATCCAGCACCATATCCTACAACTTATCCTTCGCAATATCCTGCACAATATCCAAATGGATCAGTGATGCCCCCAGCAATCATGCCTGCACCTTTGCAAGTACCTCCATTGAGTATCATGCCTCCTCCTAATGGAAATGGCCAATTGCCACAATATCCTGCACATGCTCAGACACCTCAGGGTACAGATCTATCTCACAATAACCATGGATCTTCCTTTTTCCAGCCTCAGACTGAAAATGTAGTGGCCAAAGCTCAAGAGGAGAAAGAGGAAATCAAAGAAATTTCTGCTCATTTGAGAAAACTCACCACATAAGTAACACACTTGAGAAATCAAGGGTTTTATTCACAGTCAGGTCAGAATAGGAGTTATTCCAATGACAGACCAAATTACCCTGACAGAGGATACAACAATAACTTCAACAATAGTGCTGCAAACAATAATAATCCTCCTAGGCAGCCCAGAGTGTGGAACTCCAGGCCAAATAATGGTTCATTACCATCACCCCTAGACAATCAGCCTCCTGGTGAAGCCAAACAGACTACTAGAGTCAATCTTGCTGAGGCAGCCCTTACCAATTGGTGCAGGATTCACAATACCAATGCACATGCAGAATTAGATTGTCCACAATTTAGGATTGCTGCCAGCATCTTTCAGACTGAAGTGTCTAATACTTCTGGAAATCCACCTCAGATAGAAGGAAATGAAATAGTTCCTTGTGGATATGACTCTGCTTTTGTGCTGGAAACATACACTAATCAGCCTCATCAGGATTATAATCAGACCTGTGAAGAATCTGCCTTAACCTTTGAAGCAAACTATGTCTTCCCTTTTGAGGATGAAAACGAACCTACAAGAGAGCATGAGGAAGTACATGCATACCAACAGCAATACCCTGGTAAGCACAATTATAACCTGAGGAGTAATGCCAACAGACCTGCCGGTCCATTGACATCATCTCTACCTCCAAACAACTTCAACACACCTCCTGATCCTAAGGCTAGCAATAACCCTGGGTTCCCTAAGGTGAATGCTCAATACTTGTCTCCTCAAAACACAGTAACAAAAGTCACAAATGCACCTCATGAGTCTGACAGGTTAGTCAGCTATTTGGCTGATGAAATGAAGAAAATCAAGATCAGCCTGTCCCTATCTGAGTTACTGAAAACTCCTGCCATCAAAAGGGCATTCATGAAGTCGCTGGATGATCCTGCTCCTAAAGAGGATAATCACCTTTCGAGTCAATCCAATAGCAGAGACCATACTGCTAAAGATAATACTGTCAAGCCCAAAGTGTCAGCCACAGTCCAAGCTGCTGAAACCTCTCACATGACCTTGTACAGAGATAAAACTGAATCACCTCCGTTTCTCCTCACCATAAGAATGTTCAGTAAGAATTTGCACAACTGTTTAGTTGATTCAGGAGCCTCAACTAATGTTATGCCTTTGTCAATATGCAACGCATTAGGACTGCATCCTGCTAAATCCTTAAAGAAGGTCACTCAACTGGACAAGACAGAAGTAAGTGTCGTAGGAGAACTCACTCACATTCACATGCAGCTAGCGTCTGATCCTAGGATCCAGTATTACATTGACATTCAGGTAGTTGACATACCTGATACATACGGGATGTTGCTTAGCCGGGACTGGTCTAAAACGCTTAACGGATACATGGCCACAGACTTCAGTCACATGTGGTTGCCATGGAAAGGTATACCTAATCAGATCAGGATTGATGTTGAGCCTAGGATGAAACATATGATCACGGAATATAACAGAACAAATGAGATCATGTATGTAAACGTAGAACCTGGAGTTTATCACATCAGGCCGCAAACTGTCCAAATAGAAGAGGTCCTGATGCTTGATGTTCATCATCATCATGATGATGATTATCATGAGGATATGCCAGTTGTAGAACTTAATAATGATCCTGATAATGAGAATGAAATAGATCGCTTCAGGGATTTTCAGATGCATTTATCTACTCAGATAAAACGTTGTCAATTATTAAATATACCTGCTAATGATATTTTGATTGACAGATGGTGCAGATTACATGGCGAAGCACACTCGGAAAAGACTTGTGAACCATGCTTAGACATGATAATACTGGAGCAGACGTATAGTGAAGCATCATCATCATATTCCGAGGTGAGTGCTACATCTGATGATGATGATGATACTAATTTTTATTTGTCTTCTGCAGGAACAGAAGAGTCGATGGATCCTGATGAGGATCATATCCAAAAAACAGAAGAGATCCTGGTGTCCAATCAGACGAATGATGCGAGAAAGGAAAAGATCACTCCTGGTAGTGATTGCTTCATGGAACCGGATTACGAGTTGTCTGATGAGGATAAAGGCAGTGACCTGACGAAGTTCGAAGAATTTCTGGTCAAAGAAATGAAAAAAATGACACAACAGTGTAGATCTCCCCGGGAGGTTTTAATCAAAGGTTGGTGTAGGCTGCATGAGGCGCCTCACTCAGAAACAACTTGCTCACTGTGCTTACACATTTTGAAGAAGCATGCAGCTGTATGTGCTGAACATCATCCTCCTGCTAGGATGGAAGAGAAAACAAAAAAGCCATCAGGCTCATCAGATAAAGGAAAGAAGAAACTTGAAGATGACCCCCCTAAGTTAAAGTGGATATCAGGCGGAGCAGCAGCCAGAGCTGCAAAGAAAAAAGAAAGCTCAAGCAAATGTCCTGCTGAAGATAAGCCTTGGATCCTGAGGTTTGATGGATCCAAATCTAAGCAGGGTTCTGGGGTAGGAATTGACCTTGTTGATCCATCAGGAAAATCCTATTTAGCAGCTTACAGATTACAGTTCCCCTGCACTAACAATGTCACAGAGTATGAAGCTCTGATTCATCGACTGTTGTTTGCCCATAAGAAGAGGGTGAAGATCTTACATGTCTTTGGAGATTCAGAACTAGTTGTGAGACAAGTAAGAGGAATTTACTCTTGTAACTACAGAAAGCTGTCAAATTACAGACATCGTGTGTGGGACCTGATTGAAGACTTTGATGCCTTCAACATCGTTCACGTGCCAAGAGAACAGAACCAAAGGGCAGATGCACTTGCTCAGGCCGCCAGTACGCTGGAACCGCTGTCTATATCTGGTCTGAAGAGATTTTCAGTAGAATTGGTGTCAGTACCTTCGGTACCTGACAATGTGACTAATCTCCAAGTGTTTGATGATGATCAGCACATCCTGGACTTCATATCAAACAGAGATGTATTTGAAGCTCAGATCATAGATGAAAATGGTATGGAAGATCATGTCTGGGAAGAAGATGAGATATTAGAGTTGCCTAGCAACACAATTCCCAAAGGTATGATTGAATTAGAAAGAGCATTTGATCTGGATAATATGCTTAAACATAAGGATCTGCCTAAAGCAGATGGAGGTCAATATTCACAGGTGAATATTGGACAAGCTGATGACAAGAGAAATGTCTTGTTGGGTAAGGTTTGTACACTTGAAGAGTTAGAAGGAATAACTCAGGCCCTTAAGGATTATATACATGTAATTGCATGGACTTATGACGAGCTGAAGACGTATGACAATTCTGTCATAACTCATACTATACCTCTCAAGCCAGATGCAAAACCTTTCAGACAGAAGCAGAGGCCAGTCAATTCTCTGCTTGAGCCCATCATCCTTGAAGAGGTCAAGAAATTGTTAAATGCCCGGATAATATTTCCTGTAAGGCACTCCACTTGGGTGGCAAATCTGGTGCCAGTCAGAAAGAAGAATGGAGACATCAGATTGTGTGTGGATTTCAGGAACCTGAACAGAGCATCAGAAAAGGATAATTATCCTTTGCCCTCTTTGGATGAAGTTCTGCAGATGGTAAATGGAGCCAAGATGATGTCCTTCTTGGATGGTTTTTCAGGATACAACCAAGTGATGGTTGATAAAATTGACAGATTAAAAACTGCCTTCACCACAAAGTGGGGGATATTCGCATATAGACGTATGCCATTCGGACTGATAAATGCTGGAGCTACATTCCAGCGAGCAATGGACATAGCCTTCAGAGGCTTAGTAGGAAAATGTATAGTCATCTACATGGATGACCTGACAGTATTCTCCAAGGAAAGAGGAGATCATGTTGCTGACCTCAGAAGTGTACTGAAGAAGTGTGAAGAATATGGAATATCTTTGAATCCCAAGAAGTGCATATTCGGGGTCACAACAGAAAAGTTACTAGGCCACCTGATCACAGAGGACGGGATTATCATTGATCCTGATAGGGTGGAATCCATTATGAAGTTACCACTTCCAGGAAGCAAAAAGGAGCTTAAATCTTATTTTGGTAAGATAAATTTTGTGAGGAAGTTCATCACCGGCTTTGCTGAGATTGTCAGACCACTGAATGCCATGTTGAAAAAAGATGCACAAATTGACTGGACACCAGAAGCCAGAGCTGCCTTTGAAGATATAAAGAAGGCCATTTCAGATGCTCCTGTCCTCATTAGTCCAGACTATACAAAAGATTTCTACATCTACTCATTTGCTTCAGAACATACTTCTGCAGCAGTGTTAACTCAAAGAAATGAAGATAAAGAAGAGAAACCAATTGCCTTCATGAGCTGTCCTTTCAGGGATGCTGAGTTGAGATATGTAGATGTTGAAAGATAGGCACTTGCATTAGTCAGAGCAGTAAAAAAGTTCAGACATTATATACTGAGAAGCAAAGTGATTGCTGTGGTACCAGATGCAGCAGTAAAGATGCTGCTGATGCAGAGTGAACCTGGTGAAAAAAGGGCCAAATGGATTACTGTATTACAAGAATATGACATGGAGATCACACCAATGAAGCTGGTAAGAGGACAAGCTCTGAGCCAGATGATATCTAAAACTGATCCAAACATCATCAGTCAACAGTATGTGATAGATGAGAAAGACAATGGGGAATGGTATTCAGACATCAGGCACATCCTGATCATGGGAAGATGTCCTTCAGGAATGCAAGCCTCACAGAGAAGAGCCTTAAAGATAAGATCCCAGAAGTATATGATGAAGGGAGGAGCCCTGTTTAAAAAGAATTATGAAGGGATATACCTGAGATGCTTAGAGAAACCAGAAGCCAATAAAGTTTTGACAGAGTTACATGACAAGTTTGGAACTGCCCACGGATCAGCGTTGGCCACAACACATGCAATCCTCAGAGCAGGATATTACTGGCCTACAATTTTTAAAGACACAGCTGATCATGTTAAATGTTGTCATGTTTGCCAGGTTGCTGCCAACAGAGAAAAATATGCTGCACAACCATTGCAGCCAGTGATGGAAGAGCGCCCATTTGCACAGTGGGGCATGGATTTCATAGGACCAATCAATCCTCCGTCTTCTTCAGGCCAGAGGTATGTCCTAACAATTACTGATTATTGTACCAGATGGACTGAGGCTATCAGCAGCAAAACTTGTACTGCTGATGATGTCATTAAATTTCTGGAAAGCAACATTGTCACCAGGTATGGAATTCCTTATGCATTGGTAAGTGATAATGGTTCTGCCTTCATTTCCACTAAATTGTCAAGTTGGGCTTTTGATCATGGGATTATACTTAAGTTCTCATCCAATTACTATCCCCAGGGAAATGGATTAGCAGAATCCACCAATAAGAATTTACTGAGTATCATAAGAAAATTGATAGAGAAAAATCCCAGGGAATGGAACTCATTTCTGAAATATGCCTTATGGGTAGACAGAACTAGAATGAAAATTGCATTGGGAAACTCACCCTTCCAGCTAGTATATGGGGTAGATCCTATCCTCCCTGTAAACTTGAAAATTCCTACTCTGCAGTTTGCCCAAGACTATCTAGGCATAGATAATAAACAGGAAGTCAGGTTGCTTCAGTTGATGCATCTGGAGGAAAAACGAAGTCAAGCGATTGACCAATTTGCAAAACATCAGGCTGTTGTCAAACGCTGGTTTGACAAGAGAGCCAGAATTAAAGCTTTCAGGATATCAGATTTAGTCCTGATGTGGGATAAAGCCCATGAAAGGAAAGGTGATCATGGTAAGTTTGATAGACTATGGATAGGTCCCTTTCAGATTTCTGAAATTTTAGGAGACAGCACTTATAGGCTTAAGAACCTGACAGGTGAGGATGTCCTGTTGCCAGTCAATGGACAATTCCTCAAACATTATTTCCAGGCCTGAGTGACTTCATGACAGTCTCGTGTATCATATTGTATATTTGTATAGTGTCTCATGTATCATATTGTATATTTGTATAGTTGTTTGTACAGTTTGCTTGTTGTTGTTGTTGTTTTGTTGGTTGGGACCTTGTTCTGATAAGTCAGGATGATGCACTTCATCACCTTAAGAAAATAGTTAAATTGTTAGGATTCAAGTGATGAGATCACGTTTAAATATAGGTTATGACTCATTCTAAGGAATGTTCATGATCAGGTTTATGATGTCTTTTCATCAGGGTACTTTTTCTTGTCCAAAGTGAATCAAACACAATGAAACACCTAACAACCTTGGGTTTGTTGAAGATATGAGTATAGGTGTTAAATGAAAAATCTAAAGGGACTCCCTTGCTACCAATACAATCTCCAACCTAAAGCTGCAAGTGACTACACCTTGTACAAATGAGCTGACATGATGATATCAAATTTAAATTTTTAAAGGAAAATCAGAAACGAAATAAAATTAGGCCATCTAAGTAACTCTACCGGGGCTATGGACGCCTGCTGGCAGTGGGGCTCTACTTAGGGAGATTGTATAGATAACCTTGCCGGGGCTATAGACGCCTGCTGGCAGCAAGGCTCTATCCAGGTTGGCTATGAGGGATGATCTCCAACTATGTAGTTTAACACCAGTTACTTATGTTTTCAACTCACTTTCAAGATGAAGATAATTAATCATATGCACACACCTGATCCTTTGTTAGCTTTATCACCATAATGAAATTTTATCATTCAAAGATCATGATGATTTTACTTAGACAGAATTAGAATACTATAGATGAATATGATCACATCACTTGAATTATTTGAATTTTGTTGTTTTCTTTGGTGGCAAGTTGTTGTGTGGTTACACAACACGCCCCATTTTGACTTGGCAAAACAGGGACCCAACTTTTGTTCTGGTTTGTGTTGTCTGCTTTCTGGCGGTTTGGTAAAAATAGGTCAGGTGCATCATCATCATGAGGTCATCATCATGAGGTTAGTTTGTCAAAGTTCATATTTTGTTTCTATGACTTCATGGTTAGAAAGAGCTTGAAATTCCATGCAGGTTTGCCTTTTACATCACTTGAAAATTCGTCCATATGGGGGAGTTGTGAGCAGTCAAAGTTTTGGTCAAACCTGATAATTGCTGTATGATGAACATCATCATCATGATATTTGAAAAGCCCCCCGATAATATCCTGAGGTCGAAACATCCGGACGTCAACTTTAAGTCGTAGTAGGTTGTCCCCGTCGAGCGGTCTTTTGTATCGCCAAAGGTCATCATCATGATCTTACTCTATCACCTGATAAAAATCATGCAGTCCCGAAACATCCGGACGTCAATCTTAAGTGCTAGTGTATTTTACCCGTCAAGCGATCCTTGGAAACATCGCGAGCATCATGATATTCCAATATCACCCGATGTTATAATATCATGCTGATGATCATCATCACCCTACTTAAGAAATCTGCCATCTGCATAATTTGCGCGCGCACGTCGAAGTCCTGGTGAACATCATCATCATGATCTTTCATGGCAGGATCACATTTCGTGATATCCTCCTGCTGAGAAGTATAACCTTTTGCGGATATCCTGGTGACGTCATCCCAACCTGATAAACGAAGAAGCAAATATCAGGATGACGTCACCATCACCTTTCTCCTTCGGCAGGATATTTTCCAAGGCATGATTCTGGTTCCCGAATATGATGATGACGATGACGTCATGTGCGAAGATTAGCAAAAGCCCCGGATATCCTGATGACGTCATCAGGACTTTCAGCAGGATCATATTTTAGAACACCCAGTGCGGATATGATGATAATGATGATCATCATCCTGATCTTTTGAGAGGATCAGCTTGGCCGCAAAAGGGGGTCATACTGCATTCATGACCCGATCATCTTCCTTAGAGGTGACCCGATATTCCATTTATCTCCTGATCTTAACGAAACATGACGGTGACGTCATCCCTTTGCATTTTAACGAAGCCTGATGATGACGATGACGTCATCATGATATTCCTTTCCTCAGCGGCAGGATCATATTCCAAGTCCTCCTGTTTGTCTTCATCATGATGATGACGACGATGTCTTTCTTTCCCAGTATGCAGAAGTGAACATCCTGATGTGCTTTTCATCAGAGCATTCGGAAAGGAGGAGCATCATATTTCGTGATATCCTGCGGCCAGACAGAGGGCATATAGTTGGTCATCATCATGATTTTTGGCGTTGGTATAACTATTGCCGTCGGCCAAGTCTAATATTGTCAACCTGATCATATGTGGTCGCACTGATGTGAACATGATGATGATGACCCGAAACATTCAAACAGAGCATGCAAAGCCAGGTATGAAGTAATTTGTTAAGGGCGGCTATTTCCTTGTATATTTTGACATACCTGATCATATTTGAACCCGATACACATGGAAATGGGCGGGAAAATTTGAAACGATAGAAATTTAAAAGGCCCGACTGCCTGATTTTGGTCAACGTGGGTTGACCTGGTTGTTTTATGATGTTTATGCATTTAGTGCATATTTTCCACAGGTAAAGCCTGATTGCCTGTAGCTGCACATTGGGAGGTATGTTTAATAAAATGTTTACTTCCTGTTGTTTATCCACATGATGATGAACTTAATGTTTGTCTGTTTACTTGCAGGAAGTCATGATGATGCTGCTGAGGCTGAACATTAAAGTCATGATGATGCTGCTGAAGCTGAACATTGAAGTCATGATGCTGCTGAAGCTGAGCATTACAAAGTTGCGCATGGAGGCAACATGAGCCAGAAATGAGGAGGATATTGTCAAATATGCTGTTCGCCAGCTGGAGCCGAATCAAGTTGAAGATGCTGGAATATTCCGTGCCAGCTGTGCATTTGCCAACTGACGAAGCATGTGCTTTTCGTCTGGACCGTTGTTTGTTACGAGAGGATCCTGATCCTTGGATCGTTGTAACCATTTTTTTTTGGCAGTTGTTCTATATAAGAGCCAGAGCTTGTCATTTAAAAAGGGGAGGAATACATTAGAATACACAGACGCATCTGGCGCAAAAAGTCAATTACTGTAGAATCAATTAGGAGATCGGATTACTGAGACTAATGAGGATAGAATTGTTGAAATGTCAAGGTTCTTTCTTCAGATCACTGTAAATGTACCTGTTCTTGAGCATACTGAATGGATATGAAGTTTCAGATTACATCCTAATTGTAAATTTTACGTAATCTTTCTGTTGATTTCTGGATATGTACTGGTGAATGCTGTGTTCAACTAGAAGCGCTTTCATTTCATTACATGTTGTTGTCAACTTTCCTTTGAAGATTTGCACTAGATCATGCGGATTTGTGGAATGTCCTGGTGAAGTATGATTTCTAGTTTTCCTTCTTTTCATTGCATGTATGGGAGCTTGTATGTGGATCAGTGATCTAAGTCCAGTAGTTTTGGGAATCTCATTTCTTAACCCTTTTTCCTTTTTTAATTTCATTAATTCATCACCATAACTGCAAATCATGATAAATAACAAGCAGAAACAGTGAAATATGCTGAAATCCCGTAGGTAACTGAAGATCATTAGCATATTTGAGTTAAATGCATGTAGTATTGGAAATATCATGCAAGGAATCATAAATGATGGTAGAAATCATGCAAATATCAGCCTGTAGGCACATTATTTGACTAAATTTATAGTACAGAGGTAGAATTGTTGGAGACTTATGCAGAGCAAACATCCAGAGCAGGATATTTGAAGATAATGATGATGAACAGTGCAGAAACACGTAAGGCCCCTGAATGGAAAACAGCAACACACATCAACCACTGAGTAACGTCAGTAGATTAAGAACTAATCAACGGAGACTTGGGATCATGAATTCTTTGAATTCATCGTATCTTTCAAGATGAGTAAAGGTTGTTGTGTAACTTTTATTCTATGTTTGCGAATGACTAACATCATGACCAACAGGAACCTTTGTAAACACCTCTAGGAAGATATCTTTATTGGTCATTGTTTTTGAGAAACATGTAGAACAATGGTTTGATTTTGTCCCCGTTTCTGACCTCTTTCGTATAAAACTGGGACATCCATGGTTAAAGGCTATGAAAGTTGTGTAGAGGAAAACTAATGCATTATAGACTTAACATAATTCAGGGGTAAACCTATCTAAACAATCCACTCTAGCATTGCATTCCTACATTAAATTATCAACCAAGAAGCGTAAGCTTATGATGATATTGCACTGTATGTGCCTTCAAGGCTCATACTCCTCCTAAACTATCTTATCCAATCCTACTCAGGCTATTCTATTATGCTAGAATTCATAGAAATGCAAGAACAATAAAAATAGCTATAGAATCTAGTGTCTACGGGTACCTGCAGCATAAGTCGTAGATGACTGTTGTCAATAGGAAATTATAGAATTAACTCAAAACATCCAAAACGATAAAAGAACTAATGCTAACCTCTGGAGGACTTAAAGTGGATAAAGCATGCACTTGTTCATGAACCATACTACTTGTAATTCGACAACCAAAGAAATCTAAGTGACTTGTGATGTATCTATATGCAAATGAAAAACAAATTTAACAATGAATGCATAAAAGAACAAGTAAATAAATGAAGTGAGGATCAGTACCTTGAGTGGATGGCTCAAGGGACTGACTCACTTAACTGAGAATCAAATCTAGTTCAAATTTCTATGCATCTTCATAACACATAGTTCATTCACTTCATATCATAAAAAAAATCTCTTTCAGATTGTATTCAATAATGACATTCCTTAATAAAACATATCTACATCTTCCAACATAGAAAATAGAGTAACAATAGAGTAACAATTGAATAACTGGAAATAAAAGTAACTAACTCAATATATAACTCATCCCTTCTAACTTATACAAAAATGGGAGAGTTTTATGCAACTACTAACTGACTTCAACCATCAATCCATTCCTAGATACTAGGATACAGGTTTGAGATCAATTTATTAATCTAACTGAACAGAGGAGGCAAAGTCCTATCCAAACAAGAATTCTTATGCAACAAATCTCATGAAGAACACACATAAGTTATGTTTGAAACAAGTCTTCTTCTTCTGCATTTATTTCTGTCCATGATGGTTCACATTCGTCCTCTATTTGCGTGCATGTTTGGCATCCAACTTCACTTCCTCTGATTCTTCTATCTTCAGCTTCACTGCAAATGCTCATTTCCTTGATGACACGTTCTTTCTACACAAGGGTTAATTCACAAAACATATGCACACAAATAACCTTCATGACTAAACCATAGGATTCCATTTATATTGCATGCATACTCATTGAAATCATTCAATTGATAACATCAAAACCATATTCCATATTAATATCATAGGTTCAAATTGTTGCAAAGTATATAAAAAGACAACATATAATAATGGTGATGTTCGTAAAGTGTCTGGAGGATCATATAGAAAAATTCTTAAAATCATATAAAACAACATAAAAAGAGGTCAATAATTCAGCCCATCATTCCCCCAACTTAGCCTTTTGCTTGCCTTCAAGAAAAATCATTGAATTGAACACCTAGGGAAGAAGATTGTAGTGCAAAGTAATTTGCCTCAAGTCCATTATTTCTATGACTCCTGAACCCTGCTTAAGATAAAAACTATTGTAACAAGCAAGCCTATCCAATCTGACTAACTCTGCATTCCTACACTCATCACCCTTTTCCCCTGTGCAATGTGGTACTGGATAAAGGATGAAATGTGAGTGGAAGCCAACCTACTCCTATTTTCTCTGAAATCTGGATATACTTGTGCAGTCTCTCAAACATATTCATAAAATTGTGAAAAGAATGGGGCTCCTTCCTCTGCAATGTTGGAGTCAGACTATTCCATCTATCTTGCACATACTTGAGACAATTTTGAAGCATAGGCCTTACTAACTATTGTATCCTCTTGTGATCTTGTAGTCTTAAATTCATAATTATTTTACCTGGGCCTTTGTGTGAGAGGAGTGTTAGCCATTGGGTGAGGATTACATCAGGATTTAGTGCTTCCCTTATGACCTATAGTGTCACTATTTTTTCTTGTTCCTCATACTTATCCATCAACTCTCCTCTAAGCTTTTCATTCTTGAGGTATGATAAAAGTGCCCTAACCTGCAAATCCCCAACATACATTGAATGGTTCCATTCTATGTCATCTTCCATTAAATAGTTATGCAAATAGTATTCACACAATTGGTCTTTCTCCTCTAAACTGACTTCATTAAAATGGATGTAGAAAATATGCATTGAATGTAAAGCAGGCTGATTATTAATGAATCTATTAAACTAAAAACTAAGGAACTTTTCTTTCAAAAACAATGCATATACCCTTGGTGGAGGTCTTCACCCAAGGATCTGTGATGAGTGCCAAGTTGCACCCATGAAATACATCGTTTTACTTCTCTTTTTCTCCTTTCTAAGTCCATCTTTCCTAATGTCTACACCCAAATAAGCTAGCAAGATCGTTCTAGTTAATGATTAATTGAGATAGATTACTTAAGATTATAATTTCTGATTGAGTGACTAATGTGCATCGAATTGATGGAAAAATGCAGAAACTTCTCTTTTTGAATAACAGGTGTAGATGCCAGGAACAACAATTTTGTGCATCTCCGGAGATAGTCTTCAATGATCTTTGGAGACAATACCAAAGTATCATGACACCTGAAGTTTTGAAGAAATGACGAAAGCCTTTTCAGAGCTCTGCGGGAGTCTAGAGCATCTTCGGAGCTGAACAGGGAAAGCTACAGATATCTCTGGAGCTACAGAATATCTCTGGAGCTACAAACAGGAACAGTTATCTTCGGCACCTCCTGAGAGCTGGGCATATTTCCAGCATAAGCTGCCGATCAGGCACTCTCAGCAGTGATCTTAATACCCCTCATTTCACTCAAATCATCACCTGAGTGGTGAAGGGTCATCTTTAGTTAAACTTCTGGAGTTTTTATCTTTATAAAGTTTTTGCATGAGTTACGGATAGAACTGATTCAATACCCATATTTTCAGGGCCTCACTGCCCAAACATATTAAGACTCAAACTTAGAATTCTAAGTGGACTTCTGTTCCACTCAGTCTTCTTTTATTTGCATGATCATTTTCTATAGTTAAACAACTAACGTAATAAAGAGATGGATTTCATCTCATAGAAGAACTGATAGATAGGATAAGTGATATGTCATCACTCTTTTTGATATGTACTTGTAGAAACAGCAGAAGAAATATACAATGATTGAATTATTCTAATTCTCAGTAATCTCAGTTCTATGATAACAATATTTTTCATGAATGCAAAGCGTATGGAATTAGACTGAATCTAGTTGTGATCTTCTTTTGTGTTGATTCCCTACTATAGCCTTCAGCCCCAAGGGTGTGGAGCAAGGGCCCACTCTCACCACTAAGGCAGGAGGCTAGTACCATTGTTTTATTACTTCATCTTTTTGTTATGAAACGTATTTACTAATTTTGACAGGTAGATGCATGTTACTGTTTTAAGATTGCTTTGAGTAAATTTCCTATTTTATTCTATTTCAACATTACTTAAATTCATTTAGGAAGTAGACAAATTAATCTTTTCAAATCAATAGAAGCTGTTAAGATTAGTTAGGAAAACTGGTAACTATAGAATCCCTAGTTGCAAACAGCCGAGGACACAGTCCCTAGATTATTGACATCAGAAAATAGATTAAATGATGAGGTACAATGACACCTTGTCAATCTGTATAGCCCTGTCAATTACCTCTGTCAACTTATCCTCTGACCTTTTTATCACCAAATTCTTTTCTTCTATTAATGCATTGAGATTATGTTTCTCCTTTTCCCAATTTTCCTTTTCTTGATTGAACTCATGAGTGAGTTTCATTAACTCAAAACCTAAAGACAAAGTAGTGTGGTACATTGGAGTTCTTGTTACAGGAGGTTGTGGAGTGTTTACCTCATTTTCTTCAGCATTTGTTTTACTTATAGCCATTTGTGCTAACAAATCTAAATTAATTCCATGGCCATAGGTCTAAATCCTCTCCTCCAACTCTTGTATTCTTTTCTCCTTTTCTTTGTCCTTCTCTTCATATCCTTTCACCTGCTCTTCCAAGTGTTTTGAACTATCAAGAGCTTCTCGCAGTTCTTTTCTTATGTCTCTATCCTCCAACAATTCTTTTTCTTTCTCAAAATTTAGACCTTCATCACTATCATTCCTAGCTATATCAAAAATTTCCTTAGCAAAACTGCTAGGAATTGACTTTCCCATTTTCTTTGGAATAAATGGATCCTCTGAATCAGAATTAGAAGTCGAATAAACATACCCTCTCTTTTTGGTAGATACATTAACATTTTCACAGACATCGGCAAAGACATCCTCAGGAACATCAGCAAGTACATCATCAAGGGAAATTCCTCATTTATCTGAATATAAATTCATTGGTGTTGGATCATAATGCTGCTGTCCTTCACCTTCTTCCTACCCATATTCTTTAACAGTTATTTCCTTCACACTCTGCCTCTTTATCCTTCCTAAGTGCCTAGGAGTAGAGGTCTCCTATTTGGTTTCATCTTTCCTTTTCTTTTTACTCCTCTTCCTCTTCTTTTCCCCTGCATCTTCTCCCTTCTCAGTTCTCTTAGGCTTCTCAACACTTCTCTTATTTCTCTTTTTCTTAACAGGTGTTGAATCAGTGCCTCTCATAGGTTTAGTTTTAGAAGATGAGGGTTCCTCTACTGTTACAGGCCTATCCTCTGGAGTGTTATCCTCTTGCAGTCCCTCTTGCACAAGCTCAATTTTAGGTCCAAAGTCATACGGGGGTTCATTCTCTACTTCAGGTTCCTCTAATAGTTTTGTGATATCTACACATTGTTTAAAATCTTCCCAATCAACCTGAGGGTGTTGAATTCTTAGGCTCCTCTTTATTAATAAGGTTATTAAACAATGATGGGACAATGTGGTGTCTACTTGTTTCTTCTGGTATTCAGACACCATCCTTTTCAACATATTATACAAGAAATTGGGGACGTTGACTAGCTTATCATGGCGAAGATGATTAAGCAACTTAAAATGTATAATATATAGCAAATTATGCGGACCATCACAGGTAATGTATTTAATGATGTATGAAGCACATTTTCCCTAGAAAAATAGAAGGGATAATCTTTTTGTACCTTATGTCGTCAAGTCCAAATGCTCTCCTCTCTCACAGAATTCTTCCCTCGCCACGGCTGCATCAGCACGAGCTGGATACTTGGAACCTGTGTGCGGCAATCTTGTGACCTAGGCAATGGCCATCTCTGAAGCATCTACTATCAATCCCCTGACCATTGCCTCATCATACTACAGTGTGGCTGCAAATTTCTTTGTCATTTCATTATCATAGTCTGTCAACTTCAAAAAGTACTCCAACCATCCTACTCTGGTAAAGAGTGGTAGCACTAACACATCCTCTAATATTTCTTTATGTACAGATGGCTCTCGCCATACTGCATCACCCCCCATTACGCATGCATTCTACAATTTCTTGAAATCTCAATTTCTTCAATTTCTACTAAGCTCCAATTCTACCACCTTGAAGAGAACCAACCTACAATTTATTGCCCCTTTTCTATTCCTCCCACTGCAACTTCTCAGGGTAACAAATTCATATTTTGGTGAAACAAGGAAGGTTTACTATTTTAGAAAATGGCATAGGATGTTCTCAAAAAAGTAAAGATAGGAAAAATGGTGAAAACCAAAAAATTAAACCCCTCCCCCCAACTAAACTGTGCAATGACCTCACTTCACGTGGCAATTGAAATGCAAGGAAGATGAATTATTAATTGGAATGGTGATAAACATTTTCCCATGCATGAAATAAATAAGAAGTAATAATGAATATAAAAAGAAAGCTAACTATAATCATTGAAAATTACCATATTTACACATGTTATGGAATAAATGATTAGCTTACCTCAAAATTTGAGAACATGTACTTGACAGTTTATTTGATACAAGCAGGATGACATGCATGCAGATGAATGGTAAGGTGGCAGGTACTATGGAGTTGATTGATGTGATAGCTCACCATGTGGGAACAAACAACTCACTATCTTGAGTTGACACCTTTGCAGTGGTGCTAGAGTTATTGCATGATGAATGAAGAAATGTGTAGATGATTTGAAATGAGCGGCAAAAATGGTGTACTACATGCCTAAGTAGTGAAGATATCTGCAGACAGAAGTTACTACGAGTGCCTCCAGCACAGGCCCTGACTGAATAGTTACCTAGGCAATATGTTAGGTCCTAACTAGAACAGGTCCCAATTGAAAGTGAAAAATAGGTCCCTCTGGAGTTGACTGTCATCATGGATAATGTGTTGTGTGTGCATGTGAATTATAAAGCATGAAAAATTAGGTCTCAGCGATAGCAATTGAGTATTGCAACTCAACCTCTACATCACTAGACAGGATTGGTGGATCATCTTTTGACGGTGTATCAGCTGGTGTCATAGAACCTTCATCAGGAGTGCTAGGAGTATCATACTGAATAGCTAGAGAAACAAGAAAGTCATCCTTCTAAAGTGACTTCTTATACAGTTCTAGCATGTGTCCATTTACTAGCAATGAAAACTGAACCTCATCAATGGTCTATAATTGGACTGCACCATTAGGAAAGACTTGTTTAATCTCATAGGGTCCCAACCAATGAGATTGAAGCTTGCCCTTGAAGTCCTTGTATCTTGAATCATAGAGGAGTGCCCAATCACGAGCAGTGAATTCTTTAGTCTTGATATACTTGTCACGCCATTTGACTCTTTATTTCTATATGACATCTATGTGGTGGATGGCTACTAATCAGATTTCATCCAGAGCATTCAAATGTTGTAGTCTGTCCTATTGAGCTGTTGTCAAATCCATCCCTAATTCCACTGATGTCCTCAGGGTTTTGTATTCAAATTCTATAGGCAGAACTGTTGTCTTGTCATAAACCAATTCATAAGGTGTAAACCCTGTAGTTGTCTTCTAGGTAGTTCTATATGCCCAAACAGCTTATGGTCACCTAGAAACCTAATCTCTTCTGTGAAGCTATACTGTCTTTGTCAAGATGTTCTCAATTTCTCTATTTGTGACTTCTACTTGACCATTAGCCTAAGGATGGTAGGGAGTGGACTTCTTGTGTCTAATTTAATAATCCTCTACCAGTTTAGTGATTAAATCTAATGTGAATTGTGGGCCTTGATCAATCACTATCTCCCTTGGTACACCATATCTAGTGAAGATGTCCTCATATTAAAATTTGGCCACATTGTCATCTCTATCAAACTGCAAGGCTTTAACTTCTACCCATTTGGTTAAGTAATTAGTACATACTAAGATATATTCCTTGTTGTTTGAAGTAGGAGAGAGAGTACCAAAAAAATCCAGTCCCCACTTATCAAAAGGAGCTAATGAGATTTGTGGTTGCAAAGACATTTCATCACTTCTGGTAGGTCTCCCCATCCTTTGACACTGATCATATCTTCTAGTATACTTGATAGCATCTTTATGAAGTGTTGGCTAGTAATATCCTGTTGTCAATATTTTGAACGCTGTCCTTTTGGCCACAAAGTGGCCACCACAGGGTTCATCATGATAGGTCTTCAGTATATCAAACACCTCACCCTCTCTGATACATCTTCTCATAATGTTATCTGGGCCAATGTAAAATAGGAATCCAAAAATCCAAGAATAAGGAAAACATTTGTGAACTAGTTGTCTCTTCTCCCTTGGAGAAAAGTAACCTGGAATCTACCCAAAAACCAAATAATTAGCTATATTTGCATAACATGGATTGTGTATAGTTAGAGCAAATAGATGATCATCAGGAAAAGAGTCATCAACCACTCCTTCTGATGATTGTGTGGGTAGTCTAGATAGAAAATCAGCAACTACATTAGCTTTCACTAGTTTGTCAACAATTGTTAAGTCAAATTCTTGCAGTAACAACAACCATTGGACAAGTCTACCACCCACTATTGGCTTATTCATCAAATATCTAATTGTTACATGACTTGTATGTATGAACACTTTATAACTAGTAATGTAGTGTCTGAATTTGTTAACGGCATAAACAACTACCAACATTTCTTTTTCTGTCACAGTGTAGTTCAACTCAGCTCCCTGTCAGTTTTTACTTACATAGTATATTGCATACTCCTTAGTTCCTTCTTGTTGGCCTAGATCTACTCCAATGGCAGAGTCTGATGCATCTGTGTGGATGTGAAAAGGTAGTGTCCAATTTGGACCTCTAAGAACTAGAGCCTATGTCAAGGATGCTTTTCGCTTTTCAAAGGAAGTCTGACAATTTGGTGTCCATTCAAATTCACTGTCCTTTGTCAACAGAGTAAACAGAGGTGCGGCAATTTTGATAAAATCCTAAATGAACCTCCTGTAATAACCTGCATGTCCCAAGAAGCTCCTTACATCCTTCTATTTTTGTGGAATAAGCAGGGTAGAGATAATTTCAATCTTCTTTGGGTGAGCTTGTATGCCTGCACTTGAGATAAAATGTCCCAAAACTATTCCTTGTGTCATCATCATAAAACACTTTTCATTGCTCAAAGATAGGTTGTGCTCTATGCATCTCTTCAAAACTTTCTCCAAATTTTGTAAAGCTTCATCATATGTTTCACCATATGTGGTGAAATCATCCATATAAATCTCCATACTGTCATGGGCAAAATCAAAGAAAATACTAAGGACTACTCTTTGAAAAGTGGTTGGAGCATTGCATAGACCAAAAGGCAAGATAGAATATGCATAGGTCCCCCAAGGGCATGTAAATGTTATCTTATATTGATCCTCTGGTGCAATCTTGATTTGTTTATAGCCACTAAAACCATCAAGAAATGAGAAATATTTCTTACCTGCTAAAGGGTCAAGAACTTGATCAATGAAGGGCAATGGAATGTGATCTTTCTTGGTGGCAGGATTTAGTTCTCTCTAATCAACACAAACTCTCCATTTGCCTCCTTTCTTAGGAACTATGACCAATGGTGAAACCCATTCACTATTTGAAATGGGGTATATGAAGCCTACATCTAAAAGCTTTTAAAGTTCTTCTTTCACTATCTCTCTGAGAGCAAGATTCATGCGTCTCTGTTGCTATCTTATAGGTATGTGGTCATCATCAATGTATATTTTATGCATACACAAAGTAGGATTTATGCCCTTCATGTCACTGTAATCCCATGCAAATGCTGCTAAGTGGGTTTGTAATACTGCATGCAGGGATTGTTACTGCTCATCAGTCAATGCATTATTAACAATCAACACTTTTCCTGGCTTGATTTCTAATGGTTTAGACATTTCTTGCACAGAGGACAAATCAAGTCTAGGTATTACTAGTAAGCATTGTTGTGGTAACAAAGTATGAAATATTTGAGATACTTCCTATGAGGAACTGGTAGGTATTATGCTTCCTAAGGGATCTTCTAAGCAAGATAAATAGTCTTGCTATTGCGGATGCCTTCCACAGTCATTTTGTGCAATCTGAGCAATCAACTCATCTTCATCTTGAATATCCAGTAAGGGGCTACGCTCAATAGTCATTAAGGTTTGAAAGGAATAGTTGTCCTCATCTTCCAGGGTAGGCCAAATGGTCTGCTCAAGCTCATGGTATGGTTGGGCTGGTGGGTATAGAACCAATTTCTTGGTCACAGTCCCATTGGCTATGATCATGTTACCAGACCTACAACCTAAATGCATCTTTTGTGGCAAGCCATGGTCTACCTAGTATAAGAGGATAACTAGCAAGATTAACCTTTGGCTATAGGACTATGAAATTAGTAGGGTATTCCCAAGAATCTAATGCAATGACCAGATCCTCAATGACTCCTTTAGGTTTGACTATAGGCCTATCAGCTAATTGCAAGACTGTCTGAGTAGGCCTAAGGTTGCTCAACTGGAGTGTCTACATTGTCTCCTTAGTCATTACATTAAATGCAGCACCTAAATCTATCAGAGTATTCTTAATCAAAGTCCCACTGATTTTGACATCCACCACTGGACTACCTAGATCTGTATATTTGGGAACAATTATGTTCCCCAACATTATGTTAGCTAGGTTACCCAAAACATGAATTGTCTTTGGGTCTATTCCCTTTCTTCCTGGTTTCTTTATGCAGAGATCTCGGATAGTCTTAATGTAGATGGGAATATCTTTGATGGCTTGGATTAGGGGAATCTTTATGCTTATATCTTGCAACTGGCCTATGAGGTCATTTTCAAATTGTGCTAGTTGTTTCTGGATAGTCAAGCATTCAAGGAAAGAAGGCTTAGGATGTGAAATGGTCTGAGGTTCTCGAATTCATTCAGGTTCCAAAGGTAGTTTATCTAAGGCTTCCTATATGGGTTCTTCATCTTCAAGTTCTATAATTTGGGGAGATGAAAGACCTATGAGTTGCTTCCCCGATCTGAGATGAACAATACTCACTTCTACCCCATAGGTGGGGTATTACATCACCTCATTAGTATAAGCCTATTGAACAGGCTTGTTGTTAGGGTTAGGTGCAGGTTGGGTAGGGATTTGGGTAGGTCTGGAAGTGGATTTTGAGGTGTTGATGGAGGCACTATGGTTGGCTATTGTCATTGAGATGGAATCATAGGTTGCTAGTAATTTGCATTTTGCTGCCATTGTTGGTTCTTGTTCCATTGAGGCTTCCATTGAGGTTGTTGTGTAGGCCACTAGGGATTATAGCTAGAACCTTGAAAACATTGTTGGGGCCATGGGTTTGGCTGATGTTAGTTCCAACCAGGTTGTGGAGTAGGCCATTGTGGGTTCTCTTAGAGATGTTGATTACTCGGCCATGGCTAAGTGTTCCAAGCAGAGAAATTTTGGTTTGCAGTAGGAAAGGGTGAACTAAAATTTAGTGGATCAGAGGGCATACCTTGTCTTTGCTGCCAAGGTCTCCTTTGAGCTATGAAGAACAGTTGTCCATCCTCTCCTTCAAATGGCTGAAATTCTATCCTTTTAACCTTCTCTTGTTGGATGCTTGCCACCCTCTTGCATTTATAATTGGCCTTCCTTTGCCTACAACTAGGCCAGTACTCAGTAAGCATTGCATCAGCTTCTTCTTGTTTCTTCTTGGTGTGAAGAGTGTCCAGTTGTGTAGCCATATGGATGATTATGTCCTTCATGTTGGATAGCAAATTACTAATTTCCACTCTTGAAACTCCATTGGTTGCCTTGCTTGTAATGGATGTCCTTTCTCCCCTTGGTCATCTAGTGAAAGTCCTTGAATAATTTCAGCAAACTTTACAAATGAAATCAAAAGGTAGCTGAGAAATATCACCTTGCCCAATGAGATTCAAAGCATCCATGCAATCATCCTTAACCCCTCTCAAGAAAACTAGTTTTATTGATTCTTCAGATAATCTATTTTGGGGGTTCTTCTTCAGAGCAAACTGGAATATTTCAACATAATCTTCAAGTGGCTCCTCATCCTTTTGTGACATCCTGAAGATGTCGTCTCTCCTCCTATCATGTCCTTTGTAGTAATCTTGGTATTTCTCCAAGAATTTATCCTTCATAGTATCCGAGTCTGGAATGACATCTCTTCCCAACCCCATAAACCATCTCAAAGCTGCATCCTTGAGGGTAGCAGGAAAGAGTTTCATCCTGTGAGCGTCTGAGGTGTAGTCATACCTCCTACACAAGATATCAAACTCAAACAAGAACGTATCTGGGTCCTCTGTCACTAGGCCATAGAAGACTGGTAATGCTAATGGTGGAATATTTTTCAACATTGTATCCCTCTCCTGATCAGTGATAAGAAACTCAAACGTTGCTTGCTCTAGTGGATTCTCCACTATAGCATTTGCCATAGTTCTAAAGGTCCCTTCTGTAGTTGTGGAAGAAGCTAATGAAGATGTAGAAGGTGTTGATAAAGATGTAAGAGGAAATTCTTCTTCAGCACTTTCTACTATATAATTGATAAAGTCAGCTATTTCTTCACTATCCTAAAAAATTTGAAGGGAGGAATCTACCTCAATTATCTCTCTACCTCCGCATACAGTGAATTTGGCTTTATATTCCAGAAGTCCTACATAATGTTAGTATACTTTCTGATGTTTCCTGAAAAGTGAATTTATTAATCCTAATACTGGAATCAAAATTTAAACTATGAAAGCATGTAAAAAAATGAGTCTATGAAGGTAGCACCATCCCTAGCAACAATGCCAAAAATGTAGAGGAAAACTAATGCGTTGTAGACTTAACATAATCCAAGGGTAAACCTATCTGAACAGCCCACTCTATCATTGCATTCCTACATTAAATTATCAACCAAGGAGCATAAGCTTATGATGGCATTGCACTGTATGTGCCTTCAAGGCTCATATTCCTCCTAAACTATCTTATCCAATCCTACTCAGGCTATTCTATTCTACTAGAATTCACAGGAATGCAAGAATAGTAAAAACAGCTACAAAATCTAGTGGCTACGAGTACCTGCAGCATAAGCTATAGATGACTGTTATCAACAGGAAATTACAGAATTAACTCAAAACATCCAAAATGATAGAAGAACTAATGCTAACCTCCATAGGACTTAAAGTGGATAAAGCATGAACTTGTTCATGAACCATACTACTTGTAATTCGATAACCAAAGAAATCTAAGTGACTCGTGATGTATCTATATGCAAATGAAAAATAGATTTAACAATAAATGAATAAAAGAATAAGTAAATAAATGAAGTGAGGATCAATACCTTGAGTGGCCGGCTCATGGGACTGACTCACTTAATTGAGAATCAAATATAGTTTAGATTTCTACGCATATTCATAACACATAGTTCATTCACTTCATATCATAAAACAAAATCTCTTTCAGATTGTATTCAATAGTGATATTCCTTAATAAAACATGTATGTATCTTCCAATATAGAAAACAGAGTAACAATAGAGTAACAACTGAGTAACTGGAAATAAAAGTAACTAACTCAATATCTAACTCATCCCTTCTAACTTATACAAAAATGGGAGAGTTTTATGCAACTACTAACTGACTTCGACCATCAATCCATTCCTAGATACTAGGATACAGGTTTGAGATTAATTTATTAATCTAACTGAACAGAGGAAGCAAAGTCCTATCCAAACAAGAATTCTTATGCAATGGATCTCATGAAGAACACACATAAGCTATGTTTGAAACAAGTCTTCTTCTTCTTCTTCTTCTTCTTCTTCTTCTACTTTTATTTCTGTCCATGATGGTTCACATTTGTCCTCTAGTTGCCTGCATGTTTGGCATCCAGCTTCACTTCCTTTAATTCTCCTGTTTTCAGCTTCACTGCAAATGCTCATTTCCTTGATGACACGTTCTTGTTGCACAGGGCTTAATTCACAAAACATATGCACACAAATAACCTTCATGACTAAACCATAGGACTCCATTTATATCGCATGCATACTCATATTTAAATCATTCAATTGATAACATCATCACCATATTCCATATTAATATTATAGGTTCAAAGTCTTGCAAAGTATATAAAAAGATAACATATAATGATGGTGATGTTGGTAAAGTGTCTGGAGGATCATATAGAAAATTTCTTAAAAGCATATAAAACAACATAAAAAGAGGTCAGTAATTCAGCCCATCAAGTTGTCCCTTCAACAATTCATAACTGTGTAAAATTTCCTTTGAATGGACAAGTCATTACTATCCCTCACAATAAATATAAACCTTTGGTTACAAGACAACATTGTACACAGGATTACTTTCAGGAAAGATCTGAGGTGGAACCGGAGCCATGAATAGACTTTAACTTCTTGGGCTATACAAACTACAAAACAAAACTATTGCATCAAGTGGCCAATCCCTCTATGCAAGAAACAATAAGAGATGAACAACCTGCATTTGAAGAGAATCCTAGACCGAAAGGAAATGGACCCTATGCTGAGGTTCCTCCCCGCCACCCTTACAAGGATCAAGATGTAGTCATCGACAGCAAAACATTCCACCTAGACAAATGAGATTTGATCCTGGTGCTTCCTCCTCTAAAACACAAAAACCTATGAAAGTGAAAAACACTATCTTACAAGAGATAAGTGGTAGCACAAAAAGAAATAGACAAGCAAGAGAAAGGAGGAGGAGATGACAAGAATATGCCCAACGACTTGCATCTCAACAAGAAAACACCTCACCAAAGATTGAATCAAACCATGAAGATCTTAAGAATGGACAACTTGAAAACAAGAATAAGAGTTGGGCTATGGTACCTTATGTCCCACTTTCCTCTAACATTTGGGAATGGGAAGATGACAATGATTTGCTTGATGACAACACTTAGTTCGATGATCCTCACAGGTAAGTATCTCTAACCCTTTATCTCTCGTGATCTGTTATGTGTTTTTCAAGCCTCTTGGGATGACCCTTGATTCTCTTGTAAGGTCCAGGATACCAAGAGACCACCTCTATTGTGACCCTTCTTCTATTTGTATCATCATTCTTCTATATTGCTTCTGCTCTGTTTTCACTATTTTGTGTTGGGTCTTACGGACATAGCGTTGCAATTTGTGACTTGGGGGCACCCTCCTGCATGACTGTCCCTAAGACACTTGTTTCTCCTCTCTCAATTTATTGTTTCCCTTCCTCTAGTATTTCTATCTAGCGGGCGGATGGTGAAAAACATTTTATACTAATGCGGACCTAGTGTCCCTTTAGCGAGAAATCAAAAATTGGACTTAGTTCCTATATGGCGATGGGGTTGTTATATATTCTCTGATGTTTGGCTAGTAGAATTACTCTGTGTGATCTTGATGGTGTCTTATCACACTTAAAAAACACAACAATATTGCTACTCTATGCACTTTGTCTATCTTGAATCTTGCATTATGCATTGATGTTGTTTATCATGATTATTTGGACAATAACACTTTTCTTGCAGAGATGTGTTTGTGGGAACATTTGGCGATCGTACAGTACATGTCACCTCCAGGGGGCATGGGCTTTGCAAGAGCTCATGTTCCCTTGTGTGTTTTCTACCTACCTTAATGTGCTTGATAGCGGTACCTGATATCAACCATCTTAAGGTGGGGGAATATATAAGGTAAGTTGTCTGTTATAGATGTTAGCAATGTGCTTGTTCTCAGGTGCAGTCTTAAAGACTAGTGGCGATGAGTCCCTCCTACACTCTGAGATTTGTTAGAAATCACGAGGTGGGGATATCACATCCATTTTCTATCTTAAGTCCTCAGCACGAGGTGAGGATGGTGTATTTTGCGAAGAGAGTGCACATCCTATCATTTTCAAAAAGTCCTCATCGGGAGGCGAGGAGTGGTTCTGTGACTAACTCAACCCTTAAGTGTGTCTTTGGTGATTGTTGTGGCGAAGCCCAATCATCAGTATGTGCCTATAATGTGCTTAAGATGGTGTTGAACCTAGAAATAGGAACAATCCATCTCTTGTCTGTCGTGTTTTCTCTGTGTCTTCTTAGTGTGTGTGTATTACGTGTTTATTCGCAAGCATAGTCTTAAGGACCAGTGGCGATGAGTCCCTCCTATGCTTTGGGATTTGTATGGCATGTTTGATTTGTATGGAATGCTTGATTTGTTTGGCGTGTCTGTTGCCCCATATGTAGTCTTAAAGACTGGTGACGATGAGTCCCTCCTGCATTAAGGGTGGTATGTTTACTTTCCTTGCACTTGCATCTGCATTTCATATATATGAAAAGAAAATCATCACTATGTTCACTATATTCACCATGTTTTGTGTGCCTTCAATACTGTCTTCTCCATGTTTTGCGTGACTGTAACTGTCTTCTCTGTGTTTTGTGTGCCTGTACGTGGCATGTTTGCTGTGTTTGTTGAATAATGCATGTATTGGCCTTGCGTTTATACATACATTAAAGTGGGGGCTAAATGTTACATCAGAAAATGTCCCCTTGGGAGCTTTTCCCTCCTAAGGTTTAGCTCCTAGGTCTTGTTTATGCATTTAGAGCATTTTTCATGTTAATCTGGCATCCCGATGAGAAAACCCTGAAGTTTCATGGCAATTTGGACTTAGGAGATGCACTTATGACAAATCCTACCTGAAATAGTGGGGAGGACTTGGGCACCCGTGCCCTAGTCCCACTCCATTTTAGGTCAGGACCAATTTTGAAGTGTCAGTTTATGACCATTATTTAGGTCCTATGCCGAAACGGTAAGTTTCAATTACAAAATTCTTAGCAGGAATGTTTGTAGTTGCATATATAAGCATGTTTAGGAATTCATTTATAAACTAGATGGATATTGAGAACTTGCGGCTTATGTGAAAGTGATTCAAGGCATTCATTGTGTGTTGCAAAGCAAACTTTGTGTTGTTATTGTGTTTGTATTTGCAGATTTGGCATCCATCTCCTCATGGCATGAAGAGCATCTTCCTTCCATGAGATCTTCACTACAAGGTGATATCAATTGTGTTTTCAATCATTTATCATTTGGATTTTGCCTCTATCCCTACAATATCCCTGAGATTATCCTGCAATATGGATCTTCCTTCCATGAGATTTTTCACCTTAAACATTTATGATCAGGAGTTTTATGCAATAGTTTAGGCTTTAAAGAAATGGAGACATTATTTGTTGCCAAAAGAGTTTGTTTTATATACTGATCATCAAGCTTTACAATATCTCAATAGTCAAGGTAAGTTAAATCAGAGGCACTTAAAATGGGTTGAGTTATTGCAAATTTATACTTTTGTTTTGAACCACATGAGTGGGAAGTCCAACAGAGTTGCAGATGCCTTAAGCAGAAGGGAAATTTTGTTTACAAAAATGAAGATAGAGGTTGTTGGGTTCAATGAGCTCAAAAGTTTGTATCCTAAAGATCCAAATTTTGCAAAGGCTTGGAAAGCTTGTTTGGAAATTGTTACTTTGGACAGGACAAAATGGTTGGATTTCATAATCCAAGATGGCATGCTATTTAGAGGAAGCCAGTTGTGCATTCCGAGGAGTTCCATGAGAGAGAACCTAATTAAAGAGAAAAATAGTGGAGGATTAGCTAGCCACTTTTGTTAAGATAAGACCATTGCTATTGTTGGTGAGAATTATTATTGGCCACAGTTGCAACAGGACGTGAGGAAATTTGTACAGAGTTGCAGAGTGTATCAGATGGCAAAAGGAACAAATCAGAATACACAGCTATATTAGCCACTACTTGTACCAGAGAAGCCATGGGATGATATTAGTATGGATTTTGTTCTTGGATTACCAAGGACATAGAGAGGACATGATTCCATTTTTGTGGTGGTGGATAGATTCTTGAAAATGGCACATTTCATTCCTTGTAAGAAAACCAATGATGTTCATATTGCAGAGTTATTTTTCATAAAGGTGGTGAGACTACATGGTCTACCTAAGAGCATAGTTTTAGATTTGAAGATAGATTTGAAGTTCAGTTCTGCACACCATCCATAGACTGATGGATAGACAGAAGTGGTGAATAGGAGTTTGGGTAACCTACTACGGTGCTTAGTAGGAGATAAGCCCAAGGGATGAGATTTGATTTTACCACAGGTAGAATTTACTTACAACAATTATGTCAATTAGAGTATTGGTAAATCACCATTCCATAGTGTATATGGGAATAGTCCAAGAAATGCTTCAGAGTTAAGGAAGTTGGACAAGGGAGAAACGACAAGTGCTGAAGCTGAAGACTTTGTAGAACACTTGATGAATTTGCATGAAGAGGTGAGAAAGCACATTAATAAGATGAATATTCAGTACAAGGTTAAGGAAGATCAGAAGAGGAGATATAAAGAGTTTTAGGTAGGAGATGAAGTCATGGTTCACTTGAGAAAAGAAAGGTTTCTAGTTGAAACATATAATAAGTTGAAAATGAAGAAATTTGGGCCATGCAGGATTCTGAAGAAGCGTGATTTAGGAAATGCATATGAGGTAGAGCTGCTAAGTGGGATCAAAATTTCCCTTGTGTTCAACATTGTTGATTTAATAGAATATCATGAAGGTGGAACAAAGGATGGACCAACAGAAGAACAATGGAGTATGCTGGTACCTACTTCAAAAAAGGAGGAGATAGAAGAAATTTTGGATATCTGTGTGGGTTGAAGCACAAGAAATAGTCAATATGAAGAGAACCTAGTTAAATGGAGAGGAAGGCATGTTGAAGATACATCTTGGTTATCTAAGGCTAAGGTTAATCATCTTACTCCTGAGACGTGATGGGGTCACTTCTCAAAATTACCCTGGGTGTCTGATGAAGGAGCATCCAAAGGTGTAAAAGCAATCTTACATCACCCAAAAACAATGTGATTCAAAATTGATGACTTTGTTTTCATTTATTTTCAAATTTTGTGTTTTTGGATACCCATTTGCTTGAAAAATGATTTAGAACCTTCAAAGTTTCCAATGGGGCTAAGGATACCAAAATTAGCTATTTTTAGTAAGTATTTATCAGAGAAGCAGTTGAGCCCAAAATTTTTTCAAAAGCTTTGGAATAGTCAAATACGTATTCTTGGTAAATTTCAACTCAAGATCATGTCTAGATTTCAAGATATTAAAGTTTCAATTTTGTGAGGTCCCCTGAAAAGTTTTGAAATCAGAAATGAGGCACTAAAACATCCCATAACACCCCAAAAATTTTATGTAAATCCATTTATGGATTTCCAGCATGATAGTTCACTTCGCGTGCTTTCTAGCGCTTCAAACGGTTCATCAATCGGACACCTGGATCAAAAGTTATGCTTCTCGGAAGTTGACCTATTTTTGGAGGGAGTTGTAAATTTCAAATTTTTGGTTAGAGGCCGCCAAAATGGCTATTTATGACTATTTTTGGGAACCCTTGGTAGTAGTAGAGATAAGGGGGAAAGTGTAGAGTCAAGAAAAGGTGGGAAATAGAAACCCTAACTGATTTGGGGTTACAGAAGGTAGAAGATTCCATAGTCTTGAGATAGGTATTTGTAATGTGTTGCAACCTGTGGAGGATTCATTCCTCTGATTGTATTTGAGCTTCTATAATGTAATGAGTTGTGCAAATCAATAAAAGAATATCTCTATTTTCTGTGTGCAATTTCTGATGTTGTGTGTTTTATAATTTACCCCCTTCATCAAGTGGTATCAGAGCATCTAGAGGTGTAAGGGCAACACATAAGGTTGAAGATTTAGAGTCTTGAGATAGGGAGCTGTAATGTGTTGCAGCCTATAGAGGATTCACCTTCTAATTGTATTTGAGCTTTTGTAATGTAATGTGTTGTCCAAATCAATAAAAGACATTCGTATTTTCTGTGTGAAATTTCTGTTGTTGTGTGTTTTGTGATTTACCCCTGCGTCAAATATAGTCAAAAGGTAGGCATCCTAGCTAAGAATAGGTAGGTTCTTGTTTTACTAGTTTTTGTTGTCATTTTCAAGGTCTATGGTCAAGTCAAACCTAGGTTGGAAAACAAACTCATTTGTCAATTCTAAGGGAATTCACTAATTTTGGTGGTAATATGTCTCCCTAGCTAGACACGTGTTCATTGTGGTAGATTCACTAATAATTAGGCAAATGATCATTTTCCCTTATGTGAAAAGGGGCAAACATAGATAGAAAGCTCAATTTTTAAACTTTGGGGATTATTTGTATTTATATTTTTTTAGTCTTTTTAAGGGGTTTTTTAATTTTTATAGTGTTAGATGGAAAAGGGAGACTTAGCTTGAAAGTTTAAACTAGGTCAAAACCCTCTTCTATCTAACATTAGAACACAAACCAAGCTTGGCTTCTACCCAAGAAGGAGAGACAAAATACATGAGTTTTGTCCCTTTGTTGTATAGAGGAGAATCAATGAAATCCAACCAATCAAGCTAGGGCAAAGTAGAAACCCTAGTTAAGCAAGATATGTGAAAATATGACTGTCAGAAACATATATCATAAATCTAACACCACAACATGGATCAGAGGGAAGAATAGAACCTGGATCTAGATTCAAGAGCCCAAAGGACCAAGTCACTTGGGCACCCTAGACCTTGATTAGGGTTTTGGAGAATTTTAAGTTTCTGGTGTCTTCTCCCTTTTGTGTTCCTACTCCCTGTAACTTGTTTTCTGAAGATTCTTCTAGATGCTACCTACACACACATAAGAAGGAAAATGGTTGGGTGCTATTTAGGATCTTTCCTAAGTAAAGCTCTGTGAATGGTGTTTCCACCTCTACAATAGCAATGATGAGATCTCAAAGAATGTGTACCCTAGGAGGGCAGAGGCAAATCTGAAGTAGAATGGAATGCTAGAACAAAGTATGAAGAAAAGAAGTCACCATGAGCACGGAAACCTTAGCATGCTTGATGTGGAATCACAACTTGACTCAAGAATTTGGTGTAGCCCAAAGAAGTAGAAATATATTCACAAGACCTGCAAGAAGTTAGTGCAACATCAATAATCCACCATAGAGAGCTTTAGAGAAGAATAGAGAGCATGAGAGAGAAGAAGAGAGAGTGCAAGTGTGCCTAGATTGCATAGAGAACTTAGATATGTTCAAATGAATAAACTAACTTACTTTTATATGCATTCCCGCTCACCAACAATGAATAAAACCAAATGGGGCTAACATGTACAAGCTAAGGAGGTGTTCTAAGATGATACCACAAGAGAGGGGCTAAAGGACCCATCTGGCACCAGGGCGCTTGGGCGCCCTGGTCCTTTAGCCCCACAAACTCCAGGGAGTGTCTAATGTCATGGGCTTAGGCCAGTCCTAAGTTTATTCTGTCAAGTTTATTCATAAGGATCAAGATTTTATCATTTGATGTTCAAAAAGAGGTTAAAATAGGTCCTGATTAACAAGTGTAAACATTTTAGGTTCACCCAAGTGCTAAACTAGGTGTAAAATGCTAGTGTACACATTTTAATTCATAACATTTAGCCCCCACTTTAGTGTGGGTACAAACTTACATTCAAACTCACACTAAAGTAAGGAGGAGACAAATTTCAAACATAAAAGCATAGAAGCCCAAAGAATTCCACCAAGTTGTGGGCCATAGTGGGCCTTAAACTTAGGGTTCTAAGGTTGTAAACACATAGGATTACAAACATAGAAGCCATAGAATGTCACCAAAATTGAGGGGTAATCAAGCCCCCAAGTTTAGGATTCTAGGAGTCTATGATGAATTGCATACACACAAGACACAAGGCATAATTTCCACATATATGAAACACATAGAAAACATAAGATAAGATAAGGCATACACAAGGCATACACTTGAGCAATCACCACGTATACATGCAATACACAAAGTATACACACTTGACACGAAGCATACACATAAGTTATAAAGTATACATAGAATACCCATGAAACACACATGTAATACATACAAAGCACTTAAGGATAATACATAAGGAGTACATAAATAAAACACGTGAAGCACACATGAGGCATGAAGAATACATAGAGAATAAGAATGTGTGAGGAGAATACACGGATCATACAAAAATTACAAGAGGCACATAATTGAAGACCTTGAGTCAGCATGACAAAAGGGACCTCAATCTGAATGTTGTCTCAATCATCATGCATCATTCCCCAAGATGCAATAAGAATGCTAAGAGGTTAGTGTTATAAATAAGAAGAACAAGAAGAGACAAACACGTCATACACATAATCTATCTAAAGAGAAGTGTTTCCACTCAAGGGAATACACCAACTAGCTCCTGCAAGAGGATTTACACAAAGCCTTGCAAAATAAGAAGTTGTTGCAACCATACCCAAAGGTGCTCTAGCCAAACTCAAGTTGGTGGTTCCAACCCTTCTCCCAAATGATGGGTTGGATTATTGACTTCCTGTTATGCTGTTTTTATATGTTTTAAGACCTTTTCATATGATCCTATAGATACTTTACAAACGTTACTATTACCATATGTTGTTTCTCATATACTTTTCAAAGACTTTAAACCTATGTTGATAATATGGAATATGGTGGTTATATTATCAAGTGAATGATTTAAATTATAAGTATGCATGTAATATAACTAGAACCCTATGGTTTAACTATGAGAGTTATTTGGTGTGCATATATTTGGATAATTAACCCTATGCAGCAAGGATATGGCATCAAGGAAAGAGCAATTGCAGTGAGTTGCAGGACAGGACAATTAAGAGAAGTGCAGTTTGAACATCAAGAGTGAAGACAAATGGAGGATGAATCTGTACCATCATGGATTGGAATAAATGTAGAAAGGAAGACTTGTTTTAAATGTAGTCTATGAGTGGTTTTTCATACAAACCTTTTCATGAGAATTCTTGTTTGAATAGGACTTTTCTTCTTTTAATTAGTTAGATTAATAAATCAATCATGCAACTTGTATCCTAGTATCTAAGGTTGAATTGATTGAGGATTAGTTAGTGGTTGTATAGGACTCTCCCGATTTTGTATAAGTTAGAGGGATGAGTTCGTTGCTAAGTTAGTTGCTTTTCACTTTCTAGTTTCTTAGTTGTTACTCTGTTTTTCAATTATCAATTATCTAGACATGTTTTGATTTGAATAAAATCTGGGAAGATTCTATTTCTAAGATGAGTTGAATACAATTTGGTGTTATGAGAATGTATGAGAATCTGAAGTAGATTTGGTTTCCAGATTAAGTGAGATAGTTCCCTAAGCTGGCCACTCAAGGTACTAACCCTCACTTCGTATATTTCCTTATTTATTTATGCAATCCTAGTTAAAACTATATTTCTGTTATTTCATCAATTAAATCGTGAGACAAGTGAAATATCTTGATTGTTATTTCTAGTAGTTGTGATTCATGAAAAAGTGCATATTTTAAGTCCTCCAGAGGTTACTGTTAGTTCTTTTATCACTATGAGTATTTTGAGTTAATTCTATAATTCTCTGTTGAATATAGTTATCTTCAGCTTATGCTGAAGGTACCCGTAGCAACTGGATTTTTAACTGTTTTTGTTGTTCTTACATTTCTGTGAACTTCAGTAAACTAGATTAATTAGAATAAGTCTATATGAGTTAGTTTAGGATAGAAATGAGTCTTGAAGGCATATATAGTGTAGGTATCATCATAAGCTTACGCTCCTTGGTCGATAATTCAATGTAGGAATGCAATGATAGAGTGGACTGTTTAGATAGGTTTAACCTTAGATTTTGTTTAAGTCTACAACACATTAGTTTTCCTCTACATTTTTTGGCACCATTGTTGGGGATGGTGCTACCTTCATAGTCTCATTAGCTTTATGCGCTTTCATAGTTTAAAGTTTGATTCCAGCATTAGAATTAATGAATTCATTTTTCTTCAGGAAACATCAGGCATTTTACTAACATTGTGCAAGACCGTGGAAATATCAAGCTAAAACTATTATATGCGGAGGCAGAGAGATCACCAAGGTAGATTCCGCCCTTCAACTTCTCAGGATAACGAGGACACAGCTGACTTTATCAATTATACAGTAGAAAGTGTTGAAGAGTTTCCTCTTACATCTTCATCAACACCTTATACATCTCCCTTAGCTTCCTCCATAGCTACAAAAGGGACTTTTAGAACCATGAGAGATGCTGTAGTAGAGGATCCTCTAGGACAAGCAACGTTTGAATTCCCTATCCCAGACCAAGCATGGGCTGCTACTCTGAAAAATATACCACCTTCTGCATTGCTTGTTTTCTATAGCTTGGTAACTGAAGATCCTGACACTTTCCTGTTCGAGTTTGATGTCTTGTGTAGGAGTTATGACTACACCACTTATCCTTACAGACTCAAGCTATTCCCTACCATACTAAAAGATGTTGCTTTAAGATGGTTTATGGGGTTGGGGAAAGATGTCATTCTAGATTGGGATACCATGAAGACAAAGTTCCTGGTAAAATATAAAGACTACTATAGAGGACATGATAGGAGGAGAGATGACATCTTCAGGATGTCACAAAAAGAGGATGAACCACTAGAAGACTATGTTGAAAGATTCCAGTTTGCCTTGAAGAAAAACCCTCAAAATAGATTGTCTGAAGAATCACTGAAGATGGTCTTTTTGAGGGAGTTAATGATGATTGCATGGATGCCCTCAATCTCATTGGAACAGGGGATATATCTCAACTTCCTTTTGAGGATGTCTACAGAGCTTACAGAAATTATTCTAGAACATTTTCCAGAAAACCAAGGGGAGAAAGAGCAGCCATCATAGGCAAGGCAACCAATGGGGTTTCAAGAGTGGAAATTAGTAACCTGCTGACCAACATGAAAGAGGACATGATTATTAACCATATGGCTACACAGCTAGACACTCTTCATATCAAGAAGAAATAGGAAGAGCTGGATGCAATGCTTACTGAATACTGCCCCAGCTATAGACAAAGAAAGGCTAATTTTAAATGCAAAAGGGTGGCCAATATCCAGCAAGAAAAGATTGAAAGGCCAGAATTATAGCCATTTGAAGGAGAAGATGGGCAATTGTTCTTCATAGCTCAAAGAAGACCTTGGCAGCAAAGACAAGGTATGCCCTCTAATCCACTTAATTTTAATTCTCCCTTTCCTATTACAAACTAGAGTTTCTCCGCTTGGAATACTCAACAATGGTGTCATGTCTCAAATTTTGATACTGATTGTGGTTGCATTTAATTGAAATAATCTATGAACAATTAAGTATGTTAGATAGTTAATTTATTATTTGAATTTTTAATTTGATAAAAATAGAAAAGAAATGAATATTAATTTCATGCTAGTAATGCTTCGGTTATTTGTTACTAACTTATTAATGGAAATTTGAGTTTAGTTTTGATAGGTTGTCAAAGACAAGAGAGTAGTTGAGGTAAAGGGGATTAGCATCTTGGAAGGGTTAAGATGGAGGGATATCATACATACACTTCACGTAGTGTCATATAGTTGCATATAATTACATATTTAATAATTTAATAGTTAAGTTGCATTTTATCTTATTGCATAGATAGTTAATAATGAATTAATTAGTTTATTTAACTTGTTGTTATTTAATATTTTTGTGTGTGTTTTCAAATAGAATAGTTGTTAATTTGTTTAAGTATTAAGTTTCATAGATTTATTATATTAATTATTTTTAGTGTTTTAGAACAAGTTTTGTAGAAATTCAAAAGCAAATTTTAGAAAACAAAAAGTTAAATTAGAAAAAAAAAATTAAAAAAAAAATAAAGAAATGAGAGGTCTGGAAGTTGAAACAATTAAAGAAGATGTTACAAATTCTTTTCTGGAACAACCAAAAGCTTCTATTAAAAACTCTCTCATTCTAAAAAGAGGGGATCATTCTTATTTTTTTGGAATTGCAATCAAATCAGATTGGTGTAAGAGCATTCTGTGCACAAGAAGAAAACAGATCAGTTCAAGGAAGATCTGTAGGAATCAGGCATTTCATTGCATTTGGGAGCTAATTTCCAAGTTTTTATTCAACCTTATATCATCTTTGGTTGTTTATGTTTTTCTACTTGTAAAATATCCTCTAGTCTAAAATTTGTTGATGGTTGATCTGTCTGATGCTTTGTGTATAATACATTACATTTAGGTCATGCTTGGAGTGTGGTATTGCTACGCCCTTTATTTTTTTGTTTTGTTGACGTTTGGATTTCTAATCTATTCTTTACCTCAATAGTAGTTTGATGCTTCATTGATATGATTTAATTCAGGCATTTCTTTTAAATCGATTTCTTGGATGTTATATTTGATGGGTTTAAGAATCCTCAATCCATGAATAATTATTCTTGTATTCAAACTTCTTGAGATTTTTAATACGAGTTTCTCTTTGTTTCAATAGAAATATTTAGTGAATTACTAGGCGATAGCCTTGTTGAGTTATCAGATATTATGATTATCCAAAATGATCCCTAGTTTTTCTTCTCTATGTATTTTGGAGCGTACCATTTGAAATCAATGCATTCCCTAAGATAATATCGTTTGGGAAAACTTCATCAACCAATTTTGTGAATTGTATTTTTTCTTCTCTTTTTACAAACTTGGCTACCAGAGCATTTTCTTCAAGTGCAATATTAACTGTTTTGAACCTGTTGCGTTGTGGCGACACATACTGCTGTTCATTTTCTTTATTCTTTTCTTTTGGCTTAAATTCCATGATTTTTTGCATTTAATTTTTGCCCTGTGCAAATTCCGCAAGCATAGTATCAACGTGACATGCAAATTGCATCTATTTGGATCTCAAATCCTCCATTGAGAAATGAAGTCCATACTATATTATTTTCTTCTTTTTCTGCTTCAACTCACAAAATGTTTGTTCTACCTGAAGTCTTAGATTCAATTCCGTCGTTTTCTTCTACTTCATTCCATAGATAGTCGGCAGCTGGGATGCCAAGGTCCATAAATTCTTCATATGTTTCTGGTGGTGAATCGAAGGATTGAAACATTTTGGTCTTTTCCTTTCAGTGATCTTTTCTAACGATAGTGCCTTTTAATCATCTTTTCATCATTTTTAACATTGCATTGAGTAATGTGATATCGTCAATCTTTTATAATTTTGTTTATATCATCAACTTCTTATTGATTGGCCTTAATTATACTATGATGTCTAAAATTGTTTCTCTAGTAACCGATCATGTCAGAAAATAATGCATGTCTATTTATTTCCATTTATTCAGTTTAACAATACCATTAATCACCTCAGAATAATGCCTTTGTTCTAGAATTAGCATTCTTTAAATTCCTTTAGTTTCAAACTGTTTCCTTCATTTCTTTAAATTGACCCTATTGTTGGATTGTAGAAGTAGTCGATATTGAATAATTAATGATCTTCAATTGCTCTTTTTACTTTAAACCCTACCTTATGTTATGTGATGACAATAAGTGAAGTTCATTAAGTTAAATAGTCAACCTATTTAATTGCTAAGGAACCTAAATGATGGTAATTTGGAATTCTTTTGTAGCTAACTTGAATGAATCTAAACTTTTTGGTTTCAGCTATGAATTAGTAGTGCATTATCTTTGATTTATTGATATATTCATTTAGGAATTAAAAAAAGGCAAAAACTCATCTTCTTCTTAGTATCACTCTATCTTGAGTTTATTTAGTCATGCTTGTATTATTAATGTACTTGTTGAGAAAGAATTATTTTTTTATGATTACTGTATTTAGTATTGTTACATTGATCTAATGTTATTCTTGCAAGATTAGTAAGTATAGTAGTAACCTGTGTTCTGTATTGAGAAACATATTTTTTTATTGAGAGTATAGAATAAGTGCAAATGTGTCTTTAAGATTAATATGACGTCATTATCTTATGACTAATAAAATGGAAAAACTGCTTTGTAAATTGTAATGTATGTGTCTTGGTAAAGTATGAATTTTTGAGACAGGATGCTGAATGTGGGTTACAGAGACAATAGTTTTACTTTTTCTAAAACTATCATCTTTATTTAATTGCTTGGCCAAACAATTGTACCATTGAAATAGATGGATTTGTTTAAAAAAAATCCTAGAACTTTGTAGTCTCTGCCACATCCTGTTGCAAGAGTTAAGTCATTCTAGGATTAGGATGCATACAGGCAACATCCACGCATTGAGTGATTCCCTCCTGCTTACACTGTTCCAGGTTGCTAGGCTCCTGGTGCAGGGTCGGTGTTTTCTTCAAGATATGAAGAAACCCAGGGAAGTTCAGTACTTCATGGTTGGGTGGAAAAAGCACCTCAACCACTCTCTTGGACTTGGTTTGTAGATGATCAGAGGATTGAGACAACTGAACTATGATTAATATGATATTTGTTATATTCTTTGTATGGCTTTATTGCCAAGTATTGAAAGTTGTATCATAATTCTTGACAATCTTTTTCTTATGTAATTAGATGCATCGTAACACCAAGTTGGGTGTATGTAAACTAATTTGTAATCATTCTGACATATGGATCGTTATTGTATTCATGAAATTCTTGTCATAAAATGGTATATTGATGGTTGATTATCTTTCCTGTGCAATATGTTTTCTTTTCAAATATTATTTAAGTTTGTAAGTTTTCCACTTTCTTACATTTGGTATCAGAGCACTAGGTTTATTGCTTGGACCTATGCCTAACGACACTTAAATGATTGTTTTCTAGAGTAATCCAAATGGATACCAGATTCACTTATCAGTGTGGAAGCGGATCTCGGGGTGATCCGTTTGAGAGACCGGATCAGATTGTTGTCATGTTGAGTAGGCATGAAGCTAAAATGGATGGGTTAGAACAAGAAATATGAGCAGGACAACAAAAGGAGAATATAGAAGAAAATAGGGAGGAGGTTCATATTGCGGAGACAGAGAGAAACTCTAATAAACAAGAGAAGGTGGCAGAAGATTTGGGAAACGACATAAAGAAGGTTAACCACAAAAATTTGATGGGAAAACTATTGGAGATGGAGCAAAAGCCTGGATAATAGAAATGGAGAAGTATTTCTCTCTGAGGAATTTGTCAAGTGAAACAAAAGCTATTTGGGGAACCTATCAACTCACCAGTGAGGCTGCCACTTGGTGGGATAACAAAAAGGTTGAAAAGAAGTTGTTGCCTGGTGAAGTAACATGGGAGCAGTTTTTGAAGATTTTTAGAAAGAGATGGCTACCACAGTTATATTTTGATAAGAAGATGACCAAATTTCAAAATCTCACACAAGGTGGTATGATGGTCACACAATATTGGGAGAAATTTTCTCATTTGCTGAAATATGTGCCTCAGTACCAACAAGATGAAAGATTTAGAATCCATAAGTTCAACATGGGACTTAGACCTCAAATTGGATCTGATGTGGATATACATAATCCATCCACAATGGATGAAGCTTTTGAGAAGGCTATTAAGCAAGAACAAAAATTGCAGCAGGTAGCTAATTATAAGAGAAGCAGGGATGTAAAGTTTGGTAACAACAAACCTCAAGGAAATAATCAAAATCAAAATAATCAAGGAGGTAACAACAACAGACAAATCAGGTATCTTAAGAGAGGAAATACCTTTCAAGAACATCAGAATAGCAATAAGAGGACAAGTTACAATAACAACAAAGGAAGAGAAGGATTTGATAGATCTAAAGCACCTCAAGGTGGATGCTACACTTGTGGTGGGGAACATTATGCTAGTGTATGTCCTCAAAGACATTAGAAGAATAGAAATCAGCACCACATCCATGCTGCAGTAGATAACCAACATGCAAACTTTCAAGTGACTCCTATTCAATTATCAGGTAAACTTTTTGGATGTCCTATTTCAATTTTGATTGATACCTGTGCTACTAATTGTTTTGCTGATCCAAGTGTTTTATCTAAGATATTAGTTAGACTTGGATTCATGGCTAACTCATAGAAAGTACAATATGGGAAGTGGGTAGAGAGAATGGTAGAGCAATGTCTGGCATGCAACGAGCTTGAACTTCCAAGTTTTGAAACTTAGGTTAATTTATATGTTGCACCTTTAGGATCATATGATGTGATTTTGGGCATGAACTAGATTTCTGAGAATAAGTCTGTGGTAGATTGTGAAGAGAAAATAGTAAAATGTCTAGATGATCATGGTAACCAGGTTGAGATACATGGATTCAAAAGACCCTTGCAATTAACGCAAATGTCCTCTATACAGCTAAAGAAGGCCAATAGAAAAGGGTGTGCTATTTATACAGTTAAGGTTAGGGACCTGGATAGCTCTGAGTCATCAGCCTATGACCATCCTATCTTGAGGGAGTTCAAAGATGTCTTTCTTGATGAACTGACTGAGCTGCCTCCAAAGCGAGAATTTGACTTCTCTATTGAATTGTTACCTGGTACTAAGCCCATATCTAAGGCACCATATAGAATGAACACAACTAAGTTATTTGAGCTAAAGGCGCAACTACAAGAATTGTTTAAGCAAGGTTTCATTAGACCAAGTGTGTCTCCATGGGAAGCGACTGTAATTTTTGTTAAGAAGAAGGATGGTACTTTGAGATTATGCATTGATTATAGAATGTTGAATATGGCCACTATCAAGAATAAGTATCCACTTCCTAGAATTAATGAGTTGTTTGATCAAATGAAGGGGGCAAAGGTTTTTTCAAAAATAGATTTGAGGTCAGGATATCATCAGCTTAGAATAAAGGATGAAGATATTTCAAAGACGGCCTTCAGAACCATATATGGACATTATGAGTTCATGGTGTTACCATTTGGGTTAACTAATGCCCCTGCGGCTTTCATGAATTTAATGAATAGTGTTTTCCAAGATTGTTTAGATGAATTTGTTCTTATTTTTCTTGATGATATTCTGATATACTCCAAGTCAGAAGAAGAACATGATCAACATTTGAGGATTGTATTGCAGCGATTGCAAGATCATAAACTCTATGGAAAAATGTCAAAATGTGCCTTCTATTAAACTAAGATTCATTATTTGTGCCATGTTATTTTAGGTGAGGGGATAGTAGTGGATCCTGAGAAGATAAAAGAAATTTTGGAGTGGCCAGCACCACAAAATGTGTCAGAAGTTCAAAGTTTTATGGGGCTTGCAGGTTATTACAGAAAATTTGTGAAGGGATTCTCCACAATTGCAATGCCTATCACTGTACTTCAGAGAAAAGGAAAGAAGTTTGAATGGAATGATAAATGTTAACGAACATTTCAATTACTAAAGGAGAAACTTACTACTGCACCTATTCTGATTATACTAGATCCAAATGGACACTTTATAGTTATTACAGATGCATCAGGAGAAGGTGTAGGAGCATTTCTTATGCAAGAAGGTCTAGTAGTGGCTTATGAGTCTCAAAAATTAAAGTAACATGAACTAAATTATGCTTCACATGATTTGGAGTTGGCTGCTATAGTGCACGCACTTCAAATGTAGAGGCACTATTTGTTGGGAAAACCTTTCGACCTTAAGACAGACCATATGGGATTGCAATATATATTTACTTAGCCCAACTTGAATGCTCGTCAGAGAAGATGGTTGGAGTTCTTGAGAAAATATGATTTTAGCATTGAATATATAAAAGGAAAGGAAAATAGAGTTGCAGATGCTCTAAGTAGAAGAAGACATATCACAGCCATGATAACAGTTAGATCGACTTTCAGACAGCAAGTAGTGTAGGCTTTGCCAAGTGATGAGTTTTATGATAGGGTGAAGCAAGCTCTAGATCGGGATCCTTTGGATCGTAGATATGAGGGATATGTATTCGAGTCGGATGGACTCTTGAAATATCAAGGATGTATGTATGTCCCAAATGCAGCCAAACTGAGGGAACTAGAATTAGAAGAGTTTCATAATGCACCTTATTCTGGGCATCCTGGAGTAACAAAGATGTTAGAAGGTATAAGATCATTGTATTTTTGGCCTGGACTTAGGAAAGATGTTATTTCTTTTGTAGCTCAATGCCTAGAATGCCAATGAGTTAAGGCCGAGCATGTACACCCAGCAGGGCTTCTTTACCCTCATATGGTACCAGAGTACAAATGGCAGGTTATCACTATGGATTTCATTCAAGGATTGTCTATGACAAAGACTCTACATGATGTCATTTTGGTAGTAGTTGATAAATTGACAAAGGTTTCCCATTTCATTCCTGGGAACCTTAAGGATGGCTCTTTAGTTTTGGCAAGAAAATTTATGCAGGAGATTTTCTGTTTGCATGGTGTACCTGAGACAATCATTTCAGATCGTGATACTCGGATGACCTCTAGATTTTGGACCACTTTGTATGCTTCTCTGGGGACAAAGTTGAACTTTCGTTCTACTTATCATCCTTAGACAGATGGTCAAACTGAGAGGGTGAACCAAGTAGTAGAGGATCTTCTTAGAATGTACTATATGGATCAGTAGCTTAAGTGGGAGGAATACTTGCCTCTAGTTGAATTTTCTTATAATAATTCCTTTCACGCTTCTTTGAGTATGGCACCTTTTGAGGCTTTGTATGGTCGCAAGTGTCAAACACCTATTAGCTAGGATAGTGTGGAAGACAAGATTATTGTAGGGCCAGAAATGTTAAGAGAAATGGAAGATCAAATGAAGCTCATTAAAGAAAGGTTGAAGCAAGCTTCTGATCGATAGAAAAGTTTTACTGATAGAAATAGAACCTTTAGGTAGTTCTCGGTTGGAGATAAGGTCTTTTTGAGGGTTCATCCTCAGAAAAGTTCTATATCTTTTGGAAAGGGGTCAAAGCTTGCCCCTAGATATGTTGGACCATTTGATGTATTGGAGGTTATTAATCTAGTTGTCTACAAGCTTGCTCTGTCACCTACTCTATCTCGGATACATAATGTATTCCACGTTTTATTACTTAAGCCATATCATCCAGATGCATCTCATATTCTTGACTGGCGTGTATTGCAAATTCAGGATCCAGGGGTGGTGCTAGTGAAGCCCGCCAAGATTCTAGAAATGTGCAACGTTAAGTTGCGAAACCGCAATGTGCTGCAGTATAGGGTCCAGTGGGACCAGTATTCGGTGGATGATGCCACCTAGGAGAATGCAGAGGACATTGGCAGATCTTTTCCTCATTTGAGATTCTAGTTACTTGCATTATGCATATGATGACATTTACTTTATTATGGATACTTTATGTAGATGTTTTGTTATAAGACATAGAGACGATGTCTCTTCCAAGTGGGGAAGGATGTCACGTCTCAAATTTTGATACTAATTGTGGTAATCTATGAACAATTAAGTATGTTAGATAGTTAATTTATTATTTGAATGTTTAATTTGATAAAAATAAAAAGGAAATGAATATTAATTTCATGCTAGTAATGCTTCGGCTATTTATTACTAACTTATTAATGGAAATTTGAGTTTAGTTTTGACAGGTTATCGAAGACAAGAGGGTGGTTGAGGTAAAGGGGATTAGCATATTGGCAGGGTTAAGATGGAGGGATATCATACACACACTTCACGTAGTGTCATATAGTTGCATATAATTGCATATTTAATAATTTAATAGTTAAGTTGTATTTTATCTTATTGCATAGGTAGTTAATAATGAATTAATTAGTTTATTTAACTTATTGTTATTTAATATTTTTGTGTGTGTTTTCAAATAGAATAGTTGTTAATTTGTTTAAGTATTAAGTTTCATAGATTTATTATATTAATTATTTTTAGTGTTTTAGAACAAGTTTTGTAGAAATTCAAAAGCAAATTTTAGAAAACAAAAACTTAAATTAGAAAAAATAAATAAAAAAAAATAAAGAAATGAGAGGTCTGGAAGTTGAAACAATTAAAGAAGATGTTACAAATTCTTTTATGGAACAACCAAAAGCTTCTATTAAAAACTCTCTCATTCTCAAAGAGGTGATCATTCTTATTTTTCTAGAATTGCAATCAAATCAAATTGGTGTAAGAGCATTCTGTGTACAAGAGGAAAATAGATCAATTCAAGGAAGCTCTGTAGGAATCAGGCATTTCATTGCATTTGGGAGCTAATTTCCAGGTTCTTATTTAACCTTAGATCATCTTTGGCTATTTATGTTTTTCTACCTGTAAAATATCATGACTCTAGTCTGCAATTTGTTGTTGGTTTATCCGTCTGATGCTTTGTGTATAATACATTACATTTAGGTCATGC
Organism: Cunninghamia lanceolata; assembly: GCA_027924645.1. Taxonomy (NCBI): domain Eukaryota; kingdom Viridiplantae; phylum Streptophyta; class Pinopsida; order Cupressales; family Cupressaceae; genus Cunninghamia; species Cunninghamia lanceolata. Next base: position 17,743,323 of record BSBN01000524.1, read on the forward strand.
CTGGAGTGTGATATTGCTATGCCCTTTATTTTTTTATTTTGTTGACGTCTGGATTTCTAATATGTTCTTTACCTCGATAGTATTTTGATGCTTCATTGATATGATTTAATTCAGGTGTTTCTTTTAAATCGATTGCCTAGATGTTATATTTGATGGATTTAAGAATCCTCAATCCATGAATAATTATTCTGGTATTCAAACTTCTTGAGATTTTTAATCTAAGTTGCTCTTTGTTTCAATAGAAATATTTAGTGAATTACCAGGTGATAACCTTGTTGAGTTATAGGATATTATGATTATTCAAAATGATCCTTAGTTTTTCTTCTCTATGTATTTTGGAGCGTACCATTTGAAATCAATGCATTCCCTAAGATTTAATATCATTTGGTAAAACTTCATCAACCAATTTTGTGAATTGTATTTTTTCTTCTCTTTTTCCAAACTTGACTACCAGACCATTTTCTTCAAGTGCAATATTAATTGTTTTGAACTGTTGTGTTGTGGCGACACATACTGTTGTTTGTTTTCTTTATTCTTTTCTTTTGGCTCAAATTCCATTATTCTTTGCATTTAATTTTTGCCTTGTGTAAATTCCACAAGCATAGTATCAAGGTGACATACAAATTGCATATGTTCGGATCTCAAATCCTCCATTGAGAAATGAAGTCCATACTATATTATTTTCTTCTTTTTCTGCTTCAACTCACAAAACGTTTGTTCTACCAGAAGTGTTAGATTCAATTATGTCATTTTCTTCTACTTCATTCCATAGATAGTTAGCAGCTGGGACGCCAAGGTCCACAAATTCTTCATATGTTTCTGGTGGTGAATCGAAGGATTAAAACATTTTGGTCTTTTCCTTTCGGTGATCTTTTCTAACGATAGTGTCTTTTAATCATCTTTTCATCATTTTTTACATTGCGTTGAGTAATGTGATATCTCCACTCTTTTAATAATTTTGTTTATATCATCAACTTCTTACTGATCGGCCTTAATTATAATATGATGTCTAAAACTATTTCTCTAGTAACTGATCATGTTAGAAAATAACGCATGTCTATTTATTTCCATTTGCTCAATTTAGCAATACCATTAATCACCTCAAAATAACGCCTTTGTTCTAGAATTAGCATTCTTTAAATTCCTTTAGTTTCAAATTGTTTCCTTCATTTCTTTAAATCGGCCCTATTGTTGGATTGTAGAAGTAGTCTATATTGAATAATTAATGATCTTCAATTGCTCTTTTTACTTTAAACCCTACCTTATGTTATGTGATGACAATAAGAAAAGTTCATTAAGTTAAATAGTCAACCTATTTAATTGCTAAGGAACCTAAATGATGGTAATTTGGAATTCTTTTGTAGCTAACTTGAATGAATCTAAACTTTTTGGTTTCAACTATGAATTAGTAGTGTGTTATCTTTGATTTATTGATATATCCATTTAGGAATTAACAAAAGGCAAAAACGCATCTTCTTCTTAGTATCACTCTATCTTGAGTTTATTTAGTCATGCTTATATTATTAATGTACTTGTTGAGAAAGAATTTTTTTTTATGATTACTATATTTAGTATTGTTACATTGATCTAATGTTATTCTTTCAAGATTAGTTAGTAGTAACCTGTGTTCTGTATTGAGAAACATATTTTTTTATTGAGAGTATAGAATAAGTGCAAATGTGTCTCGAAGATTAATATGACGTCGTTATCTTATGAATAATAAAATGGAAAAACTGCTTTGTAAATTGCAATGTATGATCTTGGTAAAGTATGAATTTTTGGGACAGGATGTCGAATGTGGGTTACAGAGATGATAGTTTTACTTTTTCTAAAACTATCATTTTTATTTAATTGCTTGGCCAAGCAACTGTACCATTGAAATAGATGGATTTGTTTAAAAAAAAGCCTAGAACTTTGTAGTCTCTACCACATCCTATTGCAAGAGTTATGTCATTCTAGGATTAGGATGCATACAAGCAACAGCCACGCATCGAGTGATTCCCTCCTACTTACATCGTTCCAGGTTGGTAGGCTCCTTGTACAGGGTCGGTGTTTTCTTCAAGATATGAAGAAACCTGTGGAAGTTCAGTGCTTTGTGGTTGGGTGGAAAAAGCACCTCAACCACTCTCTTGGACTTGGTTTGCAGATGATCAGAGGATCGAGACAACTGAGCTATTATTAATATGATATTTGTTATATTTTTCATATGGCTTTACTGCCAAGTATTGAAAGTTGTATCATAATTTTTGACAATCTTTTTCTTATGTAATTAGATGCATTGTAACACCAAGTTGGGTGTATGTAAACTGATTTGTAATCATTCCGGCATATGGATCATTATTGTATTCATGAAATTCTTTTCATAAAATGATATATTGATGGTTGATTGTCTTTCCTATGCAATATGTTTTATTTTCAAATATTATTTAAGTTTGTAAGTTTTCCACTTTCTTACAAATGGCCTGGTAATCCAAATGCATGGTAAAACCCACAATGGCCTACTCCACAATGGCCAACTCCACAAGCTGGTTGGAACCAAGAACAACCAAAACCATGGCCTCAACAAAATTTCCAAGGTCCCAACTATAACCCCCAGTGGCCTACTTAGCAACAACAATGGCAACCTCAATGGAACAAGGGCCAACAATGGTAGCAAAATGCACCTTTTCAGCAACCAATGATTCCATCTCAGCCACAACAGCCAGCCATAATGCCACCATCAACACCTCAAAATCCACCTCATAGACCTACCCAAATCCATACCCAACCTACACCTAACTCTAACAACAAGCATGTCTAGCAAGCTTATACTAACAAGGTAATGCAATATCCCACCTATGGGTGGAAGTGAGTAATGTTCATCTTAGATCAGGGAAGCAACTTGCAAGGCCTTCATCTCCCCATATCATAGAGCTTGAAGATGAAGAACCCACTGAAGAATCCTCGGATAAACAACCATTAGAATCTGAATCAACCCAAGATGCCCAACCTAACTTACATCAGAAGCCTCCTCCTTTCCCAGAGCACTTGGCCATGTAAAAGTAAACAACCCAAACTAATATTGTCCTTCTTAGCCAACTAAGAGATATAAGCATCAAGATTCCCTTAATCCAATCCATCAAGGATATTCCTATCTACACTAAGACTATTAGGGATCTTTGCATAAAGAAGCCTAGAAGGAAGAGAATAGACCCTCAGACAGTACATGTTTTAGGCAATCTTATTGATATCATGTTGTGTAACATAATTGTTCCTAAATATACAGATCCAGGTAGTCCAGTAGTGGATGTCAAGATCAATGGGACTCTAATTAAGAATACTTTGATAGATTTAGGTGCTACAATTAATGTCATGACCAAGGAGACAATGCAGACACTCCAATTGAACAACCTTAGGCCTACTCAGATAATCTTGCAATTAACTGATAGGTCTACAGTCAAACCTAAAGGATTCATAGAAGATTTGGTCATTGCATTAGATTCTTTGGAATACCTTGCTGATTTTATAGTATTACAGCCAAAGGTTAATCTTGTTGGTTATCCTCTTATACTAGGTAGACCATGGCTTGCCACTGCTGATGCATTTATAGGTTGCAGGTCTGGTAACATGATCATCTCCAATGGGACTGCGACCAAGAAATTGGTTTTATATCCACCAGCCCAGCCATACCATGAGCTTGAGTAGACAATTTGGCCTAGCCTGCAGGATGAGGACACCTATTCCCTACAAACCCTAATGACTATTGAACATAGCCCTTTATTGGATATTCCAGATGAAGATGAATTAATTGCTCACATTATACAAAATAATTATGGGAGGCACCCACAGCAGCAAGACTACCTATCCTGCTTACAAGACCCTTTGAGCAGCATAATACCTAGCAGTTCCTTGGAGGAGGTATCCCAAATATTTCATGCTTTATTACCCCAACAATGCTTACCCGTATTACCCAGCCTTGATTTGTCTTCTATGCAAGAACTGTCCAAACAAGTAGAAATCAAGCCAAGTAAGATGTTGAATATTAACAACACATTGACTGATGAACAACAGCAATCCCTGCATGAAATATTGCTTACACACTCAGCAGCATTCGCCTGGGATTACAGTGACATGAAAGGCATTGATCCTGCCTTATGCACGCACAAAATATATATTGATGATGGCTATGTTGGAAATGGGATAGACAACTGAGAGAGGGGGTGAATCAGTTGTCACAAAACTTTGTATCTTTCTGCAATTAATTCTTTCTTTTGCTTCTTAATAACAATTCAATAACTTAACCATGAAAACAATCAATCATAACTGTAAGAGCAACAACACAATAACACATTTGATACCAAGATTTTTGATGTGGAAACCCAGTTAAGGGAAAAACCACGGTGGGGGTTAACCCACAAAAATTAATACCATGTTAAAAGTATTTTACCAATGGGAATGCACATGCATTCGGGCTCACTGCTCAAATGGAGGCTCACTACCTATAGAAAGATTACAAGAGAATAATAGAGATTTTGAACTCATAAATAGCATCTATCCATGTAAGAGTTTCAATTCTAGTTAAGTACAAAAACTGATCTTACACATTTCATCTTTGCTCTGCTCTTCTTACTACTCTGCCTCCATTCACATCTTAGATTTCTGTGCTTCACATTTACACCTTACTCACACACACTTCACACACTAAATCATCCAATTCCATCGGCTATATATATCCGCAACATGACCTACAATCATTTTACCAGTCAGCTTCAAAAATATTTAGAACTTTGTTGAGTATTCTACTATGTTGGCTAGATCCATACATAATATGAGATGCGGACCAAAACTTGCACTCACAAATTATCACTGAGGTTAGCCACTATCACTAGTCATCACCATTTGACCAATAAACAACTTCTATATATCCAGAATTAAGACCATTCACAAGGTCAGCATGTTCTTCTATTATCTGTTCTCGATACTCATAAGCTAATATCTTTTGAGTCCTTTATCACTGGAGGACAAAACTCTGGATTTAGAGTGTCTTGGAAATGTTTTTTACTACCTTAGATCTGCAGCAAACCAATCCTTTCCACCGGAGAGATCCAGACCAAGATACCGGACCCTGTTACTGCTCTATTCCTAACTGCCCAGACTTAGAGAAATTCTGATTCTGACTTCCGGTATGAACAAATTGTGTTATACAGATGATTGGGATGATCTCAGTTGCCATCAATGACAACACCTATCAATTCAAAGTAGTGTATCTTGCCAACAAGCTATAGACCCATCAAGTAGTAGGAGAGGCACATGAACCCCACCCTCAGAGACATTGTAAAAGCTGAGCTTCAAAAGCTTCTGGATGCAGGCTTTATATACCCTATTTCAAACAGTGAATGGATTTCACCATTGGTCATAGTGCCCAAGAAAGGTGGCAAATGGAGAATTTGTGTTGATTACAGATAACTCAATACTGCTACCGAGAAGGATCACTTTCCATTGCCATTTATTGACCAAGTTCTTGACCCTTTGGTAGGCAAGAAATATTTTTCCTTTCTTGATGGCTTTAGTGGGTATAACCAGATTAAGATTGCTCTAGAGGATCAGGATAAGACAACGTTTACTTACCCTTGGGGGACATATGCATATTATGTCTTACCCTTTGGTTTGTGCAATGCTCCAGCTACATTTCAATGAGCAGTCCTCAGTATTTTCTCTGATTTTTCCCATGACAGCATGGAGATTTATATGGATGACTTCACCACATATGATGAAGCCTTACACAATTTGGAGAAAGTGTTGAAAAGATGCACAAAGCACAACCTCTCTTTGAGTAATGAAAAGTGTTTTCTGATGATGACACAAGGAATAGTCTTGGGACATTTCATCTCAAGTGCAAGCATCCAAGTTGACCCAAAGAAGATTGAGATCATATCTACCCTGCCTATTCCGCAAAGACAGAAGGATGTAAGGAGCTTCCTGGGACATGCAGGATATTACAGAAGGTTCATTCACGATTTTTTCAAGATTGTTACACCTCTATTTACTCTGCTGACCAAGGACAATGAATTTGAATGGACACCAGATTGTTAGATTTCCTTTGAAAAGCTAAAAACATCATTGACACAAGCTGCTATTCTTAGAGGTCCAAATTGGACACTACCTTTTCACATCCATATAGATACATCAGATTTCACCATTGGGGCAGTCCTAGGCCAATAGGAAGGTGACAAAGAGTATGCCATATACTATGTAAGTAAAAATCTACAAGGAGCTGAGTTAAACTACACTGTGATAGAGAAAGAGATGTTGGAAGTTGTTTATACAATTAACAAATTCAGGCACTACATAACTAGTTACAAGGTATTCATACATACAGATCATGCAACCATCAGATATTTGATGAATAAGCCAATAGTGGGTGGCAGACTTGTAAGATGGTTATTGTTGTTACAGGAGTTTGATATTACAATTGTTGATAAACCAGGCAAGGCCAATGTAGTTGTTGATTTTCTATCTAGACTACCTACACAGTCTTCAGAAGGAGTGGTTGATGATTCTTTTCCTGATGAGAATCTATTTTCTCTAACTATACACACTCCATGGTATACAGATATAGCTAATTATTTCGTTACAGGGCAGATTCCAGGATACTTCTTTCCAAGGGGGAAGAGGTAGCTAGTTCACAAATGTTTCTCTAACTCTTGAATTTCTGGATTCCTATTTTACATTGGCCCAGACAATATTATGAGAAGATGTATCATCTAGAGGATGAAGTGTTTGATATAATGAAGGCATGCCATGATGAACCTTGTGGGGGACATTTTGCAGCCAAGAGGACAGCCTTCAAAATACTAACAATAGGATATTACTGGCCAACACTTCATAAAGATGTTGCCAGGTACACTAGGAGTTGTGATAGATGTCAGAGAATGGGAAGGCCTACAAGAAGTGATGAGATGCCTTTGCAGCCACAAATCTCATTGGCCCCTTTTGATAAGTGGGGATAGGATTTTGTCAGACCTATATCTCCTACATCCAACAATAAGGAATATATCCTGGTATGTACTAATTACTTAACTAAATAGGTTGAAGTTAAAGACTTGCAATTTGCCAGGGATGGCAATGTGGCCAAATTCTTGTATGAAGACATCTTCACTAGATATGGTGTGCCAAGAGAGATAGTAACTGATCAAGGACCACAATGTACATCTAATTTGATCACCAAACTGGTAGAAGAATATTAGATCAGACATAAGAAATCCACTCCCTACCATCCTCAGGCTAATGGTCAGGTAGAAGTCACAAACAAAGAAATTGAGAACATCTTGACAAAGATAGTGTAGCTTCATAGAAGAGATTGGGTTTCTAGGCTCCCAGAAGTTGTTTGGGCATATAGAACTACTTGGAAAACAACTACAGGGTTTACACCTTATGAACTAGTCTATGGCAAGATAGTAGTCCAACCTATAGAATTTGAACACAAAACCCTGAGGATAGTAGTGGAACTTGGGATGGATCTAACAACATCTCAGTAGGATAGGTTACAACATTTGAATGCCCTAGATGAAATCCGATTGGATGCCATCCATCACATAGAGGTCATACAAAAACAAAGAGCCAAATGGCATGATAAGTACATCAAGACTAAAGAATACACTACTGTTGATTGGGCACTCCTCTATGATTCAAGATACAAGGACTTCAAGGGCAAGCTTCAGTCCTATTGGTTATGCCCATATGAGATTAAACAAGTCTTTCCTAATGGTGCAGTTCAATTGCAGACTATTGATGAAGTTCAGTTTTCACTATTAGTAAATGGGCAGAGGCTCAAACTATATAAAAAGCCACTTCAAAAGGATGACTTTCTTATTTCTTTAGTTGCTCAGTATGGTACTCTTGACACTCCTGATGAAGATGATGAGACACACACTGATACACCTTCCGATGTTGATCCATCAACATTGTCTAGTGATGTGGAGGTTGAGTTGCAATTCTCAACCCCTATCACTAAAATATAATTTTCTTTGCTTTAAAATCACATGCACACACGGCACAATATCCATGGTTACTATAGTTACATCAACTGGGACTTGTTTACCACTCACTTAGTAGGGACCTAACTCAGCTGGGACCTGATATATTTCATCTATAATTACACAGTCGGGACCTGTGCTAGTGGCACCCATAGCCACTCCTATATGCAACCTTCCTCCATAGTTTGGTGAACAGTACCTAATTTTTCCCACTCATTCCACATGCTACATTCATTTCAAAATCACTCCACTCTATTGCCGCAAGTGTCAACTCACATTTATGAGTTGTTCATTTTTCTCCACCTTTATGTGCCATCGCATCATAATTCTATAACCGTACCAGCCACCTTACCATTTGTTGCATGCATATCAGCTTGACTCATCAGTATATGTTCACAAATTCCAAGGTGTGTTAATTATTTCTTTCCATTCCATATGTGCATTACGTAACTTTCAATCATTAAAACTATTTTTATTTTTATATTCATGATTACTTGTAGTTTATTTTTTGCATGCAAGAATATTATCCAGCATTCCACTTAATCAATACTCCTCATTCCGTATTAACTGACATGTGAAGTGAGGTCACTTCAAAATTAAGTTGGGGGGAGGGGTTTATTTTTCAATTTTTGCCATTCACCATCTTTTGCCTTGCAAGAAAAACCAGATAAAAACTAAATAAAACCTCCTACGCCATGAACTTACCCTGTTTTGCCAATAAGTGAACCTATTACCCGAAGGAAGTTGCAGTGGAAAAGAAAGGAGAGGTAGAAATTGTAAGTGGTTCTTTTTGGATGGTGAACTGAAGCTACAGAAATTGTTTTTCTAGGGTGGTGAGTTGAAGCAGAAAATATCGACACTGTTTAGCAGAAATTGACATTGTAGAGATTGCAATTGCAATTTACAAAAATCATAGGAGGGGATGCAATCAAAAGAGAACCCTCTGTACATAAAGAAATACTGGAAGATGTAATGGCTCTTCCACTCTTTACAAGAGTGGGTTGGTTAGATTACTTTTTGAAACTGACAGAATATGATGATGAGATGGCAAAGGAGTTTGCATTTACATTACAGTATGATGAAGCAATGGTAAAAAGATTGACTATAGATGCTTCCGAAATAGCTATTGCTTAGGTCATAGGGTTGCCACGAACATGGTCCAAATACCCAGCTAGAGCTGATGCAGCTGCGGCGAGGGAGAAATTCTGTGAGAGAGGTGAACACCTGGACTTCACCACACAAGGTACGAAGTGATTATCTCTTTCCTTCTTTTGGGGGAAATGTGCTTCATACATTATCAGATATATTACCTGTGATGGTCAATATAACATGTTATATACTGTAGATTTCAAATTTCTCAATCATCTACGGCATGAGAAACTGGTCAATATCCCAAATTTTCTATATAGTATGTTGAAAAGAATGTCTTCAGAATACCAAAAACAATAGTCAGACACCACTCTATCCCACCATTGTTTAATAGCCCTGCTAATAAAGAGAAGTTTGAGAATTCAGCACCCACAGGTTGAGTGGGAAGCTTTTAAGCAATGTGCGGATATTTCAACACAATTAGAGGCACTAGACCCAGAAGATGAGCCTCCATATGAGCCTGAGCTTCCATATGAAACTGAGCATGAAGAGCCACAAGATGAAAATCCTCTAGAATTTAGGCTTGTAGCAGCAGAAGAACCCTCATCATCCACCCCTAAAGCTAATAAAAACACTTCTTAAGCATCTCGTAAAGAAAAGAAGAATAGGAAGGGCATGAAGAAGCACAAGAGCATAATGAAAGAAGAAAATACAGAGGAAAGACAGAAGAAGAGGGAGAAGAAGAGGAGGAAAAAGGAAGATAAGTAGGAGACTATCATTCCTAGATGCTCAGGTAGGCTAAAGAGGCAAAGTGCCAAGGAAAAAGTTGTTGAGGAACAAAAATTAGAGGAAAAAGATAAAGGCCAGCAAAACAGTGATCCAATTCCACTGAATATAGATTCAAACAGGGGAGAAATTCCTCTAGAGGATGTCTCTGCTAATGCCTATGATAATGTCAACATGTCTACCAGGAAAAGAAGGTATGTATCTTCTTCTAATTCTGAGTCAAAGGATTTGTTTACCACAAAGAAAATGGGGAAGTCTGTACCTGATAATTTTGCTCAAGAATTTTTTGATATTCCTAGAAAAGGTGATGATGAAAATCTAAATTTTGAAAAAGAAAAAGAATTATTGGAGGATAGAAATATTAGAAAAGAACTTCAAGAGGCTTTGGATAGGATAAGACAACTAGAAGAACAAGTAAAGGGGTATGAGGAGAAAGATAAAGAGAAAGAGAAAATGATTCAAGAGTTGGAAGAGAAGATTCAAACTTATGGCCATGGTTCCAATTTAGATTTATTAGCACAACTGGCTGAAAGTAAAACAAAATTTGAAAAGGATGAAGTACTCCCTCTCCAAACTCTTGTGACAAAAACCCCAGGGTGCCATACCACTCTATCTCTAGGCTTTGAATTAATGAAGCTAACTCATGAAACCAAGCAGGAAAAGGAGAACTAGGAAAAAGAGAAACAGAGTCTTAATGCATCAATTGAGGAAAAGGATTTGGTAATCAAGAGGTTGGAAGGGAATCTAGCAGAGGTGATTAATAGAGCAATTCAAATCATTGAATGTAGACCTCCACCAAGAGTTTATGCATTATTTCTCAAGGAAAAGTTTCTTAGTTTTCAATTCAATAGATTCATCAATGATCAGTCTATTTCTATCTATTCAAGGCATGATTTTTTTCAGTTATTTCAAGGAGTCAGTTTGGAAGAACAAGATCAGTTGTGTGAATATTTTTTGCACAATTATTTGATGGAAGAAGATATAGAATGGAACCCCTTGATCTATGCTGGTGATCTTCAAGTCAGAGCACTGATGTCTTACCTCAAAAATGAGTAGCTTAGAGGGGAGCTAATGGATAAATATGAGGAACAGGAAAAGAAGGTGCCACTGTAGATTAGGCAAGAAGCCTTAAATCCTGATGTGATCCTGACCCAATGGTTAACACTCCTCTCTCATAAGGGTCTAATTAAGGTATGTTGCATTTAGGGTAGACAACTGAGAGGGGGGGTGAATCAGTTGTCACCAAAATCTAATAATTATTCACTTAAAGCCTTCTTATATTTCAACAGCATATCAATGATTCAATCATGAAGCATAATGCAATAAATCAAGAGCAGAAACAAATTCAACACATATAACACCAAGATTTTAATGTGGAAAACCCAATTAAGGGAAAAACCACGGGGTGAATAACCCAAGATTGTATTCCCTGTTCAAAGAATAAGAAGAATAAATGGCACTTGTTAGTTAGGGCTCACTGCTCACAACAGGCCCACTGCCTATAGAAGACACACTGTCTATAGAAGAATATGAGTTTTACATACTTGAACTAGAGATTAGCATCTTTACTATCCTTGAGTTAGTTCCATTTAAGCTCAACAACTCTGCTCTGCTTTTCACTCTTCTTCACTACCACCTTCTCATCATGACCACAAGGATACATTTGAATGACTTCGCAACTCTTATTTATACATGACATCAACTTTGGAATGATCATCAAAGTCGGCACAACATACACTTATTTTATTACAGAGCAATTACAAAAATACAACTTGACTTATTACAAAAACTTCATGCACATCACTACACTGTCGGCCACACATAGTTGGGACTTCAATCTTCTTCGAGGAACACGCCATGCTTCAAAAAACATCTTCAAGATCATCCGCAACATGTGCAAATCATCTGGTCGGCCAAGACTAGGAAGAACACCATCACCCGAAGGTAAATCTTCAATCATGAGCTCAATCTTTAATGCAGACTGCCAAAAGAAACTGGACACAATCTAGAGACCCCCATAAGCTTGCTTGAATCACCAAGAACATCCGCACCACTTCTGCTTACTGTAATCATTCGCATCTTCATCTGAAACCTCAAGAACACAATCGCCCATCACTGTCACATTAGAAGGATTGCTTGTGGACCTCCAAACCATGAACCAATTGAGATTTCAATTCACATTAGCCTTCCAAACATGCCACCAGATCCGTAGAATATGATATTATGTTTCCGGATCTCACCGGACCTATTTGTGTCACTCTATCACCTCTGAACAGTTGCTAGAACTAGTTTTACTCTCATGGCCATAACTCCTCCACATTTTCATGCGGACCTCTCAAATTTTGACTAGATCATCTTCAGACACATATCTACAAACCCTTTGATGTGCATTCTCTGATCTTCATCTAGCTGGGATCTTCACTTCATAGAGCTTCACTGTCTTCACTATTCTTCTCTGTTTCTGATAGGACTAATTTTCTCAATACCCTCAGCACACAACTCATCCAATCCTTGTCATCAATGCAACAGGAGTATGTTGGCATCAATGACAACACTGGTTAGGCCCATTCTTGCAACAATCTCCCCCTTTGTCATTGATGGCAACATATAATGTGAAAAACTATTTTAACCATCAAGACAAGAACTTCTCCTCACTGACTGACATAGTTCCCCCTATCAACAGCAACCATTCACATGTCTTCTCTTCCTTTACTACTCCCCCTTTGATCAACAACCACTTTTTGTTTTTCACATGTCTTCTCTCCCCCTTTGACATCAATGGCAAAGGGCACATACTTGCAACCACTTCTCATACTTCAGAATCATACTGACTGCTCCCCCTAAGTAGCAACCTCCTAACATCAATCTGGATCACAAGATATGGATGTGAGATCCACCAAACTGATGCACATCAGTGCATCTTAATTCAGAACTGGAGGGGTAATAACCCCTAACTTCTCCCTAAGATACTCAAAAGAGTCCTTAGGTAGAGGTTTAGTAAAAATGTCTACAATCTGATTCTTTGAGGGCATAAACTCCAATCTGACTTCATTCTTCTTCACCTACTCTCAAAAAGTGGAACTTGATGGATATATGTTTTGTCTTTGAATGCAACACAGGATTTTTTAATATGTTTATTGCACTTGAATTATCACAGAAGATAGTGATAGGTTTTTCATACTCCACTCTGATAGCTCTTAGCATTTGCTTCATCCACAATACTTGAGTGCAACTGCCTGTTGTTGCAATATACTCTGCTTCTGCAGTGGATAGAGATATTGCCTCTTGTTTCTTGCTTAGCCAAGAAACCAATCTTTTTCCCAAAAAGAATGCACCACCACTGGTACTCTTCCAGTCATCCACATCTCATGCCTAATCAGCATCTGTTTATGCATGAAGAGAGAAATCATGATCCTTAGGATACCATAATCCATACTCAACTGTTCCCTTCAGATATCTGAGAATTATCTTGATTGCCATGACATGAGACTCTCTAGGATCAGCTTGGAATCTGGCAATAAGACCAACAACATTCATAATATCAGGTCTAGTTTGAGTAAGGTAGAGCAATCCTCCAATCATTGACCTGTACTTTTCTGATCAGCCTTAGGAGATTCATCATCTTTACTTAGCTTACATCTGGTTTCCATGGGAGTATTCATTGGCTTTGAATCTTCCATCCCAAATTTCTTCAACAATTCTTTCACATATTTGGTCTGTGATATGAAGATTCCTTTCTTTGTTTGAGTGATTTACAGACCCAAGAAGAAATTTATTTCCTCAAACATAGACATCTCAAATTCACTTTGCATTTGATTTGCAAAAGTCTTGCACATACTATCATTCCCTTCAAAAATGATATCATCAACAAATACTTCAACAATCAAGATATTTTCATGATCAATCTTAAAATACAAATTACTATCAGCAGTACCTATGTTGAAACCAATCTTCAAAAGATGTTTGTCCAATCTTTCATACCAAGCTCTTAGGGCTTGTTTGAGTCCATACAATGCCTTCTTCAACTTATAGACCATATCTCCATGATCAAACAATTGAAATCCATTCGGTTGCTCAATGTATACCTCTTCTTCCAAATCACCATTTAGGAAAGCAGACTTAACATCCATCTGATATACCTTGAAATCTCTGAAGGTAGCAAAGGCAAGAAATAATCTGACTACTTCAATTCTTGCCACCGAAGCAAAAGTTTCTTCAAAGTCAACTCCTTCTACTTGAGAATAACCCTTACAGACCAATCTGGTTTTGTTTCTTACTACTTCTCCATCTTCATTCAGTTTATTTCGGAAGACCCACTTAGTCCCAATCACATTTTTGTCCTTAGGTCTGGGAACAAGATCCCAAGTGTGGTTCTTTTCAATCTGCATCAATTCTTCCCCCATTACTTTAACCCAGCTTTCATCATTGCATGCTTCACTTACTATTTTTGGTTCAATCTTTGAAATCAAACAATACTTCACTGAATCTTGACAAATTTTTCTTCTTGTTTGAACACCTTTGCATCTATCTCCTATGATCTAATCTTCAGAATGATTCAGTCTTACATACCTAGAATTTTTGGGATTCTCTTGCACTTCTAATTCTTGGACAGGTTCATCCAAACTTGTCTCATCATCTTGTATTTTAGGATTCTCTAGATCAGTTTGAATCTGAAATGGAGTTGGGACTTGTTCTCCTTGGTCTGATACATCATTCTGATCATCTACTTCATACTCATAATACCTTGAGGGACTTTCCATGCCTTCATCAACCTTCACATTTGTACTTTCTACAATCTTTCTCAATCTCTTGTTATAACACCGGTATGCTTTGCTTTGAGTAGAATATCCCAAGAATATTCCTTCATCACTTCTAGCATCAAACTTGCCAAGGTCTTCATCTCTTTTGATATTACATTTACTACCAAAGACTCTGAAATACTTCATAGTAGGAGTGATGCCAAACCAAAGTTCATAAGGGGTCTTACTAGTATTGCTTCTTATTTGTACCTGATTAAGAGTATAGACAACAGTGCTTACAGCTTCTCTCCAATAGATCTAAGGAACATTCGCTTCCATCATCATGGTCCTAGATGCTTCCTGGATGGTCCAATTCTTTCTCTCCACTACTCCATTCTGTTGTGGTGTCCTTGGAGCAGATAATTGTCTCTTTATTCCATGTTTCTCACAGAATGATATGAACTCACCAGATGTGAATTCTCCACCTCTATCAAACCTAAGGCATTTTATGTTTATGCCAGTTTCATTTTCTACCATAGCCTTGAATATTTTGAACTTCTCAAGTGCTTCAGATTTCTCTTTCAAGAAAGTCACCCACATCATCTGGGAGTGATCATCAATTAGAAACATGAAATACCTATCTCCTTGCAGACTCCTGATTCTTGCTAGACCACAGAGATTAGTGTGCACCAAGTCTAATAATTCGGTTGAAGATTGTTCCTTACTTTTGAATGTGACTCTGTTCTACTTACCCAACTAACATTCTTTGCACAAACTATTAGCAAGTTTCACCAATCTTGGAAGATCTCTTACAACCTAAGTGTTGCTTATCTTGATGATATTATCAAAATTCACATAACACATTCTTCTATGCCACAACCAACTCTGATCAATTTGAACAAATAAGCAACTTTTGCCAGTACGATCCAAGTGAAAGATGTTGCCTTTTGTTTGTGTACCGGATGCAATCTCAGTTCTAGAGCTTTCAAAGATCTTGCATTTTCCATTTTTGAATCAGAGATCATAGCCTTTGTCCATCAATTGTCCAACACTGAGAAGACTATGCTTCAGACCTTCAACATATAGAACATCACTGGTTTTGTTCTTTCCATCAAAAGAAATGGTTCCTCTGCCTCTAATTCTACCAGCAAAATTATCTCCAAACTTTACAACTCCACCTTCATATCTTTCGAAGCTTAAGAACTTACTCTTGTCACCATTCATATGGTGAGAGCATCCACTGTCAATAACCCATTCATCCTTTTCTTCAACCTGAGTCTCCAAAACACTTTCTATCATCTTATGATTGGTAGATTCAATAGGCATTGGATCTTCTTATTTGATGGCAATAAACACCCAGTCACTTCTGGGTTTGTTTCCTATCTCAAATTCATCATATGTTAATCCTTCATCATCATCTTCTTGAACATAGTAACACTTCTTCTGAAACCTTGATCTATTAGGGTTTGGCCTTGAAGACCTTTCTGGACATCTTGAGGCAAAATGACCAATCTTATTGCAAGAAAAGCATTTGAAAGGTAATCTTCCTTCATACTTACTAGATCCTCTTGGCAGTCTCTTTGAAATAAGGGCTTCAAGTTGTTCAGCTTCTAACTCATCTTCTTCTAGATATTTCCTTGCTTTATCATACCATGTTGATTTCCTTGAGGAACTTTCTCCAGGATCATATCTCTATTTGCCTTTTGTAGAGGCACTAGCTTTGAATGCAGATTTAGTCTTGGGAAGTGCATCACCAAACTCAGCCAACTCAAATATAGATATCTTACCAACCAATTGATCCCTTGTAATAGTTGTTAAAGATCTGATTTCCTCAATAGCAGCAGCTTTGTGTTTGTAAGCAAGAGTTAGAGATCTTAGAACTTTGGCAACAATCTCATCTTCATCCAATATTCCACCAGCACATCTAATGCCACATAAAAGCTCATTTACTTTTGACATTTATGAAGTGATATTCTCATCTTCACTCATCTTCAAGTTTTCAAATTTTCCTTTCATACTTTGTAGCTTGGCACACTTAACATATTTGTCTCCTTCATAAAGATTTTCCAGCTTTGTCAAAATTTCATAAGCAATTTTCAAATCCATAACATTTGTCAGCTCTAAATCAATCAAGGCACTCAGTAGGGCTTCTTTAGCTCAAAGATTATTGTCTGCATCTCTGACTTCATCCATAGTTGTTGGACCATTCTTTGGGGGAACATATTTAGTTGTAGTTATGTTCCAATACTGATTTCCCATGCATTGTAAGTGACATTCCATGCAGCTCTTCCAAAGAGTGTAGGTTGTTCCATCAAACCTTGGACTGTCCTTCTTGTAGGACGACATCCTAGATCTACTCAAGTAGTTAAGCTTCTTCTAGAAGAACTTAGCTCTAATACCAATTGTTGGATTTAGGGCAGCCAACTAAGAGGGGGGGTGAATCAGTTGTCACCAAAATCTAATAATTATTCACTTAAAGCCTTCTTATATTTCAACAGGATATCAATGATTCAATCATGAAGCATAATGCAATAAATCAAGAGCAGAAACAAATTCAACACATATAACACCAAGATTTTAACGTGGAAAACTTGGTTAAGGGAAAAACCACGAGGTGACTAATCTAAGATTGTATTCTCTGTTAAAAGAATAAGAAGAATAAATGGCACTTGTTAGTTAGGGCTCACTGTCCAAGCACACTGCTCACAAGAGGCCCACTACCTACAAAAGACACACTGTCTACAAAAGAATATGAGTTTTACATACTTGAACTAGAGATTAGCATCTTCACTATGCTTGAGTTAGCTCCATTTAAGCTCAACACCTCTACTCTGCTTTTTGCTCTTCACTACCACCTTCTCATCATGACCACAAGGATACATTTGAATGACTTTGCAACTCTTATTTATACATGACATCAACTTTGGAATGATCATCAAAGTCAGTACAACATACACTTATTTTATTATAGAGCAATTACAAAAATACAACTTGACTTATTACAAAAACTTCATGCACATCACTAAACTATCGGCCACACATAGTTGGGACTTCAATCTTCTTCGAGGAACATGCCATGCTTCGCAAAACATCTTCAAGATCATCCGCAACATGCGCAAATCATCTGATTGGTCAAGACTAGGAAGAACACCATCACTCGAAGGTAAATCTTCAATCACGAGCTCAATCTTTAATGCGGACTGCCAAAACAAACTGGACACAATCTAGAGACCCCCACAAGATTGCTTGAATCACCAAGAACATCTGCACCACTTCTGCTTACTATAATCATTCGCATCTTCATCTGGAACCTCAAGAACATAGTCACCCATCATTGTCACATTAGAAGGATTGCTTGTGGACCTCCAAACCACGAGCCAATTGAGATTACAATTCACACTAGCCTCCTAAACATGCCACTAGATCCGCAGAACATGATATTGTGTTTTTGGATCTCACCGGACCTATTTGTGTCACTTTGTCACCTCTAAACAGTTGCTAGAACTGGTTGTACTCTCATGGCCATAACTCCACATTTTCATGTGGACCTCTCAAATCTTGACTGGATCATCTTTAGACACATATCTAAAAACCCTTTGATGTGCATTCTCTAATCTTCATCTAGTTGGGCTTCATAGAGCTTCATTGTCTTCACTGTTCTTCTCTATTTCTGATAGGACTAATTTTCTCAATATCCTCAGCACACAACTCATCCAATCCTTGTCATCAATGCAACAGAAGTATGTTGGCATCAATGACAACACCGGTTAGCCCCATACTTGCAACAAGGTAATTATGGATTTAAGACTCAAGGATTATAGAAGGATATAGTGATTGGTAGTATCTATCATTCAGAACTGCAAGAGGTATGTGCAGAATAGATGGGATAGTTTAACTCCAAAATTGCAGAGGAAAGAGCCCCACTCCTTCCACAATTTCATGAACATGTTTGAGAGGCTACAGAGGTATATCAAGATTTTAGAGAGAACAAGAGTAGCATGGCTACCACTCACATTGCACCCTCCTATTCTCCTTTACCCAGTACCCTACTGGATAGGAGAAAAGAGTGATAAAGTAAGAATGTAGAATTGGTTAGGATGAATAGGCTTGCCTGCTACAATGGTTTTTATCTCAAACAGGGACAAGGAGTCAGGGTAGTCATGGACCTCAGACAAATCACTCTACATTATAATCTCCTCCCCTAGATGTTTAGTTCCTTTATTTTGCTTGAGGGCAAGCAAAAGAGTAGTTAGGGGGAGATGATGGGTTGAATTATTGGCTTCCTTTTATGTTGTTTTTATATGTTTTAAGACCTTTTCATATTATCCTATAGATACTTTACCCATTACTATTACCATATGTTGTTTCTCATATACTTTTCAAAGACTTTAAACCTATGTTGGTAATACGGAATATGGTGGTTATATTATCAAGTGAATGATTTAAATTATATGTATGCATGTAATATAACTAGAATCCTATGGTTTAAGTATGAGAGTTATTTTGTGTGCATATGTTTGGATAATTAACCCTGTGCAGCAAGGACATGGCATCAAGGAAAGAGCAATTGCAACGAGTTGTAGGATAGGAGAATTAAGAGAACTATAGTTTAAACGTCAAGAGTGAAGACAAATGGAGGATGAATCCGTACCATAATGGATTGGAATAAATACAGAAAGGAAGACTTGTTCTAAATGCAGTCTATGAGTGGTTTTTCATACAAACCGTTTCATGAGAGTTCTGGTTTGAATAAGACTTTTCTTCTTTAATCAGTTAGATTAATAAATCAATCATGGAACTTGTATCCTAGTATCTAGGGTTGAATTGATTGAGGATTAGTTAGTGGTTGTATAGGACTCTCCTGATTTTGTATAAGTTAGAGGGATGAGTTCGTTGCTAAGTTAGTTACTTTTCACTTTTCAGTTACTTAGTCGTTACTCTATTTTTCAATTATCAATTATCCAGACATGTTTTGATTTGAATAAAATCTGGGAAGATTATGTTTCTGATATGAGTTGAATACAATTCAATGTTATGAGAATGTATGAGAATCTAAAGTAGATTTGGTTTCCAAATTAAGTGAGATAGTTCCCTAAGCTGGCCACTCAAGGTACTAACCCTCACTTCGTATATTTCCTTATTTATTTATGCATTTCTAGTTAAAACTATTTTTCTGTTATTTCATCAATTGCATCGTGAGACAAGTGAAATATCTTGATTGCTATTTTCAGTAGTTGTGATTTATGAACAAGTGCATATTTTAAGTCCTCCAGATGTTAGTGTTGGTTCTTTTATCATTCTGAGTATTTTGAGTTAATTCTGTAATTCTCTGTTGAATATAGTTATCTTCAGCTTATGTTGAAGGTACCCGTAGCAACTGGATTTTTAACTATTTTTGATGTTCTTACATTTCTATGAACTTTAGTAAACTAGATTAATTAGAATAAGTCTATATGAGTTAGTTTAGAATAGAAATGAGTCTTGAAGGAATATATAGTGTAGGCATCATCATAAGCTTACACTCCTTGGTCAATAGTTCAATGTAGGAATGCAATGATAGAGTGGACTGTTCAGATAGGTTTAACCCTAATTTTTTTTTAAGTCTACAACGCATTAGTTTTCCTCTACACCAAACATGCAAGGAGATTCAACTTAGGAGAACAAGATAGACTCAAGATCTTGCTTCCAAGCTTTCCATAATCCTTTCCAAGAGAGTGGAGTAACAAAGATAATCAACAAGTGTTTTGATAGAAAGATGAGAGTAAGGCTCATAAAACAATATAATGCCCCCACCTTAAAGTGATTGCTAACTCCATCAAGGAGCAATTGCCTTTAAGGTAGAGTGAGGAAGAAATATAAAACAGGCGTGAGAGATTTCTAAAAGCACATGTCCAAATGATATGTGTTTTCAAAAGATACATCGCGACAAGGGGTTACCTCTAGGATGAGAAAACCAAGGTGATGCTTACAGGTATGATACACAATGGGTTGTCTAGTCATGGTATGATGCCAAGCATTGCAACAAGGTGCCACATACATAAAACATCATAACTTACGAAGATGACGGATGAAAGATCAAATGAAAGTAGAGTACACATAAATTGAATCATGAAAAGATGCTAGATCATCCAAGAAAAATGACACAATTGTATATCATGACATATAGAAGTATGAAGATACATATAGAGGAATGACATGATGTTCTTATTCATTATACCTTTATGCTAACAAGGGTGTCAAGGGAGAACCACAACATCACAATACGAGGCTAACAGTACTTAGAAGCATAACACAAATGAGAGGGAGGGACCACACTTGTGAGTCGGTCTATAACAAATCATCCTCCCCCAACTTGCTTATGATAGAATGGACAGAGGACAAGGTAATCTATGGACTACATCAAGCATGGTGAAGAGTGATAGAGCCATAACTTGTTTGAAGTATTTGAACTTTGTCACCCAAGACTCAGCATTCCTTAGTGGAATGGCCAAGTGCTAAATGATATGCACAATAATGAGGTGTTGAATGATTATTTTGTTGAATATTTTTGTGTGTTGGAGGAGGAAGAGTGATTAAGCGGTCTTTGAGTAGACTCGACAACATACACTCTTGTTGAGATAGAAGAGAAAATATAGGTGGAGTAGGAAGCAATCCTTTTTGTTTTGAACATGGTGGAGAGAATGTAGGATAAGTTCAGAAACCTAACCCCACCTTAGATGAGTGTGGTGTTGATTCCATAGGTTCCTTAATTCCTTGTTCTTTGCATCCTAACCTATTTTCATTGTATCCTTGTTTTAAAAGAATTTTGAATCCATGCCCATAATGCATCTCCAAGTCCATAGGAAGAGGAGAGGTCATATGAACTAGCTTTGTTGAAATGAGAATTGTCACCATGTGTTCAAGAAGAAGGATCATTCTTTTCATCATGGTGAGGAGGGTCAACATTTGTTTGAATAATCCCACGGGGTTTAAAAACTAAAGGGACCTCGTCATTACCAAGGCATGTATTAGAAGAAGATGATTCATTAGATTGAGATGATACTTTATCACAAATGGCTGCCATTTATTTAGAAGAAAGCAGATCATCAATATCAAAAGTTCCATCGTTATTACTCTTGAGTTTAAGTTTTCTAGGAGTATGAGATTGTGTTGAAGAAATTCCATTTACCTTCGAGGTTTTTGGGTGTGAGGGTGAGATTTTATATTCACCCATAAAGGATGGTGTAAAATCTAATGAACCCCAATCATCACTGAAGAACACATTCGAAGGGCCGACACCATCCTGACCAACACTGTTGTTAGTAGCAGAGGATAGTGGTTTGGTTTTTGTTAGAGAAGGGATCAAATTACTTAGAGGAATTTAATATTTTGCTTCTATTTTCAAGCAACTTTCTAGAACTGAATCATCTTTGATTGGATATGTCTTGTTTTCAAAGACAAACTTTATTGAGCAATGAAGAGTAGATGGGACTGCCCCCATGGCATGAATCCATGGTCTACCAAGAAGAAGATTGTATGCAAGAGAATTAGGCATGACATGGATAAGGGTAGGCAATGTCACAGGTCCAAACTTAACATTTAAGGTGATTCTACCTAGTGATTGTTTACCAACATTATCAAATCCATGAAGGATGAGTTTATCAGGTTTAATGAGAGAGGTATCAGTATTGATTTTATGTGATAAGTCTATGCCACAGACATTAAGACCTAATCCACCTTCAATCATGGTACATCTAACTCTCATTTTTTTAATAATGGCAGATATCATAAGAGGCTCATATTGGTTTTGACCTTCAATGGGAGCTAATTCATGCTGTTGAAATAAAATATTTGATGATGTCACATGCATACAACTAAACAGAGATGCTACATCATTCAGTCTAATAGAAGGTGGCACAACTACATTATGTAGAGCCTCTTGGAGCATTTTGTGGTATATAGGTGATGTTTGTATTAAATCCCAGAGAGAGAGATCTTGGCCAGAGTAGCGCAGATCTGCTCGAAAAGATCATATTCTCTACCAATATGTTGAGGAAGATGAGGAGGTGGGAAAAGAAAAGGTTGAGAACATGGAAGAGAAGTGGGCACACTCGGTGCTTGCTTACTTTGTTTTTTATTCTAGGTGTTGTATGTGTGAGCAACCACATAATAACGAGGTTGTTGCGACACATTTTGAACACCTTGTGTTGGCACTAATTTTGGTCTGGATCTGAGCGCAGATGCTGGAGGGTTTTTTCTTTTTGGGCCCTAAGTTTCCTTGTTCATCGTTGTGACTTTCTCTATCAGCGAAACTTCTTTTTGAGTGCTCAGATTATGATTGAACCATCGTTTTGAACCACCGCATTGAACCCTTTTGGTTCATGGTTCAACAGTTCAAGGCTTTGTGTTTGTGTTCGGCGAATGTTCTTTTTGAAGTGCTCCGTTCGGCGTTGAACTTCTCGGTTGAACCATCCGTTTGAACCGGTTCATGGTTCAAAGGTTTGAAGCTTTATGTTTTTGGTTCATCGGAGTGATCGGCATTATCGGCGAGCTATTTTTTGTTCCCTCCAATGTGTTTGGTTTGACCGATGGAAATGACATCGGTGTGATATTCATCATCGGCAGGCTTCATTTGTGTTTGGCCGATGGATGTTCATTGGCATAACATTGAAGATCGGTGTAGGAATTTTGTTGTTCACCGATGGCTTTGGTCATACCGACAGGCGAGGAATGTGGAGACTTCATCGGTGAGAGTTTGGTCCATCGGCTGAGGAGCTTTGGGTTTGGCCGATAGTGTTGATATCACTGATGGAGGGATTTGGAAGGAGCATCGGTGTGACTTTGTGCGATTGGCTGAAGAGTTTTTGACTTGCCCGATGGTGTATGTCACACCGACGAAAGGAAGAGGCCAGGGTCCATCGACGTGAGTTGTGTTGTCGGTGAGCATCTTTTCTGTTACGCCGATGGTCTATGTCTTGGCGACGGGCGTGTTTGGAGTGGACCATCGGGATGACTTAGTATGTCGGCGAGGGAATTTTGGGCTAGCCCGACGGTTGTTGTCTGGCCAACGAAGTATGTTTTGGTGGCCATCGGGGAGACTCATGTTGTCGGTGGGAGTCTGGAGAGTTAGCCTGATGGTTAGTCTCTGGCCGATGAGGGGAGTGTAGTGAAATGGTCGGTGAGACTATTGAGGTTGGCCAGAGGATTTTTGGATGCTCTAATGGAGGGAGTCACGCCAACGGGGGTGCAGAGTGTAGTTTGTGGTCATCGGCCAGACTATTGATGTCGGGATGAGTTTTGTGAAGTTGGCCGATGGTTCTTCTCTGGCCGATATGGAAGTTGTAGGCTTTCGGGAGGTGTCGTCGGTGAGACTTGATAGATCGGCAGGAGGATTTGGGAGTTGGCCGATGGCCTGGGTCTCGGCGATGGGCTTTGGGTGAAGGAGCGTGTGTCGAGCATGGCAAAAGCGCTCGACACCTATCATGCAAGTGACTATGCTTTTAAACTACTAAGGTAGTCTCCTCACCATGCATGTGGGATTAATCTCCCTGCATTATTTTGAACCTGTGGTAAACACTTTTTGGCGGGAACTTCATTTTGATTGCTGCGACTGATTTCTCGATGGCTGCGTGTGGTTGAGCCATCAATGGCGACTGTAGCAGGGATATGGGTGATGGTACAAGTGATTAAACTACTCGATTGTGAATGAGGACTTCCATACGGTGGCGCAAGGCTCGAGGCCTCCCTGTCAACTCTTTCTGTCTCTGCAGCAATAAATTCTGAGTGCCATTCCTTCTGAGGACTGTATCTGGCAAATTTTTTGTCAAAGCCATGTAATTAATGCTGAGTACGCTTCTTTGGCTGTTATAAGCAGGAAGTGTTACTCATTTTAGGTTGTTGAAAATTAGACATTTTGGCTCTGTAATAAGATACAACTGGTTTTGGTTGCTCTGTGCAGCAAAAATTGCGAGTTTATGTATCTCCTGTTATATGTTTGTGCATGAATCCACTAATTTCATGGTCAATTTTATATGAATAATGCTATGTTTGCATGTGTTATGCTGATTCTGTCTCCAGTTTTGCATGTATCTTTCTTCTGAGTCCAGGCACTCAAGGAATGTCTGAGATTCTAGAACATAGAATTCATGTGTTGAATGTTTAATCTTTTAACTTCTGCTCAAGGGGTAGATTAAACTGTTTTCAGATTGAATATTGGGAAGGGTATACTACAATAGGGATGCCATAAGTATAGACAGCTTAACACTCTGTATTGGGAGATATCTGTAAGGCAGATATCATGTATATCCCCCTGAAATCTAGTTTTAGTTGTTCATGCTGATCATTCACAGGTGTATGTCTACCAAATCCAAGCCTTGGATAGGCACCAATCTAGCTCTGTGTTGAGGTTATATACCATGTCCAGCTTTGCATCCAAAAATCAAATCAAACCATTTCATCCTTCCACCTGTTAGTTGTAGGAGTAGGATTAGGATCCCTGCGTACTCTCATACCCAACCAAACATATATGTCCAAGAATGTTGCCAACCTTGTGATTTGTTATACAAATCTTGGTCCTTACGTGAGAGTATTCTGCCTGTTGCTGTCAAGTTCTATCTTTCTGTCATTGAGCTAGTCAAGGTCATACTTTTATCAAATAGGGACACCCCCCTTGGTGCGGCAGAACCAGAAGTGAAGGGGAGGAGCTCATGCAACCTCCTGTATTCAGTTAGCTGAATCTACCTGTGCATTAGAACTGGCAAACCCTAATGCTAATTCAGAAGAAAAACCAACACCTTGATTCCTTTGAGTAATTTGCTTTGCATAGTTAAGAAAGTAACTAGGAGGTCAAGATGGTTTTGGAGTACCTTGAACTGTAATCATAGGTTTAGATAAAGGAGGCAAATTAGGTGCCTCATGCACAATAAATTTAGAAATATTTTGAACATTAATACACTTGTTCACTATCTCCTTAGTGGGTGGAATAAATCTATTAATGATGATGGAATTGATATTGTTATCTTTTTGAGAAATATAAGATTTAGGATGATGAGATGAATGCCCAGTATCTACCCATGGAGGTGTTAGGGTTAAGGTGCCATCAACCTTGTAAATGTTGGAAACAAGGTGGATAATTGAGAGGGGGGGTGAATCAGTTATGTTAAATAATTTAACTTTCTATTCTTCTTTAACAATTAGTGCAGCACAAAACTATAAGCATGCATAACCATGAGAGCAGAAATAAAATCAATACACATAACACAATGATTTTGATGTGGAAAACCCTGTTAAGGGAAAAAAACCATGGGGTGACTAACCCAAGATTGTATTCTCTATTAAAAGAATAAGTAGTACAAAATGGCACTTGTCAATTAGGGCTCACTACCCGAGCACACTACTCACAAGAGACTCACTGCCTACAAGAGACTCACTGTCTACAAGGTATATAAAAGGTAACCAGGTATTTGAACTGATCAGGGGCATCCACATATGCTGAGGTTCAGTTCTGGTTAGTCTTAATATACTGATCTGCTACACTTCATTCTTCCTCTGCTTAGTGTTGTTGTTCTGTCACATACCGGATTTGTATAGCTGCTTCCATGCTGCTCTCTGCTTTTCTTCACACACTATCTCACTCAACACCCACCTTCACATCAAAATCCATCTGGTATATATATCCGCAACTAGGATTTCAACATCTTTCTAGTTAGCATCTGGAATACTCAAGATTTTCTCAAACTCTGATCAGTCGGCTGAATCCTTGCTTACTAAGTGATGTGTATCAAAGAGATAGTTGTAGAAGTCATCAATCATGTCATTCAACCATGAATGATCCCTCAAGAAGCTTGATCTCCATCAATTCCTCATCCAAATTAAGGTCTGATGCTCTGTTGATTAGTTCTTCCTCAATCTATTCTTCTCAATACTTAGGTGCTCATATCTTTTCAATCTTTCATCACCGGAGGCTCAATCTCTGGAATGTAGCAATCATGGTACTCCTCTTGACTTCCCCAGGTCTGCACTTTGCTAAGATACTTCCTCTGATAGATCCGGACCTGATTGTCAGACATTGCTGCATGCTCTATTCTTGTTCACCGAACCAAAACACTCTTCAATTTGACTTCCAGTATAGACATACTATGTGATGCGGATGAGTGGGATGGACTTTGTTGCCATCAATGGCAACACTCATGAAGCCACATAGTGTCTCTTGCCAACAGTAAATCCTATGTAATTTATTATTCCTATTATTTTTGTGAATCACCCATATAAGGGATGAAAGGTTTCACCAGCAATGATCTTGTTTCAGCTGCATATTTATATCTAGTCCCTGACACTAATTCATCCACGACGGGGGGTTACATGGGATTTCCCCCTGTAAGGGGTCTGGGGAGATCATCCCCTCGACGGGAGGTCCGGGGGCCGCTTGCCTTGGTGAGGGCTCGGGGGCAACACCCCCAGAGCTAAATTTTATCATTGTAAATCTGGATCGTTTGTCATTAGGTCACAAATCTGACGGTCAATATTATGTCAGTTTTCTTGCCCTAGAAGGCAACCCCCTTTTATAAGGATAATTGTACTATGTTTTTTAGGAGAGTTGAGAGTAATAGGCGCCATTGGATTGAAGAGTGAAGAAGGAGAGGAAGTGCATGTGTTGTAATCTCATATTTGAAGATAATACAACTTAGAGCCTCTTTTCTTGGTGGAGTTTTTTACCCAAAAGGGTTTTCTCCACATTACATACTGTGTTATGTATTCAGTTCTTAATGCATGCTATCTGTGTAGTGGGTTTTATTTCTGTTGCAATCTCCATTGATTTTACATTATTTAGAGGATATTAATAAGGTTTGAATCAGATTTCTATTGTGTCTTTTGTACCTTCATTTCTAACAAGAGGATCCTTTGTAGGAGAAGGCTCTTCATCCACTAATGCTTCATCCTTTGAAGGGAGAGCATTGGAATGAAGAGATGGTAGAGTGATGTTAAGAAATGTATCAATGATTTCATCCTCTTGCGCCAAAATATCCTTATGAGTGGGAACCATTTTGGGAGAGGGATCTGAAACATAGGCTGACATAGGCAAAGCTAGGTCACCATTATATGAATTAGAGAGGAAATCCACGGAAATAAACATGGAATTATCATTGCTTGTAGTAGAATTTCTACAAAATTCATAGATTTCTTGATAAAAAAATGTCATCCTATATAAATTCAATGTATCAACATTTAAATTGATAAGGCTTAAGACCATTAACTAGGTAAAGTCTTCCCTAAAATTAAAAAAATTTAATAATCACAATAAATAACAAGAGTTATAGTGCAATAGGAGTCCTTGCCAAATGTTGGAAGGGCATGGATGGATAGAAAGGCTTCCATCTTAACTATAAATACAATGGTTGGTAATGACATTAACTTTAAGTCATAAGGAATATGTGGAGTTGCTCCAACAATAGAAAATACAATGATTGGTAATGGCAGCAATAAGGATAGCAAAGATTGAAGGTTATATATAAACATAAATCTTATTGTTTATTTAGAAAATGAATTACAAACAATAGGTTTGTCTGTAAAAGTTCCATGTCCGTTATGCTTTTATGGATAAAATTTCATATAATCTTGACACAAGTATGTCAATGATGCAAATTGATGGGCAATCATCTCAAACATAGAGTAGCCAAATTTAAACAAAAAAATCAAACATCACCATCTGCATATAAGGGATTTTTATAGGCACTAGATGCATAGCTCATTGGTAGTACAATAAATATAAAGGATTTTTATATCCATTGAATAAAATAACTGACATGAAGCATAACATAGGGATGTATAGCTCATTGGTAGAAAAAAAATATGATTTTGATGTTCCAACAACTCCTTCACCATATCCCTATACATTGTTATACACTATTAAAGCCTCATATTGGGAATGCACCATATGGAGATAAATTTCCTTTTACAGTGCCAAGTGACATGCTACATCAAAAAATAAGGAAAGGAGGGGAAAGCATTGGTTATTTTCAACATAAATCAAACATACAAGTTAAAATTTGCAACAATGACAAAATTCAAGGCAACCCTACAAATTTCATTGTGGTCATATGTATTTGATGGCTTTCAATTTGAACCATGTAATTTGGTTGCTAAAAACCTCCAACCACTTGTGGATTCTAGCATGACAATGTCACATGTTGGAATCAATACAAAGCAATAAATGCCTCTAAGGATAGTGACTGTAAGATATGGAGCCATCATGATACCAAGTTGTGCTATGACTACAAATCCTATAGAGAAAGCATGGTTGCAAGTGTGAAGGATGACTAGAAAAAAATTGCTCTTGTCGATGAACTATGGTGCTCATTGCACTTATTGTTGTCTATTCTATTGGTTGTTGTGCATTCAAGAATTCTAAGAGAATATATGACAAATTTGGGCGTAAGAGATATCCTTTCAAGCTAGTTCAATCTAGCCAAACATCTAAGTATTAAAACTAGCTAATAGTTAGTTATCCATCTTTCTTTCTTTTCAGAGATAGAATGTAGAGCACCATGCTCCAAAATTTTAGAAATTTTGAATGTAAAAACAAATACCACTGGTTTTTCATCATTTGCAATAAAGATACAAAGCATTTTGCATATAATAGAAGATAAAAGGGAAAAAAGTATCAATAAAGACATAAAGAAATGGTAAGAAGTTTAGAAAACAAATGGAAAATAATTATTAGTAAAATCAGCAAACTCCTTGCCATGGATTGGATAAACCTAAGTGAAGTGTTTCAATACTTTCTTATTAAAGATTGTTATGTTAGAAAATGTCCCCTTGGGGACTTTTCCCTCTTAAGGTTTAGCTCCCGGGTCCTTAGAATGCATTTAGAGCATCTTGCATGATAATTGTGAATCCCGATGAGAAAACCCTGAAGTCTTATGGCAAATAGGACCTAGGGGGTGCTATTTTGATGATCCTGAAACAAAAATGGGAGGGTGGAATTGGGCGCTAGTGCCCTAGTCTTGCCCTATTTTGGGTCTGCCCTAAATTTAAATGTTAGTTTTATGACCGTTATTTAGGTCCTATGCCAACATCTCAAGTTTGAATTACGAAATTCTTAGCGGGAATATTTGTAGTTGCATATATAAGCATGTTTAGTGTTTCATTTGTAAACTATAAGATGATTGCAAACTTTAGGCATATTTGTGATTTCAAGATATTCATTGTGGCAGAGCAGAGCATTGTTATTGTGTTTGTGATTGCAGATATGACTTCATCTTCTCATGTGATTGAAGAGCCTTCATTTCTGTGAGATCTACACTTCAAGGTGACATGTATTGTGTTTTTAATCATTTATCATTTGGATTTCACCTCTATCCCACAGGGATACGCACTCTCATCTAACAATGGTGTTTGGAAGACTTGAATGTCTCTCTGGGGATTGACTAGAACAAGCCTCTAAACACCACAACACCCAACCACACTTCTTTGTGATTGCAAGTTATAGGTACCGAGTTTAGTGGAGTGGAGTTGTAGAAGGATGTTGTAGAAGACAATGATTTGGGATCCAAAAGACAAAGGACAGAGGTGAACATTTCGAGACAGGTGCTAGTGGTAGTCTCCTCCAGAGTTGTAGACACAGAAACAAGTTGGACAGTGGTAATCAGCATCCAAAGAGCTTCTGACACCCCGAAGATCATCTGGCACTGGACTAGGGTGCTAGTGGAGGTGTCCACCTTTTCTGAGGCAAAAATGAAAGATGCAGTGAATATGAGTGTTAGGAGGAGATTCAGATTCTGTGCAGAAAATAGTACCTTGGACAGGGGCGCTAGTGGAGGTGTCCTCGACTATTCCACATTCTGAACTTCAAAAAATGGTTAGTTATAATACTCTGCCTACTATCTTAATATGAAAGGATTTGTTGTAATTCATCAATTTGCTTACTGTTTTACATACTTAGGGTTTTTAGGGTACTTAAGCATTAAATTGGCATATTGATTGATAACATCTAAGCTTCCACATCATTCCAAGTGACAACCCAACCTATTATGTGAATGCTCTCACTTACTAGAGATTCAACTAGGTTGATATTATTGATAACTGAGAGGGGGGGTGAATCAGTTATCCTAATTATTTCTTCTTTCTGAACTTTCTTATTAATCAATGCAGCATTAATTCAAACAAGCAAACATTACCATGAAATGAAAAACACATGACACAGTATTTTTGACGTGGAAACCCTATTAAGGGAGAAAACCACGGGGTGATTAACCCAAAGATTATTCTCTGTTAGAAGAATAAGGAATTACAAAATGGCACTTGCCAATTAGGGCTCACTGCCCAAGCACACTGCTCACAAAGAAGGCACACTACCTACAAGGAGACACACTGTCTACAAAAGAATGTTATACAATACTTGAACTGATTGAAAGCATCCACATATGCTGGAGTTCAGTTTCGGTTAGGCTCAGTATACTAATCTGTTGCACTTCATCTTTCCTCTTCTCTTTATTCTGCTTTTCTTTCACATACCGGATCTTCCTTACTGCTTTTGTTCTGCTCTACTCTTTTTCGCATATCACATCACTTAACTTCACTACTCATAACTAAATCCATCCTATATATATATCCGCACAAGTGATTTCATTATCTTTCTAGTCGGCACCTAGAACAGTCTATCTTCTCACAAACTCTGTTCTGTCGGCTGAATCCTTGCACATCAAGTAATGCAGATCAAGCATATACTTGTAGATATCATTAATCATGTCGGCCAAACATGATTCATACCTTCACAACCTTTACCATCATCAGTAACACATCCAGAAAATAGTCTGATGTTCTGTCAGTCAGTTCTTCCTCTGTTCACACTGTCACTCAGGAATCCAGTACTCAACTATTCATATCTTTTTCCTTTTCCATCACCAGAGGCTAAATCCTTGGAATATACAACTCAAGGTAGTCCTCTTGACTTCCCCAGATCCGTACTGCACCAAGATACTTCCTCTGAGAGATCCAGACCTGTCTGTCAGACCTTGCCACATGCTCTGTTCTTATTCACCAGACCACAATAATCTTCATTCTGACTTCCGGTAGAGACACACCATGACTTGTGGATATGTGGGATGACATTTGTTTCCATCAATGACAACAACCATGAATCCATATAGTGTCTCTCGCCAACAATCTCCCCCTTTGGCATTGATGGCAACACTTAGTGAAAAATGACTAAGTGTTTACACTATGCTCCCCCTTGGCTGATGCTCTGTCTTTTTATACATTTTTCAGAGCTCCCCCTTAGTTGGATTCCTTATTTTTCACTGCTCCTCACTCCCCCTTTGACATCAATGGCAAAGGGTAGGGTCCGCACACCAAAATTTTCAAGAATTTTACTATACTTGGCTGTATATTACATATTCACAAAAACTGAAGAATGTTTGCAAAGTATGTCTTCAATTGGATGAGTTCTGTAGCCCAACTTTGCTTCATTCTATCCAAAATTGAAATGTGACCACTCAATAAAAATGCAAAAGCTTCTACCCTCTTAAGATCTGTCGGATCATTGTTTTGGGTGGTAGTCTTAGCATCACTTATGGCCTCATGCATGGTCTCTAACTTAGGGATAATAATCCTTCTAAGTTCTCCCATCCGGTTAATTATATTCTTCCTTTCCTTTTCAAAGTTCTTTATTGCATTTGTGATTGCAATAGTTTGACATTCTTGATTTACTATGGAGGAAGAGAGAGGATCAAAACTTTGAGACAAACTCAGTAGTTTGTCATGTTCCTCTTTTATTTTCTTCTCAATTTCTACTGTTGCTTTTGACCAGGAGATATAAAATTTGTAAATGTCACCGCCATCCTTAAGAGCATTTTCTAAGCTCTTTATTCCAATACTCATATTTCTCCTATCATTAGAGATTAATCCTAGTACCTCTGAGAATCTCTTATCCAAAAACTCCTTCCGGACCTTTTCTTTAGCTAATTTTTCTAGAGAATCAAAATATGTACCAACACTGCTGACTAAGGTTTTGAGATTACTAGAAGAGGAGGCTGTGGGATCTTTCTAGACTGATGGCATAATCTTTTCAAGCACTCCGGAAGCAGCTTCTATCAACTCACAGTCTTCCATATGAGACTTTAGGAGTTTTTCATTTGCCTTAGCATTTTCAAATGAAGCTATCTTCATTGTCTGTACTAGAGAGAGGGAATCAAAATTGAATGGACCTTGTAGAAGCTCCGGTTCATCAATCTCTATTATTTCTTTGCTCAAAAATTTTTGGACAGTTTGTGCAATGTCTCTTGCTGGAGACAGATGTTTCTTCTCTTCTGCAGTCTTGGAGCTGTCCTTTGGAGTTTTCTCACCTTCTACATTCTTACCACTATTAGTTGTGGTTTTCTCTGTTGGAGTCTTTTCTTTCTCTACAACCTTGGTACTGTCAACTTCTTTTTCTTTCACTCCTGCATCTTTCTCCTGTATAGTGTCTTCTCCTTTAGATCCGGAAGTTGTAGGGGAAAATGGAGGAGAAATGTTGGTTTGTCCAGGGCCCATCTCTTCTGTTGCTTTCTCAGAAGTTTCTTTTGCAACACTTGTGGATGAGGGATCAGTACCCAAGTCCTCTACAACAGGAAGATTAAACCTTTTGAAGGCCTTCCGGAGGATCTCTTCTATTTCCATGGCCACCTTGTCAGTCTCACCAATCATGAGTTGATTCATCCTTGCTTTACTCCTGAACTCATCTTTGCAGTCTTTGAATATTATGTTCATTTTCTTGGGATCAATTTGAGGATATAGCTGAATAGCTATCTGCTCCCGGATCTCAAGATCTTTTGCCAGGGCATTGTTCTTTCTTATTTCTAACTCCTTTTCTAGGCTTTTAGGAATTAGAGATATAATCTCAATGAAAGCCTTATTGTATATGTTCAAATACCTGATTGTGGCTTCCTGCAGGATCTTTTGGTCAGCCTCATTGTAGTCATCATAGAATTCAGCCATTGGTTGAAGGTTTCCATCCACAGTGACTGATTTGATTACACTCTCTAGAGACAGGGTGGGCTTTTCAACAAATTCCTCCGCCTTTTCTTCCTTGTCTTGGCCTGTGGAGGGTTTTCCGGATCCTTTCTTCTTCTGCTTCTTTATTTCCTTTACTCCCTCATCTGATTCGATTTCCTCTTCATCTTTCTTACTTGTATAAGCCCTTGTGGCTTTTATTTTAGATCTTTTCTCTCCTTTACCGGATGTCTGACCTTCCAGTTTTGATGTTTTTGAGCTTTTGGTTGTGACATGTGTAGATCCTTTTGATAATCAGGTCCGGGTTGAGGTTTCCACCGGAGTACTTTTTTTGCTTTTCTTTTTTGCCTCTTTCTTCTCTTCCTCAGCCTTTCACCTCTTTTCCCAGTTGACATCAAGTGCCTCCTTTGGGATGCCTAGGCCTTGAGCAATATGTTCTACTTCTTTTCTCACCTTCCTTTTTATCTCAGGTTCTCTGAGTTCCACATGGATCTTCACACTCAGCTCCTCAAAGGTTCCAAACCTTTCTGCCTTTGGATCTTTGGGCTGACTAAGCATGTGTTGAACATGCAGTTTCACAATCTGTTCATCAACCTCATACCCCATGGGCATGATCCAGACTGTCCTTGGCTCTACTGCCTCCATTGGGCACTGATCAGTATCAGCCATGAAGCAGACTGAGTCTTTGTATTTTTCAACAAGAGACTGGGGAATTCTTTCTCTTGCTTGCATCATGCTCTGGAAGTTTTTGAAGTATCCCCACAGGGCTGTATTTCTTATTTTGGCATATCCAAGTCCATGCAAATAATCTCTGATTTGGATGGCAACTGGTCTGCCATTCTACCATATCCATCCACTGGATCCGGGAAGCTCATTCATGTAATAAAAGAATAGACAAAGGATCAAACTACCATACTTGAAGGAGTTCTTCTTGTCCTTCTTAATCTTCTGGAGATTTTCCAAAAGTTGGTTTAGAAGAAGCTCACACAAATCATGGTCTGCATTCTCTTTTAGCATTTGATAAGCTGTGTAAATTGCAGTTCCCGGTACTGAATTTTCCCTACTGGAGTGATAAATCTTGTAACCAATTATCATAGATGCAAATTTGACATCCGGTTCAGTGATGTCTTCAATTGTCATAGCTCTCTTATCAAATTTTGATCCGGTTGCATCACTAACTGTCTGATTTTTGACAGACTTGAGGATAGGTATTCCACCAGATGAGTGCAGACTGGTTACAGCCCTAATTGCATCTTTGGTGATCTTAAAAGGCTTGTTCAACCATAGGAAATTGTCATGCACTCTACTTAGTACATACCGGACCCATTCATCTTCTTCAAAACAGGGGAAATGAATGCACTGTGCAAAGTGCTTATCCCGGATGGCTTTATACTAAGGTTTAATCTCAAAGGAATCATCTATCAACTGTTTGTGATAGATATCCATCAATTTTGATTCTCCAAAGTCTTCAATATTTGCATGTATGTAAACCCTAATGTCCTCCGTATGCAATACACCATGCGGAACACTAGAGAAGGCTCCTAGGGGATCTACCTCCAAAGACTTGTATGGATGTTTCTTGAATGTGGGGCGAGGTCTATCAGAGATCTTAACTATATTCGGAGTAGCCATTTTTCAAAAGATTTGCAGTGAGATATTGAAAATAGAAAATACCTTATGCACCTTTGGTTACACGGAGTTGGTTTGATTGATTTCTAGATGTAATAACTTCTGTAAGTGAACTTTGATAAAATTGATGAATTTTGTTGCAGAGCTCCACTTTTCGCTTCTTCTTGAGTGTAGAATGAACAAGTGATTTATGAGAAATCCCTTATATTGCTCCACAAACCCTAATATCTGATTGCAATAAATGCTTGACCTACATTATTCCGGTTTGCCTTATTCGAATGACTTGAAGAACCAGATCAGTCATGATCATCATGCAGATCTTCCAACCATGAACAAATCAAGATGACACATCAAAGGACATCCCAAACACTCTGTCCAATTCACAGAATAAGACAATGCACTTCCGAATCTCTCCGGACCTTTTTGTAATCCTCTGTCATTCCGGAGCATCTCCCGGAACAGGTTCTACTTTATCGATCACAACTTCTTCTCATCTTCATGTAGACCTCTAAAATCTTAGCTGGATCATCTCAAGACTCATATCTACAAACCCTTTACTCCGCATCTTGTGCCTAATCTGGCACCACTTGATTGGCTGGGGGAACAGGGTTTTCTTTGTGTCTCCCCCTGAGCCAGAGCTCACCTTTTAATTTTCAAAAGGAATATTAGCACCAGAGTCTGGTGCGGATCCAACCTCTACCTTCTCTAAACTTTTCTTCACCCAAATCTTGTTCATCTCATTCCTAACTTCATCTACATTCATCTTTTCTTTACCCTTGTCTTGATTCTGATTATATACCGGACCTCTTTTGTCCTGATTCTTGCTTCTGTAGACTCTTGCATTATGATCGGACCTATTACAGATTTGGCAAACAACATTTCTTTGCATATTTGACTGATAACCTCTTGATTTGCATTGATTAGCCATATGACCTACTCTATTGCATGTAAAGCATCTACCATTGAATGATTTGTTCATTTGCATATTTCTGCATTCATGAGACTTATGTCCATACCTTTTGCAGTTAAAGCATTGTCCGGAGAAGGATGAATTAGTCTGATTCATTCTCTTTCTGCACTGATTAGCTTTGTGACCAAAGTGATTGCAGCTGTGGCAGTATCCATTGAATGATGGATATCTTTGAGCATTGGGCTGTCTTACCGGAGGTCTTCTGTTCCTTGGATTTTTTGATCCAAAATTCTTCTGACTGGATCCAAAGCTTTCTCCTTTCTCATATCCCAAACCACACTTGTCATCTGCCCTCTTTTGACTTCCAAGAAGAACTTCAAGTTGAGCAGAACTTATCTTGAATTTCTCTTTATATTCATTTGTTGTTTGAAGATCCCTTTTGAGAGAGACAATTTGATCCTCAAGTTTTTCTTCATTATCTTTAGCATCTTCAAGATCAGATTCAAGATGTCTGATAATCCTATCCATCTGGTGGCAATCTTCTGATTTCTCTTTGAGAGATTGTCTTAGATTGTCTTCAGTTTTTCTTTTCTCTTCAATCTCTTGAGTAAACTTTATAACTCCTGATTCCATTTCATGTCTTACCATAATGACTTCTTTTGATAACTTTTCACATAACTTGGTTTTCTCAGTCAGCTCTTCATTTGCATTACTTTCTTCACTTTGTCTTGCCAATTGTTGGAGCAGCTTCTTTCTCTTTTTCATAGAGAGACTTAATTTGTCTTTTAGTTCTCTCATGAATTCATCAGCCTGTTTGAGTCTTTCCTTTAATTCATTGACTTCAGAGTTTGACTGTTCAAGATCCTCAAGGGCAGTCTTGAGTTGCTCCCTTAAACCATATGCATCCATTTGAACTCCCAAATCTTCCTCAAGCTATTAGGATCTATTAGGAGGAACTTAGCTCTGATACCAATTGTTGATAACTGAGAGGGGGGGTGAATCAGTTATCCTAATTATTTCTTCTTTCTAAACTTTCTTATTAATCAATGCAGCATTAATTCAAACAAGCAAACATTACCATGAAATGAAAAACACGTGACATAGTATTTTTGACATGGAAACCCTGTTAAGGGAGAAAACCACGGGGTGATTAACCCAAAGATTATTCTCTGTTAGAAGAATAAGGAATTACAAAATGGCACTTGCCAATTAGGGCTCACTGCCCGAGCACACTGCTCACAAAGGAGGCACACTGCCTACAAGGAGACACACTGTCTACAAAAGAATGTTATACAATACTTGAACTGATTGAAAGCATCCACATATGCTGGAGTTCAGTTCCGGTTAGGCTCAGTATACTGATCTGCTACACTTCATCTTTCCTCTTCTCTTTATTCTGCTTTTCTTTCACATACCGGATCTTCCTTACTGCTTTTGTTCTGCTCTACTCTTGTTCGCATATCACATCACTTAACTTCACTACTCATAACTAAATCCATCCTATATATATCCGCACAAGTGATTTCATTATCTTTCTAGTCGGCACCCAGAACAGTCTATCTTCTCACAAACTCTGTTCTGTCGGCTGAATCCTTGCACATCAAGTAATGCGGATCAAGCATATACTTGTAGATATCATTAATCATGTCGGCCAAACATGATTCATACCTTCACAACCTTTACCATCATCAGTAACACATCTAGAAAATAGTCTGATGTTCTGTCAATCAGTTCTTCCTCTGTTCACACTATCACTCAGGAATCTGAGACTCAACTATTCATATCTTTTTCCTTGTCCATCACCAGAGGCTAAATCCTTGGAATATACCACTCAAGGTAGTCCTCTTGACTTCCCCAAATCCGCATTGCACCAAGATACTTCCTCTGAGAGATCCAGACCTATCTGTCAGACCTTGCCACATGCTCTGTTCTTGTTCACCAGACCACAATAATCTTCATTCTGACTTCTGGTAGAGACACACCATGACTTGCGGATATGTGGGATGACCTTTGTTGCCATCAATGACAACAACCATGAATCCATACAGTGTCTCTTGCCAACAGATATGTCCTTGAATGTTTGGTGAGAAGGGAGGATCTAAACTAAATCAACCACATTCATCATCGCTCCCCTTTTTCACACAAAAAAAAGATAGACATTGACCATGATAGCTAGATTCACAGCATTCCAATTATTATCCATGTTTCTTTGTTTTAAAAGATAGATTGTAAAGCATCATGCTCCAAATTTTTAGAAATTTTGAATGTAAAAACACATGCCACTAGTTTTTCATCATTTATAATAAAGACAAATAATTTTGAAGAATCATAATAGAAGATAGAAGGAAAAGAAGTATCAGTAAAGGCATAAAGAATTGGGAAAAAATTAAGAAGATAAATGGAAAAGAAGTATTACTAAAAGAAATTACAAAAACCAATGAACTTATTGTGCACTTTTCAATGTTGGAGTGATAATCATTTACAAGGAAAGGTAAAACTTTTATAAGTCAATATATGTCTCATACAAAAGATAAGTTATGAACCTCCATATAAAAGGCTGAACTAGTGAAAAAAAGAATTATCAATATGCACTAGGTCGTATAGTACCAATAATAAACATAACAATCTAGGGAAAATGAAGATTCCCTAGATCTTTCTTTCTATAAAATTGAAACAACGAAACACTATACACCACCCTTGTAGCTAAGGACACCATTGTACCTCCTATTGTTTCTAAGTACACAACACCTAACTATGTAGACGATAATCAAAAAAGATGAGCATGATAATGTTGAGAATTGTAATCTTGTGCCAATCATTCTTCAAGTTGGAAAGCACACCATCCTTGCAGAATTATAGCTATAACAAAGTTGGTCCTAGTCATTGCTCCAATTACTATAGTTAGGATCAATAATGCCAACTGGGCTTCCATTCCAGTAGGTTGCATTAACATATGTGAAATGAATTTTGTTTATGTCTCTGCTCTGCTAGGGTTCAGAAAATGAATAATTGGCACATTTAGATTTTATTTAAAAGTGTTTTAGATCTATATTTGTAGTCTCTTAGATCATCTTTATTTAATTTTCAAAATGTGAAATGATAGGGAGCCAAGCATGGTAGGAAAAAGCATGATTAACATGGTATATATGCCAAAAAGAAAGTATCATGCTTGCTTGAACTAGAAAAGCATGCATACATTGTTAAAATCAAGGATAGATTCATTATGCATGTCTTGTAGTGTCTCCCTTTTTTATATTAAAATTACACAATCTACAAAAATCAAAGGAAAACAAAAAAACCATTACATTTTCTTTTTTTACATTTTCCATGTTATTATGAGGAATAGAAGTCATATACAGCCAAATTCAAGGAAAAACACAATAA
The DNA here is from genome assembly GCA_027924645.1 of Cunninghamia lanceolata. Classification (NCBI taxonomy): domain Eukaryota; kingdom Viridiplantae; phylum Streptophyta; class Pinopsida; order Cupressales; family Cupressaceae; genus Cunninghamia; species Cunninghamia lanceolata. The sequence goes on from BSBN01000524.1 coordinate 17,782,841, forward strand.
CATGTAAAAACTCTACAAGTTTAGGTCACATTCACTGCATTATTGAAAGACACACAACCATTGTAGCCGATTTTAAGAAAAGTTTTGCAAATATTGCCAGTCTACATATATCCACCCATATTGTTCTCATTTTCAGGGTTAGTAAGAGATACAAAAGTACTACACAACCAAATTGAAGAAAAAATATGCAACCCTACACAATCGAACTCAAGCCATATACATACGCATACTAGAAAACAAAATCTTTATATTGTTCATATTTTCAAGGTTATTTCATTCCATTGTACATAATAAGAGTACTACATATCCAAACTCAAGCCATATACATAAGCATACTACAAAATAAAATCTATATATTGTTCATATTTTCCTTGTAATAATGATGTATAACATTAGCACATGTTACGTCGTAAATTATCGACACCAGTGATTTACACTAGATTTAGCACCCTTGTAGACTGATATGCATACTCTTATTGAGAGAAGACTAGATTCTAAAGCAGAGACTAATTCTAAGTGTTATTTTCTGAGTTTAATCCCTAAAAGGACCTCAAACACCTGGACACTAGTGCCAAAGTGCTAGTGTCCTTGATATTTGCAAAAACAAAAATTTGAGTGGCCTTGGATATCAGCCTTGTAACTCTGGGTGTTACACATTGTTGGCTTTTCTTGAAGGGTTTTCCCGAAAGTGAATGGATATGCATATATATAAGTTTATTCCTCTCATTGAACTAGAGAAGATTATATGAAAAGATTAAGACTTCAAATGGTATTCAAGTGATGAAAGCTCTACTGTGAAGATTATGCAGATTTATGTGATGCTCTATATTACATATTTATAACATTTATTGCAGGTTCTAAGGGAAGCTCCTTCCTTCCTCTTCATCCTTGTGGTTTTCTTGAGTCATCCCACTAGGGTTTGTGTTGTGGTAAAGGTACTTTATTACAGCATTCATTTATTGTTTATTTTTCCTTTGTCCTATAAGGACATGTGCTCTCTCATTATCATCTTGGTTGTTGTGGAGGTGGAAACACCATTCATAGGGTTTGACTAAGGCAAGCCCCTAAAACAACCCAAACCTTTTCCCTTGTTTTGTTTGTGTAGGTTATAGAAGATCAAGAATAGGTACAACAGATCTAGAAGCAAATTGACAGTTACAGACCCTGACTCTTGGAAACCACCTTTGGAGGGCCTAAAACCCTAGGACACTTGTTCCTAGGTGAAATAGTCCTCCCAGATCTGCCCTAATTTCTAGAAATGACTTCTGAAAGCTCTACACTGCTCATTCTAGATCCTATTTTCTGGGTTTTCAATTCTGTAAGGTATGTTATCTCTGTTTTGGCATATTTCATTGTAGAAACCCTAAATCTAGCATATCTCATCTCAATCTTTCTGATTACAACAAAGGAACAAAACCCTTGTAGTTTGACTCTCCTTCCAAGACTGTAGCCAAGCTTGGTTTGTGTTCCAATGTTTTATCTATAGGATTGACTTAGTTAACACATGATTAATTAGGTCTCTCTTTTCCATCAAACATTCTAGTGAACCTGACGAGTATTGAACTTTTGCAACCTTCTTCATCTAGATCTGATCTATTTGTTGTTCCAGATATAATTAGTTAATGGTCTAATTAGATAAGAAAGCATTTATACATCTTTATTCTCTTGATGGCTTGTTGATTTGATTGGATATTCATTGCTTATATTTGTGACATATGGTTAATTATTTGGAAAAATTGATTCATCAAGAAAACTAAAACAAAATTCTTTCTTCTATCACATCATCTAGATATTCTATCTTATCAACACTTTCCTCTATAAGTACATTTCATGTATGATAAATCTTTTGAATTATTTTATGAGATTTGTGACCTAGTGTCCCGAATCTAACATCCTTGTGAGGAGAAGTTATAGACTCATGGGTTCTAGTGCTTTAAATAGCTCCTATGTTCGACCCACATTAGAATCTGATGTTGCTAACTTACTTGCACATGGAATTTCATCATCTTTAGATCATATGTCTACTTTACCCATGATATCTGAAGTACAAAATTCTCATGACTGTATAGACATTGATGGCCTCGTCGCTCATGTACCTGAAACACAAATTCAGAAACTAGACACTGAGTTGGCTTATTTTTAGAAATTTGTGAGAATGGAACATTTAGCTGAGGAAGTTGTGCCTTTTGTAGAAGGTCTAAGAATTTTTTTACTCAAAGGTCAAGAAGGTATAGAGATTTTATGCAGCTTAGCTCACATAGTGGATAACAACATTATGTCATCAACTAGTTGCAGGGAAGTGATCACTAATGTGTCCCCTCAAAACAAATAGGGACACATATGTCATTACCCATATCAACATCCTTTACATCAACATATACTTCTTCTATTCTCACCACCACTGCACATCCTGGTAGTAGTGCTAACACGAGTCTTGGAGTATCAAATGGGAATCCTATACACACCTATAGTGTTATTCCTTTCACATATCATAATGCTATTTCAAATGTGTCATCTCCTATTGTCATTCAACCTCAGTCAAATCTCACTTACCAAAAGTCTAATAACACAATGTCATCACCCCTTTCTAGCCTTAACTATTTGAATCTTATCCAATATAAAACTACTCCATAACCTGATCCTGTCATTAATTAGCTTTTGCAAAATATCAACTCTTTATAACAACAATTAGAAAATATAGTCAAGGTCCATCTCAGCCTTTTATTCCATCCTACTACACCCGTAGTTTGTTGTCCTTTACCATTTTGAAAACACTGATACCTAAGAAATTTGAAACCCCTCATTTTGAGAAGTATAATGGGAAGGGGAATCCTAGTAGTCATGTGTTGGCCTTTACAACTTTGTGTAGTGATTTCCTCTTTGATGATGCTATCTTAGCTAAACTCTTTCCTCAGTCACTTAAAGATACAGCCTTGGATTGGTTTTGTTCTCTCCCTACGAATTCAATAAATTCTTTTCAACAACTTATCAATCAATTTCTACAACACTTTAGAGTGAACATTGGACCTTAAGCCTCCTTGATTGATTTGCTTCATTGCAAGCAAGGAGTGAAGGAGAAATTAACTGATTTCATTGGGTGCTACCAAGCCCTCTTCTCACAAATACGTTATTCTCTTCTTGATGTCAATGTACAACGAGTTTTCATTGGAAACTTGCAACCTCACATCCATGATAAGATTTTATTTATGTGTTATAGCTCTTTTACACATCTTTTCACAGCTCTCCATGATTATCAATTGTCAGTTAGTCAATATGAGGATACTACCTCATTGGCTGCCATTGGTAAATCTGAATCCACTCCCCCACATTATCATTCATTCAAAAAGAAAAATAGAAACTTCATAAACATCAATTCATCTTCAAACAACATTCAGACACAAGTAGTAGCCGCAACACCTCCTACTTCGACCCCTTATAAGTTAAAACCAAAGATGTGACACTTTTCACAACTTTTGGAGTCTCTTCATTCAGTAATGTTGTAGCTTCTAAATAATAATCTCATCAAACTTCCTCTGATTCGACAGATTGATGTTAGTAAGATGTAATCACCTTCCTTTGACGTGACGGCCTTTTGCCAATTTCATTGTACCCTTGGACATGACATCGAGTGATGTATGCATCTTAAACATGAAGTTCAAGACCTCATTGAATCTAATGTTATCCAAGTCGCGGGTGAAAATGACAAAGGGAAAAAATTGTTGCTCCTCCAAATTAGAATTTACAAATCTATACAAATCCATTACCTCATCTTCAAGCAAACATTATAGAAAAACACATCGAATCACAACCTAACTCTACATCATTCAATCATCAACATAGATACTTTGATAGTGTGGTTGGTATGGTAGATGATCGCCCTCATCGAGAGCGAGTGGAACCCGAACCTGCTATCTCTTTTACACCTCATGATGCTTCCATTCAAGCACCTGAGGGACCTCTCTACATTATCTCTAGGATTAATGACAAACCCATAAGGGGAGTACTCGTCGATCCTATATACATGGCTAATGCGGTTACTGAAGAGTTCCTCTTTATGCATGAATTACATCGAGACAAGTATGATATACTAGAAATCTTGATTAGAGCACATGATGGATCTATTCATCTAACTCTTGGTGCCTTGATTCTTCCTATCAAGGTTGGACTAAGAACATTGGACGTGTCTCTTGTTATCATTGCTACTTCAAACTTATTTCATGTGAAGTTGGGTCACCCATGGCTTACCTCCATGAAAGCAGTCCCCTTGATGATTCATAAATGCTTAAAGTTTCCATTCCAAGGATAGATACATGTTGTACATCACAATGGGTTCCGACCCTTGGCTCATCGTGGACACTTTTTTCTTGATTATTTCTGGCCTCAACCAAAAGGTTCTATTCAACCTCATATAACGATCTCTTCTTTCTATCTTATCAAAAGTTTAAAGCAAATAAAATCATTGAATTATCCCTTAGTGTACTTGCAGACTCTTGATCTTCTCAGTCTGCAACATTAGTCCCCCCTGCCATACAGGATTTGAATGAACCACAACCCAAGTTGAAGGATCCTTCCATACCCGAGCGTTTGACATTTATGCTGTGATTCCACCTCTGTCATCCTATCTAGAACCATCAGACAAATACCCAACACAAACTAGACCTCCCTGCAATTCAAGGATTATTTTTGTTCCCACTGCCTCTTTGGAGTCTAGTAGAAAGCAATCAGTTGTGCAAAATCTCTTTCCCACAGAATCTCAATCGCTTAAGGATGCTTTAGTACCTCCACCTGTTCCACAGGTTGAGAGAGAAGAGTACCTACTTTGAGAGACCCATCCCCCATGGTCTCCCAACCTTCATAAGTTCCTTTTGTTCCTCCTCATGCTCCTCGAACTAAGGAAGAAAAGGAACCCATGTTGGAAGACATCAGGATTCCCATAGCAAATGTTATAAATAAAACAAAGAGAAATCAAAATGCAAAAGAGTGTAAGAAGCGACATCTCACTTTGGCTCGCCAACTTTCTGCAAGAGAAGAGAACCTTCCTCCTCGCAAGCATCAACCACTGATGGATTCAAAGGATATATCTATTGACGCTTCCTCTACTCATGCAAATGATGCCGATACATGGCCTTCAATGGCCCATATTAATTCACCTATTGTACTTTATTCCAATAGTGATATAGAAGATAATGATGAAACAAGTATGATTCTAGTACCTTGCACTATACTTTCTATAGTCCCTCTTGCATCTTGTCCTCCATCCCTTTTTGATGAGCAAGATTGGGAGGAGGAGGATTTTCTTTAGGCTGACTTGCAAATGTGGCCTCTCTCTCTTTTATGTTATGATTGCACGTGTTGTTATCCTTGTACTATGTTTCTTGATGTATGTATTGTGTTTGTTAAGCTCTTTTTGGATGACCCTTGACACTCTTGTTGGTGCAAGGCTATAAAGGGACCAAACCTGTTGTGGCATTCCTCTTTGTGTACCTTCATTCTTTTATATGTCAAAATTTCCAATTTGTTAATTTTCATGTTCATTGGATGATTAGCATCCTCCTTTGTGATGTCTTTATTCTTATGTGAGATTTCTTCCTCCGTCTTCGTAGTTCTACTTGTAATGGGTCGAAAATGTCTAGATCAAACAAGAGAGATCAGATAAAACCCAAAACCTCAAGAAATCAAACCCTTAGCAAGTAAATGACATGTAAAATCTAAAACAATTTCACCTGGATATAAGATTCCTTGGTTTTATTATGGATTGCTTCATTAAACGTGCAACCAAATTGCAAGAAGCTGCCATGATTGATTAGAATAGCGACATGCGAGAGGAGTGAAATATAAAAAGCTAAAGACTAAATGCTCAAATGATTGCGGAAGAAGATTGAGTGCTTAGAAGATTGAAGAAGAAGAATGAAGAAGATTCGAGGAAAAAACCCAAATGAGAGCACAATAAAGCATTTATAGATTTGAGAGGGTGATTGATCGACGATGGAGATGAAAAGGCGAGATCAATGGTGGAGAGCGAGTGAGGGAGAGGGACAAACATGCACGCGCCAAGTGTCCAAGAGAGGATAAAGTTGTTTTTTTAAATATGGAATATTTCCATTGTTTGGTGGAGATAAAATGATTTTTCTATTTTGATAAAATCTTCCATATTTGATTTTTTATTTATTTCTATTTTCATGGTAAGTTGCACATTGAGAGGAAAATAGAAGGTGGGCATAATAGATAATAAATTAAATAAATAATATTTATTTAATTTATTATTTAAACAAATGGAAAGTGTTGGAGGAAATAAATAATATAAATTAAATTTATTTAATTTATATATAAGATAGGAAAATAAATAAAACATTAGTTTTATTTATTATTTAGAAGAAAGAGAGCATAATTAAATAATTTAAAATTATTTAATTATGTATGGAAAATAGAGGAATGAAGAGATTTAATTAATTAAAGAAACTTTATTTAATTAATTATGGAGACAGAAGGAAATTAGGTTTTTTTATTACAAGTGTGTTAGAGGACATTTTTGGGTGTCTACATTTTGCCCCTCTTTGAGACAATGTCTGTTAGGGCATTGTTTCAAAGAAGATATGATACGCTGGATAAACAGGCTATGCCCCAGTGAAACTGGTGGATGATGCCCCCTCGAGAGGAAAACCAGACTACCCAAAAAGGCTAGGTTAACTCGTGATAAGATGACAGAAGGATGAAAAGCTAGGGTTAACAAGAAGAAAACAGGGTTTAGATGGGGTCAGGTTAGGATGGTATAGAAGAATTAGGGTTTGGTTCAAAAGAAAAGGACTAGGGTTATGGAAGTCTAACACACTTGTTTAACAAGATGAAGAGGGACAATGATGAAGACGAAGAGGATGATGAGCAAAAGAAAAATGATGATGAAGTCATTGATCAAACAGGTGAAGAATTGATGGTGAAAGGTAGCTTTAGATGGTTGCATATAAAATTGGAGATTTGCAATCTTTATGTTTGATATAGCACTAGATATTATGCACCAGGGTACTATAAAGACCAAGGTGTCGAGTATCCAATGCACTATAGACTAATACAATCTTGTCAAGATACAAGATATGAATATTAGCTGTAATGATACTGATGTGATACAAATGCAAGATAAAAAGATAACACACACAAGCAAGCATGCACAAATGACACAAAAACAAACAAGGTATTGCCCTTGTCAAGCTGTAAACCAATGATTAATTGATTGATTCATTGAGATAGATTAATTGATGATGATAGTGTTGTCATAGTGGGGAATGATATATCCCTAGATCAACACAAGGATGCGGAAATGATATATCCCATTGATGACGATGATGATTGATTGGTTGATTAATTGATTGGGTATACAACAAGGCTAGGATCAAGACTATTGATGTGACTGGATAATTTGACTTGATTGATTAGCTTGATTGGTATGGATAAATGATGACTTGCATTTGAATTTATTGGATGGATGATGGGAAGAAGTGATAGATTGATGATTTGAGGAAATGATTGATTGGAAGAATTGTTTTAAAAGATTGATGAATTGATGGAGATAGATAATAAGAAAGAGGAATATCGTTTGTGCCTGAATCTGGACACTTCCTTCGTACTCCAGACTGCCTACATACCTGTGTCCATAGGATTAAGGCACTTAACGATAGAGATGAGATGTAGTTTTGATTTGTGTTTTATTGATGGTGATGATGATGATGATTGTTGATGTGATTTTTGATGATTGATTTTCTTTGATTGGATTTGATTTGATGAGATAGGATTGATGTGATTTTGATTGTTTGATAGATTTGATGATGGATTGATTTGAGTTTGATTGGATGTCTGATGATTGAATGATTTGATTGATTTTGAGTGATTTGATTAATTGAAATGATTTGACATTAATTTGAGGGATTGATTTTTGATGATAGAATTTGATGATTGGATTTAATGATTGGATTTGGTGATTGAATGATTTAATTGATTTTGATGAATGACTTTGATGATTGTTTGGATTCTTGTTGGATTTTATGATTTTTTTGTATTTTTGGGAATATTTAGTTTTTTTGTATTTTTGACATGTGATTTTTTGTATTTTTTTAGGACATTATATGATTTTTTTATATTTCTTTAGGACATTTTATGATTTTTTTGTATTTTTTTCAAGACAGTTTTATGATTTTTTTTTGAATTTTTTCAGGACATTTTATGATTTTTTTAGGACATTTTGTGATTTTTTTGGTATTTTTTCAGGGCTTTTTATGGCTTTTTTGGGGTATTTTTGGGATATTTGGGATGTCGATGGATTTACAATTTGTGCAGCCTTGTGCTAGATACCAATGACAAGGGAGAAAAATAAGTCTAGGAGCAAGGATGATGGAGGTAGGATTGGATAGAGAAAAGGATGGGCGATAAGGGATGGAAAGGATGTACACGTAAGAGAGAAAGGATGTGATCTCAAAGGCTATGTCGCATAGGAATAATATGCCCCATTCTAGATAGTATTCTTAGGATTTTTCATGACAACGCTTATGGCGATAAGACTCATGATAGGATTAGGCTTATGACAATGGGATGATGATAGGATGATAAGATGGATTGGAAGGGAAAGGATGGAGTACATCAAGAGATAACCAAAGCATGTTTCAACATTATTGCCCCCAATCTTTATCAAGATCAAGATGAGGAAGGGTAGATGGATGGACTCAATATGATAGATATGTGTATGTGGATGGATAAGGATGGTAGAAAATGGTATGATAGGATGAACAGTGATAAGTTGGCAAATGATAGTGTGGATGAGATGACAATTCCAAAAATGATTTTCCCTTTTATATATATAACCATCATATATTGACACCAGTCAAGTAGATCCCTTTTATGTTATGTTATTTCTTGATTCATGTGGCACTTTGTAGTTTTCTTGCACTAGGGGCAACCCCTTGTTGCGATGTAGCTTTTGAGCATATAGCTTCCATAAAGCTCTTGTGCTTGTTTTACATTAATTATACATTCTACCTTAAAGCAATTTCTCCCTGATAGGAGTTAGCAATCACTTTAAGGTGGGGGCATACATCATGTTAAGCATTTTACTTTGTTCATGCACCATGTGGCTGGTTATACCATTGAAATACTTGTTAATCATCTTTGTAGCACCTTACCAGGGTTACCCAGCAAACATCGCACTTTGCTTGGCCTGTAATCTCAAATATGGTTGGCGTGGAGCTCACCTACTGATTTGATGGTCCTCACTAGCATGTGATGTCTCCACATGACACAAAACTCACCTAGTAATTCGACGGTCCTTACTAGCCTGTGATGCTTCCTTTTGGTTACTTGTCCATGAGTCACCTAGCATAACACAACTTTCTAGTCTATGCACTTCATGTAACTCTACATTTATGATAACCTAGTAATTTGATGGTCCTTACTAGCCTATGCTCCATGAAGAACATCTTTGCATGACCCCTGTTATAGAAAAAGCTAGTGTCTGTGTCATGTTCTCTTTATGATTGTTTATCTTTTCTTACTTATATGTATGATGTATTACTTAACTTGCATGCTCTTATTTTTCCATGTATTTTTCGTGTATACTCTATGTCTACTACGTGTCTTCGCATGTTTACCTAGTGTATGCTCTATGTCTACTTCGTGTATTGCGTGTATGCTTCATGTTTTATGTGTATTCATTATTGTATGCTTTGTGAATACTCCATGTATGTGTGAATTATGTCAGATATCTGATGTGTATGTAATCTCTTCTTGCTATGCTTTGTAGACCTTTAGACTCCTAAGCTTGGGGGCTTTTGTAGTTCTCAACATGGCGTTATTCTAATGGCTTCGACATTCTAGTGAAGAATTTTATTTTCTCCATACTTTAGTGTGCATATGAGTGTAAGATCATACCCACTCTAAAGTGGGGGCTAAATGTTATGTCGTAAATTGTCGACACTGGTAATTAACACTAGATTTAGCACCCTTGTAGACTAATATGCAAACTCTTGTTGAGAGAAGACTGGATTCTAAATCAGAGAATGGTTCCAGGTGTTATTCTTTGAGTTCAGGCCTTGAAAGGACCTCAAACACCTAGACACTAGTGCCCAAGTGCTAGTGTCCTTGATATTTACAAAAATAAAAGTGAGTGGCCATGGATGTCGGCCTTGTTACTCCGAATTTTACAGTTTGTCAGCTTTACTCAGGTTTTTTTCAGAAGTGTATATATATAAGTTTATTCCTCTCATTTGAACTAGAGAAAATGATTATATGAAAAGATTAAGACTTCAAATGATATTCAAGTGATGAAAGCTCTATTGTGACAATTATGCAAATTTATGCGATGCTCTATATTACAGATTTATAACATTTATTGTAGGTTCTAAGGGAAGTTCCTTCCTTCATCTTCATCCTTGTGGCGATCTTGAGTCATCCCACTAGGGTTTGTGTTGTGGTAAAGGTACTCTATTACATTATTCATTTATTGTTTATTTTGCCTCTATCCTATTAGGACACACCCTTTCTCATCATCATCTTGGTTGTTTTGGAGGTGGAAACACCATTCACGGGGTTTTACTAAGGAAAGCCCCTAAAACGACCCAAACCTTTTCTCCTCTTGTGTTTGTGCAAGTTATGGAAGATTGGGAATAGGTATAGTAGATTGGAAGTAGATTGACGAATATAGACCTTGACTCTCAGAAACCACCTTCAGAGGGCCTAAAACCCTAGGACACCTACACCTAGGAGACATAGTCCTCCCAGATCTGCCCTAATTCCCCAAAGTGACTTCTGAAAGCTCTGCACTGCTCATTCCAGATCATGTTTTCTAGTTTTCAGTTATGTAAGGGATGTTATCTCTATTTTGGTATATTTCATTGTAGAAACCCTAGATCTAGCATATCTCATCTCATTCTTTCTGATTACAACAAAGGAACAGAACCCTCATAGTTTGACTCTCCTTCTAGGATTGTAGCCAAGCTTGGTTTGTGTTCCAATGTTTGATCTAAAGGATTGACTTAGTTAACACATGATTAATTAGGTCTCTCTTTTCCATCAAACAACACACAATGAAATTCAAGCAATATACACATATCAAAGTAAAAAAGGAAAAGTTTAAGATCATCAATATGTGAAGAAGCATTATCCAATGAATGGGTAAGTAAGTGAAGCGTAAAAAAATATGAGAAGAGAACAATAGTTAACAAAACCTATAAAACATATGGATATATAGGTTACAGGTATTATATATCCTATCCCAAAAGGAAAAAATGTATTTAGAATCAATAAAAAGAGGTATTTTTATTTTTTATATATCAATACATATGTAACTATCCCTAGCTCTATTACAAAGAGTGTGAAAGTATATTTTTTCAATCCAAAACAAGAGTTCTTTTGAATTTACCTATAAAAATACATTTGTTTTACTAAGCCATACTCAAGAGACTTGGAACCATAAAAGCCTACAAACAAGATATAGAATACGGTATGCTAAAATGAGATATTCAGAAATCAGTCATTCTATTTCATTATTAGAAATAATAAAGACAAAAACATGCAAAAGGAAGAAGTGTAATTTTACATAATTGCTTTGTTCACTTATTTTGGCATGAAATACATGAAAAATGATTTGAAAGCCAACAAGTGCTCGAAAAAATGTGAACCTTAAATACTACATTCACCATGTAAATTACTAAATAGTCATCTTCAAAATCAAACAATATCATGCTAAAAGGTACTATACCCAATGATGGATTAGAGAAACAAGATTAATCATGTACATAATCAACACTCTTTTTTATTAATGAAATGACTTGGAAATGAAAGAGAGTTGGTCCAAGCCTAGTGGCTCACACTTATTCTCTATCTTTAAATTGATTCAAGGCTAGTGGAGAGCCCTTCCTATCACTGTAGCTAATTATATAACATCATACACAAGTGAAGTAACATGTTCCATGTCACAATTTCTTCCTTGAAAGGAAGGGGCTCCAGATGCCCTCATCAAATCTATATATAGTTTAATAAGCCTTGGTTGCAACTCAGGCTTAGATGAATCCCTGAATGCCACAAAATTTTAGATTTTTATCACTAAGAAAATTATGAAATATAGCATTCAATAACACCCATGTAAATGACCAAGAATGGGAAAATGAGATGTTGGAGATAGACAAGAATGAAAACAATATAAGATAACTCAATAGTACGAGTTTATGAAAAAAATGTACATTAAATTTTTGCTTCAACTTTTTAGAGATATAAATGACCATGGTCGGTATTTATTATAAGAACATCAAGATGAGAAATAAATGGAAAAATCCAAACATCACCAATTCCCATTTGTGTTCATCCTAACAATAGATAATGGTATGTGATCCAAAAAGTTGAAGTAAAAATTTTAACATATAATTCTTTTCATAAGTTCTTACTTTCGAATTCATGGACTGTGAGAACTTTGTTCACTAACACAAGATAATTCCAAAAGGGCAAGTCACATTGATTTGTTTGTCTACGTGTATAAAAAATAAGAGATTAAACAGTAAGCACTGTAGACACCCAAAATTGACCCTTCATATCATTTTGTCAATTAGTCGCATTATTCACCATTGCATATGTCAATTTTGTCTAGCACACTTGTGTCAATTGTCTATTTTCTTCTAAATCATCCACTTCTATCATTAATTAAATAAATTATGTTTATTTAATTAATTTTATCTATTTTTCATTATCTTTATTCTTCTATTTTCTATCTATAATTAAATAATCTTTAATTATTTAATTATCTCATTATTCTTCTAAAAGTAAATAAATTTTCTAAATTTATTTAATTTGATCCTTCTAAATAAATAAAATTGATATTTTATTTATTTATCTTCTCATCATGCATATAAATTAAATAAAATTATTTATTTGATTTATATTTGATTCTTCCAATTTTCTAAATTTAGCTCCTTCCTCTATCATTTAAAAATAAATTAAATAAATTTATTTGTTTAATTTATTTTTATCTTATCATTTCCCTCTCTTATCACTTTCTTCTATGTGTACAAGTCACCCTTGTCCATAGTTTGTCAAACATTAAATACAAAAAATGATTTAATTGGTCTAAAAATCAATTATCCTTGTCATCCAATCCTTAAAATAGAAAAGCATCATATTTTAAGAAAATCAATCTTATCATTATCAACAAGCCAACTACAATCATTTAATAAAAGCTTTTTCTATGGACACGTGTCTTGTACACATTCATCCATGCCTCTTGAATTATCTCAACTGTCCATGTAGCCACCTTTTCTCCACCATTGATTAATCTTAGTTGAGAGCTATATATACACCCTCTCACCTCATTCCATTGATCCCACACAATCATATAGCGTCCAGATTATCATCTCATGCAATATCACATCCACTGAGCATCCATTGAGTACTTTGAGCATATCATCTATCATCATGGTAGCTTTGACAGCTATGGTTGGTCACTATTGAGAAGCAATCCACATTCCAACCAAGGAATCAATACAATCTAGGTGACATTGTTCTTTGATTTGCTTTTATTTTGTGTCATTTAGATGGATTCTTTGAAGGTGGTAGGATTGGGTTTTGGTTGTAATGCTTGATCTTATTAACCCGATTTTCCTCACACACAAGCACATTGTCATTATTTAGGTGTAAGAAGAAGACCCCACCTAAAGAATAATGTCAGGCTATTTACTTTCAATAGGAAGCTCATTCCCTATGTAAGAACTAGATTCGCAATGGCCGTTGCATCCACTTGTCTCTGTCATTGATTAAAACTAATTCCATTTCAGTCATGCCATGATATAATGTTACAAAGAAATATTTTCCTATGCCATTGATTAAAATTAATCTAGTTTTATTCATACCATGATGTAATTTTAAAAATATATTACTAGCATTGTGAAAATTCAAAATACATAATATAATTTTACTAGAGAGGAAGTTATATTCATAGGTCTGTATTCAGAGCTTTAGCCCCTATTATTCTACCACCAAAATTAGAATGAGGAACCCAAAGAAGAGATTGAAAAGATTGTAGAAAGCTAATTAAAGAAATAAATTATCCGTGGAATTACACTATAACATACACCAACACAACTAAATTAAACTTGTTTTTCCACCTACGACCAGCTAAAAGTGACACTTAGATGGGATTTATCACACTTTCAAACATAAAATTGCAAGAATATTTTAAAAAAAACACCCACAACAAAACCACGCAATAAATATACAAATAGGCAACTAACTCATGGGCACATAAGAATAATATATTAAAAAAAACACAAACGCTTACCTAGAATGTAATCTTCCCAACAGATCCAACCATGCAAAATACATTCATCAATTCATGTTGGAAATGAATATATTACCACCACATTTCAAGAACATAGCGTAGCAGGCTGGGACACATATTTAGGATGAACCTTAGGTAGAGACAGGTGCATCCACACGTCTTCCAACAAACCCTCAACTATCTGTTGGCAAGAGACACTACTACGCATGACAGGTGTTGTCATTGATGGCAACTAAGTCTATCCTACACATCCGTATTACATGATTTGTTCATACCAGAAGTCAAAGTGAGGATTTGTCTAAGTCTGGAGTCAGAAACAAAGCATGTGACAGGGTCCGGTATCTTGGTCTAGATCTCTCTGGTGGTAAATCACAATATGCTACAGATCTAAGGGAGTGATAAGGATTGTTAGGACTATCTAAATCCAGAATCTTTGCCTCCGGTGATGAAGGATTCAAAAGATATAAGCATCTAAGTATCAGGTTCCAATTAGTTAGTACAACCAATAGAAGAACAGGCCGACCTAACATTTGATCTTGGTCCGGATGAAGAAAAGTTGTTGGTTATGCAATTTGTGATAATCAGTGATATTGGATGACATGATTGATGATTCGAGAACACAAGATTTTGGTCCACATTGTTGTTATGTATGGATTCAGCCGACAGAGTAGAGTTCTTAATAAAAGTTCTAAGTTTTCTTGATGCCGACTACAGTTGATTGAATTTCTTGATGTGGATATATATAGCCAATGGATTCAAGTATTTTGGAGTGTGATTGTGATGTGATGATGGAGTAGTGCGAAAAGGACAGAAATAAGTGTGAAAGAGAAGAGATCTAAGGACTAGATCATGGCAAAATAGTAAACAGGGCAGAGCAAGGATGAAGTGTGTAAGATCAGTATTCTGTACTTAACCAGAACTAAATTCTTGCATTGGCAGATGCTATTCATCAGTTCAAACACTCTGTAATCTTCTTGTAATCATTTCT
Source organism: Cunninghamia lanceolata (assembly GCA_027924645.1). Taxonomy (NCBI): domain Eukaryota; kingdom Viridiplantae; phylum Streptophyta; class Pinopsida; order Cupressales; family Cupressaceae; genus Cunninghamia; species Cunninghamia lanceolata. The sequence goes on from BSBN01000524.1 coordinate 17,798,131, forward strand.
GTAGGCAGTGAGCCTCTTTGAGCAGTGAGCTCTAGGCAGTGAGCCCAAAGGCAAGTGCCTTCCCCATTTGTAATAATTTTAACAAGGTATTAATCTTTGTGGATTAACCTCCACTGTGGTTTTTCCCTTAACTGGGTTTCCACATCAAAAATCTTGGTGTCAAGTGCATTATTTGTGTTTCTGCTCATATGTTATTGATTCATGCTTTCATGGTTATAATAATGATCTGTTAATAAACGGAAGAGAAGAATTAATTGCAGCAAGTGTTAAAGTTTTGTGACAACCGATTCACTCCCCCTCTCAGTTATCGGCCCTTATTCCAACAATTGGTATCAGAGCTAAGTTCCTTGAAAGAAGCTTAACAGCTTAAGGAAGATCTGGGAAGGTATTAAAATGGATTCATACAACCTTCAGGAACAACTTAAACTTGCTTTAGAATATCTTGATTAGGCAAGAGTAGATGTCAAAGAACTGCAAGAAAACCTTAAAGATGCTAAAGATTTCATTGAGACCTTAAAAGAGAAATTGAGCAAATCTAATGAAAAGAGAAAGGAGCTACTTATTCAACTAGGAAGTCAGAATGCAGACAATGACATGGATGAGGCTCTACAAAAGAAGACAAAGGAATGTCAGAAGCTAGCAAAAGAAGTTTATGTTCTAAAACATGAAATGGAATCTGGGGTGATGAGGTTAACCAAAGGAATTGAGGAAAGAAAGAAGACTGAAGAAGACCTGAAACAAACTCTAAAAGAAAGAACAGAAGAATACTGCAAATTCGACGGAATTACTTGCCATCTAGAGTCTGATTTACATGAAAGTAGAGACAACGAAAAAGAACTTGAAAGGCAAATTGTCATTCTCAAACGTGACCTAGAAGTTGCAAATGAATATAAAGAGAAATTCAAGATAAGCTCAGTTAAACTTGAGGTGTTGCTTGACAGTCAAAAGAAGGTAGATGATAAGTATGGTCTGGGATTTGAGAAAGGTGAAAGCTCTGGATCCTGTCAAAGAAATCCTAGTGCAAGAAATAAAAGAAGGAATCCTAGAAGACCTATGGTAAGACAACCCAATGCTCAAAAGTATCCATCTTTCAATGGCAATTGTTTCAAGTGCAATAAATTTGATCATAGAAATACTCAATGCAAAAGTAGAGTGAATCAAAGTAGTCCATCCTTCTCCAGTCAATGCTTCAATTGTAAGAAGTATGGTCATAGATCCAATGAATGCAGAAGTATGATAATGAATAACTCTAACAATAGAGTAAATGGCAATTTCTTTAATGGCTATTGTTTTGCATGCAATGGATTTGGACACATTGCAAATTAGTGCAGATCAAGAGGGAATCAAGTAAATAAGCAAAATTTTGTGTGCTTTAATTGTAATAGATCTAGTCATATTGCAAGATTCTGTAGAAGCAAGAATAATAGAAAAGGTCTAGAAAATAGAAACCAAAATATGTAGAGACAAGACAAAGGCAAGGGTAAAGTTGATGTAAATGAGGTCCAAAATGAAATGAGAAAACCATGGGTAAAGAAAGGTGAATTGAATGTTGACAATGGATCTGCACCAGAATCCGGTGCTGATAATTTCTTTGGGAATTGAATTAGGAACTCTAGCTCAGGGGGAGCTGCATTGAAAATCTAATTCCCCCAGCCAGTAAGTGGGTGCTTGAGAAAAGATAACTTGGGTTACTGCAAACCTTTTGAAAGGATTTCTAGAAGAAAAAGAAGTGAATATGGTGATTTGTGGAGCAATTGAAGATTGACTGTATGCTGAAACAGTGTAACTAGATGTGTTAGGGCAGAGCATTTATTACAATGAAGAATTAGGTCTTGTGGAGATAAAAGGTCATTCATTCAAGCATTTGGATCACTTTGCATTCGAAGAAAGCAAGCTGAAGAGCACCTGAGCTAAGATTTCAAGGATTTGAAGTGTGACCGGTGAATTCATCCACTAACCCTAACTTCGTGAAGAAAAAGGTATTTTATGTGAAACTTTGAACTTGTGATCTTTTGAAATGGCTACACTATTGATTGTTGATATTACTGAAAGGCCTCGACCCAAATTTAAGAAGTATCCACAAAAATCAGTAGAAGTCGGCCCGTTAGGTGCATTCTCAAGTGTTCTGTATGGTGTATTACATGTCAAGGATATTAGGGCTTACATTCATGCCAGCATAGATGAATTTGGAGACTCAAAGCTTGTAGATTTGTTTAAGAATCATCTGAGGGATGAAATTCACGGTCTTAAACCTGAGTATAAGGCGCTGCACAATAAACATTTCATTCAAGTTACAGGGTTTCCATGCTTCATTGAAGATGAATGGGTCTGGTATGTCCTATGTAGTATGCATGATGAGTTTATGTGGATAATGAAACCTTTCAAAATCACCAAGGATGCCATCAAGGTCGTGACAGGGTTAAACTCATCCAGTGGACTGCCAATGTTGAAGGCTATAAAGAATCAAACTGTGATTGATGCTACCAGTTCAAGATTTGACAAAAGGGCAATGACTATCAATGATATTATTGATCTAGATATTAAGTTTGCTTCAATGGTAATTGCTTACAAAATTTATCACTCCAATAGGGAGAACTCTGTTTCTAAAATGGCCATATATGTTGCATACAAAATGTTAAGAGAGAATGCTAATTATGACTTGTGTGAGTTGTTACAGAACTAGCTGATGGAAAATTTAAATAAGGTAAAGAAGGATAAGAAGAACACCTTCAAATATGGTACACTGATCTTATGTTTGTTCTTCTATTTCATGAATGAGTTACCCAGAAAAAAAGCATGTGTTGGGTAGATGATAAACCTGTTGCTATACAGATAAGAGAGCACTTGAATAGCATTGGTGACTCTAAAGAACAGAAAATTGCAATTTGGGGTTACTTTAAGAATTTTCAGAATATAATGCATTCTAGGGAAAGAATTCCTATATTGGTTGTTGAGAAATACCAGAATGAGATCTGCTTCATGGTGGATACTGATCACCGCTTAATGGAAGCAGTAGAACCCAGAATGGTTTGGATCATGCCCATGGGGTATGAGGTAGATGAGAAGATTTTGGATATGTATGCTCAACATCTCTTGAGCAAACCCAAGGATGATTTTGTGGAGAGATTTGGGACTTATAAGGAGCTCAGTTTGAAATTGCATGTTGAACTAGAAAACTTGAAATCAAAAGGAAAGCTCAGAAGCAAGTGGAGATGTATGCTAAAAGTATTGGCATAACCAAGGAAGCTATGAGGCAGAACAAAGAAAGGATGGAAAAAGCTGAGAAGGAGAAGCAGGATAAGAAACAAGGAAGTGCTTCGGAAGTCTCCTCCAGTTATCCTAGAAAAACCAAAATCTCTACCACTGCCCCTGTTCCCCCAAAATCTGCTAAACCTGAGAAACCAGAAGACAAATCATCCAGAAAAGAAGAGAAAAGGGTGAAAACTAAGGCCTCCCAGACATATAAAATCATGAAGAATGATGAAGAAGAAATTGACTCTGATGTTGAAGTCAAATAATTAAAGGCATTAGGTACAAAAGTAGCCAAGGTGTCTAAGGAGAAGCCCTCCGAAAGCAAAAGAGCAAGCAAGAGGCAAAAGACTAAAACATATGTTGAAAAGCCTACTCTCTCTATGGATGGCATTATCAAATCAATCACTATAGATGGTAACTGAAGGCCAATGACTAAATTCTTTAATCATTATAGTGATGCTGATAAGAGGGTTCTAGAAGAAGCAACAGTCAAATATTTAAACATCTACAATAAGGCTTTGATTGAAATAACTTCTGAAATTCCAAAAAGCCTTGCAGATATTCTAGAGTTAAGAAAAGATAATGCAAAAGGTAAAGACATGGAGATTAGGGAGCATGTGTTGATAAATTTGTGCCCTCAAATTACTCTAGATCAAATGAACATGATATTCAAAGAAGTGAAGGATGACTTCAGGAGTAAGAAGAAAATGAATAAACTCATGCTTGGTGAAAAAGATGAGATAATCAAATATACTCAAGAGATTCTTCTAAATGCATTGAAAAGACATAATCTTCCTATTGTTAAAAAGGAGATTGATGATGGGATTGACTCCTCAATTCCAGATGTTAAAGAATTAAAGATCAATGAATAGCAAACTGAGTTAGATGACTCCTCTATTCCAGAAGAGGAAGCAATAAACAAGGAAGATGTAAAGATGACAGATGAAACTGATGATACAGGAAGCGTTCAAACTCCTCCAGATCAATCCTGCAAAGAAGATACAGAAATGAATGATGAAGCAGATGATCAAATTACAGATGATTCATTGAATAATAAAGAGCATGAAGTAGAAGAAGGAGAGGACCAAGAAGCAGAAAAGGCCAAGGAGAGAAATGAAAATGAAGAAGAAATTGCAAAGGTTGATGAAGAGCCCAAGCAGGTCAATTCAGTTAATAGTACCGGTAAGGATCAAATAAATACATCATCATTTTTGGCAAGAGACACTATAGAAGCAGTGAAGGAAATTATGGAAAGAGATAAACAAATTGAAGAAGATCAGGAAATTATACAAGGTCTAATAAATTTTGATACCTTATCTCCCGTGCAAAAGATAAAGTTGGCCTCCATTGCTCAAGCTAAAGCCAAAAAAGACATGTTGAATTCTCACATAGAAGACAGTGAGCTACTTGGCCTGGCATCAAGAATTTTGGAGAAGATCATGCCCACTTTTCAGAAGGATTCTTCAGCATCTCCATCTAGACAATTGAAAAATCTAATAAGCTAGGTAAGTTCTCATTCTGAATCTCTAGAGAAGTCTGTCGAGGTCAAGGTTCAAAAGGAATTCAATGACAAGAGATTTGATGCTCTAAAAGGGTTGATTGGAGTAGATAGAATGGTGATGAATGCCAATGTAAAGAGTATTCAGAATGCTCTTACAGAAGGAGGAAATGTATACAATTTTTTCCTATCTTGTCCTAAAAGTATAGAGGATATTGAAGATAAAATAAAGGAATCTAAGCAGAAACTATCTAGTGTATACAAATCTTTTAATCCTATGACAGCATCAGTGGCAAGTAAGGAGTGTCAGGCAATCAACCTGATTGAAGAAACAAAGAGATTGACAAAAGAAAAGGAGAACATGAGGCAAGTATGAGTGAGCTCCAGGGACTTATTTCTCCCAAGATGGAAACAATGTTTAATGCTTTGACTGAAGCCCAAGCTGCAGCTCAGTCAAGTGACCCAATTGATTTGTGAGTAGCATAGTCACAAGCATTCCTATTTGGTGGCCATATCTCAATTTTGAACACTATGAAGAAGAGCTAGGATAGCGAGCTGGCACAACTAAGAACATTTTTGGAGATATACTCAAGTATATGGAAATAGGACTTAAGGATTGTTTGTACATATGCAGCCTGGTATACAGAATTTTTGCGTATATTTTGATTTGTGGACCCCACCCTTTGCCATTGATGTCAAAGGGGGAGTGAAGAGCAGTGAAAAATGAGGAATCTAGCAAAGGGGGAGCATTGGAGAACAGTGAAAAGGATAAGTGTACTTAGTAAGGGGGAGTTGTTCTGACACTTAGTCATTTTTCACTAAGTGTTGCCATCAATGCCAAAGGGGGAGATTGTTGGCAAGAGACACTGCTACGCATGATAGGTTTTGTCATTGATGGCAACTAAGTCTATCCTACACATCCACATTACATGATTTGTTCATACCGGAAGTCAGAGTGAGGATTTGTCTAAGTCCAAATGTCAGAAACAGAGCATGTGACAAGGTCTGATATCTTGGTCTGGATCTCTCCAGTGGTAAATCACAGTACGATGTGGATCTAAGGGAGTGATAAGGATTGTTAGGACTATCTAAATCTAGAATCTTAGCCTCCAGTGATGAAGGATTCAAAAGATATAAGCATCTGAGTATCAGGTTCCAGTTAGTCAGTACAACCAGCAGAAGAATAGGCCGACCTAACATTTGATCTTGCTCCATATGAAGAAAATTTGTTGGTTATGCAATTTGTGATAATCAGTGATATGGGCTGACATGATTGATGATTTGAGAACACAAGATTTTGGTCCACATTGTTGTTATGTATGGATTCAGCCGAGAGAGCAGAGTTCTTAATAAAAGTTCTAAGTTTTCTTGACGCCGACTACAGTTGATTGAATTTCTTGACGCGGATATATATAGCTGATGGATTCAAGTCTTTTGGTGTGCGATTGTGATGTGATGATGGAGTAGTGTGAAAAGGGCAGAAAGAAGTGTGAAAGAGAAGAGATCTAAGGACCCGATCATAGAAGAACAGTAAACAGGGCAGAGCAAGGATGAAGTGTGTAAGATCAGTATTTTGTACTTATCCAGAACTGAATTCTTGCATTGGCAGATGATATTCATCAGTTCAAGCACTCTGTAATCTTCTTGTAATCATTTCTGTAGGCAGTGAGCCACTTTGAGCAATGAGCTCTGGGCAGTGAGCCCGAAGGCAAGTGCCTTCCCCATTTGTAATACTTTTAACAGGGTATTAATCTTTGTGGATTAACCTCCACCGTGGTTTTTCCCTTAACCGGGTTTCCACATCAAAAATCTTGGTGTCAAGTGTGTTATTTGTGTTTCTGCTCATGTGTTATTGATTCATGCTTTCATGGTTATAATAATGATCTATTAATAAATGGAAGAGAAGAAATAATTACAACAATTGTTAAAGTTTTGTGACAACTAATTCACCCCCCCTCTCAGTTGTCAGCCCTTATTCCAACACTATCAACACCTTCCCTCCAATAAACCCTCTAGACCATAGGCATGCCACATCCATAGCCATGCAGAACATTAGAATGGCATGAAAGTTTTCCACTGCTAAATTCTGATTGGGTAGAATACCTTGGCCCTCTCCTATAAATAAAAAAATCCCAGCTAAAACATGGTGGCCAATCAAGAAATAGGAAAATGCCTACAAGAGGAAAAAAAATGTTTCAAACCAATAAACTGTGTGCCCTAAAACGTGACTCAAACACAAGCGGATGAGTCAACCTCGATATCACACATGAACCCTCTCCTGTCTATGGGTGAGCTCCAAGTCACTCTCACCCTTTGTTTGGATTTCTCAAGTTCCAACGCACAGTGGGTAGACTATTTTGCTCATTGATGAGTCTAATGTGTTGTAACTTATCCTCGTTTGCTTGAATGTGTCATTGAACATTATCTCTTTGTTGAATGATCCTAAGACCATGTTCGTGTTCTTCTCTTGTTCATTGTGCTTGTTGTGGTCTTGGGTGGATTTCATCTATCTCTTCGAGAATAGCCTTGATCCAACTTCCTCTAATCCCTAGGCACATCAAATGCTTGGGAGAGAGTTCGTGTTTGACTGAGTGTTGACCTAGTTTGACTTTTGTTGACTTTGATGTGAGGTCAAAGGTTTGTCTTATTGTTGTCGAATGTCAAATTTGGTTTGTACCTCGTGATGAAATCGAGGGTTTAGTTTTCCTAAGTTTCCTAATGTTTTTGTAATTTGTATGAATGCAACTAATATGAATGCAAGACAATTTTTGGGTTCATTTTTCTGAATGAATAATAAAGTGATGTAATTATCTAAGAATTGAAATATGAATGCACTTTAACATGAATTTTCCCAAATGTAATCTAAGCTATGTTTTTGTGTTTTTCTTAAGACGATTTTGAATTTAATCTAGGAATTGAAATTGCTTGAATGAAATAACTTGAATTGAAATCTAACCTACGAATTACAATAATTCTAATCAATCCAAATCTAAACCTATCAAGGAAATAAAGCAAACATGAATATTACTTCCTTCAGGAGCAAATTTGTGATTTAACTAACTATGAAAGCATATCAAGAACTTGGATTCCTCTTTATCGCATGAGCCTGGCGTATCCTTAGAAGTCCTTATGGTGACCTCCTCTCCTCTGCAGCAACAAGGAACTCCTCTTGGTGACAAGAATGAAGTGCAAATGATTGAATGATTGAGCTATGAAGCTATGATTGATTGAATTGAGCTATTTGAAGCTATGAAGCACTATGGCTTGGCAATTTGTGAGTGTAACAATGTTATTGAAGCTTTTGAAAGCTTTGGAACTATAGTATGAAAGCAAAAGACTCATAGGTCCTACGAAGAGCATGAATATGCTATGGAGAACAAAAGGAAAAGCTTGCAAAGAGTCTGCAACAATGAATTTGCCTCCTAAGGGATAGCTTTGAAGCTTTGAAAAAGTGATAACTAAAAAAATGAACAAAGAGGCTCAAAGGCCTATGAAGAAGCTTTAAAAAGTTTGTGAAGATGAGAAGAGCATTCTCCAACTTGAGAAATAATGAAGAGGTGAGGGGTATTTATATCTTGGAAGAGCTCACAAAGGGGGGAGTCGATTGAAGATTTAACTCAATTGATTAATGAGTTAATAGGCTTGATTAAGGAGTGAATTGGGTTTGATTGGGAGTGAACTGGGTTTGATAGGCTTTCTCAGAAGAAGAAATGGAGTTAGCATGAGATTGATTGAGAGAATAGTAGAATTTATTTGTGAGTTAAAATGGAGTGTTTGGGAGTCTTGAATTAGTCAAAAGAAGTTGATGATCTGTTAGGGGAGGTGACTCACGCAATCAGGGCTCAATTTGAAGCAAATTTGGGCTAAAACTGTAGAGAAACTCATGTTTTAAAACATGACAAGATCCCCCCTTTTAGCAGGGCAGGTCGCCCATGGGGATCCAAACTCACCTAAGGGGACTTGGAAAACAATAGGGATCTGACCCAAAAAAATGGGTTCTACAGGTGGTTTCAGAGGCTAAGATTGGACCTAGGGGGCTAAAGATGACTTTATGACCCAGAGACAAGTTATTAGATTTCAAGAGAGTGGATCCCTCCTTTTAGCAGGACAGGTCGCCCCTGGGGATCCAAGGTCATCCCATGGGGAGATCCAAGGTCGCCTAGGGGGATCTAGAAATGACAGGGGGTGACCCAGAAACAATGGTTTAAATAGGTCATATGGAACTTCTAGGAGCTCATTCGAGCACATACAAACTCCTTCTTGGGTACCTTTTTTTTTAAATTGCATATTTTTTTCGAGCGCACACAATGGTGCCATTAGTTTTTCTTGAATGTGTCTCAAATTACTTTTAGATCATTTTTGCTCAGGGTATCCTGTCGGTCTCTCAGGTCCTAAAAGGTTCGATGGCCAATTGGAAAGTGAGTTGGATGGATGGGGAAGAAAGAACGGATGGGAAAGCTCCTAGGGAAGATTGATTTCCCCTTTTGTGAAGTGGATTAGTCATGTCATCAAGGATGGTAAGCGACAAGAGTGGTTTGTCAAAGATGGGTTAGGTGACTAGGAAGATAGTGTGCAGGACCTTGGAAGGTTAGCTTGGAGGTTAGAGAAGAACAAACAAAGAAACGTGTCACCAAAAAGAATGTTGTTGAAAGGTAATATTTACACGCTTACATGTATGTGTTTAGGACTAAAGTTCATCATCAGATTACCATGTAGGCCCATGTGCTTTTTTAGTGCTTACATGCACAAGACCAAAATATTTCATGTGGCGTTGTTTCTAAAAGCAATTAATACAAATTTCGATGATTGAAGACAATAATCTCCAGTCTTATAAACAAGGACTAATAGACGCAGGTGTTTTTTTTATAAATAAATCCCACTATATTTATGTAAAGTAGTATGACAAACCGAAAAAATGACATTTGATTTCAAAAAGCATGTACACATCATATCCAAGCCTCCTAGAAATATTCATGCGAAAGTCAATTTTCATATCCCATTAAAGGAACATACTCATAGATCTTATGTTGAAAAAGTTTATGATACGTGTCTTTACAATAATTGTTTTATAAACTTCATCTTAAGTAGAATGATCCTTATCTTGAAAATGTGAGAAGAACGTGGTATTTTCTCAAATCTTTAGCAATACTTAACTTAGTATCATTGTAATGGAAAACAAAGGAATAAAGTCAATTTTAATGCGGGTGATGTCTTGTCATGAAATCCACTTGATTAAGTTTAAAATCAGTACGAGGTGAAATTCAATGCTCAATGATGTTGTAAAGATCTCGATCAATGTTGTGAAGGCTATAATTCACATGGCACCCAACACTCACTCGGGAGTTGGAAATCATAACATTGTGAAATTAGCTTGTGAGTTGCTTGTCCTTACACATAAATAAATCAATATATTTTTTAATTGACAAAGATGTTTGACATTTGATTTAACAAAAAATTCTAAGGTCAATTACTACCTTTGAATTTTTTTGTTTGTTATAAATTATTATATTACAAATTTATTTTTAAAATAATTTTATTGTTCGTAAATTTCATTTATTTATATTGGAGTTGGTGAAAATAGGGAAAGAAATATTTTTATATATATTAAATATCTTGTTAGAATTTTAAATGAATTTTTTTAATGAACTTAAAATTGAATAGGACGACTAAAATGACTTAAAACTGTAACTTCACTAAAACTTTATATTGGGACCTATAAATTACGTAAATGGCATAATGAAATAAAGTTTGGTATGCATGTATTACTAATTGTACAACATAATAAGATATGGAGTATTTTTTTTAATCTCGCAATGAAACAAAAATGTTGCCTAAAGAAAATAGATAGCTTCTAGAGGAAAGTTTCTATCATTTAAATGGATTTGATTGTATGTTTTAACTTAGTTCTTATATATAGTATTTTTATTAGAAAAAGAAAGTTTCATTACTTAATTGTCAAAAAATGAATTAAATCTTCTACAATGAATATTTGTTTTAGATGGAGAGCAAATGAAACCATTTCAAAGTGCTCTAAAGTGCTCTAGTTTTCCAAGATCTCATTCTTGTCAAATTTGGGGTGCTCAATATAAAGATAGCCTCTTATAACTTTATAATTTGTAAAACTTTCAATCAAGACATATTTTTTCAATTATATTTATTTATTGAAAAAAGAAAAATAAACTTTCCTTAAGATAATCTAATCAAATGCATACAAATGAGGATACACTAACCTAGATTAATAAATATGTAGACTAAGGGCATGTGTATTCTAACAATAAATGTTAAAATATGGAAATTAAATGCAAAGACGACAAAGATACCTAGATCTACGATCAAAGATGTATGGCCTTGATGTAGATTCTAGAACATAGATTCTTTCTAATCTAAAAAATGATGTCTCTTAGCCTATGTAACTTGGTGCAGTCACGGTCGAAGGGTTCACAGAATGAACTGTCCAAACCATCCAGCTAGAGTAAACACAATAGAAACAACTCAAATGTAGAATACAATGAAAGATTCATATATTCAGAATATCAAAGAACTACAAAGCTCATATGATGGCAATATGCAGGCTACAATCAAAGGGCTCACAGGTCTGTTTTTCGGGTTACAACAAATTTTCAAGATATGGCATTGAAGTGCCTTCTGAAAAAAAATCTAACTACTAAGACTAGATCTAAATTATATCATAGAACTATTGACTTCCTAATACATCTTAGAGATCTATATATATCATCTTTTAGCTCATGAAATCCTCTGCATCGGCCATAAGAGGTTACAAACTCCAATGACATGATGAAGCATGTAGAAACACGTAGGTCAGCCTACAACATATCTGGTATTGCTCTGCAAATGGAGGAAACTTGGTGTAGACCTCAAGGAAGGTCCATCTAATCCATATGTGCCTTGTGATGCATTTCATTTAGCTCCACAAGTCGCAGAAGTGCTCCACAAACCTTCTCCTTCAACTGACTGTCTAAATGCTCTGCTCTGTGAAAGATGATGATCTTTTGATAGCGATAACTTTTAGCAGACAAGTCCAAATGACCTGAAATTTGGATATGATGTAGATGATGATATGTAGATGCTAAGTCCTACTCCATGAGCTCTGATATGAAGATGTAGTAAAATGTGGTACTGACTCAACTAAAAAGAAAGAAGGAATGCAAATATTTTTGGTTGATGCAAGACTGCTCTGCAACCTAGGATGCTCCTACATCAAACACCCAGGGTTGTTGAAAAAGTGAGTCCCTCACTTTGCTGGGGCTAAAGGAAAACCAAGGCGGTCCACCTCAGCCTGAGAAATCCATGTTGAATCTTCTTCCAGTCTGTATTTCCACTTAACCAAATATTCTTTGTATTGCTTGCCTCTAGTGTTGCATCCAAATCTTTTGTCCAAGATGTCCTCTATTTGCTCCAATTGTTGTTGTGGTAACTAATTCTTCAATCCATCTTCTATGCTGTCACTTGATTCTCCTTCATGATATTGATACAAGTCTGCAATGTTGAATATAGGTGATATATCCAATGTCTCCGGTAGTTTCACTTCGTATGCATTTCCTAAATCAAACTTCTTAAGTATCTTACATGGTCCAAACTTCTTCATCTTTAGTTTGTTATATGTTCCCACTAGAAATCTCTCTTTTCTCAAATATACCATTACTTCATCTCCAAATGAAAATTCTTTATGTCTCCTCTTCTCATCTACTTTCTCCTTATACTTACTATTCATCTCTCCAAATGCTTCTTGACCTAATTATGTACTGTCTCCACGTATCCTACAAATTCTTCTGCCTCTGTACTTCTCTTATTCTCCATACTGATGTCTCTCAACTCTACAGCTCCTCTAGGTTTCATACCAGTCACAATGTCAAATGGTGTCTTCCTTGTACTCCTATTCACTAAATTATTATATGCAAAATTTGCTTGCGGTAGAATTAGATCCCAATTTCCTATCTTATCTCCTACCAAACATCTCAACAAGTTACCCCAACTCCTATTTACCACTTCTGTCTGTCCATCTATCTGTGGATGAGATGTTGAACTGAACTTTAGGTCTATCTTCATCTTCTTCCACAATGTTCTCCAAAAATATCCAATTAATCTTGTATCCCTGTTTGAAACTATGCTCTTAGGTAATCCATGCAATCTCACAACCTCCTTGAAGAATAGGTCATCAACATGCACTACATCATTTGTCTTCTTACAAGATATGAAATGTGACATCTTTGAAAATCTATCCACCACTACAAATATAGAATCATGTCCTCTCTGTGTTTTTGGCAATCGTAATATGAAATCCATGCTTATAGCTTCCCAAGGTCTCTCCGGTATTGTCAAAGATTTGTACAAACTAGTATTCTAACTACTCCCTTTGCAACTTTACATATTCGACAACTCTACACAAAATTTCTCACATCCTTATATATCTGAGGCCAAAAGTAGTGTTCACTTACCAAGGCTATTGTCTTATACATTCCAAAATGTCCTGCTAATCCACCACTATGTTCTCCTTGATCAAATTATTTCTCATTAAACTCCTAGGTATACACAACTGATTTCCTTTTAACAACATATCCTCCTGAATGAAATAATCTAACCACTTACTTCTATCTGTCATAATAGGTTCCTTACATGCTTTCCATGGTTCTATAAAATCAAGATCTTCTTCATATAGGTGCTTCAGTTCCTCAAAACCTAATACTTCTACTCTCATCTCTGTCAGCAAATTCCTTCTTCTGCTCAATGCATCTGCAACTTTGTTTGACTTCCCACTCCTATGCTTCAGTACAAACATGTAACTCTACATGAACTCTACCCATCTCATATGTCTTTGATTCAACTTTCCTTGACTTTTCAAATATTGTAAAGCTTGATGATCTGTATACAACACAAATTCCTTAGGCAACAAATAATTTCTCCACTTCAAATCTTAAATTATGGCATAGAACTCCTAATCATAAACTGAATATCTTCTCCTTGCATCATTCAAATTCTCACTGAAATATGCTACTAGTCTCCCTTCTTGACTTAACACTGCTCCTATAGCATTTCCACTGGCATCACAATCTACTTGAAATACAATGTTGAAATCCAGTAATGCTAACACTGGTTACTCTGTCACTTTCTACTTCAATAATTCAAAACTTTTATCTACTCCTGATGTCCACTTGAAATTCTTGTTGTCATCTCTCATTGTCTCTATCATAGGTGTGCATACTGAACTAAAATTTCTAATGAACTTCCAGTAGAAACTAGCTAATCCATGAAATGATCTAACTTCTCCGATGCTCTTAGGTGTTGGCCACTCTACAATTGTTCTAACTTTCTCAGGGTCCATCTTCAATCCTTTCATAGAAATCACAAATCCCAAATATACCAATTCTTCCTTCATGAAACTACATTTCTTGATGTTTATCAACAATTTCTCTTCTCTCAACCTCTGCAATACTTGTCTAATATGCCACATGTTCTTTTGTCTTACTAAAAATCTGAATATCATCCAAGTATACAATAACAAACTTACCCAATAATTTATTCAAGACCTCATTCATCAACCTCATGAAAGTACTCGGTGCATTAGTCAATCCAAAAGGCATCACTAACCATTCATACAATCCTTCATTTGTCTTAAATGTAGTCTTCCATTCATCTCCTTCTCTGATTTTGATATGATGGTATCCACTCTTCAAATCTATCTTTGTGAAATATTTTGCTCCACTCAAACAGTCCATAATGTCATCCATCCTCGACAATGGAAATCTATACTTAACTGTGATCTTATTGATTGCTCTAGAGTCTGTACACATCCTCCATTATCCATCTTTCTTCGGTGCTAATACTACAAGTACTGTACATGGGCTTAAAATTTCTCTGATCAATCCTTTCCTTGACAATTCATGTATCTGTCTATTCATCTCCGCATTCTCTGTTGGTGTCACCTAGTGTGCTTCTTTGTTAGGCAAACTAGCTCCAGGTATAAGGTCCATATGATGACTGATACTCCAGATTGGTGGCAATCCTTTAGGTACATTATCTGATATGATGTCTTCATACTCTATCAAAATTTTAGTTATCTCCTTTGGTTGTGACTCTTCAGTCTTTGTACTTAGGGTTCCATGCTTCTTAGGAATCAAAGCAAAACACATATTCTCATTTCTCAATCCATCCAAAATTTTCCTTCCATCAACCAAACAGATTCTAGCATTCCCACATACTTCACTCTTAGGCTCATCTTCCAAAGGTATCAAGGTGATTTTCTTCCCATTTGATGTTATAGTGTAAGTATTCTTTCTCCCATCATGTACAACCTTTCTGTCATACTGCCATGGTCTACCCAACAATATATGACATACATCCATCAGCATAATATCACACAATACTTCATCACTGTAAGATCCTATATGAAATTTCACCAAACATTGTTCACTCACCAATACCTTGTGTTCATCTTGAATCCATGCTATCTTGTAGGGCTTAGGGTGTTTCAATCTTTCCAGGTTCAACTTAGTCACCATCTCTTCTGAAACCAAATTATCAGTACTACCACTATCAATGATTACCTTACAACATTTACCTCTTGATTTACATCAGGTCTAGAACAAAATTTTCCTTTGCGATGGTTCCTCAGTTGTCTCTACTTGAAATAGTGCTCTCTTCATGACTAATTATTCTCCTTTCTTTGGCTTTCCAACTGAACTAGGTGATCCAACAGGTTCTTCTACATAAGTTGTTCTTGCACTGTTCTCTGTCTTCTTTCTTGTACTTCCCTGATGACATTCGAATGCTCTGTGTCCTTCACCTCCACACTTAAAACAAGTTCCTCTGAATGTTCACTTATCAAACCCTCTTTCTTCTCTCATGTACCCTTCATTGCGGTAAGAATTATGATTTCCTCTGTGATAGAAATTTTTGTCCTCTCTCCAATATGAATTATTGTCTCTATCTTTTTTCTTGAATGGACTACTTTCTTTGTTCTGCTCCGCATATGATCCTTCTCCTCTGGAATATGTTCTACCTCTTTAAAATTTACCTCCTCTACCTCTCTGTCTTTGCTCATGCTTCTTGTTCAACTTGTCTTCAACTTTCAAGGAAAACTGATATGCTTCTTCTATTGTTTTCATCCTTACCAGACTCAGTTCTTCTTGAATGTTCAACCTCAATCCATTTATGTATCTTTCCACTTTCTCCTTGTTTGCTTCACTATGTCTAGTCCTTATGATCATCTTATGAAATTCTTCAGTATACTCCTTCACAGATTTCTCCTTTTGTCTCAGGTTTTACAATCTCTTCAACAATTCCAACTCATAGTCAGTAGGTATAAACTGATATTTCAACTTCATCACCATCCTATCCCATTTTCTGATCTTTTATTTTCCTATTCTATTTCTATCCAATTGAACGTCTTTCCACCAAATAGCAGCATGTCCTTTCAACTTAGACTTCGCAAATCTCACTTTCTTCGGATCTTCAATTTCCTCATAGTCAAAGTATTCTTCCAAGTCATTTATCTAGTCAATCAATTCCTCTGGATTCAAATTTCCAATGTAATTCAGTACATCCACTCTAGGTCTCTTTCCAATCTTTGAAATGGCTTTCAACATGTTCACTTGATCTGATTCTTCTTCTTCTTCTTCTTCTTCTTCTTCTTCTAGGGTTTCTTCATTTTGATCTGCAAATTGAAATTCTTCATCATCACTTTCAGCATCATGTCTAGGGGTTAGTCCTCTTCTTCTATCTTCTTCTACAACATCCAGTCTAACTTTCATTGTTTTCATCATCTCCATCATTTCTTCCATTCTTCCAGCAACAGTGCCCATAATAAGCATCATCCTCGATGGCATCTCTTCCTAGGATCTAGTGCAACTACCTCAATTTGGTGATCTGACTATAGGTCTGCAATTGCCTCACAATCAGCAATCTGTTGATAAACACAAGTAGACTTCCTGAGGTCAGCAATCAATTCACCACAAGATCTTTTTAGAATGCCTTCACTTCCCAAAGGATTCAAAACTTCACTTTGATACCACTTGGTGTAGTCACGGTTGGAGGGTTCACAGAATGAACTGTCCAAACCATGCAGCTAGAGTAAACACAATGGAAACAACTCAGATGTAGAATTTAATGGAAGATTCATATATTTAGAATATCAAAGAACTACAAAGCTCATATGCTGGTGGCATGCAGGCTACAATCAAAGGGCTCACAAGCCTGCTTTTCAATTTACAACAGATATGCAAGATATGGCATTGAAGTGCCTTCCAGAAAAGAATCTAACTACTAAGACTATCTAAATTATATCATAGAACTACTGACTTCCTAATACATCTTAGAGATCTATATATATCATCGTTCATCTCATGAAATCCTCTGTGTCGGCCACAAGAGGTTACAAACTCCAATGACATGATGAGGCATGTAGAAACATGAAGATCGGCCTACAACATCTGGTATTGCTCCACAAATGGATGAAACTTGGTGCGGTCCTCAAGGAAGGTCTATCTGATCCATATGTGCCTTGTGATACATTTTATTTGGCTCTGCAAGTCATGGAAGTGCTCCACAAACCTTCTCCTTCAACTGATTGTATGAATGCTCTGCTCTGTGAAAGCCGATGATCTTCTAATAGACATAAATGTTAGCAGACAAGTCCAAATGACCTGAAATTTGGATATGATGTAGATGATGATATGTAGATGCTAAGTCCTACTTTGTAAGCTCTGATATGAATATGTGGTAAAATGCGGTACTGACTAAACTGAAAAGAAAGAAAGAATGCAAATGTTTTTGGTTGATGCAAGATTGCTCTGCAACCTGGGATGCTCCTGCATCATAACTTCTCATTTTCTATCCAATATTTATGTTAGGGAAAGTCTGTAAGTACCCAAATCTAAACAAACCTACATAACAAATCCCATGATGACCATAAATCTAGAAAAAGAGCCCATGAAACGTAAAAAATATAATCTTCAACTGATATTTCCAAGATAAAGCATGGTGTCATCCTCTTAGGACTCCCCATGTGTTGTTTGTGTTTCTCTTTTTTGTTTGTCAAGTGTCTATGTTTTTTATCTATGTAAACATTATTTTTCTTTCCATAATGATGAGTTTGCCACTTTTCTATAGTGGTGAATATTTGGTTCACCATAGTGAACATTTTACTAGTAAAGCAAAGAACTCTTCCTATAGTGGTGATCTTGTTCCAAGTGTTCATACGCGTGATTTTTTTTAATTCCATGAATTCATCTTTAGTTCTAGCTTGTGTTTAGCACAATCTTGATTTACAAGCTCTATCTTTAACCTTCAATCACTCTCACATTTATTTATAACCTTATTTTTATTAGACAAAAGGTATAATTTTTTTGCAAGCAAACAACTATTGTGAATTTGAGAGTAATCTTTGTTGAATCTTTTCTAAAATCCTTGCACTCCACTATTTAGCCCTTGCAAGAAACCATTACTCCCTCTCTTAAGATTCCTTGCTTAGATTTCCCCATCCCCTTGCCTTGGAGATTGTTAAGTCAGTAATTGAAGATTGAAAAGGAAGGGAAAGAAATTGAATTTATCTTAGAATACATTGCCACAATTTAAAACTTTCTCCTCATCTAAGATACATGTAATCCCAAGTGTGGATTTTCTTATTTCATAGGTTAGAATAGATTTGTTGTTAATTAGATTAGCTTGTATGAAATTTAAAATTTTGTTGAGGAAAGAGGTGTTTTAGGCATATTAGAGTAGATTTGGTTTATTAGGGATTATTTAGGCTTGAATTTACTTCTCTAGATAAAAGTTGAACTCCATTTAGGAATATTGCTTTAAAGAATTCTAAAATAATTGCTAAAAATCTTTCTTTTATTTATTATGCTTCCAAGCCAAGCAAACTAGTGTATGCTTCAAAATTATGCATTGTATGGTGTTGAGTAAACTGTGTGTGAACCTTATGTGGTTTTTGGTGTCTTGCTTGAGAATCTTGTATGTGTGTGACATTGGTTTTATTAGAAGTGTATCCATGATCTTCTCTCTATGTAGCTTATGGGTAGCCTAGAGTGGCATAGGCATCTATTGTGCTTGATGGTGGTATTACAGATGGGTGATGGGTAACATCCCTCATTGGTCCCCTTCTCAAAGATATCTTGGGAGGTTGAAGAGTTCCTAGTTTAGTATCTTATTTAGTTTGTGTTATGCCTTGTAATTAAGTAAAGGTTGTAATTATATAATTATCTCATTATTGTATTTGGGTGTGTTCCATCCATGTTTGTGATGTGATCACCACTTTAAAATCATGTGATGAGTGTCATTTGTTTGGAAATCATACATTGATTGTAATGGAATTATCATTATTTGTAAACCCTAGATTCTTGTCATTTAGGCCTAATATGATCTCTTATCAAAAGATGATTTATATATGATGGTTATGCTTGATTATGATGTTCTAGTATATTGAATTCAATAAAGAATTATTGTTGTTAGTGTAGACACCTAAAAAGGACTAATGCATTATCATCCCATCATATACATCATTCTCTCATCAATTCTTCTAATTTGACATTAATTAAATGATTCCTAAATTGTTTAATTAATTTCATCGTGTCATCAATTTATTCCCCCTTCCACCAATAATTAAATGATTTCAAATTATTTAATTAAATCAATATTTTCCTCCAACTTTATTTCTTCTATTTCACATTAATTAAATAAACCTCTTGTTTAATTAATTCATCAATTTATTCTTTTATTCCACAAACAATTAAATAATTTCAATTATTTAATTGGCTAATTATTCCAACAAAATTAAATAAATTATTCTAATTTATTTAAGTTGATTTTTCTTATCTCCTAAATAAATAAAATCAAATATTTTATTTATTTCCTATTTTCCTCCATCATGCACAACAAATTAAATAATTTTATTTATTTAATTTCTTCTTTATCTTCTTTACCTTCTAAATATCTTCCATGTACATAAATTAAATAATTTATTATTTAATTTTACCCATTGCATGTCAAAAAGCAAATCATGCATTGAATTTAATTGTTTTAAATCTTTCTTTTTATCAATCAATTCATTTAATAGAAAATCAATTTTGTTTTATGAAAAATAAATCACCATTTTTATCCTGAAAAGAAATTAACTCTTTAAATCAAAGCTTTTTGCATGTACACATGTCATGTGCACATTCCTTCATATCTTCTCAAATTATCTCATCTGTCGATTCCATCCAATTTTCTCCACCATTGATCGTAGTCTTTTAAAATCTATAAATACACCCCTTCACTCATTCACAAACTCTCCACGAACTTTGAGCTTTTGGCATTCATATTTCCAATGCTTTGAAGCTTTCGTTGAGCACTTTGCATCCATTGAGCCTATCATTCATCCACGCCTTTTGAAACTATGGTTATGGTTAAGTAATAGAGCAATCCACATCAATTCCAAGGAATAAATATCAAGTGGTAATATCTTTTGTTATTTATGTATTATGGATTCTATTTATGCACTTGATCATTCTTTGAGTTATGGTTGATTTTAGATTTAGATCTTTGATTGTTATTGTTTCCTATGCTTTCCAATTTCATCATATACAGTTAGAGATAGCTACTATGTTAGTAGAGTTAACTTAGTCTAATGTTCCTTGTTGCATTGTTGGCATGGTTTATATGCTTGTGATCTAAGGAAATTCACCTAAGTCAATAAATGTATTTTTTTTAAGTTTATAAATTTAATTATGATGATTATGTATATTGAAATTAATCATTTAAATCCATTCATTAATAGCTCATAGATCAAGGGTGTTAAGGCATGCTTTGAGTTTGTCCTCTTTGGTGTTGCATTGTCTTGGCCATGCACCTAAGTGGTTCTTTTGCCTTTATTTCTTTTCATGTGACATTGTAATATTATGTTTGGTATTAGTTTTATTGGTAGGATTTTTGGTGGTTCTTTTTTGTGCCTTAGAATCAATTTTGGTGCTTTTGGGAAGCCTGTTGTCTCTCTAGGCCTTGTTCCCTACTTTTAATTGCCTCTCTGGCAACAAGGGTGACTTGACTCGTAACATGGGCAATTTCTAAATTACTTGGGTGATTCCTAAGTGGCAACTAAGGGGGGTTGGACCCAACAAGGGTGATTTTGGGATAGTGATCCCTTTCATACGAAATTTAAAAAAAATCCTAAATGAAAGATGTTCCCTAGGGTCCACCTTAAATGCCTATCTTCTTGGTTTAGCATTATGCTTTGTCCTTTTTTTGTTTGTGATCCTTTTTGTGTTGTTCTTATGTCTCTAGGTGTGCTTGGTTAGTCTCTATAAATACTTAGGTGAGTGGTCACATCTCCCTTGTGACTGACTACTCATGGCTTGTTTAAAAGAATGTTTGGATGTTGTGAATCCATCCTTTATATGTTTCTTATAGGGTTGAATATGTTAAGGAGGAAATTTATTATAGGATTTAGTCCTTTCCATTCTTGTCATATGTTGTGTAAATTATGATTTGAGAACTTTATCATCAGTGGCAGAGTGGGGTTCTGCCTCCTCCATTTCTCATCATGTTGATGTTTTTCCATGATGTGTATGTAATTCTTCCACTTGTGTTATTCTTTGTTGGTGCGCATTGACCTTATGTCATTATGCACTTGGTGATTTCATCATGTGTTTAGGTTATGATGTTGTGCTGTGTTGACAACATCGTGAATGCAAGCATGAGTTGTGGCATGTGTATATTGCAATTGTGATGTGAAAAATGTGTTCACTCATTACCTATCTACTAATGTCCTAATGTCAAAGTTGGGGCATAATACAACCTACCTTGGGGGTCTTAATAGATAGCCAATTCTAGCAGTAATGCATTACCAAATTGATTAAAAGTACACCACAATACAAATTAAGCACATTCACATTTAAACAAAACACTTCAAACCAAAGAACACAATTTCAAATCCATTCATTTTCTGGCAGTCTTCAATTTATTATATGCAGAGTTTTTATGCAACAAATACAATGAATTTGCATTCAATAGAGCTTATCTTTGTGCAGGTTATCCTCTAACAAGAAAACCATCGATTTCCCCTTCAATGTCACTTCTTGTTTTCCTCTGAAAACCACTAACCAATTCTATATATGCTTCAGCTTGTTTCTGCAACCACACCTCTCTAAAACCGCTTGTGTTGTTCTTAAACTCTTTTTGCAGTGACTTTAATTCCTAAATATTCATGAATTTTCTTCAACTAAACTCCTCCTTCCATACACTTGTATGTTCTTCCCAGATTATGCAATGAACCCCTCTATAATGCTATCGATTGGTTTTTATCTTGCCACAATGCAGAGGAATGAAAATTGAAAGTTCATAAGTCTATTCAACTTCTGCAGCTGGGGTGACGCCTTGCCAAAGGAGTTGTATCTTTTAACATTTTCTTTGACTCCATTTTAAAGTATCCAAAGAAATTTGATTTGATGTTGACTCAATCAACAATCCCCAAGATGCACCTCCCAAGTCAAGATGTTTGAAGAATTAAGGTTTACATTGTTGCATTCTACTTCAATGATTTGAAGCAAATTGGACTCCATCATCATCAACAATGAAATTTCTAGATGCAAGCAATTCATATTTCACAAAAATTTACTCTTTCTCTGAAGGGAAACACAACAATGAATGAATATCCAACACGAACCAAGAGGAACATACATCACTTTATTTGCACACATAACAGTTCTCTATTTACAATTGCCCCTACACATACACTTCATTGGCAAATTTGAACACCACGAACTCATCAAGCTCAGGGAGACGATGAATAAAGGTTTAATCTTCATCAGTGAATGGTGTTGTCAAAGTGCAATGCCATCAGCTCACCACACCACAAATTCACAACTCTACATACACCTCTTTCACATCATTTTGTCAAACAAATAACAACAAAGTGCTCTGCGTCCATCAGAATGACTGTGACTCACCATCATACTCCTAACTAAACCATTAAAACAAAGGAATGATCAACTACAATATTTGACCAATGATGCTACAAATTGATCGTGACAAACCAAAATGTAATGAAATCAACCAAACTAAACCAAAAAATGACAAGGCCCGATAGTGCGACACATGATTGCCATCAATTGCGAGAAAACTGCTAACACCTCAGAATCAAAAACTGGAACAACAACCAAGTCAAAATCAAACAAAACTATAATATCATTATTTTTTTTGACACAAGATTGCGTATATGCCCGGGTGCTCTTGCATCAGACATGTCGAGTAGGAAAAATGCTTCATGAGTGCGGAACTCATGAGCATTTCGATAGATCTGTAATTGAAATCCCAAACTTCACCAAATCTTAAGCACTGACCCATGAAGCTTCATCAGCTGCTCAGTTCTTCCAAGGGACCAAATATTCCCAATATTCTTTCCTTCTTGTCATTTTGGCTACATGGGAATCAATTACCTTATCAACTTCTTCAAACTTCTTCTCAGGCAACTGTTGAATCCATTCATGTGCATCCTGCAAATATGAATGTGCATTCCCTTATCCACTTGTCTCTCCTTCATAGTATTTATAGAAATCAGCAACATTAAATATTGGGGAAATATCTATTCCTGTTGGAAGCTCAATTTCATATGCATTAGATGAAAACTTTCGTAAAATCTTACATGGGCCTATTTTCTTCCACTTCAGCTTGTTATATGTTCCTTGTGGGAACCTCTCCTTCTGCAAATGTGCCATCACCAAATCACCAAGCTAAAATTCCTACTCCCTCTTATGCATATCCACATACTCTTTGTATTTGATGACACTCTTCTCCAAGTTCTCCTTCACTTCCTTGTGCAAATCATGGATGTATTCAGCAAAATCCTCTGCTACATCACTCTTTCTACCCAAATCTACACTATCTCTCAACTCATCCATGCCCCTAAGGCTATAACCATACACAATTTGAAATGGACTCTTTCCCACACTTTGATTGACCAAGTTAATGTAGGCAAATTCTACTTGTGCCAATGTCAAATCCCACTGATTTGGTTTGTCACCTGCCAAACACCTCAACAAATTTCCCAAACCTCTATTCACAACTTCGGTTTGACCATCAGTTTATGGATGGTAGGCTTAACTAAACCCCAATTATGTTCCCATCTTCTTCCACAAAGTGCGCCAAAAATGACCAACAATTTTGGTGTCCCGATTTGAAATAATACTCTTCGGCAAGCCATGCGATCTAACTACTTCCTTGAAAAATAAAGTAGCTATGTGGGAAGCATCATTACACTTTTGACATGAGATAAAATGAGCCATCTTAGAAAATCTATCCACCACAAAAAAAAATAGAATCGTTACCTCTTTGTGTTCGCGGTAACCCCAAAACAAAATCCATGCTGATGTGTTCCCATGGTCTCTTTGGTATTGGAAATGGCTGATACAACCCTGTATTTTTCCTTACTCCTTTGGCATATTATCAAACCCTTCAACCTTGCACCATATTCTTTACATCTGCACTCATCCCTTGCCAATAATAACTCTCATTCAGCTGTGCAAAAGTTTTATCCACTCCAAAATTACCACTCAAACCTCCACTATGTTTTTCCCTTATTAAATTCTCCCTCATTAAACCATGAGGTACACACAATCTCTTCCCCTTGAACAACAAACCCTCTTGAACAAGATACTCCAACCATGGAGTTTTATCCCTCTCCACGGGATTGTTACACATTGCCCAGGCCTCTTTGAAATTAGCATCATCTTCATACAATGCCTGCATAGAGTCAAAACCAATAATATTTACCCTCATCTCATTCAAAAACACCTACGACTCAATGCATCAGCCACTTTATTTGATTTCCCACTTCTATGTTTCAACACATATCAATAACTTTGAAGAAGTTCAACCCACTTCACATGCTTTTGGTTTAGCTTACCTTGGTTATTTATAAATTACAATGCATGATGGTCGGTGTACAGAACAAACTCCTTCAGTAGCAAGTAGTGTCGCCACTTCTTAAGTGCTTGTACAATGACATAAAACTCTTGGTCATACACAGAGTATTTTCTTTTTGCCTCATTCGACTTCTCATTGAAATATGCTATTGGTCTACCCTCTTGACTGAAAACTCCTCTAATCACTGTCCCACTTGCATCACAATCAACTTAGAACACTTTTCTAAATTAGGGAGTGCTAACATGGGTTGTTCTATCACTTTTGTCTTCAAAAACTTGAAATTTCACTCTATTATTGTTGTCCACACAAATTCCTTCATATTACCCTTCATAGTTTTTGAAATAGGAGCACAAATCCTACATAAATTTTGGATGAACTTCCTATAGAAGCTTGCTAATCCATGGAAGCTTCTTGCTTCAAACATGCTCTTTGGCGAAGGCCAATCCACAATCACCCTCACTTTTTCCATATCCATTTTTAGCCCACTTCTAGAAACAACAAAACCTAAGTACACTAACTCCTCTTTCATGAAGCTGCACTTTTTCATATTCACTAACAATTTCTCTTCTTTGAGCCTTTGCAAAACTACCCTAACATGTTGCAAATGTTCTTCTTTTGTTTTGCTAAAGATCAAAATATCATCCAAATACACAATGACAAACTTACCAAGGTAGGGTTTCAGTACTTCGTTCATCAACCTCATGAAGGTGATTGGTGCGTTTGTCAAACTGAATGACAACACCATCCATTCATGCAATCCATCCTTCATTTTGAAGGTAGTCTTCCACTCATCCCCCTCTCCCATCTTGATTTGATGGTGTTGATGGTAAAATTTGCACTTTACTAGCAACAATGGGAAATCTTAAAATGTGGGACTTGATTCTAAGATAACCTCCAGTTTTAAAGAAGCTGGCTCTTCTTCATTTCTTTATGGTTTGAGAAAAGGGAGAGAATAAAAGAAATAACTTTGAACAACTAAAACTTATTCTAAGGTGATACGCTAGATCATATTCAAACTTCTACAAAGGAAAAACTCACTTTCTCTCTTACTAATTAATAAATATGGCAATCACCAATATTTAAAAGAGCATCAATGCATGATTTTTATGGCAGATTGCATACCTTATTACTTCAGCAAATAGATAGAATGAATTACAATATTACAAATAGAGTAGATAAAAGACTCAATTTTCAGCACAGAATGTCATTCCTCTTCATTAATAAAAGGAGAATAGAGTATACAAGGCTCTTAAATAGATGCACATACATACAATATTCAGAATCCTTTCTAAGCAACATCCACTAAGGCTTAAGTCTTCTTCTCTACTATATTTCTTATAAGTTCCAACCCATTTACAATAAAAACTCATGCTCTTTTAAAAGACTACCGAGTGGAGAAAACCCTAGAGAAACAACGAGTAACTAAAGCAAAAAGCATATGAAAGCCTAAGTTACATTGCAACAACTGCCTGTTAAAAGCACTTAAATCACTACATGATCTCTGTATGAAACAAAAATCTGCCACATGGATTTATTAACCAATAGCACATCAAGAAGGAACTGTCAGAAGTAGAGACCTTCAAGAGATGTGCGAGGGTGACACCTGGATTCCTCAGCTGATGGTGCACCAAAAAGAACATGTCAGAGCTGAGACCCTAAAGAAAGTGTGCGATAGTGACACGTAGCTTGTATTATGTTTCCATCAATAACACTGCAACTCTAAAAATGCATCCTCACCCTGGGCCCAACTAAGAAGCGAAAATGTGCCGCATGGAGACCTTAACAAATGGTGCAACAGAAAAAGGATGTCAGAATTGAAGGCTCTCAAAATGAGCATGACAATGCCATGTGGATCCTTCAACCAATGGTGCACCAAGAAGAACCTATTAGAGTTATACCACCTTGAAGCAGCACCAATAAGACACATAGCTTGTTCCCAATTACCCAAAAACAAAAGAACATCTGTATAAGCCCGAAACCTTATATATATATGTTTTTGTTTCTCCGACACCATCTTCTTTGATATGTATATTTTTCTTTTGTTGATGCTTCTTCTCCTGAATCAAAATGAATCTACCACAAACCTTAAAAACTCAAAATGTAGAGTTTTCACTCTACAGTTCTTGGTGACTCACCAGGGAATCTGCGCCTACGTAGAAGAGCTCAACAAAAACTACAAGAGAAAAATAAAAACAAAAGGAGTCCAATAGTAATTTTCTTTAAAGCTTCTAGAGAGCTTGTTGTAAAGAGGTCCATTCAGCTTCAGAGGGTTGTTCCTTCTTTTTCAGTGCCTCAAACACCCTATCCAGATCCAGTATCTCTTTGTAAGAAAAACCCTGAAGGTTGTCAATGGTGGCTTTAATCTCAAACTCTAAATGTGTGAGAGGTTGCAAAAAAGTTTCTACTTCTATGATATCTAGGGTTTGGCTCATAGCTGCAAGTGCCATTTGATCATTTTGTTTGTTCACCAGTAGTGCCTTGATCTGGTCCTTAGAGAGGACTATTGAATCATCAAGAAATGGGGAGGGAAGTCCTAACTAGACCAAATGGTCAATGTGTCCCTTCATCTCTTGTACCACTTTCTTTAAAGCCTCTAAATGAGCTTTACATTTTAGGGCCATCTTATTTTTGCTCAGGAATTCATTCAATTTTATTGTAGCAATCCCCCTGTTATCCACTCCAACTGCCAAAAGAGATTCCTCCAAAGAATTATAAATCTTTTTTGCCAACAGTTGTGATTCAATGACCTTAGGAGTTACCAGAGATAGAGTCTGTTCTATTGCAACCTTGACCTCTATGCTAAGACTTTGGGCATCCGAAATAAACTTAAGCGCCAACTTAAGTTTGGTGGTTTCCTCTAAAATACACCTCCAGAATGAAATATACTATTCTTGAATGAGAGGGAGAACATTCATCACAGGAGGCTGCTATGCAAGCTCCTGTTTGAGCTGAAGAAGTTGTTGTTCTTTCGCTTGGGCATCCTCTTTCAACTATTTATTTGTGTCTTAGTCATCTATTAGGCTCTTATGCACTTGTATTAATTCACTCCTTTTATCACTCAATTGTTTGTCAACCTAACTTTTCTCCTGCTTTAGAGTGTCCAGCTGTGACTTTATTGTCTCTAATATTGTGCTTATACCAGCACTCTTATTTTTCTCTACTTTTAATGTCTCCTTGGAGACCAAATTCTGCATGTCAGAGGTGAGCCTGGAAATTTCTAAATCCTTGGCTTTTGACTCTGCCCTCAGTTGATCTACTATGCTCTTGACCTAAACCAATTCTTGCAACTGTTTTTCAAACTTTTGACTCATTTTAATATAGTTTGTTGTGACAGACTTTTGGGTTTCTTCCATTAGTTCCACCTTGTCTTGTGGCCTAGCTTGTGTGAGATTGAGGCCCATAGCATGGATGAAGTAATCATCTGGCTGCATTTTCTCCTGAGGATTAATAACATTTGGGGTCATATGGGCTATCATCAAGGCTTGTTGTGCATGATCATACAGAGAACACATGCAAGGAATTACAGGGGCTCGACCTTCTTTAGTTCTTTGCTTTTCTAGACAAGCCTCCTTAGCCTTCCTAGTAGTCTCTACCTATTGGTGGAATGTGGAGAGAGATGGAATCATCCCACTAGTGAACGAAACACCTTGGGGTGAAGAATAGGGTATATTAACTTGTTGTTGCGCTAAGGCAAGGCCAAAGCTGGGAGGAACTAATGAATGCATCAATAGAATAGAGGGAGAGAAAGGTGGCAAACTAGTGAGAGGCAGGGAAGTAATTTGGGTGGCAACAAGTGTCAAAAATGCCGTCGGTGGAGGTAAAGGGGAAGTAGATGAAACTAGGGGAGGGCACACATTTAGTGGCATTTGGAAAGATTGCGGTATAGACTGAGGAAATAAGAGGGCGAAGAGATACTTACCTACTCCATGGTGGATGTGGCTGCACTAGTTGCCAAGCCAAGGATCTAAAACTCCTCCTCTTCGAACTCCTCTTGGAGCACCAGCTTCCACTTCTTTCTTTGTTGCTGCCCTTGCTCTGTCTCCTCTTCCTTTTCCAACTCAGTTTCTATTTCAATTTCGCTTCCTCCTCTTCTCCAAAGATTTTGCTAACATCATATGGGGAGGATGGCTCAACGTGACATTCATCCCATATCCACTCCCATTCTTCATTTGTCTTTATCTCCCTGAAATTCTTCTCCCATTCAAAAATTTATTGTTTGTACTTCCAATAGGCATTGATTTTGTCCACCGGCCAATCATCTTTCAGCAAGGCATTTTTTATACTGTGCCCAAGGTTTTGCAGGATCATAGGGTTTGATAATCTAATAAAATACCTCCCACGGATGCCTGGATTCTATTGGGACCTGTGCTAACTCAATATAATCATCAATTGTATCCGTGAGTGGTGATCTCCTTGACTCAATTGAGGGGTCGATTTGATGCTCAAAAGCCATGGGAGACTTGGATGTAGACAGTCATTTCTCTACCACACCATCAAGGTCATATTGTCATTTATCCATGACTTGGTCTAAACCCATTTCAACTAGCTTCATCAAGAGTAGTCGGTTCGCTTGCCACTTTAGCATTATAATGCCTCCGCCCTTGGAGAGGGGAATATCATAAAAAGGTTTTTGCTTCTTACCAGCTCCTAATTCTAAATCAATGACATCCAATTAGTGAACCATCTCTAATATGACCACCCTATCAGTGAGAAACTTGGGCAACTAAAATGGTTCCTCTTTGAAACCATGTACATGCAGTAGGGTGAAATGATCACCAAAGAACAAATTACACTGAAGACGCGGACTAGACATCAAGGCTTTATGCTTGTCACTCACTCGAAAAGAAATTATATCTGGGCTGAGATCTATCAGGGCCGGAGTCATGAAATGCTCCAAGTATTCATAAAAATTAGAAGTGTTTGATAGGAGGGGAGTCCATGTAGACACTAGAATTATTTTTTTCCTATCACCCATGTCCTCAGCCATTATTAATTGCATGTGGGGTGAGAAGAACTGGGGATTCTGAAAAAGCATCAAATGCAAGAGAAAGGACTTGTACCTAAAATACTATTGGTGACAGAAATTACCCAGCTGGTAATTCATCCTATCTAATATGATCTCTAAAAGATCTATCTTGTAGGCCTTTTGTCGGGAGATTGTCTTCAGTTAGAAAATGGCACCTAGCTGGTAATCATACACATTTACATCATTGTCAACCCCACATATAAAAGAAATCATTAAGCATGCATCTTGCACATCTTTGTTAAAACTAACCAACCCAATTGGTAAAGGAGGTAGGACTGTGTTATTAGGGTCTAGATGTAGCTGTTGGTTCAAGAAGGTTAACTAATTCTCCCATGCATACCAAGTTTTCTGCCATTTAGTCATACTACAGAAATCTACAGAAGCATCATAATGGATCCCCAACATCTCCCTTACCACCTAAGGAGAGATTGTAACTTTGATATTCTAGCCAGTAATAACATGGGTATCCTTGTCATAACAATTGATGCATGGCTCCACTAACTTAGGGCTAGGAAAAACCTAAGGCACTATGGACTGGGCCAACTAAGAACTCCACAGCAAAAACCTAAAAGTCACCACCTCTCCTTGTTTCATTCTTACTAACATGCATGCATGAGCTCCTTCCCAGAGGTTTTTGGTATTTTTCAACAAAACAAGATCAAAAATATTATCAGCAGGATCAATGACAAGGGAAGAATATTTTCACCTACCTCTTTTGTGTTTATTGGTCTGGGAAAGCTTTGGCCTAGGTTGTACTGGCACTGAGGTGTAAGACTTGTTGTTTACTAACTCCAAGGGAAAATCTACAGTCACCCTCACTGTGGAAGACCTCCTTCTCTTAGCACCTTCGCTGCTTCCTACCTCCACGTGTACTCTCTGACCAGAAATAACTTGTTTCTTTGAAACCAAAGACTCAGAAAACTAGAAACTTGGAAACTCGAAACCTCAAAAATGTTGCAACTATTAAGCAAGCAATTGTTCATTCTGGTAGTATTTCATCACAAATGAAACATAACAAGTTCCCAAAATGCTATATGTATCCACTCTGAACGTGTGTCTTTAATGATTTTTAGTCTCTTGATTGGCGTGCCCTCATAGTCACCTTAATATCGCACGTACTAGAGTCCTTGTCAGTGATTTGTTAACCAATCTCCATGAAGATATGTTATTTAATACACGCTTGCCAATCAATGATTGGAGATCTTTGGTAGTTGGGTTTCTCTGGTGGTTGTAACTCAGACTGGGCATGTGGCAAAAAGCCAACGACTTTATTGAAAACTTAACCTCCTAGGAAACACACACCTAAACTAACTATGTACAAGTGTCACAGCCTCCTTCAGTTATGGATTTTCAAGAAAATCCCATTTACAAGAATCTTAGTTACCTCGCCATTTTCATCTTCAAGGTCAAAAGCATTGTTTAGTTTGCAAGCAACTATCTTGAATGGTCCTCTACACAGATAATTAAACTTTGCATGCCCACCAGGTTTCATAGCTCTTTCCTCTCATTTTAGAACTGAGTCCCCTACTTTGAAACCTAGATCAGAGGTCCCTTGATCAAACTGTTGTTATATGGAGCCTAATCAAACTCGGAGGTTAAATTTACCCCACTTTTATCAGTGTGTTTTCCCCCCAAATTATTTAACGGTGTCAAGGGGTAGCGCCCCCAAAACCTCCAACGATTTTTTATTATTTTATAAAGGTGTCAGGAGTTATTTTTCCTATTGCCCGACATTAAAAAACCCTATTTTTGTAACCGACATAAGGATTGATAAAAGTGGCTAAGGGTTAGGGTTTCCATTGATGTATTGTAGCATTTGCAACGATATTAAGTTGCAGGGATTGCTGGTTGTAATCGGTTTGATTTACTTGCTAATAATATTGGACTCTCTGTTGGTGGATGTAGCCTAAGTTTGGGTGAACCACGTTAAAATTGTCTCCCACTGTTATTATTTCTATGTATTTTTCATTCCTCTGTTTAATCTTTATTTGCATTTTACTGATATCTTCTGCCGGCTAACCCTAACAAGTGGTATCAGAGAGGGTTGTGTTTAATTATCGTCTGCAAGAAAGTCTCACAGTTGAGTGGGAGCAATGGCAAATGAGGGTAAATTAAAGGTAAACAAATTCAATGGGCAGAACTATCAGTTATGGAAGATGCAGATGGAGGATTATCTCTATTAGAAGGATTTATGGAGGCCATTGGAAGGAATAGCCAAGAAACCGGCAGTAATGACTGATGAGGATTGGAATCTTCTAGACAGAAAGGCACTAGGAACCATTTAGTTGTGCCTGGCACCATCTTTGGCATTCAATATAACAAAAGCAGCAACAACAAGTGAACTGATGAAAGCTTTGGCTAAATTGTATGAAAACCCTCAGCCTCAAATAAGGTATTTCTCATGAAGCATTTGTTTAATCTAAAAATGATTGAATGTGGAATTGTGACAGATCATTTAAATGAGTTTAATATGATTACCAGTCAGTTAACTTCTGTAAAAATAAAATTTGATGAAGAGGCGAGGGCTCTCTTAGTTTTATGTTCTTTGATAGAAAGTTGGAATAGCTTGGTAATGGCTATAAGTAACTCTATCTCTGGTTCAAACACTTTGAAATTTGATGATGTTGTTGGTGTTATCCTTAACGAGGAAATGCGACAGAAAAACTCAGGAGGGTCCACATCAGGTAGTGTTTTGAATACAGAAAAAAGGGGCAGATCAAAGGAGAGAGGAAAAGGTTCTAGAGGTCATGGGAAGTCATGAGGAAAAGGTTCTGGAGGTCATGGGAAGTCATGAGGAAAATCAAAGGACAAGAGATCCCAATCCAAATGATAGAAGGATTGCTAGTACTATGGGAAACCAGGTAATCTGAAGAAAGATTGTTGGTCTCGAAAGAATAAAGGAGACAAACAAGAAGGCAATAAGGAGGCAAATGTGGTAAGTAATAAATCTGAAGATGATGCTTTGATTCTTTCCCTAGATAATGCTGATGATTCATGGGTTTTAGATTTAGGGGCCTCATTTCATGCTACACCCCATAGAAGTTATTTTCTTGATTATGTCCAAGGAGATTTTGGGCTAGTTTATTTAGGAGATAACGAACCTTGTCAGATTGTTGGAAAGGGAAGAATCAAGATTAAATTGTAGAATGGGAATCATTGGCTACTACAAGAGGTAAGGCACATTCCAAGGTTGAGTAGGAATTTAATTTTAGTAGGGCAGCTAGTTGATGAAGGTTGCATTGTTATATTTACTGATAAAAATTGAAAGGTTTCAAAAGGTGCCTTAATGGTAGCAAAAAGGTGTGAAAGTAGGCACCTTATATCTTTGCACAGGTCATACTGTTCCTTCTACTTTAGCTGTTGCAGAAAAAAAAAAAAAAAAAATAGGTTCAGGAACAGTTGCTGCAGGTTCACAGGAAGAGACTGAAACAGTTGCTGCAGGTTCTGAGGCAACATTGTGGCATAACAGACTTGGGCATATGAGTGAAAAAGGTATGAAGGTACTTTATTATAAGAAAGTTTTACCAGGTCTAAAATGTATTAATATGGATTTCTGTGAAAGTTGTGTGTATGGCAAACAAAAGAGAGTTAATTTTCTCAAGGATGGGAAGCAAAAGAAAGATGAAAAGTTGGAGCTTTTACATACATATGTATGGGGACCGACTCAGGTATCTTCTCTCGGTAGCTCTCAGTATTATGTTACATTCATAGATGATGCAACTAGGAAGGTTTGGATTTATTTCCTTAGGCAGAAATCTAATGTATTTGAAACATTTAAGAAGTGGAGAAGCTTGGTTGAGATTGAGACGGGTAAAAGATTAAAATGTCTTAGATCTGATAATGGTGGTGAGTATTGTAGCAAAGAATTTGAGGATTATTGTTCCTTTAATGGAATCCATAGGCAGAAAATAGTTCCAAGGTCTCCACAGGAGAATGGAGTGGCTGAGCGCATGAATAGGACAATAATGGAGTGTACAAGGACCATGAGATTGCATGTTGGGCTGCCTTTAAACATGTGGGTAGAGGCTGTCAACACTTCTATATATTTAATTAACAGAGGTCCTTCAGTTCCTTTGGGTTGTGGTATTCCAGAGGAAGCATGGATAGGTAAGAAGGTGAGTTATTCTTTTTCTCAAAACCTTCGGATGTGAAGCATTTGCACATGTAGATTCTAAAAATAGAACCAAGCTAGATGCAAAATCAAAAAAGTGTACCTTCATTGGATATGGCATTGATGAATTTGGTTATAGGCTTTGGGATTTTGAAAATCAAAAAATTGAGAGAAGTAGGGATACTGTATTCAATGAGAAGGTGTTGTATAAAGATTGGTTACAACAACATGAGAAGAAAGAAAAGGATTATGTGGTGCTGGATGATATTCCATATAATGATGTTCCAGTGGTTCCTCATGCTCCACAACAACAAGAAATACCACAAACTCCAGTAAATGTTAGATGGTCAACAAGGCTAACTAGACCTCCTAAAAGGTTTTCTCCCTCTTTGTATTCTATTTTGTTAACAGATGCTGGTGAACCGGAAGGGTATGATGAAGCTATGCAGGTGGATACAAAGGTTCAGTGGGAGCTTGCAATGAAAGAAGAAATAGACTCCTTGTTGAAAAATCAGACTTTGGAATTATGTAAGTTGCCTGTAGGTAAAAAGGCTTTACCAAACAAATGGGTTTATAGGCTATAAGAGGAAGATGGAGGTAAGAAAAGATTTAAAGCCAAGTTAGTTGTAAAAGGATTTGCACAGAAAAAAGGTATTGATTTTGATGAGATTTTTTCTCTAGTTGTTAAGATAAATTCTATTCGTATTGTTTTAAGTATTGTGGCTGCTGAAGATTTGCATTTGGAACAGCTAGATGTGAAAACTACCTTTCTCCATGGTGATTTGGAGGAGGAGATATATATATGGAACAACCACAGGGATTTGAGGTCAAAGGTAAGGAGAAATTGGTGTGCAAATTGAAGAAGAGTTTATATGGCTTGAAACAAGCACCTCGGCAATGGTATTTGAAATTTGATGGTTTTATGGCTGAGCAAGGCTAGAGCCGGTGTAATTCTAACCATTGTGTTTATTTTAAGAGGTTGGATAATGACAACTATATTATTTTATGTTTATATGTTGATGACATGCTTGTAGCAAGATCTAACATGGACCACATCAGAGAGTTAAAACAACAGTTAGCACAATCATTTGCTATGAAGGATTTGGGGGCAACAAAACAAATCCTTGGTATGAAAATTTGCAGAGATAGGAAGAACAGAAAATTGACTCTATCACAAGTTGATTACATTGAAAAGGTGTTGCAAAGATTCCATATGGAGAATGCAAAAGTTGTCAGCACACCTTTGCCTAGTCATTTTAAATTGACTAAGGAGATGTGTCCTAAGACACAAGAGGAGGAAGAAAAAATGTCCAAGGTACCATATGCTTCAGCTGTAAGAAGTTTAATGTATGCTATGGTATGCACGAGACTAGATATTGAACATGTTGTAGGAGTCATCCCAGATTGGAGCATTGGAATGTGGTAAAATGGATTCTCAGATATTTGAGAGGTACATCTAATAAACACTTATGTTTTGGGGGCTCTAATATTAATTTAGTAGGTTATGTAGACTTGGATTTGGTAGGAGATATTGATACCAAGTAGAGTACTATAGGTTATGTCTTTACTGTAGGTGGGACAACAGTGAGTTGGATCTCTAGGTTGTAAAAGGTGGTTGCTTTATCCACCATAGAGGTAGAGTATGTAGCTGCAACATAGGCAAGAAAGGAGATGATATGGTTGCAATCTTTCATGGAAGAATTGGGCAAACAATAGGCTAACAGTTGTTTGTATACAGACGGTCAGATTGTCATACATCTTGTAAAGAATTCTACCTTGCATTCAAAGACCAAACACATATAGCTCAAGTATCACTTCATCTGGTCGGTGTTAGATGATGGATAGTTAAGGCTGAAAAGGATACATACAGATGAAAATCCAACAGATATGTTTACAAAGGCAGTGACAAGGGAGAAGTTAAGCTCCTCTTCAGTTTCGATTGGTCTTCAAGATTGAAAACAAAAAAAAATCAGAATAGCAGAGTCTAGGGTGCTTATTTCCAGTGGGAGCTTCAGGGTCAGCGTTGTTATGATTAGTCTCCAAGTGGGAGATGATATGGTGTGGAGTCTGATCAGTCTCCAAGTGGGAGATTATTGTTATATGGAGCCTAATCAGACTCACATGTTAAATTTACCCTACTTTTATCGGCGTGGTTTCCCCCCAAATTATTTAAGGGGGTCAAGGGGCAATACCCCTTGCAGAGGGCTCAGGGGCAGCACCCCCGAAACCTTCAATAATTTTTTATTATTTTATAAAGGCGTCGGGAGTTATTTTTTCTATTGGCCAACATAAAAAAACCTTATTTTTGTAACCGACATAAGGCTTGATAAAAGAGGCTAAGGGTTAGGGTTTCTGTTGATGTATTGTAGCATTTGTAGCGGTATTAAGTTGCAGGGGTTGTTGGTTGTAATCGGTTTGATTGACTGGATAATAATATTGGACTCTCTATTGGTGGATGTAGCCCAAGTTTGGGTGAACCACGTTAAAATTGTCTCTCACTGTTATTATTTCTATGTAATTTTCATTCCTCTGTTTAATCTTTATTTGCATTTAATTGATATCTTCTGCCAGCTAACCCTAACACAAACCACCACTTGACTATAGATTGGCAATTATACATAGCATCATAAGAGGATTCCCTCTTTTCTTGAAGCTCCATCAATTCGGCAAGCCTTACTTCCATTGCTCCACCTTCTTCTATATCAAGTTGCTTCAGAACTTGTAATGCTGGAATCTCTACTATTAGCGGCATTGCGGCTCTCTTCCCGTACACGAGCTCATAAGGGGGAGTCTTGATGACTTGCTTTAGGATGATGTGGTTTGCCCATAAATCAATCTTGAGGTTTTATGCCATGCCATTCCTTTTGGTGATCTTCTCCCATCCTTTTGATCGGCTGAATTAGATTTTTATTTGTCAATTTGGCCAAGCCATTTCCTTGTGGATAGTAGTTTGAAGAAGTTTTTAAGAAAACACCATTTCTTAGGGAAAACTCAGAAACTTTAGGTCCTAAGAATGCTTTAGCATTATCTGAGATAATTGTGTTTGGGGCTCCAAATCTTGTAACAATATCTTCAAGGAAATTCAGGATGACA
This sequence comes from Cunninghamia lanceolata, assembly GCA_027924645.1. Taxonomy (NCBI): domain Eukaryota; kingdom Viridiplantae; phylum Streptophyta; class Pinopsida; order Cupressales; family Cupressaceae; genus Cunninghamia; species Cunninghamia lanceolata. The sequence goes on from BSBN01000524.1 coordinate 17,835,028, forward strand.
TTTTTAGTAGCTTCCTTCAAAGGCACCGCCTCACTCCATCTGGTGAAGTAATCAAGTGCCATGAGGATCCATTTGTGACTAGCCTTGGAAATGGGATTGATCATTCCTATGAAATCTAGGCCCCACTGAGCGAAAGGCTCTTCTACCTCGACTGGGCTAAGAGGCATCGCAACATTCTTCCGCCTACCTATAAAAAATTAACACTACTAGCACAATTTCACCAATTCAAAGCAATCAGAAAACAAAGTTGGCCAATAATACCCAACACATAAAATCTTATCCATAGTAGTTCTTGTCAAGAAATGTCCTCCTAATGAGCCATGATGCAAATCATGCAAAACTTTATCAGCCTCACCCTTCTCTACACATCTAAGCAGGATCCCGTTGATATTTTTTCTAAATAGAAAACCATCAATAAGGGAGTAATTGAGATTTTACATCCTATAGAAACACCTCTTATGAGGAGGGAGATTATTTGGGTACTCCCCTATTTCCATGAAACATATTCTATCTGATACCCAGGAATCTATGTTGTCATTCATCAATACTAGTTCTGCATTTCCCTCTTGATCTATAGCAGTATTCAGATCCTAAGTAATGTACTCACAAATTCCTCTTCCCCTAACCAATTTTGTGGGTCTGATGTCCACATCATATTCCATAATTTTGATGATCCAGTTGGCTCTTTTTTCTGTGATTTCTCCTTCCATGATATACTCTCGCACGCTCGCATGTGCCACTAGGATTATTATCTTGTTTCCGGTTATCAGGTGATGAAACTTTTTTAGTCCCTTGATTACAACATAAGCCTACTTTTCCACAAAGTTGTAGCTGGACTCATACTCTCACAGAGTCTTTGAATAAAATGAAATTGGGTGCTCTTCAAACTAATTATCTCCTTTCTGAGTCAACACTGCTGCTACATTATGCTCTTTGTCGTATACATACATAAAGAAATCCTTAGTAAACACTGGGTTTACACCGAGGCAGTAGAAATGGCCATCTTAATATGTTCAAAATCTTGTCGGCCTTCTGGGTTCCATTTGAAATTCAACTCCTTTTGTATCATTGAAGTGATAGGTATAACCAACCTTATGAAGTTTGCAATAAAATGACTTACAAAGTTGATTTTTCTGAGGAAAGATTGTACTCCCTTCTTATTAACTGGTAATAGTAGGTTCAGAATAGCCTCTACCCTTTCAGGGTCTATAGAGATCCTTTCCTTTGACACAACATACCCAAGCAACTTTCCTTGCAAAACCCCGAAGATGCACTTAAGATTTAGAGAAATCCTAAACTCTTGGCATTTCTGAAAAACTCTCTCGACATGGTCGAAATGATCTTCACTTGACCTGGTAAATATAGTGAGATCATCCATGTAAACCAGTATGATCTTATTCATTAATTTGCTGAAAGCGATATCCATGGCTCGCTGAAAAGTAGCCCTAGCATTGGAAAAGGTCGAAAGGCATCTTTTCATAAGCAAAGGTCCCCAACTTTGTAGTGAAAGTGGTCTTATGTTGATCTTCCTCCTTTAATCATATCTGGTTGTATCCTAAGAACCCATCAAGGAGGGAAAATCTTTCTGCTCCAGCCACTGTTTGCAAGATTTGTTCCATAGAAGGTAAAGGATAGTGATCCTTGAGGGAGGCTTGATTTAGGTCACAAAAGTCAACACAGAGCCTGATCTCAACATTTTTCTTTCAAAATGGGACCAAATTAGATATCCAAGTTGAATGTTTGATAGGGAAAATGATTTTGGACTCTATCAGCTTCTTCAATTCATGTGCCATCATGGTCTCGATCCTAGGATTCACTGGCCTTTGCTTCTGCCGAACTAGTTTCGCCCCTTCCTCTAGTTCAATGGTGTGTTGGACTACTTCTCTATTATCCCCAGAGATCCTCATACTTCTAGGCTATCACTTTATCATATCTGTTGCACAGAGAGATCAGATGCTCTCTTTCTTCTCAGGTCGTAACATTCCCTACCTTGATCTTTTTTCCATCACTGATTCCAGTTCGGAGTAATCATCCTTATTGGCCATGAATTTTCTTCTATCTATCTTGGCATCATCAGAATCAAATAAAATTTCTAAGGTTATTAGACCTTTTGGAAGTTTATTTTTCTTTAACTGCATTATCTGATCCCCATAAGCCTCTTCAATCTTGGGTTGGATTTGATCCACGAATTCACCAGATTGCTACAGAAACAGGGTGATCTGGTGATCACTCTTGAAAACTTTCTAATGATTACCATTATCTGGGATAGCCGGTTGGATGACCAGCTTTACCATATTTTCATTTAGCCATAGATCCTCTGTAGGGTTGAATTGCTCACCAATTTGGGTCATTCTATCGGCTTCAGTGTTTCGTATTCTTGGAATCACTTAGATATTGAAGGCAGTGAAGCTCTCTATTTGATCCCATACTCTGTGGTGGTATGGCCTCATCCTCACGTTCTTCATAGAGGCCTTCTCCCGAACCTGATTTATCACCAACTATGAATCTCCAAAAACTTGTATCTATTTGATTCCCATCTTTTCAGCCAAGGTAAGCCCGTGCACCAGAGCTTCATACTCCACATCATTTTTGTGCAATTAAACTAGAAGTGAAAAGCTCTGAGGATTTTCTCTCCTTCTGGTGACTCAAGACATATTCTGGCCCCCAAACCATTTTTGCATTTTACACCATCCAAGTGCAGAGTCCAAAGAGAATTATCATTTTCTGTGCTTTTTTTAACTTCTCTGGACTTATTTGTGATTTTTGAAACTACAAAATCCTCTTTGATGATTGCATATGTTCCTAGCCCAGTGGAATCATAGTTTCTGAAAGGATCATCATAAGCAGCTTCCAGCATAAGTGCTTCTTATTCCTCACTTCTGTTACTCAGGATGCCCTCTTCATCAAACATTTCCATGTTGAGTCTTTCATCTTGTATGGCTAAAGTATGCGCTGCCTCAAAATTGGTCATTGCTTCCTCTGTAATGTGTTCCTCGTGCAACGGTTCTGACAATACTTTTATCGTAGAGCCATACTTGGTCTGTAGAATCAAATGGGACAAACCAAGGAAAGGTACTCTTTGATTTTGGCTGTAAAGTCCCTAGATAAGTAGAGACCGAAAATAGGTGGAATATCTATGACAAAGACATCCTGGTTTACAGTGAAATTCAGACATGCGTATAGCATAAGAGGTAGTTCCTTAAGGAATCCCATTGTTTGTAACCTTTTCCCATCTAGCTACATCACCTCTTCTCCATGGGATCATATTTAAGCTGAAGAGCATTAGTTATTTGCTTCGGCATTATAGTGGCGCTTGCGCTTGAGTCTATCATGAAATTATGCAACAACTTCTTGCCTATTATCAAAGTCAAATAGAATGGGGTAGGTTTCGCCTTACCTCCTTCTGCCTTCGGAATCACCAATGAGATCTTGGGATCTTGCTGAGTTGGTTTCTCAAATGTCACCTTCTTCTTTGCACCAATATCCTTCGAGACTAGTGGGTCCACAAGTGTCTCCGATGCATTTAATGCATTTTGTAGAAAAGTCTTTTGCTCAAGGATTGATAGCACATCCCAAAGAGAAACATTAGCTAGAGCCTTTTTCAATTGTTCTACTACATTTAGTGAGCCTAGTGCTAGCATCCTTTGGTATGGTCCATGGAATCTTGCTCTTTCAACTGGTTGAGTGGTATTACTAGCATTTGGCACTACAACAGAGTTCACATTTGATTTTTGAATTGATGGTTGTGTGACTAGGAACATTGGATTCTTCTGAAAAGTAATTTCTGGTTGCAGAGCGATTACGGGATCCTCAACAACTCTCCTCTTTGAGCGAGTGAAATAGTCAGATTGTACCTGAGGGATCCATGAGGTGGTCACTTCATTTCTAAATATTGTTTCCTCCTCCTCCACCCATGAGAAAAGTGCATGCTCTAGAGCAATATCTGCCTTTTGTTCAATAGACATCCCCCGCATCTGAGGCACCAAGACCGCATTTTGCATACCAGGTGACTGATATTGGTATTGTCCCTATTGATCCTCTATTTGTGGTGTTTGCCTTCTTTGCTCAGCCACCTTTTGTTGTAGATTTCCCCTAGGGGAATCTTTAGGTTTGTGAGCATTATTACATGGGAAACACCAAGCGTTTGACTCCTCGGCTAGATTATTTTGGCTAGCTACCAACTCACGGTGGGGATTAGGTGCGACTATTTGTAACGGAGTTGGGACTGGGATAATTTGATTCAATGGTTGTGCAGGAATTAGCCTTTGATTCCCTTGATATTGGTTAGGCTAATACCCTTAATGGTAATTAGGCTGATAAGGCTACTTATTTCCCTCGAATCCTTGATAAGGAGCTCTAGGATAGTTGTTTTCTTGTCCCTTGAGATTTATGATCTCGTTTGAAAAGCTTCATAAGATTCTTTTCATATCTTCCATTTCAGAGGCTTGTGGCAATTACGCCTCAGCAGGTGAGACCTGGGTTGCCAGATAGACATACATGGAAGGATTGGCTTGTGGAAGATTGGGCAGTTCCATTTGAACAGGAATAGATAATTCAGGAAACAGGCAAAGGAGGTCTTGGTGGAACTTTCCCAGGATCTATCATATTATTCTCAGCTGAAATGGCTAAATCATATGCATTGGGAAGGGTTTGGCCTCCTCATGATTGAATCATTACAGCTATGTCTGAATTGAAAGCTTTTAAGTAATACACAATAGCCATACTTGTTGGGGGATGAGCTATCACTAGGATCCTCTGCCATGTTTTCTGAAACCTAGTATTGAAATCTATTATTACTTCTTGAGGAGCTCTTTTGATAGTAATTAGCTGCTGCAATAGAAAAGACCTGTCTCCTTTCTCATTGAATCTAGCAAAGAAAAGACCCCCTAGCTGGTCCCATGTGTTGATTGAATTCAGTCAAAGAGACCGATACCAATCTAAGGTCTTCCATTTGAAAGTTGCCACCAATATGCATAGGGCTACACTCTGATCCATCACATAGTGTACTGTACATATATCTGCTACATCCTGTAAGTGTTGTTCGAGCGTCTTAAACTCCTCCCCAGTAAACTTTGGGAGTGCTTTTAAGACGTTCATTGGGATAGGGTCCCAAGTATCTGGTGGCGTGGGAGGAATCAATGTGCTGCCACTATTCCAGTCGACAAAGTTCCTTGGTGGTACTGGTTGAGCCATCTGTGTTGTTAGTGCTCATGCTGCAATTGTTCTATGAGTGATAGATACTAACAACGGAACTAAAAGCCCCAGGTTATATGTCGAGCGACTCCTCATTATAGGCCCCTAGTGCATGCAAACAAATCTCCTTATCAGTTGATTCTAAGTGTCCCATTAGGCATGCCAAAAACTGTTGATGGTAAAATTTGCACTTTACTAGCAACAGTGGGGAATCTCAAAATGTGGGACTTGATTCTAAGATAACCTCTAGTTTTAAAGATGTCAACTCTTCTTCATTTCTGTATGGTTTGAGAAAAGGGAGAGAATAAAAGAACCAACTTTGAACAACTAAAAATTATTCTAAGGTGATGCGCCAGATCAGATTCAAACTCTCTACGAAGGAAAAACTCACTTTCTCTCTTACGAATTAAAAAATAAGACAATCACCACTATTTAAAAGAGCATCAATGCATGATTTTTATAGCAGATTGCATACCTTATTACTTCAAAAAATAGGTAGAACGAATTACAATATTACAAATAGAGCAGATAAAAGGCTCAATTTTCAGCATAGAATGTCATTCCTCTTCATTAATGAAAGGAGAACAGAGTATGCAAGGCTCTTAAACAGATGCATAGACACAATATTTAGAATCCCTTTTGAGCAACATCCACTAAGGCTTAAGTCTTCTTCTCTACTATATTTCTAATAAGTTCCAACCCATTTACAATAAAAACTCATGCTCTTCTAAAAGACTACTGAGTGGAGAAAACCCTAGAGAAACAACTAACTAAAGCAAAAAGCATATGAAAGCTTGAGTTACATCCTAATAACTGCTTGTTAAAAGCACTTAAATCACTGCATGATCTCTGTATGAAGCAAAAAGCCACCACATGGATTTCTTAACCAATAGCGCATCAGGAAGGAACTGTCAGAAGTAGAGACCTTCAAGAGATGCGTGAGGGCGACACTTGGATTCCTCAACCAATGACACACCAAGAAGAACCTGCCAAAGTTGAGATCCTAAAAAAAGTGCACGATAGTGACACATAGATTGTACTATGTTTCCATCGATAATACTGCAACTCCAAAAATACACCATCGCCCTGGGCCCCACTCAGAAGCGAAAATGCACCATGTGGAGACCTTAACCAATGGCACAACAGAAACAGGATGTCAAAACCAGAGGCCCTCAAAATGAGCATTACAATGCCATGTGGATCCTTATGCCAATGGTGCACTGAGAAGAACCTGTCAAATTTGTACTGCCTCGAAGTAGTGTTAATAAGACATGTAGCTTGCTCCCAATTTCCTCGAAAACAAAAGAACATCTGTATAAGCCTAAAACCTTAGATATATATATATATATTTTGTGCCTCCGACACCATCTTATTTGATATCTTTTTTTTTTTTCTATTGATGCTTCTTCTCCTGAGTCAAAATGAATCTACCACAAACCCTTAAAAACTCAAAATGTAGAGTTTTTACTCTACAGATAGAGTTTTCACTCTACATATGGTATCCACTCTTCAAATCAATTTTGGTGAAGTACTTGGCTCCACTCAAGCAGTCCATCATATCATCCATTCGCGGCAAGGGAAACTGATATTTGATGGTTATCTTGTTTATGGCTCTTGAGTCTATACACATCCACCATTCCCCATCCTTCTTTGATGTCAACACTACTAGGACAACACATGGAATCAAACTCTCCCTAATCAACCCCTTATCCAGCAACTCTTGTACTTGCGTATTTATTTTTGCATTCACCATAGGCGTAATTCTATATGGTACCTTGTTGGGAAAACTTACACAGGGAATCAAATCCATGCAATGGCTTATGCTCCTCGTTGGTGGCAATCCATTGAGCAGCTCCTTCATCAATATGTCATCATATTCTTCCAAAAATTTTGAACTTCCATTGGCATCTCTTTATTTTTTTGCATTGTCCCAACTACTGCAAGCTTTGGAACGATGGAAAAACATGTTCCCCCTCCTTTCAAGTCTTTCAAAACTATTTTCTGGAAACAAAACAAATCTTGGAGTTGTTCTCCACTTCTTCTTCCCTCTCTTTTATTGGATTTAATGTGTACTCTTTTCCATCTTTCTTGATTTAGTATGTGTTTATCCATCCGTCATGAATAGCTCTTCTATCAAATTGCCAAGGCCTTTCCAAAAGTAGATGGCATGCATCCATTGGCATCACATCACATCTTATTTCATCCATATAGTTTCCAATTTGATAACTCACAAGGCATTTCTTACGTACCATCAAACTATGATCTTTTTGCAACCATGAAACTCAATATGGGCTGGGATGTTTTAATCTTTTCAATTTCATCTTCTCCACCATTTCTTTAGATACAATGTTATCTATACTACCGCTGTCCACTGTGACTTTGCAACACTTTCCACCCACCTTGCACCTTGTTCTAAATAGATTTCTTATTTGAATTGGCTCTAGTTTCTCCTTTTCAAGATTTAACAAAATCCTTCACAGCATTAGAGAATCTCCATCTTTGGGACCCTCTCCATAATTCGGTGCAACCACACTATCACTTTCAACCTGTACTACATGAACTCTTGCTTCCTTCCCTTTGCCACTATTCTACTGTATTTGTGAGCATTCAAATGCCCTATGACCCATCTCTCCACATTGAGATCATGTACCTCCAAATCCTCTTCCTCTACCTCTTCCAAAGTGTCCTCTACCGCAAGGATAATCTCCTCTTCCTCTAGAAGATTCTCCTCTTCCCTTGTTTTCTTGCATACCTATGTGAGATGTACTTGCTTCATCTTGCTTGCTTTAGTAACCTCTACCATTGCTGGTTTGGCCTCTTCCTCTCAAAAATTTGCCTTTACCATAGGAATGTTTTGTTGTTTTCTTGCAAGTTTCTCCTCTGCTTTCAAGGCATGTTGGTATGTCTCTTCTATACTAGTTACTCGAAGCATGCTCATTTCATCTTGAATTGAATTATGAAGACCATTCACATACATTGATACTTTTTTTGCATCATCATCAGCATGCCCTACCTAGATGCTCAACCTATAAAACTCCTTGGTGTACTCTTGTATGTTCTTCTCTCTTTGTTTCAAGTTTTGTAGCCTCTTGAAAAGGTTAATTTGATAATCCGCAAGTAGAAATTTTGCCTTCAACTTTGTCACCATTCTCTCCCATGATTTGATTTTCTCTTTGCCTCTTCGTTGTCTTTTAATTTGCACATGCTTCCACCATAAGGATGTGTGTCCCTTCAACTTTGTGCTAGCATAATTCACCCTTTCTAGGTCCTCAATTGACTCCAAGTCAAAATATTTTTGCATTTTTGATATCCATTCCACTAAATCTTCCAGATTCAGACTATCATTGAAACTAGGGGGTCCAATTTAGGTTTGCTGCAAAGTCTATCCATTGCTCTCAAAAATATCCCTTCCACTTCATCTCTATGATCATATTCCAAGTCAATTTTTGATGCTTCATTTTCAGCCTCATCATCACTGATATCTACTACAGGAATTCCTCTTCGATGTGTCACTTCTATTGCTTCCAACCTCACTGCTAATCTATCTTCAAGGCCTCTCATCATTTCCATGAATACCTCATGGTCAACATTTCATGGTCCTCTTCATCCACCATGCCCTCTTTGTGCCATGTCCACAACCCCCTACAATTACGGGTCTCATTGTCCTCTCACACACCCACAACAAACTCCTTAAGGTTCTTCCTCTAACACAACTTTGAACCTGGCTCTAATACCACTTAATGTAGCCTAGCTTGGGGGTCTTACCAGATGGCCAACACTAGTAGCAATGCATTATCAAATTGATCACACATAGGCCACATTACAAATTAAGTGCATTCACATTTAAACAAAACACTTCAAACCAAAGAACACAATTTCAAATCCATTCATTTGTTGGCAGTCTTTAATTTATTATGTGCAAAGTTTTTATGCAACAAATACAATGAATTTGCATTCAATAGAGTTTATCTATGTGCGGATCATCCTATGATAGGAAAACCATCGATTTCCCCTTCAATGTCACTTCTTGTTTTCCTCTGAAAACCACTAACCAATTCTGTATATGCTTCAACTTGTTTCTGCGGCCACACCTCTCTGCAACCACTTGTGTTGTTTTCAAACTCTTTTTGTAGTGACTTCAATTCCTAAATATTCATGAATTTCCTCTAGTCAAACTCCTCCTTCCATACACTCGTATGTTCTTCCCAAATTTTGTAGTGAACCCTCTACAATGCTATCAATTGGGTTTTATCTTGACATGATACAAAGGAATGAAAATTGAAAGGTCATGTAAGTCTATTTGAATTATGCAGCTAGGGTGATGCCTCACCAAAGGAGTTGTAACTTTTAACATTTGCTTTGACTCCATTTTAAATTCTCCAAAGAAATCTGATCTTTTGATATTTGATGTTGACTCAATCAACAATCCCCAAGCCGCGCCTCCCAAGTTAAGATGTTTGAAGAATTAAGATTTACATTCTTGCATTCTACTTCAACGATTTGAATCAAATCGGCCTCCATCATCATCAACAATGGAATTTCTAGATGCAAGCAATTCATCTTTCACAACAATTTACTCCTGCTCTGAAGGCAAACACAACAATAAATGAATATCTTGCACAAACCAAGAGGAACATACATCACTCCATTCGCACACATAACAGTTCACTATTTTCAAATGCCCCTGCACATATAATTCATTGGAAGATTTAAACACCACGAACTCATCAAGCTCAGGGACAGGGGGAATAAATGTTTAATATTCATCAGTGAACGGTGTCATCAAAATGCAATTCCATCAGCTCACCTCACCACACATTCACAGCTCTACATACACCTCTTTTGCAGCATTTTGTCAAACAAATAACAATAGAGTGCTCTACCTCCATTAGAATGACTACAACTCACCATCGTGCTCCAGACTGAACCATTAAAATAGAGGAATGATCAACTGCAACATTTGACCATTGACACTACCAATTTATTTTGACAAACCAAAAATGCACTGAAATCAACCAAACTAAACCAAAAAATGACAGGTGATAGTGTGACACATGATTGCCATCAACCGTGACAAAACTGCCAACACCCCGAAATCACAAACTGGAACAACAACCAAGTCAAAATCAAACAAAATTGGAATATCATTTTTTTAACACAGGATTGCATATACGCCTAGGTGCTCCTTCATCAGGGCATTACACCATCTCTTGTGTGTATCTTATAAGTCATACTCATAAGGAAAGGATAAAAACCTAAAAAGGAGGATAAAAGGGGAAGAAACACCTAATCTTGAAAAGGAAAAGATCTCAATGGGTGTCACTAGCATTTCAATAAACAACATGATAGAAATAACCTAACCTCTAGGTACGAATAAGCCATTTAGGTTCCCCTTTGATGCTCATTCCATAGGAACATATACTCCCTTTGGAATTGTGGTTCCTTATCTACAAGATTAATGAAATTTGTATCATTGAATTAACTAATGACCCTAAAGAGGTTGAATTAGAACTAGAACCTGCTCTTCTACCTAATAACCTTTGGACCCTTCACTTAAATGGGCCTAGATGTAGCATAGGAGCTAGAGTGGGAATAATGTTAACCTCTCTAGAGGGGGAATAAATCCCTTCATCTTTCATCTATACTTATTTTGTACCAAAAATGAGTGGAGTAAGAAGCCCTTTCTTTAGGATTCATTCTTGTACAAATATTAGGTGCTAGTCATTTTAGTGTCTTTAGAGATTCCCAGTTAATTATCAACCAATTCTCTAGAACATATCAAACTAGGTTTGAGTGTTTACAACCTTATAAGGATTCCATCCAAGGTTTTGTTCATCAATTTGATTATTTCTTGATCCAAGCCATACCAAGAGAGAATAATCATATGGTTGAATCTATGGCCACTTCTTCAACCATATTCTCACTAAATGTGCAACTACAAAACTTAGTGTTTGTAGTTGTAATCAGAAAAGAACCATTGATGGAAGAAGTGATTTGCCACTAGTGCTTCACTATGTAGAAAATAGGGTAGAACCTTTTACATGTGATTACACTAAAAATGATGAAACAATCCTTGAGTATCTCCATATTTATGATAATCTCCCATGATTTTATCTAAGAAGGGACACTCTTTAATCTCTCATCCAAATGACTACTTTGAAGGGGAATTAGACATCCTCCAAATAGAGAACAACACCCTTAAAATAACTCTGGCCCTTTTGTAAATTGAATAAGGTAACCACTGTTTAATAGAGGGAATTATTGACTTAAACATTGGCATGCCAGAAAAACCAAGAAGAATAAAACTAGGTGCCAAATTAATAATGGAAGAATTGGAAATCTATACAAAAATCCTCATCAAGCTTGCTAATTGTTTTGGACGTGAATATTTTGAGATGCCAAGATTAGAACCCAATGTTGTGGTTCATAACCTAGTCATCAAAACTAATGCAAAATGAAAATTAAGAAAAATCTTAGGCCCATCAAGCCCAAGGTTATCACAATGGTGAAAGAGGAATTCATGAAATTGCTCAACGTGGGGTTTATCAAGCTAATAGACTATACTACATGGAGTTGAAGCATAAATCCCTATTCAACTTGTGGGGCATCCTAATTTTTTCCTAAAATCACATATTTTTTAGAAAAATGCATGATTTAGCCCTAGAGGGGTTCCATGTAAGGGGTATGATTGAAAGGGATTAGATCAAACCCCCTTGGATAGAATCCCCCTAGGCTTAAATCAAACCCTTGGTGGAGTCTCCACTATGCCTATCAAAATGCTAACAAGAAATCAATTTCACTTCACCTTTTGGGTGAATAAATGAAGTCATTTGAAAATACCATTTTACAAGTGTATATCCCTCACTGCTAGCTTTCTAAAATGTATAACATGTATTTTTTAATATTATATATTTAGAATTTTATAATGAATGTATGTTCATTATGAAAAATAATGACCTTTATTCAAGACATTAGGAAAAATAACAAATGTTGAAAAATGCATTACACTCCACATGGTTGTCCTTGTTTCAATAAAAAAATAAAAGTTCAATTTTGATATGTATGCTAAGTGAAGGGTGAGATTGTAAAATATAGATCTGAAATTTTTGTTAGTACTAATTCAAAAATTAATATCCAATAAAAAATTGCCAAAAAATGTTTGTGCAGTAGATATTGGATTTAATGATATAATTCCAAGAAATTGTGGAAAGATTTATTTGTAGGGAAAACTTTTCAAGATAGTAAAATGTCACTTAATAAAAATGATAGAAATAATTCTTTAAAATTTTCAAAAAAATTACAAATTAAATATACATAAAAAATGTCACAACTCATTAGTTTACATCATCCTTAAATTCTTGACCATTTGTTCAGTATAATTGACACAAATTGAAAAACACTAAAAAATGTTGATTTCGGTGTCCCAATTATGCTAAAAAATGGGAGATACTATTGTGTTGTCACCCATGGATACTAAATATAGTGTCAACTCTCAAAAAGAATGGGAAAATTAGAACCTACATTAACTTCATAGACAAATTAGTAAAGCCTATCCAAAGAATATTTCCCCCTTCCATTTATCAATATGATCATTATCACTATGACATTTTATAACATGTTGTCACTCATGGACAAATTTATTTATTAAAACCAAATCTACATTATAGAGAGTGACCAAAGAAAAAAAAATTACAACACCATGGGGAAATTTTTCCTATGTGGTAATACCCTTTAATTTGAAGAATGCAAGTGCCACATATCAAAGGGCTATGACCCACATCTTCCATGACATAATGGAATCTTATGTTGATGATCTTCTTGCTAAAACCAAGAAGAGGGAGAGTCGTCTTGAGCACTTGCATGTCCTTTCCACACAAATTTGTGAATACAAAGTAAAGATAACTCAAAGCCATGTGTATTCAAAGTCACACTTAGAAATTTTATGGGCTTCATTATTTCCCACAAGTGAATTGATGTTGATCTAGAAAAATTGAGTTGTTTTAGATACAACCTCTCCCATGACTAAGCATACAATCAAATCTTTCCTAGGCCAATTAGGGGCCACATGACATTTTATCCCTAATATAACATTCAAAATTCATTGAATCAATAATTTGTTGAAAAAGGAAACTAAAATAGCATGGACAATAGATTTTTAGAACCCATTTGATCAAGTTAAAATTCCTTCTCTCTCCCTTGATATTCTTGCTACCAAATCAAGGCTACCCTTTGATCCTTTATTTAAGGGCATCAAAGGTCTCTCTAGCATGCATGTTAGCACATGAAGATAATCATGAGAAAGAGAACAATATACTTCATCAACTATACTCTTTTGGACTATAAAAAAATTATACTCAATCTGAGATGTGTTTACCCATTGTGTTTACAACTTGGCATCTATGCTACTACATTCTAAACCAAGAAACACAAGTTATTATTTGATCAAAACCCTTGCACAATTTCCTTAAGAAACCTATGTTATTAAGAAGAGCTAGGTGATTCCTCACACTACTCAACAAGTTTGGATTGACATGTGAAAACCAAAAGTACATCAAAGGATAGGCCATTGCTAATTGGTTGGTTGATAATCTAGTTCTTTAGATGAACCTATAAATGAGGACATGTAACATTGAACACACAACATATGTTATTTCACCATAGTATTTACACATCATAAAGTTTATTACCAACCCCACCTACCTAGAGGATGCTACTCAAGAAAATAAAAGGTTATGTATCTTGGCTGCAAAGTACACAAACATCGATGATATGTTATATAGAAAAGTCCTAGATGAAATCTTGTTCTAATGTGTTAAAAAAGAACCTGAGCAAGTCTTAGAGGAATGTCATAGTGACATCTACAGAGGATACTTTCAAATCCATGCTACAAATGGAAATTTATTGTCTAGGTCATTTCTAGCCTACTCTTGAGATGGATACAACATTTTTCATGAAAGTGTCATAAGTGTCAAACCTTCATGCATACTCTTCATTCCCTAACATAGGATCTCAAACTAATCACCACACCATGGCCATGATCTCTACCTAGGGACTGAATCTCAGGAAAAATCTCTCCACCATCCTTTGATGGCCATATGTTCATAATAACAATGACCAAATACTTTACAAAATGGGTAGAGGCTATGCCTCTAAACACCATTTCAAGATCAGTTATTGAAAATTTCATTCTCAACCAAATAATATGTAGGTTTAGAGTTCCTCACATTCTAAACATGGATAAGATTCATCTTTAAAAACCCATATATGTGAGAATTCTATGAACAACTCCACATAACCCACAAGTCTACTCTAGTCTATTAACCTCAAGAAATGAGAAAGCAGAGGTGTTGTTCCTTGCACACATGCCCCATTTTTAACTTTGGCAAAATGTGGATCCCCTTCTTTTACTTTTTCCTTTGCGCCTTGATCAAATATTGTGTGTTGAGATTATTGTCATAGTGGTGAGTTTTTATTAGCTTTAAGAAATATTTTAAAAATTTTAAGTCTTGAGCCAAGTCTTTGCAAAAGTTATGGTGTGTTTTTAATGCAAAAATTAACTTTTTAGATTTTGTGGGTTTACGGAATTCTTATGGACTTATGGACTTCTAAATTCCAGTCTAAAGTTTTATAGTCCAATGACTTCCCACATTTGCCTCTTCTTCACTTTCATAACCATTTTGATTTAACTCTCTAAATTCATAAGTATGCGGGTTTGTAGAATTTCTAGGGTTTCTTTCCATCTTCAACTTTAGCCACAAGTTTGGATGGTTGGATTGGTTTTGCAACTATTCATAAAATTTAAATTTAATTTTGTGGGGATTCCATCAGCTTCTTCCACTGCTCAATTTATGCACCACCGTATCTCCCAACCATTCATCTTCTAGTTCCACCCACCAAATGACCTCATAATAATGGTTCTTGCATGTAAATTTTCCTTACATTAAACTTTAATTTTTCTATCATTTGCACCCTTTGCAAATTGAATTCTTATGCTCTTGTGACCTCATTTATGATCCCTACATGCTTGAATACTTTTTTTGAGTTTGTCTTGATGAATTCACTAGTGAAATTTCTATGAATTGCATATGTATGAGCTAGTGGAAGGGTTAGTGTTATGTTGTTGATAATTAGGGTTGCCAAAGAGTTGGAGCATAGTTTAGAAATCAATTTAAAACATTAAATGTATTACTCTTCTTCATTGATGAACTAAGAATAGATTACAAGAGGTACAAGGGCACAATTACAAAGTATTTGATTAGTTCTAAAAAGCATCCACAGAGGATTGAAAGCCTGTCAATTCTACTTTCAAAGTCTTAGAATTGGCTGAATGGATAAACATTGCCAAACCTCTATTATATTGGCTTGAATGGCCTTATATATAGCAATCTGACCACCTCAAAATGTTACACTTGGCAGGAAATATCTACCACAACTACTTCTAGCACCATAGCATTGAATCTCCTTAACTTCGTTGTCCTCTGTTGAATCTTGATGGCACTAGTCTGAAGCATTGAAGGCTCACCAAATCTATTGGAGACTCAACCACCACCTTTGATGTTTTGGTATACTACTACATCATCAAGATAGCACCTGAGTTGAGGTTTGAAAGCATTGAGGATTCACCAAGAACTACATAGGAGGTCCAATCATTTGATTGATGAATTGCCAAACTACCAAGTCATCCACCATGGCCAAGAGATGCATTTGTGTCTTTATCACAAGCATTGGGGCTTGTTGAATCGCTCTCGCCTATTTCCAGTGCATAGGTATCTTTCCTTGTCTTGAAAGGTCCTTCATAATCTCCTTACCACTGGATCCCCTGTACTTACAATTGACGGCTCCACAACATTCTTGGGCCCATTGAATCTTCTTGGGTCTCTTCGCCATGTGGAAGCATGGCACTTTATTTAGGGTGTGTCGAAAATGTTTTATTCGTGGTGAAGCGTAGATACAACATTTGGAAAAAGTAGAGGCTTTCTCTTTATTCTGTTTGTTTCTCCTTTTAGGTTCCCCTTTACTAGCTCCAAGCCCACCATTGGGCATAAATGCGACACTTGGCAGCCTAGTGCAAATGGAAGATGTTGTCAAAGTTGTTGAGGTTCGGAGGTGCGAGAAGCCTCCACATGTTTCCTTCCCATAGGATCATTTCTTTGAATGTTTCAGACCCACCTATATGCTAGGGCATGACACTTGGCACCTTGGCGATTTGTCTTGAAGCTTTCAGGCTCATTTCTTCTTCATCTTGCTCTATGGTGACACTTGGCAATGTCTACTACTTTCTCCTTTTCCTTGAATCCTTTAAGACTTGGGCCTGACAAAAAGTGACCTGAGACACTTGGCACATTAGCGCTCCTTGGTGATGCTTCCCTACTCGACAAATCCTTCTACTTATGAAATGCTTCCATGTGGCACTTGCAACAAAGATAAATGCTTCCATGTAGTTAGCGATGGCCTTGACTTTGATGGCCCATCATGGTTTGAATGAAACCTGATAAGAGCCAAAATGATCCCACCCATTTTGTGATCCAAAAATCAACATTGTGGATGCCAAACACCTTAACCCAAAACAAAATGTAGAGCCAAAATGCTTTACAGTTCTTGGCAACTCTCAAAGAAGTGCACTCGCGCACATTGAAACCCAGACTTCAAAACGATAGAAACCAAAATTTCAAAAAATGGAAAGAAGAAAATTGATCTTAGAGAGCCTCAAGGGCACTCTGCAAAGATGCCTACTTATCCTCTGAAGGATGGCACTTCTTCCTTAGTGCCTCAAATTCTCTACTCTACTCAATTATCTCCTTGTGGGAGATGCTCTACAACTTCTCAATAACAACCTTTAACTTGTGCTCCACTTGGGCCAGTGGTTGAATAGCTACCTCAACTTTTGTGATTCTTGGTGTTTGTACCCATCCCTCAAAAGATGTTTGGTCTCTTTTTTTGTTTGAAATTTCTTCTCCTAATCAATCTCCATTATTTTGGAATGAAGAGGGCAGTCCCAATTGGACTGATGAGTCAATGTGCCCTCTCGTCCCTATCACAATTTGCTCTAAAACCTTGAGTTGAGGTTTTCATTTCAGGGCAGCCTTGTTCCTTCTTTTGACCCCATTCACCTTGGCTACAGCGGTGTACCGATCATCAACACCAGCAAACTGAAGAGCCTCTTCTTGCAGGCTATATAGTTTCTCAAGCATGGCTTGAGCCTGAGACAATCTAGGCACGAGGACTTGAAGGGTTTGTCCCACCTCTATTTTCACTTGGACCATGAGCTTCTAATCCATTGATATGAACTTAAGCACTCCTTTAAGTTCAATCATGCTACCGGCAATCCTAGTCCAAAATGATGCATACATGTCCTTAACCAATTGAATCATTTGCAGTGTGTGGCCCACAACTTGTACCTCATCTTTTACTTGATCTAGTTGTGACTCCTTAGCTACTAGTTGAGCTTCTAGTGCTCCCTTTGAGGTTCTCAACTCAGCTGAGGCAATGTGGAGTTGTGTCAAATCCTCTATTATGTTCTACTCCTACTCCTCAACCTTTTCAACCTTCTATCTATAACCTTCCAAGGTGAGTTTCATTTTGTCAAGCTCAATTTGTAGCTTCGTTTCTCTCACTTACAAGGCCGCATAGGTCTCCCTGGTAATCATTATCTATTTCTCCTAGGTCAACCTGTTAACCTCTTGCTCCCGAGCCTTTATCTCTTGTCTGAGATGGCTCACTATATTTTTCACCTAGGTGAGCTCTATTTTCCTCTTCTCTAGTTGGCGGATAGCTTTGAGGAAATCTTTTGTAATAGATTTCTAAGTCTTTTTCATCAATTCCACCTGATATTGCATGCGAGCATGGGAGAGATTCATAGAAACCACTTGAATCGAATAATCTTTGATGCGCATCTATTCCTACAACTTGTCAACCATAAGTGTCATGTGGGAAATCATCAATGATTGTTGCATGGGGTAATACATATACCTCATTTATGGTTGAGTCAAGGCCCTCCCCTCTTTTTGCTCTCTTGCTTCAAGCTTAGCTTTGCGCACTTGTTGCACACTTTGCATCTAGTGATGATAGGAAGTTGGGGATTGTATCACTCCTCCAACAAAAGGTACCCCTTGATGAAGTCCATAGGGGATGTTGACCTACTATTGGTGGGGAATCATTACCACCCCCTAAGGTAGCAAAGTGGACACTATGAGCGTGGATGGAGAGAACGAAGGAAGGATGAGAACTATTGGTGTGGATGGGGACATGGTAAATGGAGGGAGGAAAGGGATTTGTGGCATCCTGAAAGGCTAACTGAAAGGTAATGTGACAGGGGGAGTTGAAGGGGTGCACGCAAAAGTTGGGCTGATGGATGCTGGAGGTGTGGCCATAGTTACAATAGGAGTAAACTAAGTAGTAGAAGGAAGAGGGAGAGAAGTACTTACCTATGTGGTGGTAGGGATCTGTGGCTCTATCTGAGGCCTAGCCTTTAGAGGGGATTCATCTTTTTCATATGAATCCTTTTGGAGTTGAAACTCCTTCTCTTCCTTTCTAGCTATTTCTTTGGGGATAGGCTAGCCTCCTTTGTTATTTCTTGAGTTTGCGTGATGCTCGCTAACAGTACTTATGTGGTGGCAAGAGGCGCTGCCTATGATGTAGACTTTTGGGGAACTTGTTCCATGGGTTCCTTCCCCTTTTGACTTAGTTGTTGGTATGTTTGTTGTGTGACCTGATGGGCCTGTGCAAGTTTCACCCTAGGGTCCCTAATTTCCATAGTTGAATGGATCAAATGGGTGATAATTTGGGAGCTCTATGCCTCCACTTGATATAGTGGAGGGGGCCATTTCCTTTGGCTTGTTTCGGGAGGAGGCTTAGAAAACATTTCCAATCAATCATTCCCCTCTTCTAATTCATAGTATGCCTCAGCTTCCTCCTCAGCAGACACCATGGTCATCCCTCCTCTATTCATATTGCTTGTGTCATATGAGGATGTAGTCAAGTCATGCACTCCATCCCATCGATCCTCCCAGGTTTTGTCAATCTCTAATGCCTCAAACAACTTCTCTGGTTTGGCAATTTCTTGCCTATATTTCCAATAGGCTTTGATCTTCTCCTTGCTCCATTCCTCCTTCTTTAGGCCCTACCTAAGACCATGAGTCATTACCCTAGAGGGGTCATATGCATGCATTATGGTGTAGAAGGTCTCATAGGAAGGGCGCGGCTTGGCAGGTAACTCATGCAGTTTGATGTAGACATATGGAGAATCTACCCAATGAGACTTCTTGGCTTCAATCGTTGGTCAACTTTGATGAACAAATGTTTCTTTAGTCTTCATCTTTGCGAGCTAGGATACCATGAATCTTGTAGGATCGTAGGACCATTTATCATCTATGACATCAAGTCTGAGGTCCACCAATTTCATTGTCACCAGACATACTATGTCTCTTTTATTCACCGTATCTCTCCTTTGGAGAAGGGGAGATCATAGAATGCCTTCTTTTTCTTCCTAGTTGTATGATGCATCGAGGATATCCAAATAGTGGGTGAGCTTGAGCACTAGGATTCATTTTGTGAGGATATTGGGAAATCTGAAGAATTCCTCTCTAAAGCCATGCACCCAAACCATCATATAGTGTGCACCGAAGAACTAGTCACATGGAATCTGACTATTGATCATCATACCCTGTTGTGTTTCACACAACCAATAGGGGATATCCTCCTAATCGAGGTTGATGAGAACAGGCGTGAGGAAGAATTTGATGAACTCATCAAAGTCAAAGGTATCTGACAAAATGTGAGTCCATGCAGACACAGGCATGACCTTTTGGGTGTTTACTAAGTTGTCACACGTGTTGAGGTGCATGTATGATTAAAATAAATAGGGGTTCTAAAATAGAATCAAATGGAGGAGAAAGGAAGAAAACCTAAAAACTTGTTGATTCTGGAAGTTGGTTAATTGGAAGCTGAGTCCGTTGGCAATGGACTTTGAAAAATCAAGCCTGAAAGCTTGGTGTTTGGTGATAGTTTTTAGCCTAAAGAGAGCCCCCAACTGGTACTCATAGATGTTGCAGTCATCATTAAGGATGAAAAGCAATGTCATCATTGAACAAGCATCATGTACATCTTGCATGAATAAAGGCAGGGCTATGGGGATGGGCGGTAGGGTTGTATTATTTTCGTCACAGTGGAGCTCTTTGTTCAAAAAGTCCATCTGGTTGTCTCTAATCTCCTAGATATTTCACAACTTGGAGAAGTTATAGAAGAGGGATGTGGGATCATATTCAATATTTAGCATTTCCCTTATGGTGGAGGTAGAGACCTCGACTTGCAGCCCCTTTCGTTGAATCATCCCAGTCTTGGAGTCGTAGCATCTGGCACAAGCTTCTATGATTTTGTAGCAAGAGTGAACCATCAAAACCATGTACTAGGATAAGGTTAGCTCTAGACTCATATTTCAATTTTTTCTACTTGACCAAACTTCACCTTTTGGCACATTCAAGCGTGGGTACCTTCTTTGAGAGTCTTAGCGGGCTTGGAGAGCATTGTGTCATAGACATTATTTATTAGGTCAAAAATAAGGAATGAATCCCTATGAGTTCCTCCTTCTAATCACTTCACCTAGGGAAGCTTTTGTCTTGGCTGCATTGGTGCAACTGCATAGGCCTTGATTGCCAATAAGATTTGTGTAGGGTCTGGCCTCCTTGGTGAAGTCATCTTTCTCCTTGGGTCTCACTATCGGCCACCTCTTTTGACAAATCCATGCCTGACACCATAGTATTTTTCTTCAAGTCCTTTGCTTGGGTATATTTTAGAAAAAGAGGAGAAATCTACTATGTAGAAATGACTGAAGCTTCGAAATACAAAGGCAACAAAGCTCTATCAGGTTCTTAAATAAAATTCTTCAATGAGCTTCACTCTAAATTTATAAAGGAAGAGGCTCGCAGGGAGGGAATTGATTTCCTTGTCAAATGCATTTATGTCACAGTCCCTGAGCTCCACTCCATCTTATGTGAAAATGTCATTCTTCACAACTGAAACATATTGTCTCCTCCATTCGACCAATTTTGAAATTATGGTTGAATCGAAGCGATATTGTAGCATTAATTTCCAATCTTTGGGTAATTGCATGGCCATTCCAAGAATTTGATTGGGTATTTTCCATTGATGGACACTAACACTTGGCATTTTATGAGACTTCATTTTTAAATACAAATATCACCAAATGGCCATGCACTTAGGACACCTATTTAAACAAAAAGGGTGAGAAAACACACCATCCGCCAAAACAAAGAGAAAAATCTATTCTAAGCATACATAGTGGGGTTTACCTCTAGTTTTGATGCTTCAGATAGATTCCATTAATTGGAATCTCCAGCAATTCTCTTGTATCATCCTCCAACTAAAAGGCATTGTGCTACTTATAGGTGACAATCCTATATGGACCATTCCATAATGAATCAAACTTGGTGTGTTGTCCTGGATTTGATGGTCATTCGTTCCATGTTCGGACTAAGTCACTAACCTTAAAGATTGTATCCAATGATTTCATATCGAACCATCGCTTGACCACCTGTTGATGACTCTCCATAGAGTTTAGTGCCAATTCTCTCTTTTCTTGCAACTCAATCAGCTTCACAATTCTAATGTCCATAGCACCGGTCTCTTGGATCTCACCTCATTTGATCAATTGCAATGCAGGGATCTCTATTGATATTAGCATGACAACGTCCTTCCCATATACTAGACAATAGGGAGAAGTTCTTATAATCTGTTGGGGGGTGATTCTATTGGTCCATAAGGCTATTTTCCAATTTTTATGCCACTCCCTCTAGTTCTCTAAGCCCATTATCTTGATTAACCTGATCAGATTCTTGTTTGTCGACTCGAATAAGTTGTTCCCTTATGGATAGTAGTTCAAGGAATTATTCATGAATATGTCATTCTTTAAGACAAATTCAGAGATTCTAGACCTGAGAAATGCTTTTACATTATCAAATATGATTATGTGTGGGGAACCAAAGTGAGTGACAATGGCCTCTAGGAAACTGAGCACTACTTTCTATGTTGTCTCCTTTAGCGCTATCACCTCGCTCCATCTTGTGAAGTAGTCTATCACTGTCAATACCCATTTGTGTCCTGCACTTGATATGGGATTGATCATCCTGATGAATTATAATCCCCATTGATTGAAAGGTTCCTCCACTAGAACTAGTTTGAGAGGTAGTGCCATGTTCCTTCTTTTACATGTGTAGAATTGGCATTGTTGACACCATTTAACCAATCAATGGCAATAGAAGAATAAAGTCAAGAAATAGTATCCTGCGCTTATTGGGCCTTCATTTCTATGACCCTTGCTGAGAAGTGTACATTGGATGGCCCATAGTGGAGTTCAGATGCAATCTTGTCAACTTCTTCTCTTTCTACACACCTTAAATACATGCCATTGAAATTTCTTCTGAAGAGGTCATCGTTGATTATGGCGAAGTTAGCTCCTTGGAGCCTGTAATATCTCCTTTTGAATGGAGATAGTTGATTGGGGTATCATCCTGTCTTCATGAAGTATATTATGTCCTAGATCCATGACCCAAACTCCCCCTGCTCATAAATCAGGACTGCTCTAGCCTCTCACTCTTCTTCTTCTATAGAATCCTGACTTTGGGCTAGATGTTTGCATAGTGCCCTACCTTAAACTAGCTTGGTTGGCTTTACCTCGATATCATACTCCATGATTTTGGTAATCTAATTGGCCCTTTTCTTTGTGATCTCCCCTTCCATTATGCACTCCTAGACTCTGGGATGAACCACATTGATGGTGACTTTGCTTCCTGACACCAAATGCCTAAATTTATTGAGTCCTTTTGTTGACTACGCAAGACAACTGAGAGGGGGCGTGAATTAGTTGTAACTTAAAAATCCAAAACCCTCATACACAAACATATCCACAATGATTCAATTAACTCTTAAACTGTTATGATGATTAAGCATGAAAAGCAAATAACAAAAACTGAGTCATAACAACACCATACACAAGAGAACACCAAATTTATGTGGAAAACCCAATAAGGGAAAACCACAATGAGGATTAGCTCACAATATAAAGTAGTATCAACATCGAATTACAAAAGACTCAGTGTCGAAGATCTCACTACCTAGAAGAAAGGCTCACTGCCCAAGGGCTCACTATCCTAAAAGAAAGAGGTAGAAGAGGTGGCTCACTACTAGGGTTGAACTGTTATAATTGCATCTAACTTATTCAAGGAGTACAATTCTAATGAAGCTCAAAGTATTCACCACAACACCATCATCACCTCCGTAGCATCACTAAAGAATTGTAGACACCTTCTGCTCACTGCTTCAGTAGTCTAACACATGAAGGCTTGTACTACACCACATATTCACCACACTATTATTCACATCACATCTATCACCCACACACTCAATCATGATCCCTTGACACTCATTTATACTATCTTCAACCATGAGAACATTCTCCAAGGTCGGCAAATTACCTTAACCCAAAAAATTCAAATTAGGTCTAGACCTAAATATTCCCACGGTGGAAAGGAATGAAGGTGGACCACAACACATCTTAGCTTAGACCTAAATTCATCCAAGAATGCCACTTCATGCTCTCACAATCACTAAAGCACCTTCGCAATTAGTGTAAACACCCAAGGTCTGCCAAACCTGTGTTAACATAATAAACTTTTAAGTACACGCTTCCTCAAACCTAAAGATGACTTGCGGACCACATGCAAGGCTTCAACAAAATCTAGAGTATTCCACGGACATCCTAAAACATCCTGAAATCCAACAAATTCCTCCACAACAACTTTCACCTACCGCACAACCTTATCTTGTTTATCTAGTATGCTTAATTATCTCTGTCATACACCATATCTCTAGAAATCAACTTCTAGAGCACTAAACCACAAACAAATTCAACAAAAGAAAGATATAAACCTTATAAGCACAATTCTAGAACCACAAGACCTAAAACCTCTTTGCGGAGAAATGCAAAGCAAAGACATTTCTCCCAGACACCTCTGCAATACTCAGAAACATAGTCCACACTTTGGTGAACACAACTTCCTCTACACAATGAACCAGAACACCAAATTTGGAATATAACATCTCTTAACATCTCTGAACAACATATCCAAACCGCAAAGATAGATCTTCATCATAGAGGAAATGTAGAGAAAAACCAGAACGCTACTCTGTAAACCAGGATGCCACTTCAACACACTATTTCCTTTATTAATCATTTTTTTTCAAAAGCACTTGGAAACCAATCAACAGAAACATATTCTTGACATCTTCAATACCTCTTCAAAGCAACCAAATCAACTTTAGCAAAGCAACTCAACCAAATAGCTCATACCAATGCAACAACCTCAACATCAGAGATAGTATCTACCCCACACTGACTACTCATACTCTTGCACTATTTCTTACTTACACAATTGACACAGTTGACACCAATGACAACACAAGCTTGTTGACATCAATGACAACACTGACTGCACATACTTGTAACACCATTAACCAAATCATAAGCCTATTTCTCGATGACATTATACCTGGCTTCATAGCCTTTCATGGTGTGGGAGTTGAAAGAAATGGGGTGCTCCCCTTTGGTTAATTGGTCCTTTTATGTTAGCACTAGTGCAATGCTATGATCACCCCTGTATGCATACATAATGAAATCCTCCTAAATATCAGGGTTCTAATGCAGGAGCATCTAGTGGTGTAAGGGCAATCTTGCATCACCCAAAAAGAAGTTAATTCAAAATCATTGTAGATGTTTTCATTTCTTTCCATAATTAGTGTTTCTAGTTCCATAATCTCCTGAATAATGATGTAGGACTTTCAATTTTTTTTAAACTGCTAAAAATAGAAAATTGCATGTTTTGGAAAGTGTAACTGCCATTTTAGGAAAGTTTGCATTTGGGCACATATTAAAGCAAAAAGTTACAAAAAGCTTCATAACTGAAATATAAGACCTTTGGCAAAGGAATCAGGCAAAGATCATTTGTGAGCTGAAAGGTATTAAAGTTTTTGTTTTCTGAAAAGCCCTTGAAAATTTTTGAAATGAGATATGAGGCACTAAAACATCCCATAAAGTCTTGAAAAGTTGATGGAAATCTATTTACGAATTTCCTGCATGATAGTTCACATCATGAGCTTTCCAGTGCTTAAAACGGTTCATCAATCGAACACTCGGATCAAAAGTTATGCTTCCTGGAAGTTGACCTACTTTTGGAGGGAGTTGTAAATTTCAAAATTTAGCTGGAGGTCGCCAAAAAATGCTATTTACGACTATTTTGGGAACCTTGGGCAGTATTGGAGTTAAGACGAAAAGTGTAGGGTTGAGAATAGGTAGGAAAACAGAAACCCTAGCTGATTTCAGGTTACAGAAGGCAGATGATTCCAGAGTCTTGTGATAGGAAGCTGTAATGTGTTGCAGCCTATGGAGGGTTGATTCCTCTGATTGTATTTGAGCTTCTGTAATGTAATAAGTTGTCCAAATCAATAAAGAAAGTTCTATTTTCTATGTGCAATTTTTGTTGTTGTGTGTTTTATGATTTACCCCCTTCATCAGATTCACCAAGATTAGAGCAGTGGATATAGCCAACTTGATCCTTTCAAAAGCCTACCTTCCCTAAGGATTCCATTTGATATCTACATCTTTTTGAGCATTAAGGTGATTGGGTAGACCAACCTTGAAAAGTTTGAAATGAATCTCCCCACGAAATTGATCTTCCCTAGGAAGGATTGAACTACTTTCTTGTTCACCGGTAGAGGCAACTCCATGATTGCCTTGACCCAATCTAGATTAATGGAGATTCCTTAGAACTTGGAAATAATGTGCTCCAAAATCTTACCTTGTGGAACTTCAAAGATTCATTTCTTTGGGTTCAAAGAGATTTTGAACTCCTGGCACCTCTGAAAAACTTTCTCCAAATGGTCAAAATGATCAACTGTCAATTTGGAAAACACAGTGAGGTCATCTAGATATACTAGAATGATCTTATTGATCAATTCCCTAAAAGCAATCTCCATGGCACATTGGAAGGTTTCTCCTACGTTTGAGAGTCCAAAAGGCATCTTGGCATAAGATAATGTGCCCCATTTTGTGGTGAAGGTGGCTTTGGTCTGGTCCTCCTTTAGCCATAGCTGGTTGTATCTAGAGAAACTATTGAGTAGATAAAATCTCTCCAACCCTACGACTATTTGGAGTATTTGCTCCATAGAAGGGAACAGATAATGGTCCTTGAGTGATGCCCAATTAAGGTCCCTGAAGTCGACATAGAGCCTTATTTCCTTATTTTTCTTTCTTAGTGGAACCAAGTTAGATACCCACGTTGAATGTTTGATTGGGAAGATTATTTTAGAATCAATTAACTTACTCAATTCTTGTTTCATGAGGGGATCTATCTTTGGATTCACTGGTCTCTACCTCTATCAAACTAGCTTCGTCTCAGGCATTAGTTCAATGGTGTGTTGAACTATTTCTTTGTCATAGCCTTTGAGATCTTCATAGTTCCAAGCCATCACTCTGTCATACTTGTTGCAAAATGACACAAGCCTATCTCTTTCATCTTGAGTGGTGACCTTACCTACTTTCACCTTTCTCCTAGGGGTGAGTTCAATCTCAATGTAGTCTCCCTCATGAGCAGTGAACTTTCTCTTGTCTCCCTTCACATCATTTGAGTCAAAAAGACTCCAAAGTTATGAGGCCTTTGGGAAGATTGTTTGATCTTAATTGCATAATTTAGTCTTCGTAAGCCTCTTTCCTTGGTTGCAATGGATCCATGAATTCCCCTGACTGCTGTAGGAACAGAGTGATCTACTCATCACTCTTGAACACTTGCCAATGGTTTGCATTATCTGGGATTGTATGCTTGATAATCAACTTGATCATATCTTTATTTCTCAAAAGGTCTTTTGTTGGATCAAATTGGGATCCTATCTGAGCCATCCTATCAGCCTCCTTGTGTTGGATCCTTAGGACTACTTCCATGTTCAACACCTCGAAACCTTCTAGTAGGTCCTATACCTTATGATGGTATGACCTCATTCTAATGTTTTTAGCCTCAGCCATCTCTCTTACTTGTTTGATGACTAATTCAGAGTCCCTGAACACTTGTAGATGTTTGATTTTCAACTTTTCTGCTAAAAGGAGACCCTGCACCAGTGCCTCATACTCAACTTCATTATTGGTGCAGCTAAACTGGAAGCAAAAATCCTTTAGAATCCTCTTTCCCTAAGGAGAAATAAGGTGTATGCTAGCTCCAGAGCCATTTGTACATCTTGCGCCATCAAAATACAGTTTCCACAACTACTCAGGCTCATCTGAATCAAGTATTAAACTTTGAGGATGATTTTCACACTCTGGAATCAAATTTTCCATAGGGGTCAGTCTACATGGCTTCAAATAGAAGTGCCTCCTCTTCATCTGTTTAGTTATTCCTCTCGGTCTCTTGATCAAGGAGATCTGTCTCTCGCTTCTCTTCCTTTGACAGCATGGTGTGAGCTGATTCAAAGTTTATCATAACCTCACGAGTGATATGCTCCTTGTGGAGAGATTCAGACAAGATCTTCATCTTAGAGCTATACCTAGTTCTAAGGATGAGATGCATCCAATCAAGAGAAAGATAGCCTCCAATCTTGGTAGTGAAGTATTAGGATAGGCAAAGGTTGAAGTCTAGTGGGATATCAATGATCACCACTTCTTGGAGCACCATGATATTTAGGCAAGTGTATAGCATAAAGGATAGAGCTTTGATGAATCCTACTATTTGCACTTGCTTCCCATCCAATTGCATGACCCCCTTTTGTAAAGGTTCATATTCTAGTTGAAGGGCATCTACTACCTTCATGGGCATGACAGTGGTGCTAGCACCAAAGTTTATCATGGATTTATGTAATAGTTTCTTGCCTATTATCACCATTAAGTAGAAGGGTGTGGGCTTAGGTCTATTCACCTTTGTTTTGGCATTTGTGAGGGCAATGCAGCTTTGAGCTTGTGGGGCCTCTTGAGGCAGTGTTGTTTTATTCCTTGTAGTAATAGTTTTTTGGCTTGTTGTTAGTGGATCCTCCTTCTTGAGAGCTTCTTGGAGCAATGTCTTTTGCTCCGGGATAGACAGGACATCCCAAAAAGAGATGTTAGTTGGTGCCTTCCTTAGTTGCTCTACTGCATTGAGTGTAGTAGGGCTATGTGGTTTAGGGACATATGCTGAGTACCTTAGCCTTTTTGTTGGTAAATTTGGTACCACATTACTCTGCATAGGCATCTGCATCATAGGTAGCCCCTCTCGTTGCCACAGAAGCATCATTGGTGAGTGTCGTGCAAACTTAAGAAACAACAGAGGAGGATAGCCTATCCCTAAAGAAACAACCAAAAAGGAAGAGAAGGATGTTTCAACTGCAAAAGGATTCAGACAAAGAAGAGGAATCCCCTCTAAAGGCTAGCTAGTATATGAAGCCACCGATCCTTGCCACCACATAAGTATGTACTTCTCTCCCTCTTCCTTCTACTACTCAGTTTACTCATGTTGTAATTGTGGTCACACCTTTGGCATTCATCGACCCAACTTCTGTGTCCACCCCTTCAACTACCCCTATCACATTACCTTTTAGTCAAACTTTCAAGATGCCACAAATCCCTTTCCCCCTCCATTTACCACATCCCCATCCACGCCTCTTGTTCTCAACCTTCCTTTGTTCTCCCCATCCATTCTCATAGTGTCCACTCCATGACCTCAAGGGGTGGTCATGATTCCCCACCAATAGTAGGTCAACATCCCTTATGGACTTCCGCAAGGGGTCCCTTTTGTTGGAGGAGTGGTACAATCCCTAGCTTCCTATCATAAAAAAATGCAAAGTGCACAACAAACATGCAAGGATAAGCTTGAAGCAAGAAAGCAAAAGGAGGGGAGGGCCCTAGCTCAACCACACATGAGGTCTCTGTATGACCCTGCATAGTAATCATTGATTATTGCCCACATGACACCTATGGTTGACAAGCTGTAGGAATAGATACACACTGAAGATTATTCCATTCAAGTGGTTTCTATGATTCTCTCCCAAGATCACCTGCAAGATCAGGTGGAATTGATGAAAGAGACTTAGAAATATGTTCCAACAGATTTCCTCAAAGCTAGGACCACTAACTAGAGAAGAGGGAAATATTGCTCACTTGAGTGAAAAATATAGCGAGTCATTCATACAAGAGATAAAGGCTTAGGAGAAAGAGGTTAATAGGTTGACCTAGGATAATTAGGCAATGATTACTAGAGAGACCTACGCGGCCTTACAAGCAAGAGAAATGGCGTTGCAAATTGAGCTTGATAAAATGAAACTCACCTTGAAAGGTTATAGACAGAAGGCTAAAAAGGTCGAGGAGAAGGAGAAGAACAAAATAGAGAAGTTGACACAACTCCACAATGCCTCAACTGAGTTGAGAACCTCAAAGGGAACACTAGAAGCTCAATTTGCATCCAAGGAGTCACAGTTGGAGTAGGTAAAAGCTGAGGTACAAATTGCGGGCCACATGCCGCAAATGATTCAATTAGTTAAGGTCAAGCTTCCTCCACTATTTGGATATTCAATAAACTCAACTTCTTCCAAATTGATCCTCTCAAACTATTGACATACCTTGCAACCTTCTTCTAGCCTTCATCATGATGATCTTCTCTTATGGTTAGCCTATAGTATTCATTAATGTGATCCTTCACAATCATATCCTTTTGTCTCAAATTATACAACTTATTTAATAATTCTAAATGATAATTCAAATGAATGAACTTAGATTCTAACATTTTCACCATACTATCCCATTTTCCAATGCTAGGTTTACCTTTTCTATTTCTTTCCACAAAATCATAGCATGACCTTTCAACTTAGTCTTTGCAAATTTCACCTTATCTAGATCGTCAAATTCTTCATACTCAAAGTGTTCTTCTAAATCACTTATCCAATCTATCAATTCTTTACAATTTAAACTACTAGAATAATTTAGACCAATACTTGATATATAGCTTTCAACATTCTTTCTTCCTTGTCATCTTCTTCACTTTCAATTTGCTCATCAAGACTAGTCTCTTGGTCTTCATCACTCTCATCAACTTTAGAGGTTAGGACCTCTTCTGTAGTCTTCTTTAAAGGTATCCATTTAGATCTGGACATTCCTCACCATATTCAATATCTCATCAATGTGCTTAGCAACATGTAGTACCCTTTTGTTTGCTCTTCTTGGTGATATTTTTTGGATTTGTTACAAACTACCTCAAATTCGATAATCTATCCACAATTACTTGTTCAAACTACCTCGCAATTGGTGCTCTATTTACAAGCTTATTGTAGAGTGCCTCAAATTTGACAATCTATTTACAAATAGAACCTTCAATATTACAAACCTTTCACTCATTTGATACGAGTTGATGCAAACATGGATGGATGATATAATGAAGGATTATCCAACTATACAACTAAATGAATAAATGAGCAGTGAAACTCAATGAAATACCAACACGATTGATTCATGGTGAAAATTAAATTATAGTTTGTTGTAAGGGTTTACAATATGAGGCCTTCACCTTCAAAACACATGGGTACAATTATCTGCAAATTACAAAATTTTGAAATGATATTACAATACAAAGCTCTTCAATTATTGGTTAACTGAGATCCAAAACCAAAGTTGAGCTAAGAACTATATTAAATTGATCATGAGTGATGCTTTTATAGTGATCCTTAGCCTTTAGAGTAATTATTGTTAGCTACAATGAGGTGTTTAAAGCTCAATGCCAAGTGTAATGTATCATCAACCAAACATGTAAAGGAAACATTCTAGAATAAATGCAGCGATGGTGGTCCAATGAATCTTGGTGTGGTTCATACCATAATCTCTCTTAGGACCAATGAGTTTGGAAATGTGTTCCTTTATTGTCACATGCTCTGGAAAGGTGCCACAAGCTTTGAATATTGAAATGGATTGTTATCCTATTATGCCTGATAGTATGTCTAGAACCAAAATATGCCTTTGTGGTGATCAGAATCTCCTAGAAATTGTATGATCTATGTTATCAATGATTAGCATAACATGTGTTCCCAACCACAATGTGAAATGTGCAACTACGATGGAATATGGTTATGGTGCCTAGATGATGACTGGAATGTTATTGAAAACCTATAAACAAACAAAGTAAAAGAAAATATTTTGGGGTGATGCAAGATTACTCTTAAACCTGGGATGCTCCTACATCATATTTTCTAAGATTTGGCCACAAAACTAAATGGTAAATGGCATGGGTATGCAAATTTCACAATTATAATTATGTTTTTTGAATTATAACAAAATTGGTAAAAAAAAATTAAATATATCAATTATCGTCTATTTTATCATAGATCAGAACCATTATTTTTATGTCTTTAATTATAGACATAAAATGTGTGTAGTTCAAAAGAATAAATAAATAAAATTTTGAAAGTCTTATATCTCTATGAATTATTTTTTATTTTAATTGGTTAAGTATTAGAAATTATAGTGAACGAGGTTGTGCGTGAATGGCTAAGGCCAAAGGTTCTCACGATGGAGATCCAAGTTCGAATCCCCAAGTAACATGTGGTTTCTATGTGGCTTCTAAGTTGGTTATGTGGATATGCTGATGGGGAGGAGGTCCCCCTTGTGACCTTCAATGCTTACAAAACAAAAAAAAGTATTAGAAATTATAAAACATACGAGTGCAATGTAGCGATAAGTTATTGTAGTTCAAGGTACCTTCAAGATGTGTCCAAATCCTTTGAAAATGAAGATAAGGAAACAATATAACTACCTTAAATAATTTAAGTATTAGAACCTAAATTCTTGTAATGGTGAAATTTTTGTACTCATGCCATTTCCCATTCAATTTTGTGCCCACCTTAGCGGAATGTCCTATATACAATAACATATTGACAAGTGGCATGTGCTCTTGTGCTAAGTCTAGCTCATGATATGATCCTTATCCATCCTTATTTCCTCCCACTTACACATATTCCTATACATCCACCATTCACCCCTCATTATTGCACCTACATTCACACCCAATCCCATACATTTGTTCATGCCTTGAGATTATCATTTTAGTGCCCAAGTTCATTTCCACCCCTCTTAGGATCAATCTCGTGGAGCATGGCAATGGACCCAAAATTAAAAAAATTATTCAAATTCCATCTTTCCCACCCCATTTAGCTAGTCGTTATGAGTTGATTCGGTACATATTTGTGCAACATGTTATGTTTTGCTATTTAAAGGCATTCAATGTACAATAAATTCATATGAGACTATAAGGAGAAATCATTAGAGTGTGCTTTTAATTTTCTAAAGGACAAAAGAATATGATATGCATCATTTGCATATAGGCCACTTCCATGCTTGTGTATGATGTTATCTTTGAATCTTTGCTCCAAGTTGTAAAGACAGTCCATCCAGGGTCTAACCGAGGAGATCTTAACCCTAGTGATCTAACAAATTCCCTTAAGATGTTTATAAACACCACAATCCTCACAAGTGCACCAAACATCAGAGATCAAGGTGAACAAGTTTCAAAAGTTTGTATTTTGTATTAGAGTTCAAATCTGTAGTAATATAATTATGAGATAGTGATCATACCTACATGACATTCATGGCATTATTCCACCATCAATTCTAAGCTCAAATACCCTTATTCTTTGCATTTAATTTCTAAATATTTAATACAATTATCAACCCAACTCTAAATCTAATCTAAATTAATTTATATATTTATTAATTACATTAAATCATAAATTATTATGTAAAACATTTATTTATTAAAGTTTGTAGTTTGAGTAAAAAATCATGAGATGTCTTCCTTATGTAAAGGGTTCAAATTTTATTTGAGTGGTGATTTGCCCTATTGTAAACCCTATTGTAAACTGGTTACCATAATAATAGGAGTTCGTCCTCTAAAATGTGCGTGAAAAACAAGAAATATATGTAACGGATTGAAATGGAATGGTGTATTACTCGTGAAGGAGGAAAACAATGTTTGACTTTACGTGGAGAATGTTGAGTTATTGTTGTGAAAGAAAGGAACCCCACCCCAACCGAATATTATGTAACATCAACTTGGAATCCCTTTAGTAACATCTTCACCTACTTCTACCGCCTCTAAATTCTTTCACAAAAACCTCTCCACACTTAAATACACCGACACTCGTGGATTCTAGAGCACAAGTTTTCACTTTTCAATATCCCCAATGAGCCCTAAATTTGATAGTTGTATGTTGTATTTAATAATTTTTGTCATAAAATATAATTAAAATTTTAGGAAGATTGTGTTACATGAAAAAAAATTGAATAAACCATAAAAAATTATATAGAGAGAATAAAGATTAAATTATACAAATGACAGAATCAAAATTAACAAAAAGAAGGAAAAAAAAGGGAATTTTTAAGGTTTATATAAATTATAAATAATAAAAAATTTAAAAAAATTAGAATATAAAACTTTTTTTAATAATTAGATTTTTAATATAAGTATGGCTTGCTAAGTGTAATTGTTTTATTTTATTTATATAAAATTTCACTTTTTTAATTATTCAAATAAAATTAGATTTTTATTGTTTTTATTAAATAAAAGGGTTGACAAGGGATCTTGCCCTTACAAAAGCATAAGGCAAAGTTACAATGGATCCCAGTAAGGGGACCTTACAAAAAGAGCGAAAAAGACACTAACAACAAAGGAACCAACTGATGAACAATACATAAACAACACTGAAACAAATAGCACAAGAGACAGAAATGAGACGCAAGCACAACAAACAGGGGCTACTATGGGGAAGAGCGGCTTAGGCCTTGGAGGTTGAGAGCCGATTTCCAATCTTTAGAAAGTTCACCCAGGGTGTTCATAAGGGAATCTCCACTAGAGTCATTGGCAGCAATCGTCTTCTTCTTCATCTTGGCCATGTTCATCTCTTCCTCGAGGATTTTTATTCTTGAAGTAGTGCATTCTAAGCAATTTTTACTTAGTTTCAACATGTTGGAGACTGAACCCTCCAGCTTCTTGACCTTCCTTTTAAGAGAGACCATTTTGTTCTAAAGCACATTAATCATCTTGTGGTTAAAGTAACAAGTAGTACAAGCATAGTGCTTGTTGTTGATCTTCTTGAACTCATTCCTTTCATTCTCCCTATCGACTACATTGGTAGGAACCTCCTCCCTCTTCTCCTAGGCCTTTTTCTCCTCTTTCCTCTCGTTATGGTGGGGGGCTTCGTAGGAATCTTGTCGGTCTCTTCCCTCACCTCAGCTAAAGTAATGGAGGCTTTCTTTGTTTTGTCCCTTTTGGGGAGGGGGTCATTTATTGCTACTCATGTTGTTACTTGACTTCGAATCCACCCACTCATGTTCAATGGGCTCATCCTATTCATCTTCCTCATCACTAGAATCCTTAATGTTGATTGTTGTCACATAGAATTGCACCCAGCTTGGAGAGAGTCCAAGCATTATAATGACACAATGGGAATGATCTCAAGGTGTGGGACCCTGCAAGTTGAGATCAGACCTCCAAAGAAGGTTGGTTCCTCATTCTAAGCCTAATGATTAGAGAAAATTATCTAAACCTAGTGCTAATGCTTGTAGGGGAAAAGGGTTAGGAAGAAACTGAATGGAAATAAAGGTGATGCCCCAGATTTAATTAGTAGTAAGCCTGGAATAGACACAACAATGATCTCAATCACAACAGAAGGTTCACATAGACTTATAGAACTGATTGAGGCTTCGAGATGAAGATCCAACCTATAGAGGAGCCATTTTACTCACATAATAGATCATAACTTCAAGTAAAACACATAAATCATAGCATAAGAGAGGCAAGATATTGTGTGTGTGTGTGTGTGTGTGTGTATATATATTGATCATGAAGGCCAGAAACTATTACAATGCAAAATAATTCATAGTAGAAAAAGACACGGTATAGCCAATTACATTCATGGGTGGATTGACCAGAAGACAACAAAGGCCAAGCTATAGGCACAGTGAGTCAAATTCTGATAATCCTGCAATTGCACTAAGAGGTCTGACTACAAAGAATTCGGCAGCATAATAGCCCAGAAATTACTAACTCCTCTAACTGAAGATTGCAATGCTTTTTATAACAAATTATTGTGTAGAGGGCACTGAGGTAGGTCCACGAGATCTAAGAACACCAATGCAGTCATCAATGCAGAGTCAAGAAAAAATGGCGATGAGGACAGAACCCATGCCTCTGGCAGACCTGCAACACTACGAAAGGGTTGCCCATACACAAGAGAGGATAGAGCATTGAAGAAGAGAGCCCAAAAGTTATCGCCAATCACCAAAAGATCCGCCACCGAGCCATTGAAGTCCCTTCGCATTAAAGAACCGTGTCGTCCTTCTTGAATTTCGTCTACAAAGCTCACTAACTCGAATCAATGCAAAATATCTACCCATGCAACACTTCAAGTCAGTCATTGAGATGTCTTTTCGGCCGAGCCTGCATATCCATCCTTAGTCAGCAACTATCTTGATATCCAGATGTGCACATTTGGATCATATTTTCAAAGTGAGAATATCCCCCCCCCCAAAACAAAAGCCCACCAAATGAAAGAGGAGGAAATTCTAAGCACTTTTGCCTTTTGGATCATGTAGAAATTCCTCAGGATGAGGGAGATATCCATGGTCAAAGTTACGGTCAACTGGCATCTGGATGTCCATGTGTCATCATCTCGTGGCCGCGCATAGGATCTTCCCTGTAAGCAAGATTCACCCGTGACATTATGCTACCGTCTAATCTTCAAAGTTGTGGCCATGCGCCATGCAAAACCTTATAGTTGTCCTCATTTCGCAGCCACACGAAAGGAATGTGACGTCAGCCTTAGGTAGTCTACGGGCTATGCGATATCCGGATGCACCTGTCAAATTTTCCTTCATAGCATGGAGGGGCCATCATCCACACGGACATTAACTTTTAATATTCAGGCAGTAACTTAAGATCTGAATGCCTTTTGAATATCTTGATGATGTCATCAGCTTAAGGAACTTTGTTGAAGAGGAGATCTGGATGACGTCATTAGGATGCTTTATCAATGCAGGATAATATGTCAAAGGTAGAATGTCCAGATGACGTCATCAAGACATTTGCAAGGTCATGGATCTTTAAGAAGGATCCGAATATTAGGAAATATCTAGATGACGTCATCGTCATATTCACAAGGGTCCGCACATTCGTAAGGGACCTGGATATTAGTTAAGATCTGAATGTTTAGAAAACATTTGGATATTAACTAAGGTTCAAATATGAAGGGGATATCAGGACCTTAGCTAAAGTCTAGGATATTAAGAAATATTTGGGATGTTAGCTAAGATCCAGACGACGTCCCATGTACCAAAATGACTAAGTATGAAGATGGGAAATCCTTGCAAAGGAAGGCAATTGAAGATTAAGGATTTCTGGGTTTTTCTGGGTTTTTTGTAAGGATTCTCCAAACGAGTTTTTAGGGATTTTTGCAAGGCAAAGAATGAGGATTTGAAGGATTGAAGGCATGCAAGGCTGCATTCCAAGGGATATCCAGGAGATTTTCAAGGTGAACTATTTGACTCTGGACAGAGGAAAATGGGTCAACATTGACCTTGTCTTCAAGGGGGTCCTTTTAAGATCTAGGAAGCTGGGCAACATGATAGGAGGATTTCCTGGCCCCATCGGTAAACTCCCCAAACCTCTTGTTGACATCTTCTTTTAAGGGACTACCCAAGACCACATATTAGGCTTTTGTTTGTCCTTCTTTTCTTTTTTGCCCTTCTCCATAAGATGAGACGAAGGGCTAGGTCTCGTAGTAGGGTTGTGAGCATGTTTCTTGATCACAATGGGTGACTTACTAGAGGCAATGGGAGGGGAGATTTTACTTTTTGCAGGCTTATGCTTGGGGTTCTTGGAGGAATGTATGCTCTCAGTTGCAAGCTTGGGAATGTTTCTAGGGCTAGTCTTGTTTTTTCTTTTCATTGTGGTATTAGGGTGATTCTCTCTAGGGGGTGGGTAACACTATGATATGAGGATTTATTGAGATAGAAGTGGTTAAGGCAAAAAATGAGACCCTAGTGCAAATGCACACATGCCTTACTGCACCTGACCTTATTAATCAAGGATTCAACAAAGGATAAAAGATAGAATGGAAAGCTAATGCGCCTATTATTTCAAAGGTGGCAAAGTAGGGGAAAAGGATAAGTGAAAATGCATTGGAAATGCCCTTCAAGGGTTATATATTTGATTAAGTAAAGACTTACCTTGTTCTAAGGAGAGATCCTCCCATTTGAATCTATTTTGATGTTTACTTAGTTGTTTATCACTGATGAGGAAAGAGTTCATGAAGTATTTAACCTTGCTTTTGCCCATACTCTTCACTTTTAGCCCCTCTATGTCTAAGCTCTTGGCTTTGCCTATGATCCCTTTAGTGACCATGAAATTAACATTGCCAATTTTAACTTTCCCTTCATTCCCACTCTATACAAATTGGATGGAGAGAGTGGGGTTGAAGCCACCCATAGATTTGAAGAATGATACAAACCCTCCTTTATAGAATATGGCCTAGAGCTCATGGTTGATTTTGATGTCAATGTAGGAGGTAGGCTTTACCCACACTTTGTCACCTCACATAGTGAAAGATACAGCGAGAACTCCAAGATTTAGAAGTCACATAAGAACATTAAGAAAAATGGAGGGGCTATATGAAAAAATGATGTATCCATTGTGCTTAAGGGAAATCAAGAGCTTTGTACCTCCCCCTCTTTGGTTCATCAAATTTGCATAATTCTTATTAAGAATAGCAATCATTTTTAGTAAGCCACCTCTATCTTGAAGTGTGGGAGTGACAAACATGATGATCCGTGACTATCTTTGCTCTTTAACCTTAAAATGTAAGCTCCTGAGCTTGCCTTTTGAGGTAATGATGTCCTTGGCATGAGTGAGAGGGAACTCCCTTTTTGTCCACTTATGTAGAGATATAAGAATTTGTGAAGCATGGAAATCAAGGCACTTAGAAACCTTTAGAAGACCAACAGTCACCCAAATGAGTGTCGGCATGACTAAGGCCAAGCTAGACATTCGATTCTGATATATTGGCTAGATCATTGAGATACAATTTATTGTAAAATCCCTCAAACCATCACAAAAGTAAATCAAGTAAAATGAAGTAAATAATCCACTTAAATACAACATCACAATGTCAAAAGTAAAAAGATGTAAATAATTTGCTTAAATACAACTTCCAAAAGATAAAAAGGAGTGTAATTAATCTGCTTAATTACAATATCAAGATAAACGATAATTTCATCAATAAGATTCAATAGAGTCAATAAATCTTCACAAAGGAAATCCTCATAAATAAGAATAAAAGATAATCTCATCAATATAAATCAATAAAGTCATTAAATCTTACAACTCGTGTGCTCATTCTAGGTAAAAGCACTATAAAATCATATACAAAGTCCTTTGACAACCATGCCATAATACATCCAATAATCATGAACCATATGAATAAATAAATCAATATGCTCATCAGTCGCACGAACCAAGTGGTCCACCACCTGCGAGCCGAGAGACAGGAACATGGCCGAGGTGCTTTTCCACCCAACCATGAAGTAATTACACTTCCTCAGATCCCTTCATGAAACGAAGGAAACCCAGCCCTGCATGAAATGTCTAGCTACATGGAAACAACTGGCAGGAGGGAACACCCGATGCAACCTTGATGTCTACATGTGCAATTCTAAATAATGAAATGCAGATTGTCTCACAACAGGATGTTGCAGAGATATATATAAATAAGTTTTACTAGACAAATAAACATCTATTTCAATGTCATCTCAATTAGATCTAATCCTTTAAATAGTAACCTGGTTCAATTCCTGAAAAGAGGAAAAGCCATCTCTGAAAATCCATATTCGACATCCTAGCCCAGAAAGTAACCCAATAACATTCCTAGATAAAAATCTACCTTCTTTCCCCAAGAAGTAAATAAGTCAATAAACAAATAAAATAATGAATAAATCAAAATCACTTATGACCACTTCTAATCCCTTTCCCATGCATCAATGAAGAAAACACACTTTTCGATCATGCAGTAATGATGAACATCATAAGTAATATAGATTTTGTAATTTGACTATATTCTCAATTCGTGTTTATGTGGTCTAAATAGATTGTAGAAACTAATGTTTTTACTTCATATCCAAATATTGTTTCATAATTCAAGCATTAAAATCAAATGATGATGTTTAACCACTCCACTCTCATACAATGAGGTTTCATGCATACTTATGTCGAATATTATTTCTATCTTTCCTCAAGATCAAATAAATTGAATAATAGAATAAAACAATTAATATTATTCTATAAATCATTTCAAATTCCTTTTCCAAAACTCCAATCAAGGAAACACACTTTCCAAGCAATAATCTATCTTTTGTTCATACAGTTGCATCCATAAGTTTGTCAAATTTATATAATTTCTAATCCATATTTTAGTCATAATTCACTATATAAAAGCCATTCTAAGTTTTATTAATCAATCCTACTGTCATATCTGTGACAGGAACTACTTAGTTTATTCAATAAGTTTATATGTAACATTCAACAACCTTCTTATCATTTCAGTAACAAGAACTGTGGTAGAATTGAAAATAATTAAAGAATAGAGTTTAATCTAATTTAAGTCATTCTAAGATAGTGGTTCGAAATAATGTTTTAAAACAACAAACAATAAGGGAACATGTCTACAGGAAATAATAATAGTTTTATCTATTTTAAGAGTTTGAATTTCACCCATAGAAAGGTTAATTTATATCATGAAAAGATTCCAAACAACGTAAGAAAATACAGTCATAAATGTCTGTCAGAAATAAATTTATTAGCATCCGTGGTTTGTAACGGATTAGACTATGGTTTAAGTCAACGGTTAGAACAAAGGTCGATCCAAACAAGTAAACATGAAACAAGCACCAGAATAAGAGAAGTCAATTACTCAGCAAATTGGTGATAGGGCAGAATAAAGGTGGGTCGATGCCAAAAGAGAGAAAGATATAATTGCAAACAAAATAGTATTTGGTGGCTGGAGAATACATGAGGCAAGTCAGAAGAAAGAGAGAGCCAACGCTGTAACAAGAGGTCGATCCCCTTCTGATTGCACAGAAAAGAAATTAGATGCCACCCAGGCTGACTCAAAGGAGAGAGAGAGAGAGAGAGAGAGAGAGAGAGAGAGAGAGAGTATAAAACAATATTAACACGCAGGTCTATTATGTTAATAAGTGGCCAAGAGGAGTCTTCAACAAGTTTGTTACAGCAAACCGAAAGGAATACACTCACAGGCTGATTGTCAACCAGTCGCAAGCCAACAAAGGGATACACACATACATGCCGATTTTCATAAGTTCTATTGCCATTTAACATATTTTTATTTAATGCAAAATATAAGATAAATACCTAGATTCGCTTGCCAAAGGGAAGGGTCTATTCTTTGTTGTAGTCGTTGGTCAGGCTTTTCTTTGTCACTGCTAAAACAGAATCCACGTCACCTTCTTCTGCTAAAATGCTCAATAAAAATTGCAATTTTTTTAAAAATATTTCTTGGTTTTGTTCTACTTTTCTCCAAATTTCCGGAACACTTTACAGTTTCAAATTTTGTTTTGATATGACAAAGTTATCACCATTTTACTATCGATGTTCTTGACTATTTTTTCTCTCCTTTGAAAAATGCCTTTTTTTTTTAACAATTCTCATTTCTCTTATTTTTGGCATCCAAAGTTTAGGTTTTTAACTCATTTCAACTCAAGATTTTCTTTGTTTGCATGAGAATTTCAAAAAAGACTCAATTTTCTATTTAAATTAAAATAAAATAACTTAATTTATCTTTCTGTCAACTGCATGACAGTAATTTATTTAATTCTCTTTATTTTAGCTCTCTAAATATAATAATACTATTATCAATACTATTTATCTATTTTAAATAAACATAAGCACTCCAATCAACTCAAGATATGATAATAATGATAATGATAATGATAATAATAATAATATCTTTTAATTAGCTTACTGTTGCATGCATGACAGTAAGTTGATTTTAATTTTTTTTATTTAAAAATTCTAAATATAATAATATCATTATTAACATAAATTAACTATTTTTTTTTTTTAAAATAAAAGTGGTGTAAAACCACTAAAATATATAAATTAACTATTTTTACTAAAACACAATTACTTTAAATAAATCAAGAAGTAAAAATAATACAATAATACATATATATCTATTAATATTTAATATAATTATTTAAATCTATTTTACATATTGTCTTCCAAACATCTATAATCATGTAAATAGAAAACATTATTTATTATTTATTTAATAAATTACAAACATATATATTTCCTTATTTAAAATACAATACACCATTTAAATATAATTCAAAAAGGCATTTAAATTTAAGTAATCACATCATGCATTCGAAAATAATTTTTAACACACTAATTTTCTAACATCTAATCGTCAATCATGATTAATAATCACACATCAATGCATAAAATAAGCCATTCAAAAAATGTGTTTGCAACTACGTGAGTGTGTGATTGCATCAGGGTAAACCATCCCATCAGTTCTTGCCAAGTGGCTAGAACACTTCTACCTCAACCATGTTCTCGTCTTCGATGAGTACCTGCATTCAATTGCACTCAACTCGACATCAATAGGTTAGTTCCCAAAAAAACATAGCTGAAGCAAATCATTATAATCACATTGATAATGTCTAATAGTTAAATCAATTTTCTAATTTTCACCAAATAACCTTCACACATAAAAAAAATTCTTAAAGTAAAAGTCAATCACAGTAATTGTTCATTAATCTAGAATAATTATATTGTCCATAAAAACAAGACGTGACATCCTTCCCCACTTGGAAGAGACATCATTCCAATGTCTTATTACACATCAAAATAATAATGAATCAATCTACCATCAACAAAGTATCAAAGTATCTTAAAACAATAACAATAACTCAAAGTATCATTAAGGTATCATCAATTCTAACAAAGCATATTAATGTCCTTTTACATCCTCCCATGTGGCACCATCCACCAAAGTATAGATTCTACTCAAGCTTATACAAAACAATATCTCAATTTCACATTTAACATTGTGTCTATCCAAGTATAATCAATCAATCAATTCACATGGCATAATTGTCAATTCAATGTATATAATCCATCACATGGTACAACTACCACTCAATTACATTTATTCTAGCATAAGAGTAACAATCACATTTTTAATGCACACCAAGAAAGCATAAAACAATTCATCATAGACCTGAATCAATCATCACAATGCACATGCAATCGCATGGTAAAAGAATATAATATCAAAAGATCAATCCTCCCAAACAAACATTGGTCAAGATCTCCAACATCAAGACAAAACTCC
Source organism: Cunninghamia lanceolata (assembly GCA_027924645.1). Taxonomy (NCBI): domain Eukaryota; kingdom Viridiplantae; phylum Streptophyta; class Pinopsida; order Cupressales; family Cupressaceae; genus Cunninghamia; species Cunninghamia lanceolata. Next base: position 17,877,694 of record BSBN01000524.1, read on the forward strand.
AAAGGTACACCACTAGGTTATATCCAACGATTGTGCAAACAACTCCTCTAAAACTATACCTCTCATAACATTTCTACCAATGGAATCCATTTGGACTCTTTCATTATTGTAACCAAACTTTATCTTCAATATGATCTATAATTCAAAATTTTTCAGAAAACTCTTCCTTGTCTTTCTCGTGCTTTTGCACAATGCTAAAACTATTCAATTTCTTTCTATTCTATGCACTTGGCCATTCACTATATTTGGTTGTTTTGTTTCTGTTGTTCAATCATTTTCCTTTTTCTTTACCAATCAAATACATTTATCCAAACATAACTCATTTTCACACAGCTTGTCATAGATTCAATTTTCCAACTCTCTATTCCAACATGTCTTTTTATTATGATTTTTCAAACCACAAATTTTTGCAATGATGTAAATTCCAACAATATTTTTTTCTATGCCGTTCTCTATCAAAATGTGAACAATATAAAATCTCCTTTTCTTGAAATGACTTCTTAGTACTTCCAAAAACATATGTCTTTTCTTTTCCTTTACCTTCATACCTGAGACTTTCATACTTAGTCCCCACAATTGACTCAATGGGCTCTTTGATTCCTTGCCCATGCTTACTCAAACCTTTGCCTATATATTTAATTTTCTTCAAGATTTTCAAACCACATTTTCATCCAAACAACTAGCTATGATAGCAAATTCATCATCATTTTTATCCTTTACATTCTTCAGCAAACTACCAAGTGATTGATCAAAAGATCCTAAATCATCTATGTCACATGAGACTTCACAAACTAACGACTTGATTTCCAACATTCATTTTCTTTTTGGCATACTGCAAACAATTGTTTTAACTCATCAATTTGATCTTTCTATTTGAATTTCCTTCAAAATTTTAACTTACTTCGAATGATCCAAAGTGACACCCAAAATCCAATTCAGAACTTCCTCAACACTTCAACAATGTTAATACATCTAACAACAATTAATGAACTTAATCTACCAAAGCTCTTAGTAACACACTCGCTACGAAACAACACATTCTCTGCATCCTACTCCCTTACACAACCTATCAGAGGCCCATCATGGACATGATAGATAACATAACATAATACATGACCAATAGTTTTAAAACATTCAAGCATAGCCACCAATAATAAATAAATAAATTCTGAAGCATAGAGAAATTCAATTCCAACAATAAGGTATAAAATGAGCTCAATTTCAACAGTAAATCAAACATGACCATCAAGGTCGCAAGATAAGTAAATATCATATTTTGATGGCTATACTTTTTCATAAATAAGAATAAAATTTTCAATGTTGGTCTTTACAACATTTAGAGAATTTATCAAATCAAAAAGATAAATATCAAATTCAAAAAATTTCACATTACATGAACTATGTGACTAATTCTAGCCACTAGAGAGGGAGTACAATGCTACACTACGCCTGGTACCAAAATTGGGGTGAGTTAAGAGAACACACTCAATCACGCAAGCAACCTAGTCCTCTAAGATTCTAAACACCTCTATATCATAAGATCATTTCTACACAACACCACTCAAGATACCTAGCAACAAAGATTGCATTCTGATCCAGGAAATCACAATCAAATTGAAGAACGCACAACCAAACCTGGTGCATCCCTGTTAACCTACATGCATCCCCAACTTGAATACAACATCTCATTAACAGGATATGGTAGGGATTTAAATAAATAAGACCGATTAACAGTGGGTAGGTTTTTGAAAAGGAAACCTACCTCCCTGTTTTCCCCATATTCGACACCCATCCTGGAAGGCAACTTCCCAAAAGCATAGAAAGCAAAATAGCCATTCTCCTTTCAAACACAAATCTATGGCAAAATAAAACCTTCATACAATTCTATACTTGCAAACATTCAACAACCAAGATTTTAAGTTAGGACAAATTAGTTTCACAAACCAAGATATCACAACACACCATTCTTTCCTACAAGCAACGATTATCATTTATTTCCTTAAACTTCAGTAAGGCAAATGTAATACTATCTTTCTTATACCCACATAAATGAATTCATATTCATGATCATACTCTCAATTAAACAATGCAATATGCATTTCAAGCAAGCATTCACCAGAAGGCAAAAAAAAAAGTCAAACTTGTGATCCAATATCCTCTTTCACATACTAATGCATAACCCTAAAAGAAGAAAAGAACCTAGTCCTTCATACTCAAGAACAATCATTAGGGTCTATCTAACCCTATAAAAGAAGAGGCACATGCTATCCACAGCAAGCCAATACACAAGGACCCACACATGCTCGATCAATTGAGAAACACACACACACACACACACACACACCCAGAGCTCCCAATGATGGAACTTGGCTCTGATTCCAAATGTAAAAGACCTCAAACCATCACAAAAGTAAATCAAGTAAAATGAAGTAAATAATCCACTTAAATACAACATCACATTGCCAAAAGTAAAAAGATGTAAATAATCTGCTTAAATACAACTTCCAAAAGATAAAAAGGAGTGTAATTAATTCGCTTAAATACAACTTCCAAAAGATAAAAAGGAGTGTAATTAATCCACTTAATTACAATAACAAGATAAATGATAATTTCATCAATAAGATTCAATAGAGTCAATAAATCTTCACAAAGGAAATCCTCATAAATAAGAATAAAACATAATCTCATCAATATAAATCAATATAGTCATTAAATCTTACAACTCGCGTGCTCATTCTAGGTAAAAGCACTATAAAATCATATACAAAGTCCTTTGACAACCATGCCATAATACATCCAATAATCATGAACCATATGAATAAATAAATCAATACACTCATCAGTCCAACGGACCAAGTGGTCCACCACCTGTGAGCCGAGAGACAGGAACATGGCCTAGGTGCTTTTCCACCCAACCATGAAGTGATTACACTTCCTTGGATCCCTTCATGAAACAAAGGAAACCCAACTCTGCACGAAATGTCTAGCTACCTGGAAACAACTGGCAAGAGGGAACACCCGATGCAACCCTGATGTCTGGATGTGCAATTCTAAATAATGAAATGAAGATTATCTCACAACAGTATGTGGCAGATATATATATATATAGGATGCCAAATGTGGATTTTCAGAGATGGCTTTTCCTCTTTTCAGGAATTGAACCGGGTTACTATTTAAAGGATTAGATCTAATCGAGATGACATTGAAATAGATGTTTATTAGATGACATTGAAATAGATGTTTATTATATATATAAGTTTTGCTAGACAAATAAACATCTATTTCAATGTCATCTCGATTAGATCTAATCCTTTAAATAGTAACCTAGTTCAATTCCCGAAAAGAGGAAAAGCCATCTCTGAAAATTCACATTTGGCATTCTAGCTCAGAAAGTAACCCAATAACATTCCTAGATAAAAATCTACCTTCTTTCTCCAAGAAGTAAATAAGTAAATAAGTCAATAAACAAATAAAATAATGAATAAATCAAAATCACTTATGACCACTTCTAATCCCTTTCCCATGCATCAATGAAGAAAACACACTTTTCGATCATGCAGTAATGATGAACATCATAAGTAATATAGATTTTGTAATCTGACTATATTCTCAATTCGTGTTTATGTGGTCTAAATAGATTGTAGAAACTAATGTTTTTACTTCATATCCAAATATTGTTTCATAATTCAAGCATTAAAATCAAATGATGATGTTTAACCACTCCACTCTCATACAATGAGGTTTCATGCATACTTATGTCGAATATTATTTCTATCTTTCCTCAAGATCAAATAAATTGAATAATAGAATAAAACAATTAATATTATTCTATAAATCATTTCAAATTCCTTTTCCAAAACTCCAATCAAGGAAACACACTTTCCAAGCAATAATCTATCTTTTGTTCATACAGTTGCATCCATAAGTTTGTCAAATTTATATAATTTCTAATCCATATTTCATTCATAATTCACTGTATAAAAGCCATTTTAAGTTTTATTAATCAATCCTACTGTCATATCTGTGACAGGAACTACTTAGTTTATTCAGTAAGTTTAGATGTAACATTCAGCAACCTTCCTGTCATTTCAGTGACATGAACTGTGGCAAAATTGAAAATAATTAAAGAATAGAGTTTAATCTGATTTCAGTCATTCTAAGATAATGGTGCGAAATAATGTTTTAAAACAACAAACAATAAGGGAATATGTCTACAGGAAATAATAATAGTTTTATCTATTTTAAGAGTTTGAATTTCACCCATAGAAAGGTCGATTTATATCATGAAAAGATTCCAAAACAACGTAAGAAAATATAGTCATAAATGTCTGTCAAGAAATAAATTTATCAGCATCCATGGTTTGTAATAGCTTAGACTATGGTTTAAGTCAACGATTAGAACAAAGGCCGATCCAAACAGGTAAACAAGAAACAAGCACTAGAATAAGAGAAGTCGATTACTCAACAAATTGGCGATAGGGCAGAATAAAGGTGGGTCGATGCCAAAAGAGAGAAAGATATAACAATAAACAAAATAGTATCTGGTGGCTTGGGAATACATGAGGTAAGTTAGAAGAAAGAAGAGACCCAACGTTGCAACAAGAGGTCGATCCCCTTCTGATTGCACAGAAAAGAAATCAGACGCCACCCAGGCCGACTCAAAGGGGAGAGAGAGAGAGAGAGAGAGAGAGAGAGAGAGAGAGTATAAAACAATATTAAAACATAGGTCTATTCTAACAATAAGCGGCTAGGAGGAGTCTTCAGCAAGTTTGTTACAACAGATCGAAAGGAATACACTCACAGGCTGATTGTCAACCAATCGCAAGCCAGCAAAGGGATACACATATACAAGTTGATTTTCATAAGTTCTACTGCCATTTAACAGATTTTTATTCAATGCAAAATATAAGATAAATACCCGGATTCACTTGCCAAAGGGAAGGGTCTATTCTTTGCTGTAGTCGCTGGTCAGGCTTTTCTTTGTCGCTGCTAAAACAAAATCCATGTCACCTTTGTCTGCTAAAATACTCAATAAAAATTATGCATTTTTTTAAAGTATTTCTGGGTTTTGTTCTACTCCTCTCCATCTTTCCAGAACACTTTATGGTTTCAAATTTTGTTTTGATATGATGAAGTTATCACCATTTTACTATCGATGTTCTTGACTATTTTTCTCTCCTTTGAAAAATGCCTTTTTTAAAAAAAAACAATTATCATTTCTCTTGTTTTTGGCATCCAAAGTTTAGGTTTTTAACTCATTTCAACTCAACATTTTCTTTGTTTGCATAAGAATTTAAAAAAAAACTCAATTTTCTATTTATATTAAAACAAAATAACTTAATTTATCTTTTTGTCACTTGCATGATAGTAATTTATTTAATTCTCTTTATTTTAGCTCTCTAAATATAATAATATCATTATTAACATAAGTTAACTATTTTTTTTTTTTTGTTTGGTAAGTGCCATCATGGGGATGGCTCCCTTTGATCTATAACATAGAATAAAAAGTTGTTTTTATTTATTGGCTAATTCCATCCCGGAATGCCATACAAAACAACTTACAGAACACCAAATTTTACTAATCCAGAACTAAAAACAAGTATGTCTTTAACTTTTAACAGCCTAGTGTGTTACATTATCTCGTGCATTATCTTCATCATGCCTTCCGCCGTCTCCAGAAGCCTTCCGATCTGGCCGTCAGTAAACTCCCCTTTATTTTCCTGAAGCATCTTACGAAAGGTTTCCATGTCCCGGTTTTCAATGCCTTCTCTGTAAGCAGCGAGGATATCTCTTGCCTTTTTGGATCTGACTCCCCTTGCATAGGCTGATTTCAGCGTCTCCTCTGCCCGGTCACCTCCCACCGAATCAATCTCTCCCATAATTACCGTGTGGTTGGCTGGAGCTACCAACCGCGCTCCCCAACACACCCCATAGAAGGAGCTGCCCATGATCAGTTGTATATTGGCGAAGAAAATCTGATATACGCGACCATCGTGTACATGGCCGCCACTCCACGACCCTCCTCCAATGATTTGTAAGATAGCTGTTCTGGCAGCTTCTTCGTTGAGTTTGAATAGGCACCCCACCTGCTGCTCCTTCCCTTCCTCCAGACATCGGCACTGCACTCCCATTATTCTGGCCATCTCTTCCTCTTCCACCATTCTAATCCCAGGCAACCTTCGGCTGGCTTAAAATAAGCAAGACGCTAGTACCCTTCATCATTGTCTCACTGGAGAAATCTACATCGCGTGAACATCTGAATCGTCCTACCAAATGTATGTATCTGCCTGTCTAAACTCCACCGTCGGATGTGTGATTCCTCAGCTCATCCACCTTCTGCGACTGTCCCTTGTCTGAGCCAAGTACCTCAGCAAGCCCATTCCAGCTTGCAATGTTTGAATCGCTGACGTCCTTTCCTCCTCTCGTGATCCCTTGGTTAGCTAGGAAGTCCGCGGCTTTATTTGCTTCTCTATAGATGTGTCTGATGGAATAATTCAAGTTTTGCAGGACGTCCTTGATTCTCTACACTCCTTTTTTTAAAATCCAATTTGCTGCATTGTTCCTAATGACGGCATTAATAACTATTTGAGAGTCCCCTTCTATGTCAATGTTGGTCCAACCTTTCCTAGCGCAGTCCATCACCCCTCTAGCTAGGGCTTCTAATTCTGCCATATTATTTGATGCCACTCCCAAGTCACCCGAAGCTGCCCAGACAAAATCTCCCCTCTCATCCCTGATAATATAGCCATATCCAGCTTTACCCGGGTTGCCTTTGGAGGCCCCATCGAAATTTAGTTTGAGTCTACCTCTTGGCGGAGCCAACCATCTTGATTGGGCTCTAGTTTTCTTCCCTCCTCCCAACCCTTTCAGGATTTTAAGATCAGGCCATAATTTCATGATTGCCTCATCCCAACATGTAAACTTACATCCTCCCCTGCTACTTGCTTTGGAGTTAAGTATTTCAACTAATCCAGTTTCTATTTTTTTATTAAGTTTTCTGTCAGAATTTCTTTTTCTTCAAATATTCGCTGATTCCTTTCCTTCCAAATCTGCCAAATTATCATGGATGGCATAGTTATCCAGATGCTCCCCCAGAAACCTTTTCGTTGTAGTATTGGCCAGCTTTTCAAGAAATCTACTATTGTAGAGTTCATGGCTCCTTTCCATTCTAATAGGCTGAGGAAATACGTCCATACCTTATCAGCTACCTGGCATTTTAAAAACAAATGGTCAAGAGTCTCTTCATGTTGCTTGCACAGTGTACATCGGCTTGGACCAGAGATCCCTAGCTTCTGCAACCTGTCCCCTGTTAATATACTTCTATGTAGCACCGTCCACAGAAAAGCACCCGCCTTGGGCAGAACTTGATTGTCCCAACAAATCTTTTTTGGCCAATGATCTAATGAATTGCTTGCTCTGTCTGACTTCAATAATTGATATCCTATCTTAACTGTGTATTGTCCAGACTTTGCACCACACCAAATTATCTCATCGCTATCATTGTTTTTCCTAATCTTTCTTTCGTTAAGTATTTCCATATACTTCTTTTTGGTGTCCGTATCTACATTGTACTTGCTAGGGTCCGCCCATCTGACTAAGCCTGCCTCGTCTTCTCCTTCGAAGTAGTCTGCCACCTTTTCTCCTCTGTCTTGAATCATCTGTTCTCTTAATTCTGATAACTCTTGCAAGCTATCTAGCGACGGCCATCCTTCCCATGAATCCGTCCAAAAGTTGGCGTTTCTCCCATTATTAATACTCCATGTCAAATGATCTAAAATTATCGGTCTGCATTTCCTGAGGAAATTCCATATAGGCGAGCCACCCCCTGGATTCGCTATGGTCAAAATTCTATTCGGATCAGAATCATCCAAATATTTACTTTGCATAATTCTACACCAAAGTTTCTGTGGTTGTTTTGCCAATTTCCAAACCAACTTAGCTCCCAATGCTTCATTCTGAAGTTTTAGTTCTCTCATTCCCATCCCACCCTTGTCTATGGGGCACGTGGCTTTATCCCATCCAATTAACGGTATTCGTTTGATCTCTCTCGATCCTTCCCACAGGAACTTTTTCCAACCACTCTCCAAGGTGGTTCTAGCCTTATTTGGAACCTGTAGGCAGGACATCATGTGGGTCGGGACTGCCCCTAAAACTGATTTTAGCATGGTAATCCTTCCTGCTAATGTTAACCATCTTCCTTTCCAAGTGTCCATTTTACTTTTAGACTGAGCGATTACTTCCTCCCAAAGCTGAGATTTGTTCTGTCCATTGAATATAGGAGCCCCTAAGTGTTTGTTTGGTAAGGTATCTACTTGACAACCCAGGATTTGTGATATCTGGTTTTGCCATCTTTTAGAGGTATTGAAAAAAAACATTCTTGTCTTTTCTTTGTTAACCACCTGCCCTGACAGATTCGTGTATGTGTCTAGCACTCTTCGGATCGCCTCTGCCTCTGCGGGGTTCGCTTCCCCGAAAAGTAAAGTGTCATCTGCAAATTGAGTGTGTGTGACTGGTGTTAACCCTCGAGCTACCCTGACTCCTTTCCATCCCCCTGATCTTTGACAATGTTGGATCATTTTCCCCATAGCCTCAGCCATTAAAACGAAAAGGCACGGGGATAACGGATCACCTTGTCTCAACCCTTGTGATATCTCGAAAAAGCCACATAGCGATCCATTCACTGCTACCGACATTCTTGGAGTGGAAATACACTGGTAAATGCCTTCAAGCCAAGATCTGCTGAAGCCCATTTTCTCTAGTATCTTAAGAAGGAAGTTCCATCTAACCCTGTCGTATGCCTTGCTCACATCTAACTTGATTAGCATACTCTTCTGTCTGTTTTGATTGATCGAGTGGATAACTTCGTTTACTAAAATAATGCTGTCCGCAATCTCTCTTCCTGGCGTGAATCCATTTTGGTTTTCTGATATTATTCTTCCCAAAATTGGTTTTAGTCTGTTAGCCATTGTCTTGGTGAGAATCTTGTAGATCGTGTTGCATAATGAGATTGGCCTGAAATCACTGACCCTTCTACATTCTAATTTTTTTGGAATAAGCGCAATTACTGTATTGTTTATAGCTTTAACAAATCTTTTCTTCTTTCTGAAATCTTCCAGAATGTTCCAGACCTCCTTGCCCACGATATGCCAACATTTTTGATAAAAAAGAGCAGGAAAACCGTCCGGTCCTGGCGCTTTGTCCGGGTGTAATTGGAATGTTGCCTTCCTGACTTCTTCCTCTGTGAAAGGTTTTTCCAAGGCTTCCCTTTCTTCATCGTTAACTATCTTATCTATATGGTTTGTGGCTTGCTCTATGTTTAACCAGTCAAAACCTTCCTCAGGTGCCAAGAATGTTTGAAAGTAGCTGACTATTTCTCTCTCAATTTCTTCTTTTTTGTTTATTATAATACCATTCCCAATAGTCAGTTCTGAAATTTTATTCGTCATTCTTCTGGATTTGACTGAGTTGTGAAAGAATTTGGTGTTTTTGTCGCCTGCCTCCAGCCACACTTCTCTGGCTTTACTTCTCCAATATTCTTCTTCCCTAGCTAACAATTCGTCCCATTCGGCCATAAGTTCTTTCTCTTTTTTGTAATCATTTTGAAACATCCCCTCCCTTATAACTTTCTGATTTAACCCTTCCAGCTCTTCTTCAACTCTGTTTTTTTCTGCAAATATGTCTTTGAAAGTATTCTTGTTCCAATCCTTCAACCTCTTTTTGACATGTGCTAATTTTGACAAAAAACATAACTTACCGATCCTCCCTTTCCTGGAATCTCTAGCCACCATTTCCCTATACAATCTATTAGTTCCTCATTTCTCCACCACATTTTTTCGAATTTGAAATATGAATTCTTTGGCTTAAGTAATTGGCCTATTTCCAGCTTTATGGGATAATGATCTGACAGAGAACATGGCAAAATGCTCGATTCAATTCCTAAATCTGTTTCTAACCAGTTCGAACTGCATAGAAATCTATCTAGCCTTTCGGGTATATTTGTAAAGCCTTCCCTCCTATTAGTCCATGTAAAGCTTCCTTCTTTAGGGGGGAAGTCAATTAGCCTGCCTTCTTCAACAAACTCCCTAAAATCTTTTGTTGCGTTGTTAACTGTTCTCAAACCTCCTCTTTTTTCTTCCAAATTTAAAATTGCATTAAAATCTCCTCCCAAAATCACCCTTTCTTCCCCCAGCTCTTGTATTCTACCTAAAATGCCATTCCATACTTCCTTTTTTTCCTTTGTCTTGGTTGGCCCATATACACAGCAAATCCAGAAAGAAAAATTGACATGATATAAAATGACTTTTCCTATTATCCAATTTTGATTTACCTCTACTTCCTTGACATCTACCTTGGAAGGATTCCACAGTAATCCTACCCCTCCTGCAGTACCCCTGGGTTCGCTGAAGATACTTGTCAAAGGTCTACAATGCTGTGTAAACTTCTCCGCTTCTTCCTTCAACAATCTGGTTTCCTGTAATAAGATTATATCCAGCATTAGCTTAGAAAGGTGGCGCTTGATTGCGCGCCTTTTGTTAGGGGCGTTTAAGCCCCTAACATTCCATGAAAGTATCTTCATGGCTTCCCAAGGGAGGTGTTCCCTCCCTTGGATCTTAGCATGTATTTTTTGATGCTCGGAAGTCCCTTGTCTGCCGCATACTCCTCTCTTTTCTCCTTATCTGTTTTCCTTCCTAACTTCTTTCCATTGCCCGTAGTTCCTCTTGCTCCAGTTTGGCTGATATGTCGAGGATCGATAATTCCAATTTCCTCTCTATCCTCAATAGCCTCTTCTTCATCTAACCAGTCATCGTTAGGCCCGATCTCTGCTTCTAGAGTCTCTCTCACTATCTCATGACTGTATTCATCTTTTTCTCCCTGCTTATCAACTTTTGCAGAGTCCTTTGATCCTGCCGGCGAAGTGTTATGTCCCTCCTCAAGTTCTTTTCTGATTTCCCTATGTCTAGCCTCTGACTTTGTTTCCGTGTCTGGCATTGTTAACTCCTTTTCTTGGAGAATTGGAGAATTAGGATTTCTGTTAGAAGACTCTACCGGTAATTCTGTGTCTCCTCCTATGTCCCGTGTTCCTTGCCTTTCCTTTTCTGTTTGCTTCGATTCCTCCTCCCTATCCATATTGTTTTCTGTTCTTTTCCCGGTAAGTTTTTTAGGGCATCCTTTTTCCATATGTCTTCTGCTTCTACATTCCAGACAAAAGAATTTCCTTTCCTCAACTTCTATATTCTGTTCCCAGGTACCTGCTGAAGTGATCAGCATTATCTTCATTGGAATCTTGTTGATTGCTAGTAACCTAATTCGAGCAAAGTAAATTGAGTCGCTATCTCCCATGTCCAGCTCTACTGTATTTCCCAAAGTATCTCCAATTTTGTATAAACAGCCTCCTGACCAATATTCGAATGGTAGATTATATAATCTTATCCATATTGGTTCCTTGTAAGGATCGAAGTTATTCGGGTTAAAATTCGGCCTCCATTTCTGTGTGTAAATATAATCCAACCCTATTTTCCATGGTGCATTCTCCAGAATGTTATCTCTGTCAGCTTCTTCCTTGAAATCGCCCACAAAGAATTGTTTGGGTATGAAGTGTATCATTTCTGCTTTTGTCCAGTTTCCTGTAATCCATTCCTTGATCTGTTGTTTTGATTTGTTTCTTCCTATCACCCTTCCTATCAGAGCTGTTTGTTCCAGCGCATTTATGTCTTTATCCACCGTGACTTTTACATCGATTGTAACCCTTTCCTCCTGCTGCGAATCTGCCTGTCCTTTGGCGAAATCTGAATGGCTTCTCCTAATTTTGCTAATTGGGACTGCGTTCGCTCCTGTTGCAACGAATGGTGCCTCCTCTCTTATTTTGCATTCCACTTCTTCTCCTTCGTTTTTTCCGCCATCGTTCTCCTTGTACAACCCTTCTTCCTGCTTTTTCGCTCCTGCCTGCTTTTTCGCTCCTTCCATATTCCCCTTTTTTTTATTTATCATATAAGTTAACTATTTTTACTAAAACACAATTACTTTAAATAAATCAAGAAGTAAAAATAATACAATAATACATATACATCTATTATAATTTAATATAATTATTTAAATCTATTTTACATATTGTTTTCCAAACATCTATAATCATGTAAATAGAAAACATTATTTATTATTTATTTAATAAATTACAAACATAGATATTTCCTTATTTAAAATACAATACACCATTTAAATATAATTCAAAAAGACATTTAAATTTAAGTAATCACATCATGCATTTGAAAATAATTTTTAACACACTAATTTTCTAACATTTAATCATCAATCACAATTAATAATCGCACAACAATGCATAAAATAAGCCATTCAAAAAATGCATATGCAACTACATGAGTGTGTGATTGCATCAGGGTAAACCATCCCATCAGTTCTTGCCAAGTGGCTAGAACACTTCTACCTCAACCATGTTCTCGTCTTCGACGAGTACCTGCATTCAACTGCACTCAACTCGACGTTAATAGGTTAGTTCTCAAAAAAACATAGCCGAAGTAAATCATTATAATCACATTGATAATATCTAATAGTTAAATCAATTTTCCAGTTTTCACCAAATAACCTTCACACATAAAATTTTTTCTTAAAGTAAAAGTCAATCACAGTAATTGTTCACTAATCTAGAATAATTATATTGTCCATAAAAATAAGACATGACATTTATGCACTCCTTATGGGATGGTAGCAATCGATCACCAACCTCGCCAATTTTTGAGTCTTAAGCCTTCATTAGAAATGTGATTAACCAATTTATTTCCCTCTCTATAGATGTGCTCAGTAGACAAGAGTGAAAACTTTTTCTTTAGTTGGTTGATGTCATTATAGAAGTTCCCAATTCTCCAACCAGGTGTGGAGATACCATTGATGATATCAATAATTAATTTAGAGTATCCCTCCGGGACTAAATTGCTTATTCCAATAGAGACAACAAGCTGGAGTCCCCAGTAGACCACAATTGCCTCAACTTCATTGTTTGATTTAAATACAAGGTTGCTGACATGGGCAACAATTAGCACACCATTGTCATTTCTTATGACCCCTCCCCCACTAGCATTCTTGGGGTTTTCTTATGTAGCCCCATCGAAGTTCAATTTGGGCCACCTAGTTGAAGGGGTCGACCATTTGGTGTTCCACCTTATCCTCTACTTGTTGGAGTCAACATTGTTAGTGTCTCATCTAATTCTCATGTTCCTTATTATTTTGGACTCTTGCTATAAAGGAAGGAAAGTAGGTCTTTTAATAGCCATTGACTCCAAATTCTCCAAAATGACTCTACAAATCATCTGGAAAGTGCTTTATTCATTTTTATGTCTATCCCCAAATATCTAATTATTTCTCTCTTTCCAAATTCCCCAAGCAACATGTTGGGGGACGGTATTCCATAAAGCCTTGATGATAGGGTGCGTAAACGGGGAGTGCCAACTCATCCCAAAGGAATCAAGAAACTATGGCAAGACCCAATCGAGCTCAAGTTTCCTAAATAACCCCCCCACAGTGTACTAGAGAAATTGAAATGGAGAAGAATATGGTTAATGGATTCTACATAAGCAAAACACAAAACACATCTATTAGGGAGGGAGAATCCTCTCTGTTGAAGATTGTCTAGGGTCAGTATTTTCTCATGAGCAGCAATCCACCAAAAGAAATTGATCTCCAGGATGAGTTTATTGTTCCTGACTCTTGTTTCAAAATCTCCTTAACACATGTTCTAAGTATGTGATAGCTTTAACACATTCTTCCCTTATCATCCACAAGGAAATGGCCAAGCTGATTCTAGTAACAAGAGCATCATGACAATCATCAAGAAGACACAAGATTAAAACAAGAAAAGATGGGATGATAAGCTCAAGTTTGTTGTTTGGGCAGAAAGAATAATATACAAGAAGGCTATTGGTAGGAGCCCCTTTGTATTGGTTTATGGAATGGAAGCCAAGATGCCAATTAGTCTTGAATTACCTATATATAAACCATTGTAGTAGACTGCAAGAGATGAGGATGGTGCTATTTCCTTAAGAATACATGAATTGACTAGACTTGAAGAGGCTAGGAAAAATATACATGAAAGGAACTTGTTGCAACAACAGAAGGTCAAGTATTTGTTTGATAAGAAGGTAGTTCAGAGGAGTTTTCAAGTAGATGATTTAATCCTCATGTGGAATGTTAGGTCTAAAGATAAGGGAAAACATGGAAAATGTGAAGCCATGTGGGTTAGACCCTATCGAATTACAAACAAATGCAATCAAGGCACTTCTTACCTTAGGAGTTTGGATGGAGAAGTCATGGACCTACTAGTCCATGGTTAGCACCTCAAGCAATATTTCTCTTGATGGTTTGGGGCTCTCTTTTGGCCTATGTATATATTTTTATTTCTTGGTTTGTTGGTGTTTTGCCCCATTTTGTGTTGGCCTTATGCTTTCCCTTTTTCTTGGATTTTTGGTCTATTCCTGAAGATATCTAGGTTCTCATTGTGCCTACAAGAGGCACACATCCCCAACTAGAGCCAGTGTAGGCACCAAGTTTAACAAGTGCAAAATTTTTCATCATTGATAACCAATCAAAGAATTTTTCAATGCCCCCTAGTCATTTTGTGCTTTTCCTTCCTTCATTGATTTGTCATGAGCCTAAACTTCAAAATTTTCTAAGTGTGAAGGTTTTCAGTTCAATTTTTAGGGTCTGGGTCAAACTTCAGGGTTTCAAACTTTCTCATCTTGACATCTCAGTGTGCCTTTCCTCCAAAGTTCTACATTTTACACTAAAATGTTAGAATTTCATACTTTTCCCTATTGGCATACCTTTTCATACTTTTCCTTCCTGGTATGCCTTTCCTTCCATTTTTCCATTTTCCATTTCCCTCTAAGTCCATTTGCAGACTTATAGAGAAATGAGAAATAAGATGAGAATCCATCTTTAGATATATATGAATTGGTGGTAGTTTGATTTTCCTTTGCTGCAAGAAAACTACATCAGACAAAGGTGGTGGAGCTAAGATGATAGGGTTGTGGTTTGAAGATGGCATTAATATGGGTGCTTGATCTTGAGAGTGTATGGGATCATGAAAGGGATTAGCTTGGGTTCTCAAATCTTGATTCAGTTGGGAACAAGTTTGGGCATGCTTTGGAACAAGCTCTTAACATATCTTGAATTGCTTGGATAACATGATGGAGTCTAGTTTTGCTTCAACATTGTCATTAGTGATTAATGCGTAGATATACTCCTCTAGTTTTACACATGAATGGGTGAGGGGTCTTTGAGGCTTATGGATTTTGGAACGGATGGATTTGATGGACTTTTGGAAAGTCAATGTTTATTTTCCCACATAGGTAGACTTGTAGGGTTGGGGGCTTTAGGAGGCTCTTGGATTCCATTGATAGGATTTAGGTGGGTGACTCCATCATCAACAATAAACTTTATTTTTGCTAGTGAGGGATTGCGTGGGATTAGTGGCATTACATGACTCCACAACTTTATTTTTTCTTTTGTGCTTGGTATTTTGTGCTAGTAGTCCTTGGAGGAAATCCATCAAGGGTGAGTTGTATGAGGGGGGATTTGAGTAGGGATGGTAGGTTGAGATGATTGGTGGTTGGATTGATGGGATGGGTCTAATTGAAAAGGTTTTGAGGATGAAAGGTTTGCATAGGACGTGGAGGCTACAAGGTGCTTGCGTAAGGTGGAGTTTTGAGATATGGATTAGCAATGAGGGCCTTGGGCTAGAGAGGTGTGCCCCTTGTCGAAGGTACCATAGAGATGAACAATAGGTATGTAATTAGGATTGTCAAGATAGCTAGTGCTAGCCACTTCTTGGTCAAAAGGCTCTTGATTGTTCATGGTTGGGCAATGGAAGCCTATGGAAAGCTTGCTTACAATAGTAGCATCAAAGGGGTCATTGGTATACATTTGTCTTGATTGAAAATACTATCTTCATCATCATTTTTAAAAGGTTTCTTAGAGTGGTTATGATGAGAGGACTCATTAAAATAAAATGGATTTGTCCTTGCCATGATTTTCTTTTTGGCTTTGGAAGATTTTAGGACTTTGGATTTGATTTTGGATGATTTTAGATTTGAGGTGCTTTTTGTTTTGAGAGGTTTTTGGATTTCATGTGGATTGGGATTTTGAATGATTTGATTTAGGATTTTGGAAGATGTTTAGATTTTGGGTTTGACTAAGGTCTAAGACTTTGGATGATGATTGATTTTGATTTTGATGAGGATTGGTTTTGATTTTTGATTTGGGAAAGGTATGAAACCTTAGGTAACTTGATTGATTGAATAATGCTCAAGGGATCTATGTCATTAAGCAAAGTTGGATTAAGGATGGGTGGATTTCATGTGAGCTGAAGGTATTTGGTTTTCCTTTCCTTGGAGATTGGGATTGTTGGAGGATGTTTCAACCTTTGGCATGCAAGGATTTTGGACTTTCAAGACCTTTGATTTTTTGGATTTTGAGGTTTTACAAATAGTTTTTGGATTTACAGATGATTCATGAGTTTTACACAAGAAAAGACACACCAAGCACATAAACAACCTATTTTATCCAAGTAAGAGTATACACACTTGTGATCCCATCATTAGTGCCTTGTCTAGGTGTAGAAAGTAGAGCCCATGAGGAGGCACTAACCACTTTTTATCCTCAAGATCACACAAAGGAGTGAGATGAGAGCATACACAACCTACAATTTCATTTCTAAGGGCACACAATAACTTCATCCAGAGCTAACTGCCTACCAATGCATCAAAAGAATGTACACCTGAAAGGTCTAATCTAGGTTAAACAAGGTGTATTAGGGGATGTCTTCTTTATACCTAAAGGTACGTGAGGCCAAAGTCTATGAATAGGAGTGCTATCTACAAGCATGTGGTCCAGGTCAAATCCCTTCCCACTTTACCTTGTCCCCTCAAGTGGATAACAAGGTTATGCCATACATGATAGCTCCTCCTTTGAGGTGAGTCTTTGGATTCTCCCCTCACTTTATATACCTTGCTAGAATGCATGGGCTTGGGTTTCCACTTAGTGATTAAATCCGAGCTAGGCCTGTTAAAAATAAATAGAGGACTAGATGTTTTTAATTTCTAAGGTCACATTGTGGTGTGAGGAAAGAGCATACACACCTATCCTTTTGGGACAAAAGAAAGAAATGAAATAAAGAGGTTTTTTTGATTCCCAAGATCATTGGTTGGTGTGAGGGAAGAACATACACATGCAATTACTTCACACAAACATGTCATACAAGTTCATTAACCCTTAAACATACAAGTGTGCAACTAACAATTAGTGGAAAAATAAAATCTTGGACAAGCATTCTACACCCACAAACGTTAGTAGTTTTCATGAAAAGAAGTCTTGGACCAACAATTTTTGCTATATAAAGATATTAAAACACAAAAAGTGGCAAGTGAAGATTGGCCAATAATCTAGTAAAGCACTACCTAAGAAAAATAAGGAATGATTTACATGATAGAACATATGCGTTGAAATAGAAATAAAATGTAGCAATATAAACATATGCACCCAAATAGGGTTAGAAGTGTCTACTAATACCTTACCACACATGCATTATAGGAGGAAAAAGAGACATTAAATGGTGAAACACTGATTCCAAATTATGATTCCAAAGTGTGAGCGTGCTTGTTAAACCATGAAAACTTGCATTAAAAGCTTCAAAGACAACTAAATATAAGAGGATCAGTAAAGGATATGGGTCCCATTGGGCATGCCAAAATGTATATGATGTTCAATGCAAAACATAAAACAAGAACAAAGCAATAGACTAGGATCCTATTTCACATTCAAATGTAACCTCAAGATTAAGCAAAGTTGCACAATCAAACAATGAGATCAAGGGTAGATCTTACCCATGCAACTTGTTGCCAAAGGAGGGTTGTGCTCAAGATTTTTGGATGTTTGTTGCTCAAATTAATATCATAACAATGCATTCAACTTGCTATGTTCAAATGTGTTGGAGGTATGAAGATTTATAGATTTGGAGGATGGAGGACCAAGGGATGAGATTAAATCTTGACATCAAGGGCTAGGGTTAGTTGAGAGGCAAGGATGAATGAGAGACCTCCAAGTGTCACCTTGTAATTGGTGCGCATGGCGAGGCCCATGATTTAAGGGATTTGGATGGTTTAAATTTTCTAGGAAAAGATGAAGAGTGATGATCATAAGGTCCTTTTTTGGAGCTATGTGCACATATAAAGTCATGTGCAACCTTGATTCATGTGCTAGGTTGACTTGGCTAATAAGGTTTTGGATTGTGCAAGTGCTTAAAATTAGTTGATTAAATGATTGTTTAATCAACTAACGATTAAGGGGGAAAAATAGGATAAATTAAATAAATACAAATAAATACTTGTGTATTTATTTAATTTAGGGGGAATGATGAAGGGATGGTTGATTTAATTTCAAATAAATGTTGATTTATTCAATTAAAGGTTGGAACATTACAAAATGGGTTGAATGTGATCAATTAATTAAATAAATGATTGGAATTTATTGAATTAATGCTAGGAGGATGATTGGATGAGTGAATTAATGTTGGAAGGGGAGATATGTGGGATGAATCAGGTGATGTTAGGACATGGTCAAATTTATGTGTACTTCACTATAATAGAAGGAAATCATATTCATTGAAAAGATTGATAACTCGTAACGTTGCAACTAAAGAAGGGGGTACCGATCAATTGGGAGCTTGATGTCAAGTTATTAATCTGTGGATAGAAGTAGGTCTTGTAAATTTAGCTCTATGATATATTTAAAATATAATATAGAAATCGTGCCTCATCAGAACCACAAACATATGTTATGGTAGAATTTGATAATGACTCTAGAATGTCATTTGAAGATGCATCTCTAAATGTGATTCCAATTGCACCAATACAAAGGAGATGCACATGCCAACTGCCCTTATGGTTAGCTTGGGCACTAACAACACAAAATCACAAGGATTGACTCTTCTTAAGCAACAATTGGCATATGATAAAGAGAAAGGGCACAGTTAAAATTCATGGTTATATCATGTGTTAAGCCCTTGGATGGACTAAAAACTTTGCCACCATTTTCATATGACAACTATGAAAAAATGAAAATAGGAAAACAACTCTTGCAAAGGAAAGCTAAGGAAGAGATCTACTCAGTTCCTTGGAACAACAATAATGTTGAGTTGTTTGTAGCTTTGATCAGATAACGTACTTAATATATAAGGAGTGTTAAAATAAATATCAATAGCATGATCGAATGATACATTACCAAAGTATAAACATAGTCTGCATTCTAAACAGCGATTAGTAATTGTTAACATCAGTGAAATTGACTTCATTAGACACGGTGATGAAGTCACACCTGTGATAGGCATGACTCCTTGAGGAGTCACGTCTATCACAGATATGACTCGTACAGTCACTAACATATATATATCAATGTCTTTGCCCAGCAATACTATGCATCAACACAAAAATCTTAAGTGTATGAGAAGTATAAATTGCATCTAGGAAAACAAAAGACAGTAATAAATTAAACTCTGCAATACAAATATCCAACTTTCAGAAAATATCCAAATCAGAGATTTTAAGTTCGATTTGAATTTAATGGTATCAGAGCCACGTTAAGCAGAATCTGGGCAGAAAATTGAACTTGAGCAATTCAAAGTTAATACATCTCATTTCTCAAATGACAGCAACAATCCGATTCGAAGACAGATTGGAAGGAGGAAATAACTTCTCATCATGGAAATTCAGAATTATGATGATACTAAAAGAAAACAAAGTTGATTCATTTGTGAGAGAAAACAAAACGAAACCAAAGAATGATCCTGATAAAACGACATGGATTGAAGGAAATGACAAAGCCATGAAAATCATAGTTGATGGAGTTAGAGATCATATCGTGCTGATTCTGACAAAACATGAGACTGCATATCATATGTTTAAGTCACTTGAAGGCACTTATGAAATTAATAACTCCAACAGAACCTTAGCCCTAAAAAGAGAAATAAATCATATAAGTATGAACAAAGGAGAATCTATCAATGCATACTTTATGAGAATATCTGCACTAAGGGATCAACTATTAACACTTGGGTACCAAATTGAAAGCAAGGAACTAACACTTATTGCTCTAGATGGTCTCCCAAATTCCTGGGAGACATTTGTTCAAGGCATTAGTGCAAGGTCTAAATTTCCAAAATTTGACCGCCTAAGATTAGACTGTCTTCAAGAAGAATCTAGACAGACAAAGAAAGGGTCAAAACAGAAAAATATAGATGAAGACCTTCATGTTCTAAATACAAACTCTCAAAAGAAAGAGAAGAAGAAACACTTCAAGAAGAGGAAAAATTATCACGGGAAAGGTTCATTCAAGAAAGACATTTCTCGCATCTAATGTTTTAGATGCGACCAATATGGACACTATGCAATCAGATGTCTTGATAGAATCAAACAACAAGCATCTTATGCCAAAATAAAGGAGCATGAATTCAAGAAATATGTATTCTACTCTGCACTTTCAAACCAAGTATCAAATAAATCCAACACCTGGGTTATAGATAGTGGTTCATCAAGACACATCACAGGGTTCAGGGAACTACTAGACACCATGGTAGAAGAGACTGACAAGGAAGTAACAATTGGAGATAACTCTGTGCATCCAGTCAAGGGTGTTGGCACATGCACTCTCAAATTAAATACTGGTATCTCCATCTAACTTACTGGAGTATTGTTTGTCCCAGGCATCAAAAGAAACCTAGTCTCCATATCTGCACTTAAAGATAATGGATATAGGGTGACCTTTATGGATAGAAAGTATTGGCATGGCCAAAGAATTCTACTATTAAGAAAGCCAAAACCATAGGTCATAGACAAGGGTACTTGTACGAGTTATGTATGGAACCAAATCTAGCCCTAATTCATGAAATTGTAGACTCCAATGAAATATGGCATAGAAGACTAGGACACCTAAATTTCTGTGCCCTATCTTCCATGGAAAGACTAGTTACAGGGTTACCCAAACTCACACAGTGTAATTCAGGGGTATGTAAGGGGTGTGCCTTAGGGAAAAATACAAAGGGGTCCTTTCAAAATAGTTCTAGCAAAACAAATAAAGTATTAGAACTAGTCCACTCAGATTTATGTGGACCCATGTCTGTACCCTCCTTAGGTGGGTTTCTATACTATGTAATCTTTGTTGATGACTTCTCCAGAAAGACATGGATCTATTTTCTTAAATGTAAAGAATCACAGGAAATCCTTAAAAGATTTAAGGAATCAAATCCATTACTGAAAACTCTTTCGGGAGAAAAATCAAAACCTTAAGAACAGATAATGGGAGTGAATACACTTCAGACATTTTTAAATACTTTTGTAAAAACATTGGGATTAAGAGGGAGTTCACTGTACCTTATAATCCTCAACAAAATGGAGTTGTAGAAAGAAAAAATAGAACCATTGTAGAAGGTGCTAGGGCTATGCTACTTGATCAGAATATAGACACTTCTCTTTGGGCAGAAGCATCTAGTATTGCTGTCTATATACAGAACAGATGTCCTCACTCTCATATTGATAACAAAACTCCTAAAGAAGATTTCACTGGCACAAAACCAGACATTAGTCATTTAAGGATATTTGGTTGTCATGTTTACATTCATGTGCCCAAAGAGAAAAGAACTAAGCTAGAACCTTCTGGGAGAAAAGGCATCTTTGTAGGCTATAGTGAAACATCAAAAGCTTATAGAATATATATACCTGGTCAAAGACAAATTGAACTAAGCAGAGATGTGATTTTTGAGGAAGACATAGCTTTCAAAAGAGCCAGAAATTATATTGAGTCAAAAATTCAAACTTCCAACTCAAGCAAAGAAGAGGATCCTACACCTGAGTTTCAGAGGGAGTATCCCGAGGAAGATGAAAACCATGAACAAATCACATCACTAGAAAATCTCAAGAAAAGACCACTCTGGGCCATCAAAACAATGGAAGAAGCTAAAAATTATGCCGCTCCATCAGGGACTTTAAGGGAAAGCACAAGACCTAAGAGATTCTCTAGTTATGTAGCTTTAATGAGTGAATCCATTAAATCAGAACCTTCTAGTGCTATAGAAGCTCTTAAGCACCAAGTATGGAAGGATGCCATGACAGAGGAGTATCAATCCATCATGAAGAATGATGTATGGGATATAGTACCTAGACCAAAAGGGAAATCTGTTGTTTCTTCAAAATGGCTATTTAAAATCAAACATGCTGTAGATGGTAGTATAGGGAAATACAAAGCAAGATTTGTGGCTAGAGGATTTTCACAAAAGGAAGGAATTGATTACGACGAAACCTTCACTCCAGTTCCTCGATATACATTAGTCAAGGCAGTTCTAGCTATTGCACCAACCAAAGGGTGGAAAGTCCATCAAATGGACGTAAAAACTACTTTCTTAAATGGAACCATTGAAGAAGAGGTTTACTTAGAGCAACCTGAAGGATTTGAGATTCACAATGCAGGATCCCATGTATGTAAATTAAAGAAAGCTCTATATGGACTTAAACAGGCCCCTAGAGCCTAGTATGAAAGAATTGACAGTTACCTCTTGAGATTAGGCTTCTCAAAGAATGATGCAGATCCAAATCTCTACTTCAAACAAAGCAAAGGTGATATGTTAATTTTGACATCATATGTTGATGATCAATTGATTACAGGAGAAGATCACCTTATTGATCAGTGTCAGAAAGATCTAGCTTCAAAATTTGACATGAAGGACTTAGGTCTATTACACTACTTCCTTGGACTGGAAGTATGGCAGAAATCAGACTGTATTATTCTAAACCAAGGGAAGTACACAATTGATATATTAAAAAGGTTTGGTATGATGGAATGTAGACCTATGTCTTCCCCCATGGAAACAAATCTTCATAAATTGAAGGAAGCAGTAACAGATTCTCCGTTGGCAGATCCCACTCTTTACAGACAGATAATTGGATCCTTGATGTATTTGGTCAATACCAGACCTGATATCTGCCATGCTGTAAATGCCTTAAGTCAGTTTATGTGTGAGCCCAAGGAGATACATCTTGTGGCTGTGAAGCATATAATGAGATACCTTCAAGGTACTCTAAATTATGGCTTAAAATATGAAAAGGTTGACTTAGATCTACATGGATTCACAGATTCAGATTGGGCTAGAAGTGTAACTAACCGGAAGAGCACCTCTAGATGTTGTTTTAGTTTAGGGTCAACAATGATATCGTGGATCAGCAGAAAACAGTCATCAGTTGCTCAGAGTTCTACAGAAGTTGAATATATTACAGCTTCTATGGCTGCTAGAGAGGCAGTATGACTTAGAAAACTGCTTGTGGGATTATTTGGTAAACCTCTGAAACCAACTATCATCCACTGCGACAATCAAAGCTGTATTAAGCTATCCGTGAATCCAGTATTCCATGATAGATCTAAACACATTGAGATTCCTCATCACTATGTGCGTGATATGGTGGAAAGGAATGTGATTCAGTTGGAGTATATCAGTACAGGAGATCAAACTGCAGATATTCTTACCAAAGCACTCCTCAAGGTGAAAGTTGAATACTTCAGGAAAAATCTTGGTATAATTGAAATGTAAAATTCTAATTGATTTGTACTAATATATTAAAGATGTTTAATGTGTAAACATCTTGTGTCATATGTGTGACTCTATGACATTATGGGCCTACCCATTTTGTGTTTATTTCTAAAAGGTGACGATCTTTTGGATAATCTACACTTGTACCTAACATTATAAGGTGATGATCTTATAATGTTCATTAGACTGATATCATGTGACTTGATATTGGTATGAATCATGGAGTTATCATGATTAAGTTATGGTTGACATTATGTGACTTAATGTCAATGCACATACCATAACTAGGATATATAAGGAGAATGTAATGTTCTCGAGTATAGTATATCTTTTAGTATCACGAGGTAGGTGATGCTACGTATCATGAGATAGGTGATACTGTATATCATGAGTTATGTGATATTAAATTACTTTGAGTAATTCATTACAGATCAGATAATTGATATTCACAAAGATTATTGTGATATTGTTATCTTCCCGAGCTAAGAGGGAGTGTTGAGTTGTTTGTAGCTTCGATCAGATAACGCACTTAATATATAAGGAGGGTTAAAATAAATATCAATAGCATGATCGAATGATACATTACCAAAGTATAAACATAGTCTGCATTCTAAACAATGATTAGTAATTGTTAACATCGGTGAAACCGACTTCATTAGACACGGTGACGAAGTCACACCTATGATAGGCGTGACTCCTTGAGGAGTCACATCTATCACAGATGTGACTCCTATAGTCACTAACATATATATATATATATATAGCAATGTCTTTACCCAGCAATACTATGCATCGACACAAAAATTAGAAGTGTATGAGAAGTAGAAATTGCATCTGGGAAAACAAAAGACAGTAATAAATTAAACTCTGCAATACAAATATCCAACTTTCAGAAAATATCCAAATCAGAGATTTTAAGTTCGATTTGAATTTACAAATAATGCTATATATTTTATGTATATTGACATATAATTCTTCAATCAAACACTTATTACTCTTTTAATGCGATGCACATTTGGTTTTAGATAAATATGAAATGTGTCATTAATTGTCTTTTAATATGTTGTACAGTGGACATTTTTTATAAATATGAAATATTGAATAATAAATGTCATGTATATTATGTATTTGGATGAATATGATATGCTTCGCTATTTAGAAACACAAAAAACAAATAGATGCTAAATTAACATTTTACATGGGGCAGCCATGGATGCTACTACTATAGATATCTTAAATAAATCTATTTAAAAGATGCCAAGAGATATAGTTTTGAGCCGCCTATATTGAACTTATGACATAAGTTAGAAAAGTGCCTCTCATATGTCTCAATATCTTTTAAATAAATGTATTTAAGCTATTACATTCAAAACATTCCACCAAAATAAATACAAAACCAAAATAGAAAAAATATGAATATACTAATTTCACAATTAAAATATTAAAAAGATAATAAAAAGTATCTTGTTATTCAAATTAAATAGTTTATTGGTATATTTTATAAATTTTATAAATTTAAAAAATTTAGCTAACTTTGATCAAAAGAATGCCATTTAAAATTATTATATCATTTAGAAATTGTAAATTTATAAAATACTTTGCTGAAAGCTACCCACTTCAAATGATAATAGGGATAACATTAAACAAAAACATTAATAAAACAACTAAACAATTAATGTAACTTTAAATTGAAAAAAATCACCTAACTTCTATCAAAAGAAAAATATTGTTTTATAAAAACACAAAAGACAAACATATACTAAATTAACATTTTACATGTGGCACCCATGGATGATACTAGCATAGATATCTTAAATACATCTATTTAAAAGATGCCAAGAGATATAGTTTTGAGACACATATGACATAGGTTAGATACGTGCCTCTCATATGTCTCAATATCTTTTAAATAAATATATTTAAGCTAGTACATTCAAAACATTCCACCAAAATAAATACAAAATAAAATAGAAAAAAAATAGGAACATGCTAATTTCACTATTAAAATATTAAAAAGATAATAAAAAGTATCCTGTTATTCAAATTAAATAATTTATTCATATATTTAATATACCTTTAAATTAAAACAATTGAAGCTAACTTTGATCAAAAGAATGCCATTTAAAATTATTATATCATTTTTGAATTGTAAATTTATAAAATACTTTAAATTCATATATTTAATATAACTTTAAATTGAAAAAAATCATCTAACTTTGATCCAAAGAATGCCATTTAAAATTAATATATCATTTCCTAATTGTAAATTTATAAAATACTTTAAATTCATATATTTAATATAACTTTTAAATTGAAAAAAATCATCTAACTTTGATCCAAAGAATGCCATTTAAAATTATTATATCATTTCGTAATTGTAAATTTCTAAAATACTTTAAATTCATATATTTAATATAACTTTAAATTGAAAAAAATCATCTAACTTTGATCCAAAGAATGCCATTTAAAATTATTATATCATTTCGTAATTGTAAATTTATAAAATACTTTAAATTCATATATTTAATATAACTTTAAATTGAAAAAAATCATCTAACTTTGATCCAAAGAATGCCATTTAAAATTATTATATCATTTCGTAATTGTAAATTTATAAAATACTTTAAATTCATATATTTAATATAACTTTAAATTGAAAAAAATTCAACTAACTTTGATGGAAAGAATTCCATTTAAAATTATTATATTATTTCCAAATTGTAAATTTATAAAATACTTTGCTAAAACCATTTAAAATTATTATATCGTTTGGGAATTGTAAATTTATAAAATACTTTAAAATCATATATTTAATACAACTTTGAATTGAAAAAATTCCGCTGACTTCGATCAAAAGAATACCATTTAAAATTATTATATCATTTCGAAATTGTAAATTTATAAAATACTTTGCTAAAAACTACCTCCCTTTCGAGATGATAATCCTGATAACATTAAACAAAATCAATAATAAAACAACGAAACAATTAATATAACTTTAAATTGAAAAAATTCACCGAACTTCAATCAAAAGAATGTCATTTAAAATTATTATACCAAATACTTTGCTGAAAACTACCTCACTTTCGAGACAATAATCCGGATAACATTAAACAAAAACAATATTAAAACACCGAAACAATTAAAAAGGTGCACGACACGTAGAAATTTGCAATACTTATTGTAGTTTTACAAGTCAACATGCTCAGAAATCTCTGCTCGCTCGCAGTCTGACCGTTTCGGAACGAGCAACTTGAGTTCACCGCACAGTTTTCCCGACACTTTGCCGCTTATTTTGTTTTCACATGCGTTTACAAAATACGATTTCCCATGAAAAGATTGTGGAAGTGGTGGCGGTGTTAATAGTACTAGTAGTAGTGCTAGTCACGCATTTCCTTGCGTGGCCTTCAAAGCCGCAGTTAAAGCGCAAAAGCCTCTTTAAATGCTGATTGGCCCACTCGTAGTTATGCTCGTTTTAGCCATAATGTTTGGCTACAACTTTCCCTCGCGGGTTAGGCGCCACACGCCGGCGACTAAATATTGCAGGGGCCGTTAGAAATCTCATGCAAGATTCAATCCCGATTTTTTGCATGCTTATAAACACGCTACCGGCGTTTGGCGACAAGATTATCTTTTAACTATGTGTGCATCGTTTCATGGCTCAAGGTGAAAGATTCCCACGTTTTGTCTAGCTTGACCAAGATTTGCCTGTGTCCGCCATGGTTGATAACATCATATGTATTACAGAAGCAGACTGTTTGTGTGTAGGCTAAAAGACCCAGGTCAAGTTTTCTTTAGTCTAGAATCTAGTTGTTCTTGAATGTTTTGAATATAGGATGATTTTGACCTATAATTGCTTGTATTGACCTCCTTTTCGTTAGGATTGAGGAAGTGTTGAAATTTCCTTTTCTCTAGAATCTCATGGTTTGGGAAGTTTAATTGAAGAGGTGTGACTGAGTGAGACTAAACTTTATTGAAGAGCTTGCTTCTCATCCAAATCAGTAGAAGAAAAATCAGGCTTGATAAGGAAGCAATGTTATCCTTGTGAAGAATTGAATTTGTTATCCAAAAGAGGAACGAAATCTTGATAAGGAAGTGATATTAGTGTAAAGCTGGATTCTTGTTGGTGGTAGAGAGCTGTGGTGCTTTAGACTGATCTAAACCTCGATTCCTCTCAGCTGGTGAGATCACTCTAACATCTTCTGTGGTTCTGTCGAGGAATTTCTGATCCAAATCAATGGAAGAAGAAACCTTGGCAAGAAAGACACTTTGTTAAAGCTCTATTCGTCCTGGTGGTTGGCTGTAACATCTTTGGTCCCACATAGCATTCCGGCTTGTAATTGTCATTTCTTTTTGTAAGTTCAGAGAAGTTTCGTAGCTCCTTTCTGAAAAAGAGTGTGATTTGCAGTGGCAGTGGAGTGTGTATTGGAGATCATCAGGGCCCTAACAATGGGGTCCTGTCTGTCGACGGAAGGGTCAGGGTGCTGTAGGCCGAGAAGGCAGAAGAAGGGGGATTCTGTACAAGCTTCTGTAGCGGAAGCTCGGATCGATGAAGAGTTGGGGAAGATTTCCGGCAGGATGTGCACGAGTGGTTCCAGCAGTGTGGCTTGTATGTTTACTCAGCAGGGTAGGAAGGGCACTAATCAGGATGCCATGATCGTTTGGGAGGTTCGTACTGCAGACCCTTTCATAACAATACACTTTTCTTGAATGTTTTGTGTTTTTTCTTCTGGGGTTGGGATGTGATTTGGCTCTTCATGATAGGATTCAATCCTCCTCTGGAATATAAGTTGGGATGAGGTTATTGGGCCTTTATTGGGCGAATTCCTCTTGTAATTTGGTGTACTCGGGATGAACCATTATGGTGTTTGTTGTGGTGAGATTCCTGGAAGTTTACTGTTTGCATTGTTGGGATTCCTCCTATGATTTCGAGCAATATGATGAATCCTCACTTGATATATTATTTCAGGGTTTAACTGCTTAGTTTTTGAGTCAAACACATGGCCCATATTTCATGATTAGTAGTTCACATGAACCTTCTACTTATCGAATCCTCAATTGATATGCAGGGTTTAGAGAATTGGGTCATTACAGGGTTTAGAGAATTGGGTCATTACAGTATGCATGGCTGGGGTCATTCCTATTGTAATTTGGTGCAATCTATGGGTTGCTGTGACGAAATCACCAATGAATATACCTGTAGTGTGTGTTACAGAGCGCTGCTTAAAATCGACGAACTCATAAAATTTGCTTTACTTTTATTTTGCTTGCAGAGTTTTGCTTCCAGAAAGGATACTGTATTCTGCGGAGTATTCGATGGGCACGGACCGCTTGGTCATCTGGTTGCAAAAAGAGTACGGGACTCGCTGCCTTCGAAGCTGTGTTCACAGTGGGAAGCGGCAAGAGGAAGGGCTGAGGAAGGCAATAACATCAATATCAATGGCTCTGTTGGAAGCATGAATTCTGACGAGACTGCCTCATTAACCATGGATGAAGAATGGAAAGAAAGCGAGGACCCGGAAGGCCTTGAGAAGGTCCCGGAAATGTTTGCAGCCTGGAAAGAGTCATTTCTCAAGGCTTTCAAGGTCATGGATAAGGAGCTCAGGTTGCATCCCGCCGTTGATTGCTTTTGCAGCGGAACCACGGCAGTAACTCTGGTTAAACAGGTAGGGATTTGCTAGGTCTTGTGTTCAATTCGGAGACTTTGTAAAATGAAGCAGAAAGCATCAATCTTGGACCTGGAATGTTTACAAACTCAGGTGGCTCTCTTAGTTTTAATGAACTTATGCATTTAGATAGAGACTCTAACACAAGTATTCCTGAGAAATTCGGTACAAAAGTCGAAGCTTTGTTTTCTAAACTAATTCTATAGAGGCCATATCAAAATCTGAAATCCGAATATCTTGATATCTTTTGCCAAATTATACAGGGTGAGGACCTGGTGATGGGCAATGTGGGAGACTCACGGGCTGTCCTGGGCACAAGAGATGATAATGATGCATTAATGGCAGTGCAGTTGACCGTGGATTTGAAGCCCAATCTTCCAAGTAGGTCCTCAGATTCTATCACTCCTTGCATACATTAGCTTTTCTTTTTCATACATTGCCTAACCTTATTAATCGTTGCAAATTATGCCTACTGGGAATGTAAAACAGTTTCTGGTAGATCAAATCTTTAAAAGATTAAGTAAAATGTTAGAAAAGTTAGAGGCCTTGTTTCTTTCTCTAGAGGAGGGCCAGAGGAATAAGATGGTAGAAAAGCATAAGACCTTGTTGTTACAGTGAATATTTATTTTATTTTAGTATTCTGTCTTTTCCAGAGGAGGCAGAGAGGATTAAACAATTCAAAGGACGAGTTTTTGCTTTGCAAGATGAGCCTGATGTGCCAAGGGTTTGGCTGCCAAATGATGACTCTCCTGGTCTGGCAATGGCGAGGGCATTTGGAGATTTTTGTTTGAAGGATTTTGGCCTAATTTCAGTGCCTGAGATCTCATATCGTCGTCTCACAGAAAGAGACGAGTTCATTGTGATGGCCACTGATGGGGTATGTATTATGATTAATTCCATGTTGAGTTCATTTCACTCATTTGGTTATGCTTTTGAATACCATCAACAGAAAGGAGAGATCCATGAATAGATGCAGTACATCTCCATACCTCTAAAAATATACTAAAAACTGCACTCACAATTCCAAGAAAAAATATTATGCAATCTCAATCAAGTACAAACTTTACAGAGCGTTACCAAAACCATTTTTTGTTTCTCACAAAAATATTGTTATGCTACAACTGCTCTCAGGCAATAGCGCTGATAAAAGGAGGGATTAATTTTAAGAACAACATCTATTCTCAAAGTCAAATCCCTCTTTCCTGTGTCTGACACAGGAGAAACAATACATTACAAATCCCCAAGAACTTAACAGTTAACAATGAAGATGCCAATCTGGCAAAAGCTTCTTGCTCTCTTTTTAAAGGGCAAATAAAAACAATTGAAGGCATTTGCAAAGTCGCAATTGCTAAAAAATGATAGCTAGACAGGTAATAGCTGTGGGAACTGCCTCCTGCTGGAATTGCATTATTTGGAACTGTAGCTTAAGTCAGGGAAAATAGAACAACATTGCATCTGATGGTTTACATAACCTTAGAAAAAAACATAAGGACATGTCACATTACTTTCTCTCTGCACCTGCTTTCTAGTGTAGAATAGAATATATTTATTAAGATTCAGGGGAGATCATGTAGGATCTATGGGATAGAATGTAGTAAGTTGCAATAAAATTGACATGATGATTTTTGTAGTTCAACTACTATTAACCTCAAGGCTATCACTGCATGTCATATGCATTTTATCAATGTAAGTTTTTTTGGAGTTTTATTACATCATTAGCTGCATACAAACTCAAGAAGCTATTTAAATTCATTTAAATCTTCACCCCTGTTTTATCTCCCTTGCTTGTGCAATACAGCAGCATCACATTCTTCTCTTCCTCAATATTTCCTTGCTTTAAGAGCAAGCATAGACATTCTTTGTTTATGGGGTTGGCCTTTATTGTTGTGCAGATATGGGATGTGCTATCTAACAAGGAAGTAGTGGAAATTGTGGCATCGGCTCCCACACGGACTACTGCAGCCAGATCTCTGGTAGAGTTTGCTGTTCGAGCATGGAAAGTGAAATATCCAACATCTAAAGTAGATGACTGTGCAGTAGTGTGCCTTTATCTTCGCGACTCCCCTTTAGTTCCCGAGGCAAAAACAAAGAAAGATTCATTACAGGACATACCCCCCATGAAAGATACCATCGCAGTGACAGTCACTGTTTCAGAAGATAAAGGCCATGAAGATCAAGAGGCAAGTAGCCCCACATTGGGCCGTCAAAATACTGTGAGAACTGCTAATGGTGTGAAAGGCCACTCGGAAAGTGCAGAAATAGTAGAATTATCTACAGAATTGAAGCATCCAGAGAGGTCTCAATCCCGTAGAAGCCTTGCAGATTGTCTTTCTGTGGCTGATGATGAAGAGTGGTCTGCACTCGAAGGTGTTACCAGGGTGAATTCTCTTTTGACTCTTCCAAGGTTTTTGACAGGAGATAGGACAGCAGGAGGTTTCAGAAAGCGGCATTGACGAATGGATAACCTTTGCTCAGTTTCAAGTACTACAATCTGTTGTATTTGTCTCAGGTTTTGACCTTCATTTGTTGGTCTTTTGTATCATTAGTTTGGTTTTTTTGCAAAACCCTGAAAGAAATTATGCAAATCCTGAATCTTAGATTACTAAAGCTTGAGTTCCATGCATACACATTGATTCTGAATTGTTGGGGATCAAGGATTGTTGCAGGTATGTTCTAACTATGTGATGTTGAAAGTGAAGGTATGAGCTACAGAGGCTTTCAAACATAGAGCTTTTATGTTATTGCAACTAGAGATTATTTCAATTCAATGTCATAGGCATCCCATAGAAGCCATTTGCAGTCAGGTGTCTCACGATGGGTAAATTTCTAGGTGGCGTCTGAAATTAATTTCTTTATTTATACAGAAACTGGAAACAAAATTGCACCACTCAGGTCTTGCCATTTGGTGAAACTCTTTGCTAAAGAGCATTCCAGGGGATGGATACTGGTGCTAGGCCAAGAA
The DNA here is from genome assembly GCA_027924645.1 of Cunninghamia lanceolata. Lineage (NCBI taxonomy): Eukaryota > Viridiplantae > Streptophyta > Pinopsida > Cupressales > Cupressaceae > Cunninghamia > Cunninghamia lanceolata. Next base: position 17,909,960 of record BSBN01000524.1, read on the forward strand.
TGTTGGGTTACCAGATGTGTGTTTTTTGCTATGGAGTATTCTGTCACACATTTTCTCTTGAGGGCCAGACTTCTTCAATGCTTTGCATTTATTGGTGTCTTTGAGTTGAGAATCTGAGATTAATGTTATAGATAGGATGGTTAAAAAGCTGATTTGCATTTTATGCCCATCTTCAACTAAGTCTTGTTGGAGAAGTGGCCTGCACCACCAAACTTCTATTGGCAATTCATTTGAATCAGAGGTCCAAGTAATTGGGATTTATGTGGCGTTTTAAGTTCAGAAATTGACTGTAAACCAATATAATGTACCCTATGCACAAGGACTAAAGGCCAATATCATTGTGTGTTACCAAGGGATGACAGCCCACAGTTGCACGGCCACAGATGGTTGGTCAGCGGCCAGAAAAACAGCCTTTAATATTAAGTGTTAAAATAAAAATTATTATGCAGGAAAGTTTAACCTATGTATTTCATTTCCCAAAAAATAAATTAGATGACATTCTATTTTAACCAAAGATTAGTCTTTGAGGAGCGGTACAACTGTTACAAGCAGTGGAAGAAATTTTGTCTTCCCCACAGACGTAGGTATAAGAGATTTAGTGATATAACATCAAGATCAGGCGTAGTACAACTATAATGATTTTGGGTTGACGCATTGGCAATAATGGTGATGAAACATTTCGTTACTATTTTTACTGAGAATATTAAATGTACTACCCACCTTGCACTCTGCGCCAGAGCAGCAAATGCCTGTCCGTGCAGGGCATCCAAAGCTGTGCCTCAGATGGCAAGTCACCGTCGTCCGTGTGCTAACGTTTTTTTCCTTCCGAATTGATACTTGTTTGACAGATTCTGCATTCGTATATCAAAAATGTTAGTTTTACATTACTTGTACAGTTCTGATCAATATCGGGACTCTTAAAATTAATAAGACAACGAAGTTATTACAATTTACAGACCCTAAAAAAATGGGCAGGAGTTTTTTTTTGAATTGACATGAAATTTTTTTGAATTGACAGGAAATGGGCATTACTTACCTATTTGACAATTTGAAATTCCATGCCTGCTCGCAACTCCAAAACTTTATCATTTACAGTCTTGAAATGGCAGAGAGAACGAGGAAACAACTTGATTGACTATCCATGCTTCTCTCAGTACTTGTCTGACAAAAATAGTTGGAAGATGTGCAAAGAAAGATTATTTGGTTTTCCCTCTGTCCAAGTTTTCTATGTAACTTCCCAACGTGCTGTTAAGATCAAGATCTTGGAAGAAGAAATTTGGTACGGATGTTCCTCGTTCCCTCTCTGCGGAAGAAAACAAAGACCACAAGTTGCAGCTAGGGTAAATTGGTGGAAATTTACAAATGTGTGAGTTTGAGTTTGTCAAGGGGGAATTAAAGATATAGTAGTAAATTTTAGTATATTTATGGTATACAATTGTGTTTAGTTTGGTTTATGGTTAGGTTTTTATTTACTTTGTTTTTATTTATATTTATTTTCATACATTTACTATTTACTTATCATTCTTGTACCTTATTTGCATTTAATCCTATATATTTATTCTACCTCAACATTGGTATTTTATCTTAGGGTTTGTTTTTAAGTGAGATTCCCAGGATCAATCTTGTGGCTTATTTGCATTTAATTCTATATATTTACTCTACCTCAACATTGGTATTTTATTTTAGGGTTTGTTTTCAAATGACTCCAGATTGTTAGGTTCAATCTTGAGTCATGCATGGATGAACTTGAAATGAAAAAAGCTTCAAACTTAAATTAAATTTTTTGCCCCTTTCTAATAGTTATGATGACTTTAACACATATGTGTGACATGTTACTATGTTATTGTATTTAAAGACATTCAGTGTGTTGCTATGTCATTGTATTTAAAGACTTTCAATGTGTACTTAATTCTAGAGATATATAGAACAATTAGAGCACATTTTAATTTTTGAATGAAACAAAGAACCAAATTTGCAAATCTACATGTTTGTGTATAATGTCTTCATTGACTTTGTGCTTGACAAATCAAATTTGTGTAGATCAAGTCTACAAAATTTGAGATTGACAACACTTGGGATTGAACCATAGGGACTTTTGATGCAGTATAGATTATGAGAGTCATTAGATTGGGGCCATTAATTTTTTAGAGTTGGTGAATCAGTTTAGAATATAATTAGCACCATATTTTGCTCATTGGTTTTAGAGCTAAGCACTCTTAGCCCTTGTATTTAATGTTTATACATTTATTGTAATAACTTGTCCTAGCTTTAATTAATTTAGGTAAATTGTTTGCTTATTGATTACATTTCTTCAATTGGAAGAGATGGAGTCATTGACATGCTAAAGTCAACATGACATTACGGGTGACCCCCCACATAAATAGTGGACAAGTTGACTACAATGTGTTGGCAATATATGTTGAGTGTGTTTAATTATGTTATATTTATGTAAATGTGATTTTATTGCCTTGTAGTTTTGGTAAACCTAACATATCCTACACTCCCTAGTGAATAACAAGGTAAACAACATAGTAGAAATATTAATCAAATAACAAGGTAAACAACATAGTAGAAATATTAATCAAATGTTGCATAACCAATGAAAATACATCTGTTATCTTTGAAATTCAACTTAAATCTTTTTTATTCAGGGATGTGGATAAAAGACAACCAAAAACTATAATGTGTGAAATTGAGGGTTTCTTACTTGTCCACACCATACAATGTTTTATCAACTAGAGTAGAACATGGAGATCTATTAATTAAAAAACAAGTAGTACTTACAACCTTATCCCAAAACCACTGATCCAATTGAGCTCTCCTTATCATTCTTTTGGCTTTGTCCATTAATGTCTTATTCATCCTCTTTGTAGTGCCATTTTGTTGCGGTGTATATGAAGTTGTAATTAGCTTTATAATATTCACATGTTGCGAAAGTTATCACATTCTTTAGAATAATATTTCCTTCCATTATCTAACCTTGATATTTTTATTTTTTGATCTATTTAATTTTTAGCAAGAATTTTAAATTCTTTAAACTTGCTAAAAACTTAAGATTTTTACCTCAAAAATAAATTAGTAATGATATTTTCTAATTAAAACAACATTTACAAGACCCAAAAACATCACTATGAATAACCTCTAACAATCTCTTAGGTCTAATGCCATCAAAATTAAATTTTACTTTGTTTACCAAACACACAGTGCTTACAAAAATCAAATTTTATTAACTAGGGTCTTCATCCCCTTTTCACTAATGTGACTTATCTTGTGGTGCCATAACATACATAAATCTAGGTTTTCAATTATGTAGGTTGAGTTACAATAACTAGATACATCAAGCTTGAACAAAGTCCCACATTAGAAACCCTTGGCTAGCACCAAATTCCCTCTAGCCAATATGAAACCACTCTTGTTAAATGTGATATGCACTCCAAGATCATTCATTTTATTATGTGTTAATCCTAGAATGTGTAATACATCTATTAAATATTTCACTTTCCCATCACTGAACACAAGTTTCACATTTCCTTTGCCAATAATATGATACAAATAATTGTCACCAAGGAACACCTCACCACCATCACATCATTTGTATGAAGAAAACCACTCCGTATGAGGAGTCATGCGATATAAGGCTCCTACGTCAATTTTCCATGAGTCAACACTAGTAATATTAGCATAAATGAATAAATCATCATTGAAGGATTTATCATTAGAGGAATCTTCAAAAGGCTTATTCTTATTTCTGTTGGCAAGAGACACTATATGGATTCATGGTTGTTGTCATTGATGGCAACAAAGGTCATCCCACATATCCGCAAGTCATGGTGTGTCTCTACCGGAAGTCAGAATGAAGATTGTTGTGGTCCGGTGAACAAGAACAGAGCATGTGGCAAGGTCCGACAGATTGGTCCGGATCTCTCAGAGGAAGTGTCTTGGTGCAGTGCGGATTTGGGGAAGTCAAGAGGACTACCTTGAGTAGTATATTCCAAGGATTTAGCCTCCGGTGATGAACAAAGAAAAAGATATGAATAGTTGAGTACCGGATTCCTGAGAGACAGTGAGAACAGAGGAAGAACTGACTGACAGAGTATCAGACTATTTTTCGGATGTGTTACTGTTGATGGTAAAGGTTGTGAAGGCATGAATCATGTTTGGCCGACATGATGAATGACATCTACAAGTATATGCTTGATCCGCATTACTTGATATGCAAGGATTCAGCCGACAGAATAGAGTTTGTAAGAAGATAGATTATTCCGGGTGCCGACTAGAAAGATAATGAAATCACTAGTGCGGATATATATAGAGGATGGATTTAGTTGTGAAGACAGTAATTGTGTGATGGTGTATGCGAATAAGTGCAGAACAGAGCAGGGGTAGTAAGAAAGATCCGGTATGTGAAAGGATAGCAGAATAAAGAACAGAGGAAAGATGAAGTGCAGCAGATCAGTGTACTGAGCCTAACCGGAACTGAACTCCAGCATATGTAGATGCTTCCAATCAGTTCAAGACTGTGATTCTTATCACTTTGTAGACAGTGTGTCTCCTTGTAGGCAGTGGGCCTCTTTGTGAGCAGTGTGCTCGGACAGTGAGCCCTAATTGGCAAGTGCCATTTTGTAATTCCTTATTCTTCTAACAGAGAATAATCTTTGGGTTAATCACCCCGTGGTTTTCGCCCTTAACAGAGTTTCCACGTCAAAAATACTGTGTCATGTGTTTTTCATTTCATGGTAATGTTTGTTTGTTTGATTCAATGCTGCATTGATTAATAAGAAAGTTCAGAAGAAGAAATAATTAGGATAACTGATTCACCCCCCCCCTCTCAGTTATCAACAATTGGTATCAGAGCCAAGTTCCTCCTAATAGAGCCTAACAGCTTGAGGAAGATCTGGGAGTTCAAATGGATGCATATGGTTTAAGGGAGCAACTCAAGACTGCCCTTGAGGATCTTGAACAGTTAAATTTTGAAGTCAATGAATTAAAGGAAAGACTCAAACAGGCTGATGAATTCATGAGAGAATTAAAGGACAAATTAAGTCTCTCTATGAAAAAGAGAAAGGAGCTGCTCCAACAATTGGCAAGACAAAGTGAAGAAAGCAATACAAATGAAGAATTGACTGAGAAAACCAAGTTATGTGAAAAGTTATCAAAAGAAGTCATTATGTTAAGACATGAAATGGAATCAGGAACTATAAAGTTTACTCAAGAGATTGAAGAAAAAAGAAAAGCTGAAGACAATCTAAGACAATCTCTTAAAGAGAAATCAGAAGAATGCCACTAGATGGACAGGATTATCAGACATCTTGAATCTGATCTTGAAGATGCCAAAGATAATGAAGAAAAACTTGAGGATCAAATTGTCTCTCTCAAAAGAGATCTTCAAACAGCAAATGAATATAAAGAAAAATTCAAGATAAGTTCTGCCCAACTTGAAGTACTTCTTGGAAGTCAAAAGAGGACAGATGACAAGTATGGTTTGGGATATGAGAAAAGAGAAAGCTCCGGATCTGGTCAAAAGAATTTTGGATCAGAAAATCCAAGGAATAGGCCTAGAAGACCTCCGGTAAGACAGCCCAATGCTCAAAGATATCCATCCTTCAATGGATACTGCCACAGCTGCAATCACTTTGGTCACAAAGCTAATCAGTGCAGGAAGAGAATGAATCAGACTAATTCATCCTTCTCCGGACAGTGCTTTAACTGCAAAAGGTATGGACACAAGTCTCATGAATGCAGAAATATGCAAATAAACAAATCATTCAATGGTAGATGCTTTGCATGCAATAGAGTAGGTCATATGGCTAATCAATGCATATCAAGAGGTTATCAGTCAAATATGCAAAGAAATGTTATTTGCCAAATCTGTAATAGGTCCGGTCATAGTGCAAAAGTCTGCAGAAGCAAGAATCAGGACAAAAGAGGTCCGGTATACAATCAGAATCAAGACAAGGGTAAACAAAAGATGAATGTGGATGAAGTTAGGAATCAGATGAACAAGATTTGGGTGAAGAAAAGTTCAGAGAATGTAGAGGTTGGATCTGCACCAGACTCTGGTGCTGATATTTCTTCCGGAAATTAAAAAGTGAGCTCTGGCTCAGGGGGAGACTCAAAGAAAATCCTGTTCCCCCAGCCAATCAAGTGGTGCTGGATGTGACACAAGATGCGGAGTAAAGGGTTTGAAGATACCAGTCCTGAGATGATCCAGACAAGATTTCAGAGGTCCGCATGAAGATATAAAGAAGTTGTGATCGATCAAGTAAAGACCTGTTCCGGGAGATGCTCCGGAATGACAGAGGACTACAAAAGGGTCCGGAGAGATCCGGAAGTACATTATTTTACTCTGCGGACTGGACAGAATGTTTGGGATGTTCTTGTAATGTGTCATCTCGATTTATTCATGATTGAAAGATCCGCATGATGTTCATAGATCAGGACTGATCCGGGATACTCCAAGCTATCCGGACAAGGCAAACCGGAATAATATAGGTGAAGCATTTATTGCAAACAGATATTAGGGTTTGCAAAATGATATAAGGGATTTCTCAACAATCACTTGATCATTCCACATCCAAGAAGAAGCGAAAAGCGGAGCTCTGAAACAAAATTCATCAAGTTCACCGAAGATCTCCTGCCGAAGTCATTACATACAGAAATCAATCCAGCTACTCCGTGCAACCGAAGACGCAAAAGGTATTTTCCACTTTCGATATCTTGCTACAAATCTTTTGAAGAAATGGCTACTCCAAATATAGTAAAAATCTCAGATAGGCCCCGACCTGAATTTAAGAAACATCCATACAAGTCATTGGAGGTAGATCCCTTAGGAGCATTTTCCAGTGTTCCTCACGGAGTTTTACACACAGAAGACATTAGGGTTTACATACATGCAAGCATTGAGGAATTTGGGGAATTCAAATTGAGAGATCTCTATCACAAACAACTGATAGACAATGCTTTTGAGCTTAAACCAGAGTATAAGGGTATCCAGAAGAAACAATTTGATCAATTCATTTATTTCCCCTGCTTTGAAGAAGATGAATGGGTCCGGTATGTACTGAGCAGGATGCATGACAACTTCCTATGGCTAGATAGACCCTGCAAGATCACAAAAGAGGCAATTAGAGCAGTAACTGGTCTATACTCTTCCGGAGGGATACCTATCCTCAAATCTGTCAAAAATAACATTGTAACTGAGGCCACCGGATCAAAATTTGATAAGAGGGCAATGACCATTGAAGATATTTCTGATCCGGATATCAAGTATGCGTCCATGATAATAGGATACAAGATCTATCACTCCAGTAGGGAGAATTCTGTATCCGGAACTGCAGTGTATACTGCCTATGAAATGCTAAGGAAGAATGCAGAATATGATCTCTGCGAACTGCTCTTAAGCCAATTAATGGAAAATATACAGAAAATCAAGAAGGACAAGAAGAATTCCTTTAAGTATGGTACTCTTATATTATGTCTATTCTTCTACTTCATGAATGAGCTGCCCGGATCAAGTGGATGGGCATGGCAGAATGACAAACCTGTTGCAGTCCAAATAAGAGACTATCTACATGGGCTTGGGGATGCCAAAGCAAGAAATACAGCCCTATGGGGATACTTCAAAAACTTCCAAAGCATGATGCAAGCAAGAGAAAGAATTCCCCAGTCTCTTGTTGAAAAATACAAAGACTCAGTGTGCTTTATGGTGGACACTGATCAGTGCCTAATGGAGGCAGTGGAGCCAAGGACTGTCTGGATCATGCCCATGGGGTATGAAGTGGATGAACAGATAGTGGAGCTGCATGTTCAACACATGCTAAGTCAGCCCAAAGATCCAAAGGCAGAAAGGTTTGGAACCTTTGAGGAGCTGAGTGTAAAGATCCATGTAGAACTCAGGGAACCTGAGATAAAGAGGAAGGTGAGAAAAGAAGTAGAGCATATTGCTCAAGGCCTAGGCATCTCAAAAGAGGCACTTGATGCCAGCCGGGAAAAGAGGAGAAAGGCTGAGGAAGAAAAGAAAAGTAAAGAAAGTGTTCCGGTTGAAACTTCCACCCGGACCAGATCATCAAAAAGATCTGCACCTCCCACAACCAAAAGTTCAAAACCGGAAGTTCAGGCATCCGGTAAAAGATCTAAGACAAAAGCCACAAGGGCTTATGAAAGCCAAAAGGATGAAGAGGAAACTGAGTCAGATGAGGGAGTAAAAGAAATAAAGAAGCAGAAGAAGAAAGGATCCGGTAAACCCTCCACAGGCTAAGACAAGGATGAAATCGCAGAGGTATTTGTTGAAAAGCCCACTCTGTCTCTAGAGAGTGTAATCAAGTCGGTTACGGTGGATGGAAACCTTCAACCAATGACTGAATTTTATGATGACTACAATGAGGCTGACCAAAAGATTCTGCAGGAAGCCACAATCAAGTATCTGAACATATACAATAAGGCTTTCATTGAGATCATATCTCTAATTCCTAAAAGCCTAGAAAAGGAATTAGAAATAAGAAAGAATAATGCTCAGGCAAAAGATCTTGAGATCCGGGAGCAGATAGCTATTCAGCTATATCCTCAAATTGATCCCAAGACAATGAACATAATATTCAAAGACTGCAAAGATGAGTTCAGAAGTAAAGCCAGGATGAATCAACTCATGCTTGGTGAGACTGACAAGGTGGCCAAAGAGACAGAAGAGATCCTCCGGAAGGCCTTCAAAAGGTTCAATCTTCCTGTTGTAGAGGACTTAGGTGCAGAAATAGCTGTGGACTTGGAACCCTCTGCTCCAGAAGAAGTGGCCTATAAACAGGCTAGCATCTCTCCTCCGGTTTCCCCTACAGTCTCTGGATCCAAAGAAAAAGAGAAATTACAGGAGAAGGAAGCAGTGGTGAAAGATAAAGAGGTTGACAGTACCAAGGGTGCAGAGAAAGAGAAGACTCCATCAGAGAAGACCATGACTGATAGTGGTAAGAATGTGGAAGGAGAGAAAATCCCAAAGGACAGTTCCAAGACTGCAGAAGAAAAGAAACATCTGTCTCCGGCAAGAGACACTGCACAAACTGTTCAACAATTTTTGAGCAAAGAAACAATAGAGATCAATGAACCGGAGCTACTACAAGGCCCATTCAACTTTGATTCCCTCTCTCCGGTGCAGACAATGAAGATAGCCTCATTTGCAAATGCTAAGGCAAATGAAAAGCTCCTAAAGTCTCATATGGAAGACTGTGAGTTGATAGAGGCTGCTTCCGGAGTGCTTGAGAAGATTATGCCATCGGTCCAGATAGATCCGGCAGCCTCCTCTTCCGGTAATCTCAAAACCTTAGTCAGCAGTGTTGATACACATTTTGATTCTCTAGAAAAATCAGCTGAAGAAAAGGTCCGGAAGGAATTTTTGGATAAAAGATTTTCAGAAATACTAGGATCAATCTCTAATGATAGAAGAAATATGAGTATTGGAATAAAGAGCTTAGAAAATGCTCTTAAGGATGGCGGTGACATTTACAAATTTTGTATATCTTGGTCAAAGGCAACAGCAGAAATTGATAAGAAAATAGAAGAGGAACAGGACAAACTACAAAGTTTATCTCAAAGTTTTGATCCTCTCTCTTCCTCCATAGTAAATCAAGAATGTCAGACTATTACAGTCTTGAGTGAAATCAAGAAATTGGAGAAGGAAAGGAAAAATAGAATAAGCAGGTTGAGTGAGCTCAGGGGGTTAATTGTCCCTAAGCTAGAGGCCATGCATGAGGCCATAACAGAAGCTCAAATCACAGCCCAGACAAGTGATCCGAAAGATCTAAAAAGGGCAGATGCATTTGCATTTTTGTTGAGTGGTCACATTTCAATTTTGGATAGAATGAAGCAAAGTTGGGCTACAGAACTAATCCAACTGAAGACATCTTTTGCAGACATTCTTCAGTTTATGTGAGTATGTAAATATGCGGCTATGTATAGAAATTTTTTGAAAATTTTGGTGTGCGGACCCTACCCTTTGCCATTGATGTCAAAGGGGGAGTGAGGAGCAGTGAAAAATGAGGAATCCAACTAAGGGGGAGTTCCGGAAATTGTATATAAAGATAGAGCATCAGCCAAGGGGGAGCATAGTGTAAACACTTAGTCATTTTTCACTAAGTGTTGCCATCAATGCCAAAGGGGGAGATTGTTGGCAAGAGACACTATATGGATTCATGGTTGTTGTCATTGATGGCAACAAAGGTCATCCCACATATCCGCAAGTCATGGTGTGTCTCTACCGGAAGTCAGAATAAAGATTGTTGTGGTCCGGTGAACAAGAACAGAGCATGTGGCAAGGTCCGACAGATTGGTCCGGATCTCTCAGAGGAAGTGTCTTGGTGCAGTGCGGATTTGGGGAAGTCAAGAGGACTACCTTGAGTAGTATATTCCAAGGATTTAGCCTCCGGTGATGAACAAAGAAAAAGATATGAATAGTTGAGTACCGGATTCCTGAGAGACAGTGAGAACAGAGGAAGAACTGATTGATAGAGTATCAGACTATTTTCTGGATGTGTTACTGTTGATGGTAAAGGTTGTGAAGGCATGAATCATGTTTGGCCGACATGATGAATGACATCTACAAGTATATGCTTGATCCGCATTACTTGATATGCAAGGATTCAGCCGACAGAACAGAGTTTGTGAGAAGATAGATTATTCCGGGTGCCGACTAGAAAGATAATGAAATCACTAGTGCGGATATATATAGAGGATGGATTTAGTTGTGAAGACAGTAATTGTGTGATGGTGTATGCGAATAAGTGCAGAACAGAGCAGAGGTAGTAAGAAAGATCCAGTATGTGAAAGGATAGCAGAATAAAGAACAGAGGAAAGATGAAGTGCAGCAGATCAGTGTACTGAGCCTAACCGGAACTGAACTCCAGCATATGTAGAAGCTTCCAATCAGTTCAAGACTGTGATTCTTATCACTTTGTAGACAGTGTGTCTCCTTGTAGGCAGTGGGCCTCTTTGTGAGCAGTGTGCTCGGACAGTGAGCCCTAATTGGCAAGTGCCATTTTGTAATTCCTTATTCTTCTAACAGAGAATAATCTTTGGGTTAATCACCCCGTGGTTTTCTCCCTTAACAGGGTTTCCACGTCAAAAATACTGTGTCATGTGTTTTTCATTTCATGGTAATGTTTTTTTGTTTGATTCAATGCTGCATTGATTAATAAGAAAGTTCAGAAGAAGAAATAATTAGGATAACTGATTCACCCCCCCCCTCTCAGTTATCAACAATTTCTACATTCTTTCTTTACATGGCCTTGTTTCCCATAGTTCCAACATTTAACTTTACTCTTACCAGGGGTTTTAGACCATTCATTTGATTTAGACCTCTCTTCTTCTATTTTTTCTTACCACCTTTTCCCTTGGGTCTACCACTATATGCAGTGCATCCTTGGAACTCTCATTCATGGATTTCCACCTCATTTCCTCACAAAACAAAGTGGTAATAAAGGCATCTATTGTAGAACCATTTAATGAAATGATTATATTCTTCCAAGATTTAGGTAAAGTGGAAAGTAACAAAATACACTTATCCTCCTCTTCTAGCTTAACATCACCACCACCTATTTGATTCAAAATGAGATTAAAAATATTTAAATGTTTGGATATAGGGTCTCCTTTATTTTTAAAGAACATTTTTTTTTAAATCAAACATGTTTACTAGACTCTTCATTTAACAGATCTCACCAATTTTTCCACCAATTTTTTTCTAACCAATTATAAAGCATATGCATCCAAAGTACTCATTACCATAAGGATTAAGGAGTCCTAACATCCCCTTCCCCTTAAAAAGAGTTGTCCTCAAAGTTGAAAGGTAAGAAATGTCTATTGAATTTGGTGAAGGGGCTCCAAAGTAGCATCTTTTGGTTGCATGCCATGCCATTGGATCATGACCTCAATGAGTGTGCAGTTACAAAGTTGGCATGAGCAAGTATTCAAGTATTGGTTTTGGCTAGAGAAGGATGGATCATTCAACATTGAGCTCAACAAGAATTAAACTTTTGAGTCGTGACCTAGTGGCCAAGAAATTTCTTCAAACAAGAGACATGGAAAACATGATGAACATGAGAGGAAGGTGGGAGTTCCAATTTGTAAGATACTAGATTGATCCATTGAAGAACTTTGTAAGGCCCATGAAAACTAGGGGCAAGCTTCTAACAACCTTTCATCCTTAAGGAGGATTGTTTATAAGGCTACAATTGGAGGAAAACTATATCGCTAGGCTGAAAAGCTCATTTAAACTAATATTGTTTAACTAGTTTCTTCATGTAGTTTTGAGCCAAGTGGATATTTTCATGAAGGATTTGAAGAATAATGTCCCATTGCTGAGGGTAGTGTTCATTGCATTTTGCTAGAGAATTTCTTAGAATTTAAGAGAGGAGAGATGGTGGCTTCTTCCATAAACTACTTTATATGGTGTCATTTTGTGGTTATGTGATACGAGGTGTTGCACCACCATTTTTCCAACAATAACCACTTGACCAAATATTGTTGTTGCTTAGAGGAAAAACATCAAAGATATGTTTCCAAACATTTGTTGACTATTTTGGTTTGACCATATATTTGGGGGTCACACTTAGAGCTCATCTTTAATGTTGTTTCAATTTTGTTGAATAATTCTTTCTAGAAATGGCTTGTAAATGTCGAGTCATGATTTGAGACTAGAGAAGAGGGAATGCCATGGAGACAAAAAAATTGGTCAAGAAAGGCTTGGGCTATGGTGGAAGAGCTGTAAGGATGGGCTAAAGGATAAAAGTGGGCATATTTGGAGAGACAATCCACCATCACCAATATGATTTATTAGTCTCCAGATTCTGGAAGGCCCTTAATAAGATTCATGGAAATATCTATTTAAATCTAGATAGGAATGGGTAGTGTTTGGAGTAAGCCTAGAGTTTCCACTATTTCATCCTTGTGACATTGGCAAGTATCACATTCAATAGTGAACCACTTGATATCTTTCTTAAGCTCATGCCAAAATAAATCTTGATGAACCCACTCATATGTTTTTAAAAACACTTAATGACTATTTGAGGGAGATGCATGAAGTTAGAGAAGAATTTTATGATAGAGTAGAGTTCAAAAGTAAAATTAGGCATCCTTTATATTGTAAATGTTCTCCATCCCAAAAATAGTTGGGTGATAAAGTATGATCTATAAAAATTTGGTGGATAAGATGTTGTGTTGTCAGGGCCCATTACCATTCTTGCTGTAATTCTTACATCTATTCAAAAAGCGGCATGAAAACTACACATAGGGAAACATGGTCATTAGACTTTTTGCTTCCTTGGGCTCATTTTTTTGCCTTGTCCTACAAGTTGGACACACTATTGTGGGAGTAACCAATAGTAAACTATAAAGACAAGGGTTTAGATGCACTTGTAGGAGATGGTTACTACTACAAATGGACTGAAAATAGAGCAAGGAAGATACAAGTGAAAGTTTAGTTGTTTTTGATGAAAGGACTAGTGTGCAACCTGAGGGTACACCTAGGTGTATGACTTGGTCTTAGGAGTAACCTTGTCCTATGTCTCATAATGACTTGAAATTTTTTGGTTGTGTTTAGAATAGTTTACTAATAACTTCTATATTTGGAAACCTATCAAGACAAAAAGTAGATGGTGCAAAATAGTAAAATATGTCACAATTGAGCTTAACTACACTAGAAGTAGGAGAATAGAGAAATGTGAAGAATACACTTGGCATGGGCTATAATGCACTATTCATATGGACTATATAAGGTGTCAAAATGTTTCCATTATAATTTTGAGCAAAATAATGGTAAGACAAGGTTGTGAGGTAGAGTGAAACCCTGGGTGTCACATGGTCCTCTCCTAGTGCCTTGGTGTATGACTAGGGCCTAGATGGAAACCTTGTCCACTGTGTCCAAATGATCTAAAAATTTACATAGAGCTTCATCTTGTGATTTGTAGCATAATTTCCTCTTGGCACTTTGTGATATTCTTTCTAATTATTCCATATTTTATCTATAAATACCCATTCTATAGAAGAAACCCTCCAAAAATGGTTAAAGAGGAATGAAGTAGGAAGCAAAATATAATATTTTAGGGAAAGGTTGGATGGATTTGAGGAGACATTACTATTAAAACCTAAATCTAGGTAAACCAAGGTTTGAAGGAGAAAGAGGGAATAGGAGATGTAAAAGGAAAAGGAAGACTCAATGAAAAAAAGTAAAGGGGACTAATATGGATATAGAGAGGACTAATATGGGAGAAGGAATACAACAATAAGGAAGAGATTTGATGAAAGATAAAGTGGAAATAAGAGGAAAATGAATTTGAGGAAATAAAATGGTTTAGAAAGAGGCGAGGAGAAGGGTGGGAGATAGAATAAAAAAGCTTAATATAATTAAGATCTAAGGGAATTGGATGGAGAGGAATGTGGGTTTGAAAAGGAAAGATAAAATGTATAGTAGAGGGAGACTAGAGTAAAATCCAAGCAATATAGTAAACACTAACATTCCTGCACTTATTCAAGAAAGATGGCTCCAAAATAGCAATCAAGTGGAAACTTTACAATTTTCCTAGGTTCAAATGGGGAGAGGGAGGCCTATTTTATAGCTTTTCATGCAGAAATAGAAACAAAATGTAGTAGGCATTATGAAGCATCATTAAAGGAACCTCAAATTTAATTTTGGCTATGATTTGATCAAAGGCCCTGACCATCCACCAAATGCCCTAGGTTGCACACTAATCTTGAAGCCCAAAGAAACCTAATTTTCAATGATAGACTCAAGAGAAATGTGACCATATAAAGATTGTGGTTATGGATCAAGGTGAGTAATAGGATGGGATATTTTAGGAGTTGAAGAAGAGGATATTCACATAGGGAAGGAGATAGAAATACATAAAAATATTTGATCAAGTGGGTAAAATGGTGAATTGGTGGTTAGAGGAAAAGAGCTAGGGGAACATGAAAGGGAAAACACCTAGAATGAAGAAGGAGAGAAGCAAGGAAGGCACTAGTAAAATGAAATAATGATGATATGGGAAGGGTAGGACAAGGCTTATGCATGAGAAAATGAGGTCAAAAAGGGGTCAAAATACACAAATGAGAGAGAATCTAAAATGAGTGTAAAAACACAATAAAAGGAATTTTAGAGTGTACAATTTCCATTACTAAACACTAATCAAAGACCTTTAACATAGTGGTATGTACTGACACTTGGTCTCAAGGGACATGAAAACATTAGATGGAAATATAAATTCTTATGGAAGTAGTTATTTATTGATGTTACCACATTAGGAAATTAGTATTAGTTAATATTATATGTTCAAGACATAGTAGGTGGCCTATGCCACACTAGAATTAGTTCTTGTTATGTGCATGTGAGTCCTTCTCCAAAGGCTTACACTGCAACTTTCTACAAATAAGGGTATAGTCTTTTAATAATTGGGTTTTCCCTTTTTGCATAGTTGATTGGGAGAAATTAGGGTAGACAAATTATACAAAACCATTGCATGTTCAATTGAAGGCATTATAGATCATTTGTCTATGGTGAGACAAAATCATTGATAAATTATTATGCATTATATGAAGTTATAGACTACACATTACAAGAAAAACATTCTACACACATGCATTCGCAACCAAGCTTATAGCACAAGGGATTGTGCTTATTTTGTTTTATGGGAAGGCAAGGTATGCAAAGGCAAGTAGTATGAACAAGAAGGAAGAAAAACTAGAGTTATTAAAAATGAATGTGCATAGATGTGCAGAAATGGAGGAAAATGTAGTGGCAAGAAAATGGCTATGTTTGGAGATATATTTATATGTGGGGACACTTTCAATGTGACAAGTCAATATAATCTCAAATTGAAATGATGACTCAGTGACAACAAGATTTGTCAACCTACAACTAGTAGACAAGTGATGAAAATGGGAATATGAAAAGCATGGTAAATGTATAGAAGGTAAAATGAAGATATGCAAAGCATGGAAACCATATAGAAGGTGAAATGAGGATATGCACATCATGCCAAACATCTCTCTCTCTCTAAGGATATGCTAGCTTTATATAAGGTGAAATGAGGATAAGAAAATCATGTCAAGTTACATGTAGAAGGTGAAATGAGGAATATGCAAAGCATGGAAACCATATAGTAGGTGAAATGAGGATAAGAAAATCATGACAAACATGTCTCTCTCTCTCTCTCTCTTTAAGTCTCTCTCTCATCCTCTCTTCCTCACTTCTGCTCTTTCCCCCCTCCCTCCCTCTCTCTCCCCCTAAATAAACATATAATGTCAAACATATAGAAGGTGAAATGAAGGTAAGCAATAATGTCAAATATATAGAAGGTGAAATGATCATATGCTAGTTTATTGTTAGTTTTAAAATCTTCTCTTCATTTCAAGAATATAAAATTCTTTACTAACAGTACCTTGAACCATGAGAAGGTGGAAGCTTGTTTGGAACCACTAACCTACATTAATAACACTAGTAGAAATTAATAAATAAAAGAAAATAAAAATGTACTAAAATCACAAAACTTAAGATGTGTACATAAAATACCTTTGTGTCAATCCAACGAACTATGTGGGTCCACTCTACTCTTTATAGTGTCAAGTATTACTTCATGGTTAGACTCATGAACTTTTCACAACTTCTTATTCAACGATCTACGCCGTATTTGATTAATTGAACATTTGATGCCACAACAAGCTTAGAATAATGAAGAATTTTCCTATGTGTCAAAGTCCTCAAACAACCATACATTAGACTTCTTCATTGGGTACCTTCTAAGCCATGTTCTAGTAACAACCACTGATCTTGTAGGATACTCAATATTTTCTCCATCTATGATAGGGGTTGTCAATCTATTTTTTCCTTGAAAGAATGCCATAAACAACAATCCATTCCTTCATCATTATCTTCATCCATAATAACTGTATAAACATTCCTTGCATTAAATTACATAAAAAAATTAATTCAATAAATGATACAAAATACATCATAATCTAAAATATATTAATTTTTATGAAGTAATCCATCTATAATATTTAGTTCAACTAGATCTAAACTATGGTCAAAGTCAATTGATGATTCCATTTCCATGAGTTGTAGTGCTCAGATTAGAAGTTGATACATATCAAGTTGGCTTAAAGTTCTAGCACACCATTCATCAACCCACTCTTTTGACTCACACTGATTCCAAGAAAAAATTGTACATGACGAACAAAAGCACGCCATCCACCTCATGTGAATAGTCCATGAGACTGTATTTTAGCTTCTAAAAGAGTGGAAGTCACTCGATCCTATCACTATACATCAATTTTCATATTTTGCAATGTTAGCTTCTTCTATCAACCAAAAAAATGTATGAACTATATACTTACCTTCATTATTTGGATCCAATGTAGAGTTACACCATTCAACAATAGATGCTACATCTGTCAAATTCACACTATTTTTGCACTTCAACTCTTCTCATGCTAAGTCTCTTTTAATATACGCTTCTGCACCATCATGCTCCCATTTTCCATACCCATCCTCAAAGTAATTCCATATATGCTGAAGACCACTCATCATATGCATTCTACTCAACTAATAGAACATCTATGAATTCTTAAATTGTGATGTACAACTATTTGGCCATATGATATGCTGACCAAACATGATGTTCTTGCTACTCAAATTACCATAGAACTTTGTAGAATGTGTGCGATCATCACTAATACAAAAATGATACTCCCTTAAGATCTTTCTATCTTCCTCTATATTATCAGGTGCATGAATGAATGCTATATGCACAAATATAACAACCTAAGTGGAGTTGTAGTACTATGATGGTTGTAGTGAATAATTTTCTGCAAAGTCTACAATTGACATGATCATATGAAGAAGAAATGTGTCCTTGCATAACTTGAATTGCAAGCCCAACCATTGAGCTCTATGTATATGCCTTGCATACTCATACACTATATTTTCTCAAAAAAAGGCATAAATTTAGATACTAGTATTTTTGCACTCACCAATTCACATTTTTTTGCCTCTTTACCATATTTTAGAGTGTATTCCATTGAATTATATTTCCTAAAAGGTACTAGTTCATTTCTAATCACATGTGTATTCTCTATGTGTACACAAGTTCTCAAACGTTGCAAACCACCACAACTATCACATGTTCCATCCAAACATGATTTAGATTATAAAACAATTGTCCATCTACTCTTTCACAAAAAAATACTTGAAATGAAACCTCTTTCCGATTTAGGTGGATTTTCTATCATACACTCCTATAAAATATCATTAATATGTAAAGATACACATATATGTTGAAAAACATCATTATACATAGAAAATTTCATGTGAACTCTACAACAAAAAGTTGTGTGTGTGATTTATTTTAACATAAAAAGGTTTTGCCATTTCAAAATACCTTTGACTAATTTTTATTTGAGAACAACTATTTACAAATTTGGAGAAAAATTGTGTTTGAGTCATATCCAAAAAAACACTTTGGATGTGGCTCATGGTTTGACAACTAATTCTTTTTTACAACATTTCTTTTATTAGAAGATACTCTTGTGTTATTTTTCTAAAATTCTTTAATTAAAGATTTTAAGGCTTCAATTATGACTCTGTCTTTCCACGAGAGTCTATTAGAGAATGCCCATAGTTCATTTCTATTCAGGTCCTCAACTCTTTCACACCTCCCAATGGATTTCATTTGTGTTTCTCTACTTGTTTTTAATGCTTGACTTGTTTTTCTTATCAAGCGAGACTTTGTTTGATTACATACTATAGTTGATGTAATGACATGTCATGTAGCATTACAATCTTTGGTTCATGAAGTCGAACCGATGCTTTGATATGCACTGATTATATTTTTTACAATAGATTGTTCTCTATTAGTATTTGATGTTTTTAGACCAAAAATCTTTATGATTGGTCCAAACTTAATATTTTTCATCATTTTAAAAAAAATTGACATCTTCCAATTTCACTTAAATTTTCAAAAAATATTTTCCATATTTTATTAATATTTCTTCTACAAGTATGTTTGGGAATCTTATCACGCATGTTTTAGAATATTCTCATCAATTTCAATTAAAAACAAGTTTTTTATGCAAAATTCTAGGATGTATTATCAATGGAAAACTTGATTCATTAGATAAATTTTGCTCATTCAACAATTGATCAATTAGTGTAACATCTATATTTGAAATTGCATCATCATTCTCAATCAGTGATTGAAGATTTTCTACAATATCAAATTGAGATGGCAAAGATGATGTACCTTCAACTCTTGCATTCAATTTCTTCCTTGCATGAAAATTTTGTATTCATTCCCTTTGTTTCTCCAAATCCTTCTTTTTCTTAGATGCTTCACGATCTAATTCAATTGGCAAGGATGATATATATTCATTTATGGAGTTCAATTTCTTATTTTCATGAAGTTGTCTCATTCATTCTCTTTTCTTCACATTCTCAACTTCATGCTCCTTAGGTGTTTGATTTTTTGATTGTTTCTTGGCATGATGTTGAATTCTATATCAATCTAACACAATTGGTCAAAAAATAAAAATAATTAATTATTTATCAAGTTGAAATGCAAAACGTGCGATTAGAATTTTTTGTCAATGCAAGACAAGAAATTAGTTAGTTTTGTCAATCAATTATTCCAATTCCTCAAAACATGAAAACAATGCTTTACAATATCAAATTTGATTTAAAAACATGCAATTGGAATCATTTACATCGATACAAGAATAAAAAGTGAGATGATTTGTCAACCAATAATTGTAAATCCTCAAAATCATCAAAAGTGTGTTTGTATATCAGGGAAAGCACAAAGTAGGGGAACAAATAGAGCATGTGGGTCCAAATTTATGTGTTTTACATTTTTGTAGACTGTTGCTCACCTTTTTAGGCAATCTAAGACTCTTACACTTTTAGATTCTACACTATTTTATATACATTAAAAAATAATAATTTTTGATTAGTTTTCAAAAAACTTAGGGTGAAGCAATGCTCAAATTTTTATTTTTTTAGGATGTGTCCACTTTGAAAATTAAAAAAAATTATATATTCATTAAAAAATTAGAAAAAAATCAGGCATATATATAATGTTAGCTAATTTTTCATTGAAGCAATTTGTAAAATACTTAAAAAAGTCAACATTTAGGGGGAGCACAACAAACACTATGTTATCTTTTTTTGACAAAATATAAGCACTTTGTGTGCTCCCCCTATTTGAACCTCTTACTTTCCACCATTTAAAAAAAAAATAGTAGTTTAGAAACTAGATTTCGAGCACTACGAATCTTGTTCTTATCACATCTTCAAATTTTGAGTGTGACTATCTTTAATTTATCATCCAATATCAGTTTTTATTGATTTTAGAAAAAAAGTGGCCACTTTTGACCCCCTTTTGGTCCCCCATTTCCATGCACATACCCTAAGTTATCTTCTTGTTTGAACAAAGTATTAATAGGATTTTCTCCTCTTTGTCATCTTTATTTTTTTCGGTAAACTTTTTAGTGCTTATCACCACCCTTTTATCCTACCATAGACACTATGGTATTTATCCCCATAAACTAGAGATTAATACTTACAAATTTATTTTTATTGTCATTACTCTTAATTCCTAGATGCACATAGGATAGGATCACACACAATTTTTCTATCTCTTTATCATTGGCTATCCATGGAGGTCAAATGACCAATATAAGGGCTTGACTAGTTTCAGAAAGCTTCCAAATAGTCCCAAACTTTAAGAGATATCCAACCACACGAAGGTTTTCTCGTATCTTCTTCTTGTTGGCAAGAGACACTATATGGATTCATGGTTGTTGTCATTGATGGCAACAAAGGTCATCCCACATATCCGCAAGTCATAATGTGTCTCTACCGGAAGTCAGAATAAAGAATGTTGTGGTCCGGTGAAGAAGAACAGAGCATGTGGCAAGGTCCGACAGATTGGTCCGGACCTCTCAGAGGAAATGTCTTGGTGCAGTGCGGATTTGGGGAAGTCAAGAGGACTACCTTTAGTGGTATATTCCAAGGATTTAGCCTCCGGTGATGGACAAGGAAAAAGATATGAATGGTAGAGTACCGGATTCCTGAGAGACAGTGAAAACAGAGGAAGAACTGACTGGCAGAGTATCAGACTGCTTTCCGGATGGGTTACTGTTGACGACAGAGGTTGTGAAGGCATGAATCATGTTTGGCCGACATGATTAATGATATCTACAAGTATATGCTTGATCCGCATTGCTTGGTGAGGAAGGATTCAGCCGACAGAATGAGAGTTTGTAAGAAACTAGACTGTTCCGGATGCCGACTAGAAAGGTGATGAAATTACTTGTGCGGATATATATAGAGGATGGATTCAGTTGTGAAGTGTGTGTGGGTGTGGAGAGATATGCGAATAAGTCCAGAGAAAGAGCAGAGGTAGAAAAAAGGATCCGGTATGTGAAAGATAGCAGAATAAAGAACAGAGGAAAGATGAAGTGCAGCAGATCAGTGTACTGAGCCTAACCGGAACTGAACTCCAGCATATGCAGATGCTTCCAATCAGTTCAAGACTGTGATTCTCATCACTTTGTAGACAGTGTGTCTTCTTGTAGGCAGTGGGCCTCTTGTGAGCAGTGTGCTCGGGCAGTGAGCCCTAATTGGCAAGTGCCATTTTTGTAATCTCCTTTTCTTCTAACAGAGAATAATTCTTGGGTTAATCACCCCGTGGTTTTCTCCCTTAACAGGGTTTCCACGTCAAAAATACTGTGTCATGTGTTTCTTATTTCATGGTTAATGTTTTTGTGTTTGATTTTATGTTGCATCAATTAAAAGGAAAGTTCAATAAGGGAAATAATTAGGATAACTGATTCACCCCCCCCCCTCTCAGTTATCAACAATTGGTATCAGAGCTAAGTTCCTCCTAATAGAGCCTAACAGCTTGAGGAAGATCTGGGATTTCAAATGGATGCATATGGTTTAAGGGAGCAACTCAAGACTGCTCTTGAGGATCTTGAACAGTCAAATTCTGAAGTCAGTGAATTAAAGGAAAGACTCAAACAGGCTGATGAATTCATGAGAGAATTAAAAGACAAATTAAGTCTCTCTATGAAAAAGAGAAAGGAGCTGCTTCAACAGTTGGCAAGGCAAAGTGAAGAAAGCAATACAAATGAAGAATTGACTGAGCAAACCAAGTTATGTGAAAAGTTATCAAAAGAAGTCATTATGTTAAGACATGAAATGGAATCAGGAACTATAAAGTTTACTCAAGAGATTGAAGAAAAAAGAAAGGCTGAAGACAATCTAAGACAATCTCTTAAAGAAAAATCAGAAGAATGCCACCAGATGGACAAGATTATCAGACATCTTGAATCTGATCTTGAAGATGCCAAAGATAATGAAAGAAAACTTGAGGATCAAATTGCCTCTCTCAAAAGAGACCTTCAAACAGCAAATGAATATAAAGAGAAATTCAAGATAAGTTCTGCTCAACTTGAAGTTCTTCTTGGAAGTCAAAAGAGGACAGATGACAAGTATGGCTTGGGATATGAGAAAGGAGAAAGCTCCGGATCCGGTCAGAAGAATCTTGGATCAGAAAATCCAAGGAACAGGCCTAGAAGACCTCCGGTAAGACAGCCAAATGCTCAAAGATATCCATCCTTCAATGGATACTGCCACAGCTGCAACCACTTTGGTCACAAAGCTAATCAGTGCAGAATGAGAATGAATCAGATTAATTCATCCTTCTCCGGACAGTGCTTCAACTGCAAAAGGTATGGACACAAATCCCATGAATGCAGAAGTATGCAAGTAAACAAATCATTCAAAGGTAGATGCTTCACATGCAATAGAGTAGGTCATATTGCTAATCAATGCAGATCAAGAGGATATCAGTCAAATATGCAAAGAAATGTTATTTGCCAAATCTGCAATAGGTCCGGTCATAATGCTAAAGTCTGCAGAAACAAGAATCAGGATAAAAGAGGTCCGGTGTATAATCAGAATCAAGACAAGGGTAAACAAAAGATGAATGCGGATGAGGTTAGGAATCAGATGAGCAAGATTTGGGTGAAGAAAAGTTCAGAGAATGTAGAGGTTGGATCCGCACCAGACTCTGGTGCTGATATCTCTTCCAGAAATTAAAAAGTGAGCTCAGGCTCAGGGGGAGACTCAAAGAAAATCTTGTTCCCCCAGCCAAACAAGTGGTGCCAGATGTGGCACAAGATGCGGATCAAAGGGTTTGTAGATATGAGTCTTGAGATACTTCAGTCAAGTTTTCAGAGGTCCGCATGGAGTTATGAAGAAGCTGTGATCGATCAAATAAGACCTGTTCAGGGAGATGCTCCGGTATGATAAAGGATTACAAAAAGGTCCGGAAAGATCCGGAAATGCACTATCTTGTTCTGCGGATTGGACAGAGTGTTTGGGATGTTCTTGCAATATGTTACCTCGATTCATTCATGACTGAAAGATCCGGATGATATCCTCAGATCAGGACTAATCCGGGACACTCCAAGCTATCCAGACAAGGCAAACTGGAATGATGTAGGTGAAGCATTTATTGCAGACAGATATTAGGGTTCGCGGAGCAATTTAAGAGATTTCTCAAAGGTTATTTGCTCATTCTGCACTCGAGAAGAAGCGAAAAGTGGAGCTCTGCAACAAGGTTCATCAAGCACACCAAGGATTTCCTGCCGAAGTTATTGCATAAAGAAATCAATCCAACCACTCCGTGCAAACCGAAGGCGCATAAGGTATTCTCCGTTTTTCATTACCTCACTGCAAATCTTTGAAGAATGGCTACTCCAAACATAGTTAAGATCTCTGATAGACCTTGCCCCTCATTCAAGAAACATCCCTACAAATCATTGGAGGTAGACCCACTAGGAGCCTTCTCTAGTGTTCCTCACGGAGTTTTACACACCAAAGACATTAGGGTTTACATACATGCAAACATTGAGGAATTTGGGGAATTCAAATTAAGAGACCTCTATCACAAGCAGCTGATTGACAATGCTTTTGAGCTTAAACCAGAGTATAAGGATATTCAGAAGAAACAATTTGAGCAATTTATTCATTTCCCCTGCTTTGAAGAAGATGAATGGGTCCGGTATGTACTGAGCAGGATGCATGACAACTTTCTATGGCTAGATAGACCCTGCAAGATCACAAAAGAGGCAATTAGAGCAGTAACTGGTCTATACTCTTCCGGAGGGGTACCTATCCTCAAATCTGTCAAGAACAACATTGTAACCGAGGCCACCGGATCAAAATTTGACAAGAGGGCAATGACCATTGAAGATATTTCGGATCCGGATATCAAATATGCATCAATGATAATAGGATACAAGATCTATCACTCCAGCAGGGAGAATTCTGTATCCGGAACTGCAGTATACACTGCCTTTGAAATGCTAAGAAAGAATGCAGAATATGACCTCTGCGAACTACTGCTAAGCTAATTAATGGAAAATATACAGAAAATCAAGAAGGATAAGAAGAATTCCTTCAAGTATGGTACTCTTATTGTATGTCTATTCTTCTACTTCATGAATGAGCTACCCGTAACAAGTGGATGGGTATGGCAGAATGACAAACCTGTTGCAGTCCAGATAAGAGACTATTTGCATGGACTTGGGGATGCAAAAGCGAGAAATACAGCTCTATGGGGATACTTCAAAAACTTTCAGAGCATGATGCAAGCAAGAGAGAGAATTCCCCAGTCTCTCATTGAGAAATACAAGGACTCAGTGTGCTTTATGGTTGACACTGATCAGTGCCTAATGGAGGCAGTGGAGCCAAGGACTGTCTGGATCATGCCCATGGGGTATGAAGTTGATGAACAGATAGTGGAGCTGCATGTTCAACACATGCTAAGTCAGCCCAAAGATCCTAAGGCAGAAAGGTTTGGAACCTTTGAGGAGCTGAGTGTAAAAATACATGTAGAACTCAGGGAACCTGAGATTAAAAGAAAGGTAAGAAAAGAAGTAGAGCACATTGCTCAAGGCCTAGGTATCTCAAAGGAGGCACTTGATGCCAGCCGGGAAAAGAGGAGGAAGGCCGAGGAAGAAGAGAAAAGCAAAGAAAGTGCTCCGGTTGAAGCTCCCACCCGGACCAGATCATCAAAGAGACCTGCACCTCCCACAACCAAAAGTTCAAAACTGGAAGTTCAGGCATCCGGTAAGAGATCCAAGACAAAAGCCACAAGGGCTTATGGAAGCCAAAAGGATGAAGAGGAAACAGAATCAGATGAGGGAGTAAGAGAAGTAAAGAAACAGAAGAAGAAAGGATCCGGTAAGCCCTCCACAGGCCAAGACAAGGATGAAATGGCAGAGGTATCTGTTGAGAAGCCCACTCTGTCTCTAGAGAGCATAATCAAGTCGGTCACGGTGGATGGAAACCTTCAACCAATGACTGAATCATATGATGACTTCAGTGAGGCCGACCAAAAGACTCTGCAGGAGGCCACAGTAAAATATCTTAACATATATAATAAGGCTTTCATTGAAATAATATCTCTTATTCCTAAAAGCCTAGAAAAGGAAATGGAAGTAAGAAAGAATAATGCTCATGCTAAAGATCTTGAGATCCGGGAGCAGATAGCTATTCAGCTATATCCTCAAATTGATCCCAAGACAATGAACATTATCTTCAAAGACTGCAAAGATGAGTTCAGAAGCAAAGCCAGGATGAATCAACTCATGCTTGGCGAGACTGACAAAGTGGCCCAAGAAACAGAAGAGATCCTCCGGAAGGCCTTCAAAAGGTTCAATCTTCCGGTTGTAGAGGATTTAGGTACAGAAACAGCTGAGGACTTGGGACCCTCTCTCCAGAAGAAGTGGCTCATGAACAAACTAGCATCTCTCCTCCGGTTTCCCCTACAGTCTCCGGATCCAAAGAAGAAGAGCAACTACAGGAGAAGGAAGCAGTGGTGAAAGACAAAGAGGTTGACAGTTCTAAGACTGCAGAAGAAAAGAAACATCTGTCTCCGGCAAGAGACACTGCACAAACTGTTCAACAATTTTTGAGCAAAGAAACTCTAGAGATTGATGAACCGGAGCTTCTAAAAGGCCCATTTGATTTTGACTCTCTCTCTCCGGTACAAACAATGAAGATAGCTTCATTTGCAAATGCCAAGGCAAATGAAAAGCTCCTGAAGTCTCATATGGAAGACTGAGTTGATAGAGGCTGCTTCCGGAGTACTTGTAAAGATCATGCCATCAATCCAGATAGATCCGACAGCCTCCTCTTCCGGTAATCTAAAAACCTTAGTCAGCAGTGTTGATACACATTTTGATTCTTTAGAAAAATCAGCTGAAGAAAAGATCCGGAAGGAATTTTTGGATAAAAGATTTTCAGAGATATTAGAATTAATCTCTAAAGATAGGAAGATTGTAAGCATTGGAATAAAGAGCTTAGAGAATGCTCTTAAGGATGGCGGTGACATCTATAAATTTTGTATATCCTGGTCAAAGGCAACAGCAGCATTTGACAAGAAAATAAAAGAGGAACAGGATAAGCTACAAAGCTTATCTCAAAGTTTTGATCCTCTCTCTTCCTCTATAATAAATCAAGAATGTCAGACCATTGCAGTCTTGAATGAAATAAAAAATCTTGAGAAGGAAAGGAAGAACATCACCAACCGGATGGGAGAACTTAGAAGGATTATAATCCCTAAGTTGGAAACCATGCATGAGGCCATCAGTGATGCTCAGACCACCGCCCAAACAAAAGATCCGACAGATCTCAAGCGGGCAGAAGCGTTTGCATTTTTGCTAAGTGGTCACATTTCAATTTTGGATAGAATGAAGCAAAGTTGGGCTACAGAAATGATTCAATTGCAGACATCCTTTGCAGACATTCTTCAGTATATGTAAGTATGTAAATATGCGGCTATGTATAGGAAATTTTTGAAAATTTTGGTGTGCGGACCCTACCCTTTGCCATTGATGTCAAAGGGGGAGTGAGGAGCAGTGAAAAATGAGGAATCCAACTAAGGGGGAGTTCCGGAAATTGTATATAAAGACAGAGCATCAGCAAAGGGGGAGCATAGTAAAAACACTTAGTCATTTTTCACTAAGTGTTGCCATCAATGCCAAAGGGGGAGATTGTTGGCAAGAGACACTATATGGATTCATGGTTGTTGTCATTGATGGCAACAAAGGTCATCCCACATATCCGCAAGTCATAATGTGTCTCTACCGGAAGTCAGAATAAAGAATGTTGTGGTCCGGTGAAGAAGAACAGAGCATGTGGCAAGGTCCGACAGATTGGTCCGGACCTCTCAGAGGAAATGTCTTGGTGCAGTGCGGATTTGGGGAAGTCAAGAGGACTACCTTTAGTGGTATATTCCAAGGATTTAGCCTCCGGTGATGGACAAGGAAAAAGATATGAATGGTAGAGTACCGGATTCCTGAGAGACAGTGAAAACAGAGGAAGAACTGACTGGCAGAGTATCAGACTGCTTTCCGGATGGGTTACTGTTGACGACAGAGGTTGTGAAGGCATGAATCATGTTTGGCCGACATGATTAATGATATCTACAAGTATATGCTTGATCCGCATTGCTTGGTGAGGAAGGATTCAGCCGACAGAATGAGAGTTTGTAAGAAACCAGACTGTTCCGGATGCCGACTAGAAAGGTGATGAAATTACTTGTGCGGATATATATAGAGGATGGATTCAGTTGTGAAGTGTGTGTGGGTGTGGAGAGATATGCGAATAAGTCCAGAGAAAGAGCAGAGGTAGCAAAAAGGATCCGGTATGTGAAAGATAGCAGAATAAAGAACAGAGGAAAGATGAAGTGCAGCAGATCAGTGTACTGAGCCTAACCGGAACTGAACTCCAGCATATGCAGATGCTTCCAATCAGTTCAAGACTGTGATTCTCATCACTTTGTAGACAGTGTGTCTTCTTGTAGGCAGTGGGCCTCTTGTGAGCAGTGTGCTCGGGCAGTGAGCCCTAATTGGCAAGTGCCATTTTTGTAATCTCCTTTTCTTCTAACAGAGAATAATTCTTGGGTTAATCACCCCGTGGTTTTCTCCCTTAACAGGGTTTCCACGTCAAAAATACTGTGTCATGTGTTTCTTATTTCATGGTTAATGTTTTTGTGTTTGATTTTATGTTGCATCAATTAAAAGGAAAGTTCAATAAGGGAAATAATTAGGATAACTGATTCACCCCCCCCCCTCTCAGTTATCAACACTTCTATCTTGTAATTTCATTATTTCATTTATTGTAGTTAGTTTAAATTCATTTTATCATTTTCATATTAATCCCTTGGGTTACTATTTTGGTTGTCTCTATTTTCTATTATGCAGATGAGTTTAAAATATGGTGAAAACTTTTTATTTTGCAACTTTTCTAGATGACAATGCAAGATTGGAATGACAAAGTGAAAGTAGAGCTACAACATATCATGCAGACATCTAGGCACTGCGTTAGTGTTCAAGATGGTGAGCTTCATCTTTTGATGAAAGTTCTTTGTTTTATGCTATTTATAATTCTGAATCTAGTTTTTTTATCAGTGAATGCTTTTTGACTGGAGCTATGAATCGGTGAGGCTACAACACGGGGGACCTCATCCCTTGACATGAATGCCTTGGCATGAATGCCTACATTAATGTTGAAGGTTCAAACTCATGAGCTCATTGGCCCAGCAAGGGCTTTAAGCCACGAGCTCATCGACCCACAGGGGCCCTACGAGGATGCAAGGTCCGCGAGCTCGTTGGCCCAACGAGGCTCAAAGCTTGTGAGCTTGTTAACCAAGCAAGGCTCAAAGCTCGCGAGCTCGTTGGCCCAACAGGGGTTTGAACCTTAGTGGCCGCCACAACAACCATGCGACTTGACCACCAAACCATGCCCTTAACGGCTCTGAATCTAGTTTTTTGATTTTGTATTTTAGTTTCCTATAAACTAACATTTTTCAACTTAACTCATATATAATGTGAAAGTTAAAGGGTAACTTAATTTCTATATTAAACTAATAAACACATAAATTAAACACTTGCTAGAAAAAAACATCTAATAATATTAACATTACATCAATATCCTAAGGCATACTACGTAACTTCATCAATATCATTAGGCTTAACTTCTATATTAAACTAATAAACATATAAATTAAACACTTTTTAGAAAAAAGCCATCACATTGCATCAATATCCTAAGGCATACTACATAACTTAATGTTATCCTTGATCTTATTAAAAAAATATTAACTCATATCCTTTGTCCTTGTACAAACTATTGAATATACCTTTATCCTTATCTTGTTCAAACATTTGAATGTACACAAACCAATGACTCCTTTATCCTTATCTTGTTCAAAAATTTGAATGTACACAAACCAATGACTCCTTTATCCTTATCTTGTTCAAAAATTTGAATGTACACAAACCAATGACTCCTTTATCCTTGTGCAACTATTGTGTATACCTTTATCCTTTATCGTGTTTAAACATTTGAATATACAAATCACGAGTATACCTTTATCCTTATCCTGTTCAAGAGCAAACTTATAAAATTTAGTAGAGATTGAATCACTCTGATAAAATTTATTTTTTAAAAAAATGAATAGAGCTTAGATTCACGGGGTTCACGGGTATGGTTTGGATCCATCTTCACAAATCTATTTGTGGTTGTCGAAATAAGCTTAGACAACCAAAATAAAAACAAACCTTTTTAAATAAATTCTGATCCATTCGATTGACATGAGAAATTGCTTTAGATCCTATAAAAAAGTCCACATTGAACCAAAAACTTAAAACTTAAAACTAACATTAGACATATAGACTTAAGAAAATTAAATATAGCTTACACTCACAGAAAACATAAGACACCTGCAATTCTATTTACCCAGGCAAAACTCCCGCCGTACTTGATTACAGACATGATAAGAAGAAACATTAAATTCCAAAGGCAAGCTGGAAGAGATACATGATAAGCACAAAAAGCAAGGCGTGAACGAATATAGAAGCCGCACCAACTTTTCTCGGGGCGAATTCGACAGTTCTGTCATCTCCCGGAATTTGAATGAGAAGGCCGGGATACAGAAGAACAAATAAAACCACAGCTATGGCAATGGAAACCCAGTCGGCCATCTTCGACCAAACACAGAATCATTTGTACTCTCTTTCCTTCATAAATGCGCTGCGTCGACAGCTGGAACGATTGCATTCCACTTTCTCTTCCACATCGTCTTATGATAAATGCCATCCTCTCGGCTATTCTTAAATATCATCCACTTTTAACAGTTAAAGGTTAATTTGGACCAATAAAAATAGGGCAAATATTTAATGATATTTAAGTAGAGTGCCTACTCTCTGCTCGTCTCTCCACTTAATGACACCCATTGCTGAAAGAAATATAAATCAATCAACATATTATTCTTATGTTCAAAACAGAATTTGGTTTATAAGAGGATAGTAGCGCCTTGGACACGTATTTGCTGTTGGGCACGTGGCATCTATGTGAAGCCCAATGTGTAACCGATCTGCAGTTCTTCTGTATCCTCAGACTTATTCCCTTCTGGCAACTGCTGTTATAACTGCCATCTTCTTGGCAACGGTTGGATCTATCTGTCTGTAGAGGAAAACGTATGAGGTAGTTGGTGATAGCATACAGAAGGACATGCATTGCTGCTGTTCAGACACACAGTCATATACAGAGATGTATGAGATATACAAAAAGATAGAGAGAGATGTATTTGATATAAATAAGATTGCCCTTCGTTGTGGATGTAGCCTGATATGGTGAACCACGTTAAAATCTTCTTGTCATTCTGTATGTGCTGTTTTACTTTATTTTCTTTCTGAGCATTTGTCTATTCTTGCTGTTCTTTTTCAGTTTTGTTATTCTGTTTTAGAGTTCACAATTGGTATCAGAGCTTGTGTGTAGCTCGGTCCAGGAGACTGTGAAATTTTTTTTTGGAACCTACACAGCAATCAGAATGGATGACTCAGAGAAATGGAAAATAGAAAAGTTTACAGGCCAAAACTTTGGTCTTTAGAAAGTGCACATGGAGTCTCTTCTCATCAAACAGGACTTGTCTCTCGCCTTATAGGGGAAAGCCAAAGGACAAGGTTCTATGACGGATGAAGACTGGGAAAAACTAGATTCGAAAGCGAAGGCAACAATATTTCTCTCATTGTCCAACAATGTATTATTTAATGTCTCAAATGAGAGCACTACGAAAGCGCTTTGGGAAAAGCTCTCCAGCATGTATGCGATTGCTTCGGCGTCAAACAAGGTATTTATTATGAAGAAATTATATAACCTGAAAATGAGAGAAGGTGGGGTTATGTCCAATCATCTGAATGAGTTTAACACCTTAGTCTCTCAATTAGCTTCAGTGGGTATTAAGTTAGATCCTGAAATTAAAGTGATTTTGCTGTTGTGTTCCTTACCAAATAGCTGGGAAGGTGTTGTCATGGCTGTGAGCACTTCTATAGCAGCCAAGAGTACATTGGTTTTTGATGAAGTTGCAGCTACTCTTCTCAGCGAAGACATGAGAAGGAAACATTAGGAACCCTCATCCGGTAATGCTCTAACAACTATAAGTATAAACAATAGGGGAAGAAACCATGACAGAGGTAGATACAACAACTGGAGAAGGTCTCATCTGGTCCACGATCGAAGTCTAGGGGCAAAACCGGCTCGTGTTGGTTTTGTGGAAAACCCGGACACAATAAGAAAAATTGCTGGAACTATAAGAAAGCTCAAGGCAACGTGAGCACAAATAATCAAGCAAACACTGCAAGTGATGGTGTTTTGGTCCTATCAGCAAGTGATACAAATGCAGATTCGTGGGTCCTTGATTCAGGCGCCTCTTTTCATGCCACTTCATCCCATCAAGCTTTCACAAATTTTCAAGAAGGCACATTCGGTAAGGTGTTTCTTGGTGACAATAAAGAATGTGACATTTTAGAAAAAGGTGATATCACATTGAATCTGAAAAATGGAGATAAATTAACTTTGACGGATGTCAGATTTGTACCCATGTTAAAAAGAAATTTAATTTCTGTTAGTCAGCTTATAGGCAATGGATGCAATGTTAAATTTTCTCTTGATTCATGGAAAGTTACAAAGGGGCTTTTAATAATGGCAAGAGGAAAGAAGCAAGGTAATCTCTACATTCTGGACTGTTTTGGTGAAGTGGGAGCTGCTTTGCCGGCCATGGACAGTGGGTCTGAAATATGGCACAAAAGGCTCGGTCATATGAGCCAAAAAGGTCTTCAAGTTATGCTTCAGCGCAATCAACTTCCAGGCCTCAACTCCATCGATTTACAATTCTGTGAACATTGCCTTTATGGCAAACAGTGCCGGACTAGTTTCGTGAGAACGGGGCATGACAAGAAAACCACTCCATTGGAACTTGTTCATTCCGATGTATTCGGTCCAACTCAGGTAACTTCTTTCAGTGGAGCAAATTATTTTGTAACCTTTCTAGATGACTGCACTCGAAAAATCTGGATTTATATGTTGAACATAAAATCTGAAGTTTTTTCAAAATTTAAGATTTTTAAAGCTTCAGTTGAAAACTAGATTGGGCATAAAATTAAATTCCTACTAAAAGACAATGGTGGAGAATATTGCTCTTCAGAGTTTGATTCTTTTTGTGCAGACCATGGTATTCGACAGATCAGGACCGTCCCTTATACACCTCAGGAAAATGGTGCAGCTGAGAGGCTAAATCACACGATACTTGAGAGAGCTAGATGTATGCTCTCCAATGCCGGATTGGGCAAAGAGTTTTGGGCAGAGGCATGTAACACTGCTGTGTATTTAATCAATCGAGCTCCATCATCCAGGCTGGATTTTGACATACCTGAGGAGACATGGCTTCGAAAGCGAATTTCCTATTAGCATTTGCAGGTGTTTGGCTATGCCGCTTTTGTTCACATTCCGAAAGAGCAGAGAACTAAGTTGGATTTCAAGTCAAAAAGGTGTGTTTTTCTCGGCTATGGTGAAGATCAGTTTGGGTTTCATTTTTGGGATCATGTTGCAAAAACCATAATCCGTAGCCGCGATGTTGTGTTTAACGAGGACTTTCTAGGTTTGCAACCTTGCAATTCACCTCTGCCGAAATATATTGATGTGGATTTGTTTGATAATGGTAAGGCCAAGCAACCTACCATTACATTTTCTCAGCCTCTTGTTACATCTATACAGTCTTATATCTCCGGAGCTCCTATTTCCAACACTATTTTGCCTTCTGTTGGATGCACTTTACCTATGCAGACTTCTCACATTTCAAATATGCCTCCAATGTATCAAATGCAACCCTCAATAACTCCAACA
The DNA here is from genome assembly GCA_027924645.1 of Cunninghamia lanceolata. Classification (NCBI taxonomy): domain Eukaryota; kingdom Viridiplantae; phylum Streptophyta; class Pinopsida; order Cupressales; family Cupressaceae; genus Cunninghamia; species Cunninghamia lanceolata. The sequence continues at coordinate 17,943,249 of BSBN01000524.1, forward strand.
CAGCCTTCTAATATTAATTTGCTGCCTATTGATAGTTCAACGCAGCCAGTCACATCTCATATACCATCACAGCCTGTGTTAAAACATACACAGCCTCCAACGTATGATGGTCATCCCTATATTTATCCGCAGTCTTCACTCAGAATTCCATGCAACATTGACCAGTCCCCGCAGCCTTGGTTTCATCTATCACTGCCTTCACATACAACTACGCTACCTTCACAAACTAATACGCTGTCATTAAATTGTCCCACGCTGCCTGTCTTCCATTCTACACAGCCATCTAGTGGTTTCTCACTGCCAATAAATAATCCTACGCTGTCCTCTTCAGATGTAAAGCAGCCCTTAAATCAGTCATCGCTGCATTCACAGGATACTACCTAGCATTTCACATATGGACAGTCTCCTTATGACCAGATAAGAGGATCATTGCCTAAATAAGACAGTGTGACTGGGCAAAGCACTCTAGGTGCACAAATACAGAGGCAGGGGAGCTTTCCTTAGGGACCTCTACACTCAGAGGTCGATGACATTCAAAATTTATTACAGAGACTCAATTTGGATTCCAATATCTAGCCAGAACAAGGCACACAATTGAGGAGGTCTACCCGCGAGAAGAGGAGACCTGCAAAATTTGATGACTACGAGTTATTGCTCTCTAATTATGCAGAGCCGGCAACTTATAAACAAGCCTGCAAGCATGAAAATGCACAGAACTGGATGGCCGCCATGAATGAAGAAATGGAGTTGTTGAGCATTAATCAAACCTGGGATTTGGTTCCTCTTCCGCCAAATCGAAAGCCTCTCAAAAACAAATGGATTTATCGCTTGAAAGATGAAGACAGAGGAAGTAAAAGATACAGGGCCAGATCAGTCGTCAAGGGGTTTGATCAGCAAAAAGTTATTGATTTTTCTAAATTTTTTTCTCCAATTGTTAGAATGGACACCATCCGTGCTGTGTTGGGTCTGGTAGCCATTTGGGATTTAGAACTTGAACAACTTGATGTGAAAACAACGTTTTTACATGGAGACATTGATGAGGATTTATAGATGGAGCAGCTTGAAGGCTTTGCTCAACCAGGTAAGGAGCATTTATTTTGCAAGTTGAAGCGGAGTTTGTATGGGCTGAAGCAAGCTCCAAGACAATGGTATTTAAAGTTTGACCGCTTCATGACTAATAACAACTTTATTCAGTGTGAATCGGATCCTTGTGTTTACCACAAGAGGCTCAATACTGGTGAGTTTGTCATACTTTTGCTCTATGTTGATGATATGTTAGTAGCTGGTACTAGTGTTCAGATTATTGCTCAGCTGAAGCAACAGTTGGCTCTTCATTTTGCCATGAAAGATTTCGGACCAGCCAAATGAATACTTGGGATGTACATATTCAGAAACAGAAATAAAAGAGAACTCAGATTGTCCCAAGTAAGCTACATTGCCAAAGTGTTGGACAGATTTAATCTGTCTCATGCTAAACCGGTATCTACTCCTTTGGTTGATCATTTCCGCCTATCTTCAGCTATGTGTCTGAAAAATCAGGAGGAAGAAGAACATATGAGGTCTGTTCCATATACATCTGCAGTTGGTAGTATCATGTATGCAATGGTGTGTACTCGTCCGGACATAGCACAAGCAGTTGCTGTTGTGAGCAAATTCATGAGTAATTCGGGCAAACTACACTGGCAGGCAGTTCAGTGGATTCTACGGTACTTAAAAGGTACTTCACATTTCTGTTTATGTTTTGGAGGTACTGACTTTCAGCTCCGTGGTTATGTAGATTCAGCTATGGCCGGAGATTTAGACAAACGTCGGTCTACCACTGGTTATGCCTTCACATTTGCTGGGGAAGCCATTACTTGGGTCTCTCGGTTGCAACAAACTGTAGCTCTGTCATCAACAGAGGCTGAATACATAGCGCTCTCGGAAGGAGCCAAAGAAATGATATGGCTTGAGCGTTTGTTGATGGAACTGGACTGTTCAAAATCAGTTTTTCCATTATTTTGTGATAGCCAAAGTGCTATTCACTAGTGAAGAAATTCATCTTTCCACAGTCAAACAAAACATATTGACCTTAATTACCACTTTATCTGCCATCTTATTGACGAAGGCAAGTTGTAGGTCACAAAGATTGACACAAAGGTAAATCCGGCGGATGCATTAACAAAGATTGTTCCTCGAGAGAAGTTTGAATTTTGTAGATCTTCTCTTGGTCTTGTTCCTCTGTGCCACTGAACTTCACGAAGGGGATCTCTCTCAGAGCAGCTTCATTGCCGATCCCATTGGTCTTCAAGTGGGAGATTGTTGGGCACGTGGCATCTATGTGAAGCCCAATGTGTAACCGATCTGCAGTTCTTTTGTATCCTTAGACTTATTCCCTTCTGGCAACCGCTGTTATAACTACCATCTTCTTGGCAATGGTTGGATCTATCTGTCTGTAGAGGAAAACGTATGAGGTAGTTGGTGATAGCATACAGAAGGACATGCATTGTTGCTGTTCAGACACACAGTCATATACAGAGATGTATGAGATATACAAAACAATAGAGAGAGATGTATTTGATATAAATAAGATTGCCCTTCATTGTGGATGTAGCCTGATATGGTGAACCACATTAAAATCTTCTTGTCATTCTGTATGCGCTGTTTTACTTTATTTTCTTTCTGAGCATTTGTTTGTTCTTGCTGTTCTTTTTTAGTTTTGTTATTCTGTTTTAGAGTTCACATTTGCTTTTGCCATTTATTTCAACGCAAGATTAGATTTTAATTGAATTATTGTAATTATGAAGATCTATTTATCATAGGTTTTAAATTTTAAAAATATCCACAAAAAGTGTACATAGTTTTTTCATGAGTTGGTAGGCCTAGGTGTAATGAAAATAAATGTTTTTACTATAATAGTAAATAATTTAATTATTATTATATGTTAGGATTTGTAGTTTAGATTGGAATAATTAAACATAGAATTTAAGTAAGTTAAATGTGATATTTATTTGGAGTTTTAAAGGTAAAATATGTTGAAAATATTGTCAAAAGTTGATTCGCTAATATACTAGAAATTAGGGTCTTGTCTTGATGATCACATCAGAATCTATAAATTGATTTTGCTCTGTCCTAGTTTAGATCTACAATTGTATAACTAATCTCCCCACCTATGAAAGTGAACTTATGCGTGGATGTGAACTTGTACCCATAGAAAAAACTAGCTAAAACATGATAACTGAAATTCACTTGCCTATATGTTTGTGATTTGAATCTAGGAAAATAACATTTACAAACACTATTTGAAAACTTGTGAAGTGAAGGTCATGTTCTTCTCAATCGAGCTCCTAGGAAAATCAATTTAAGAGCTTTGAAATTATAATTGAAGACAACAAGCCAACATGTAGTATTCCTAGGATGATGATAGAAGTAGATGATATAGTTACAATGCTCTATAATGCTACTATGATGCTTATATAATGTTGTCATGATAATCTCAGCTCCTTCATTGATGCTCTAAATGAGTTAGGGATAGTCCTTAAATACAACACCTTATTATACAATTTGGAGTAAGTTACATTTTAGGCAACTCATAATGACTAGTGAGGGATGCAAACATGGACCCAAATTAAGAAAGTCAAATTTAAAGGTTTGGGATTTATTTGTGCATACAAAACTGACCTAGGCCACTTCTACACTCATGGATTCAGACCAAGGTGGTGAATGACTAGATGTGGGTCATATCCAAATCTTGGGGATAAGTGATGATGGGGACATGTAGAATAATGTTATTTGCTAACTGTTAGGGTTAGCCAGCAGAAGATATCAATTAAATGCAAATAAAGATTAAATAGAGGAATGGAAATACATAGAAATAATAACAGCGAGAGACAGGTTTTAACGTGGTTCACCCAAACTAGGGCTACGTCCACCAAACAGAGAGTCCAATATTATTATCTAGTAAATCAAACTGATTACAACTAGCAATCCCTGCAACTGAATACCACTGCAAATGCTACTATCCAATATCAACGGAAACCCTAACCCTTAGCTACTTTTATCAAGCCTTATGTCGGTTACAAAATTAGGGTTTTTTTATGTCGACTAATAGAAAAATAACTCCTGATGCTTTTATAAAATAATAGGCAATTTTTGCTTTGGGGACGCTGCCCCCAGTAGCCCCCGCTTGGGGCGTTTCCCTCAGACGCCCACCGTGGGTTCCGCCCCTGGGCCCCCGCCAGGGGGATAAGCCCCCCGGGCCTCGCAGGAGGGGCTCTGCCCCTCTGCACTCCCCCGTTAAATAATTTGGGGGGAAACCGCGCTGATAAAAGTGGGGAAAATTTAACCTCTGAGTCTGATTAAGCTCCATATAACAACAATCTCCCACTTGGAGACTGATCAGACTCCACAACATATCATCTCCCACTTGGAGACTGATCATAACACCGCTGACCTTTTAGCTCCTACTGGAAATAAGTACCCTGGACTCTACTGTTCTAATTTTGTTTTCGGTCTTGAAGACCAACCAAAGCTGAAGAGGAGCTCAGCTTCTCCCTTGTTACTGCCTTTGTAAACATATCCACTAGATTTTCATTTGTATGTATCTTTTCCAGCCGTAACTGTCCATCATCCAACACTGATCGAATGAAATGATATCTCAATGGTATATGTTTGGTCTTTGAATGCAAGGCAAAATTCTTTGCAAGATGTATGGCACTCTGGTTGTTCGTAAACAAATAACTGTTAGCCTGCTGTTTGCCCAATTCATCCATGAAAGATTGCAGTCATATCATCTCCTTGCTTGCCTCTGTTGCAGCTACATATTCTACCTCTGTGGTGGATAAAGTAGCCACCTTTTGCAACCTGGAGATCCAACTCACCGTTATCCCACCTATAGTAAAGACATAACTTGTAGTACTCCGCTTGGTATCAATATCTCCTACCAAACCTGAGTCTACATAGCCCGCTAAATCAGTATTAGAACCCCCAAAACATAAGTGTTTATTGGATATATCTCTCAAATATCTAAGAATCTATTTTGCTGCATTCTAATGCTCCAATCTGGGATGACTCATATACCTACTTACGACTCCTACAACATGTGCAATATTTGGTCTCGTGTATACCATGGCATACATCAAACTTCCTATAGCTGAAGCATATGGTACTTTAGACATTTTGTCTTCCTCCTCTTATGTCTCTAGACATATCTCCTTAGTCAATTTCAAATGACTAGGCAAAGGTGTGCTGACAACTTTTGCATTCGCCATATAGAATCTCTGCAACACCTTTTCAACATAATCAGCCTAAGATAGAGTTGATTTTCTGTTCTTCCTATCTCTGCAAATTTTCATACCAAGGATTTGTTTTGCTGCCACTAAATCCTTCATAGTAAATGACTGTGCTAACTGCTGTTTTAATTATCTTATGTGATCCATTTTAGACCCCGCTACAAGCATGTCATCAACATATAAACATAAAATAATGTAGCTGTCATTATCCAACCTCTTAAATAAACACAATGGTCAGAATTACACCGATTGTAGCCTTGCTTAGCCATAAAACTATCAAATTTCAAGTACCATTGTCAAGGTGCTTGTTTCAGGCCATATAAACTATTCTTCAATCTGCACACCAGTTTCTCCTTACCTTTGAGCTTAAATCCTTGGGGCTATTCCATGTATATCCCCTCCTCCAAATCACCATGGAGAAAGGTAGTATTCACATCTAGCTATTCCAAATGCAAATATTCAGCAGCCACAATACTTAAAATAGTACGAATATAATTCATCTTGACAACCGGAGAAAATATCTCATCAAAATCAATGCCTTTTTTCTATGCAAATCCTTTTACAACTAACCTGGCTTTAAATCTTTTCATACCTCCATTTTCCTCTTTCAGCCTATAAACCCATTTGTTTGGTAAAGCCTTTTTACCTACAGGTAACTTACATAATTTCTAAGTCTGATTTTTTAGCAAGGAGTCCATTTCTTCTTTCATTGCAAGCTCCCACTAAACCTTTGTATCCACTTGCATAGCTTCATCATACCCTTCTGGTTCACCAGCATCTGTTAACAAAATATAATACAAAGAGGGAGAAAACCTTTCAGGAGGTCTACTGAGCCTTATTGACTGTCTAACATTCATTGGAGTTTTTGGTATTTCTACTTGCTGTTGCGGAGCATGAGGAACCACTGGAACCTCACTATTTGGAGTATCATCCAGCACCACATAATCCTTTTTTACCTTTTCATGCTGCTGCAACTGATCTTTGTACAACACCTTCTCATTGAATACAACATCCCTGCTTCTCACAATTTCTAATTTTCAAAATTCCAAAGCCTATAACCAAATTCATCAATGCCATATCCAACAAAGGTACACTTTTTTGATTTTGCATCTAGCTTGGTTCTATTTTTAGAATCTACATGTGCCAATGCTTCACATCTGAAGGTTTTGAGAAAAGAATAACTCACCTTCTTACCTGTCCATGCTTCCTCTGGAATACCACAGCCCAAAGGAATTGAAGGACCTCTATTAATTAAATATACAGCGGTGTTGACAACCTCTGCCCACATGTTTAAAGGCAGCTCAACATGCAATCTTATGGTCCTTGTACGCTCCATTATTATCTTATTCATGCGTTCATCCACTCCATTTTCCTGTGGAGTCCCTGGAACCATTTTGTACCTACGAATTCTATTAAAGGAACAATAATCCTCAAATTCTTTGTTGCAACACTCACCACCATTATCAGATCTGAGACATTTTAATCTTTTACCCATCTCATTCTCAACCAAGCTTCTCCATTTCTTAAATGTTTCAAATACATCAGATTTATGCCTAAGGAAATAAATCCATACCTTCCTAGTTGCATCATCTATGAATGTAACATAATACCGAGAGCCACCGAGAGAAGATACCTGAGCTGGTCCCCATACATCTGTATGCACAAGCTCTAACTTTTCATCTTTCTTTTGTTTCCTATCCTTGAGAAAACTGACTCTGTTTTGTTTGCCATACACACAACTTTCACATAAATCATTATTAATACATTTTAGACCTGGTAAAATTTTTTAAGAATGAAGTACCTTCATACCTTTTTCACTCATATGCCCAAGTTTGTTATGCCACAGTGTTGTCTCAGAACCTACAACAACTGTCTCAGTGTCTTCCTGCAAACCTACAACAACTGTTCTTGAACTTGTTTATTTTTTCTCTGCAATAGTTAAAGTAGAAGGAACAGTATGACCTGTACAAAGATATAAGATGCCTACTTTCACACCTTTTGCTACTATTAAGGCACCTTTTGAAACCTTCCAATTTTTATCAGTAAATGTAACAATGCAACCTTCTTTAGCTAGCTGCCCTGCTAAAATTAAATTCCTACTGAGCTTTGGAATGTGTCTTACCTATTATAGTAGCCAATGACTCCCATTCTGCAACTTAATCTTGATTATTCCCTTTCCAACAATTTGACAGGGTTCGTTATCTCCCAAATAAACCAGCCCAAAATCCCCTTAGACATAATCAAGAAAATAACTTCTATGGGGCTAGCATGAAATGAGGCCCCTGAATCTAAAACCCACGAATCATTAGCATTATCTAGGGAAAGAATCAAAGCATCATCTTCAAATTTATTACTTACCACATTTGCCTCCTTGTTGTCTTCTTGTTTGTCTCCTTTATTCTTCTGAGACCAACAATCTTTCTTCAGATGACCTGGTTTCCCATAGTGCCAACAATCCTTTTGTCATCTGGATTGGGATCTCTTATCCTTTGATTTTCCTCTTGACTTCCCATGACCTCCAAAACCTTTTCCTCTCTCCTTTGATCTGCCCCTACTTTCTGCATTCAAAACACTACCTGATGTGGACCCTCCTGAGCTTTTTTGTCGCATTTCCTTGCTAAGGATAACACCAACAACATCATCAAATTTTAAAGTGTTTGAACCAGAGACAGAGTTACTTACAACTATTACCAAGCTATTCCAACTTTTTGGCAAAGAACATAATATCAAGAGAGCCCTCACCTCTTCATCAAAACTTACTTTTACAGAAGTTAATTGACTGATAATCATATTAAACTCATTTAAATGATCTGTCAGAGATCCACCTTCAATCATTTTCAGATTAAACAAATGCTTCATGTGAAATACCTTATTTGAGGCTGAGAGTTTTTCATACAATTTATCTAAAGCTTTCATCAGACCATCTGTTGTCTTCGCTTTCGTTATATTGAATGCCACCGATGGTGCCAGGCACAACCAAATGGTTACTAGTGCCTTTTTGTCCAGAAGATTCCAATCCTCATCTGTCATTCCTGCCGGTTTCTTGGCTACTCCTTCCAACGGCCTACATAAATCCTTCTGATAGAGATAATCCTCCATCTACATCTTCCATAATTGATAGTTCTGCCCATTAAATTTATTGACTTTCTATTTACCATCGTCTGCCATTGCTCCCACTCAACTGTGAGACTCCCACTCAACCGTGAGACCTTCCTGTAGACGATAATCGAACACAACTTGGCTCTAATACCACTTGTTAGGGTTAGCCGATAGAAGATATCAATTAAATGTAAATAAAGATTAAATAGAGGAATGGAAATACACAGAAATAATAACAGCGAGAGACAAGTTTTAACATGGTTCACCCAAACTCGGGCTACATCCACCAAACATAGAGTCCAATATTATTATCCAGTAAATCAAACCGATTCAACCAACAATCCTTGCAACTCAATACCACTTTAAATGCTACAATGCAATATCAATGGAAACCCTAACCCTTAGCCACTTTTATCAAGCCTTATGTCGATTACAAAATTAGGGTTTTTTTATGTCAGCTAATAGAAAAATAACTTCCAACACCTTTATAAAATAATAGGCAATTTTTGCTTTGGGGGCACTGCCCCCAAGCTCCCAGACCCTCACCGTGGACTCTGCCCTTGGGCCCTCGCCAGGGGGATAAGCCCCCCGGGCCCCACAAGAGGGGCTCTGCGCCCCTGCACTCCCCCGTTAAATAATTTGGGGGGAAACTGTGCCAATAAAAGTGGGAAAAATTTAACCTTCGAGTCTGATTAGGCTCCATATAACAACACTAACTCTACATAAAATATGTCATCTTGCACACTAGTTAATGCATAATGGATAATGTAGTCATCGTGGGTCCAAAACACAATGGAAAAGGGAATGCGTATGCAATTTTTACCATTACATTTTGCCCCCACTTTAACTTGCATGCAAACTATGATGAAGATTTATGTCAAAGTAAAACAAACAATAAACATGGAAATTAAATTTTTTTCATGGTCAAAGGATACAAATATGATCAAATTATAAAAATATGGACGATGATTCTTGAATTCTTATCACAATGAGTATTCTCTAGGAAACTTACAAAATAGAAAAAAGCATGCAATAAATAACATCTGTCACATATTTGAAGTAGATACTAACTACAACTTTCTTAAAAAGAACAATCTTTAAAAATAGTAAATAGAAAAGAGAAGGGTAAGAGATTATGTCAAAATAAAAAGTGGTAGGGCTCCAATTAAGTGAAAATGTTGAAGCAATCTGACCAAGTATAGAAAAGGGACACAACTATGCAAAATAAGGCACCAAAGGAATTTGACCATATGAAATATAATCTAGCTATATAGATAGCATGGTAAGGGCTTTGGCTAAGAAGAAAAGGTGATATAGTTTGTTTAAAATAATGACAAATATCTATTTTGTACTAGAAAATGATCATAAATGTTGTAAGTGCATCATTATAATGATAATCATGAAGGAAATACATTGATAATATATGCCGCCCTCCAATTGGAGGTAAGGGGAAAAGATAAAATATCTAAAGCACAAGAATCATGCAACAAATTCCAATGATAACATTATGTGACAATCAAATGAGATATATCAAATAATAAGCAAGAGGTAAACACGAAATCATGTAAACTAAAGAGCTATAATATGCCCCTAGGTTTACCCCCAAAGACAAGGTGATGCAAACAATAACCTATATAAATAAATCATGTACAAGAACAATACATGTCATATACGATGTTAACAATGTCTCTACTAACTGTATGTAAAATAGTCATATAAGATATGAGCATGAATGCACATTGAATATCTCAAATGATAAGGAACCTTACCTATGGGGAAATATATGGTAATGCATAATTTAACATATAGATGGAGGAAAGAAAATGGGTAAAAGAGGATGGGCTAAATAGTCTAAATAATTTTGTAACTACCCCTATAACAGTGCACAACTAAAAATATAATAAAAAATTATCGTAACACAAATGAATAACATTAACTAGATACTTCACTATCTTTCCCTATGGAGTAGATAAACAAAAGACACCTATACAATGTAACAATAAAGGGCCCCCACCAATTAGGATGGAATCTACCACATAATTACTCTTTAGCATTTTGATTCTTCTAGGATTAACATAAATGACCAAGTCACCAAGCTAAAAAGACTCTCTCATTAATGACTTTATCATAAGTTTTCTTTAATTATCTTTGATATAGCAGAAGATTATCCAAACCATTAACTCTTCTCTCCTTAATTATTTCAAGCTCTTATTAACTTTGTTCTCTATATGTATTATCACCAATAATGGGTCATGAAGAGAAACACAATGGAGTAATCTATAGCTCAAGAGACATAATGGCCTCAACAACATAATCCAATGAATAAGGTGTGTACCATGTGGGAGTGTGATTACTAGTATGATAAACCTATAATGTAGGAATGATATATATATGCAAATGAGTACCATGCTTGTCAACTATCTTCTATTAATTCACTCAATAGTATTATTATTAGCCTCCACCTAAGCATTTCCCTATGGGTGGTAAGGAGTAGAGAAATATTGTTGTATCTAAAATTTTTCTAAGAACCATTATCTATGACAATAATAAATGACAAACCATATCTAGAGATAAGATTATCCATAATGAAATTGCAAATATCGAATGTTATAGTAGATTTGAAGGGAAATGCCCCAACTCACTTAGTGAAATAATCTATAGTAGTGATCTAATAAAAGTGTGTCCATCTAAAGAAGCCAAGGAATTCTTATTCGACAAGTCTAAACCCCATGAAGAGAATGGACAAGGAGAGGTAAATGGATGAAGCTCATGAGCAAGTGCATTTTTTATATTATTATGTTTGGCATGTTACACACCTAAACAAAATTGTATGAATCTTTCTCCATTTTACTCTAGTAATAACCAATGCATAAATTTTTTAGCAAGGGACTCATCATTGGCAAACATAGATCTAGAGGAAGAGTAGAATCTAGTTTGTCCATATAAATTCAATTATGATTTATCAATTGTAATTCCATGTCATGATTAACTATAGAAGCTAACTCAAAGATTGTTTGTTGTGTACCTTTTGTATTCTTATTGTTAGCAGGAGAATAACCCAAACCATTAGTATTATGATTTTGTGATTGCTGAATAGGTTCTAATGTACCTTAACTCATTTAAAACTAGACCTTTCACAGTATAACTAAGATTTTGTAGAATATAAAAAACTTTACTATATTAATGAGCTAGTAGAGAAGAAGATAAACCATAATCGAAATTAGCACTAGCCCCAAATTTATGCCTATGAGCACCTTCATTTGTAGTAATATGATCCTTATGAAAAGATAAAGGTAATCAACCATATATAGTAGGATCCATATACAAAGAAGGAATGGTATAATTGTTCGAACATAATGTTATTAAGGGTCACACCCTTATAACATTTATATAATTTTCTAATATAAGGTCATAAAACATATACCATTTAATAATTAATAATCTAATATAACTATTAGATTATTAATTATTTAAAAATGGGTTCTTTGAATGGGTATGACTAATACCCCTTTAGGTATTATTCCACCCCTTCTCCTTTATTTAAGAAGGTTCTCTCTCATTTGAGAGTGTGTGAATTTAGAGTTTTATAGTGAATTATATCACTATGCACATGAGGTACTATTGGCCATGTGGAAGTATGTAGAGGAGTATATCCCCAGGTTCAGTTTATTATTTAATAGACTATTTTGGTTGTCCCTATTTTCTATTATGCAGACGAGTTTAAAACATGGTGAAACCTTTATATTTTGTAACTTTTCTAGATGACATGCAAGATTGGGACAACAAAGTGAAAGTAGAGCTACAACATATCATGCAGACATTCAGGCACTGCGCTAGTGTTCAAGACAGTGAGCTTCATCTTTCAATGAAGGTTCTTTATTTTATGTTATTTATAATTATGAATCTAGTTTTTTTTTATCGATGAACGCTTTTTGACTGGAGCTATGAATCGATGAGGCTACAACATGGGGAACCTGACCCCCTGACATGAACACCTTTGTTACATCCCCTTTTTGGATTCAATATTACTATTTACTTTTTCTTAAATAGTACAGTTATGTGGATATGTTTTTAACATCATAGGAACTGATGATATAAATAGAGAAGGTCAATTTTATGAAATTATGGAATCTATTTGATTATGATCAAATTGATGTTATGAATTAAAATGATTTTCGATATGAAAATGAAATGATTTGATATAAATATGTTTTGATTAGAACATTGGTACTCTGACCACAAATTGTTTGTGAGATTGTCAAAGACATGAATAGATGGAACATATTCACCAGGAAGAAAGAAGAAGAGGAAGTATCTTTGAGAAAGAGAGAATAGACTCTGGAATAACCATGGGTGTTTGCCACTAAAAATGCATATCAGGTAGACAAACCTAGATGCTTTGAGTTTGGGCTAAGTCAATTTTAGTTGAGATATCGATGTCTGTTAGAATAGGTCTTTCTCCTTTCGTAAGTCGTATTGAGTATGGGAAATCGACATTAGTGTCATAATACTCTGAATCATGTCGTCAAACATGAACGACTGATATATTGTTTATATGTTCATATGTATATACTTGTGGTTGAATTGTAAGTCTTATCTTATTTTTGGTTCGGCGCAAAATTTGAAATTATGCGTAAGTCGATCCCAAATCTTATTTTGGCGTTTGCACTCAATTCGTCGTTATCGTCGTAAAGCGCTTCAAGCATATGTCGTAAACGCCTCTTTGCGAAATTCGACGGATGTTGAATTGTTCTTTATTGGACTATTGTCGAATACTAAAGGGTTTAAATAATGTTTTAAAATCTAGAGACCATGGTGTGTAGTACCCTTGGTCGTAAAGGTATTGGAATATGTAATATTTTGTTAGTTATAATTTAAGTGTCATTTTGAGATAATTCCTTTATTCTTGAGTGATGTCGGTAATCGGGCAGAAGCTCGAGAGAGACACATTTAAGTTCTTTTCTATGATGTCTTTTAATTCATATTGTCATTTTGCCTTCAAGCTTTAGACCTCTTGTTGATTGTCGGTAAAGCTTTTAATTCTAAACCTTTGCATTGATTTATATTCATAGCAGATATGAGTAGTAAGATAGTGGTTAAAACTGCCAACCGCCACCTCACCTACATGGAGCTCCATCTTGGAGAATGATCACGATTTGTGTGGAGTGGCCAAACCAATTTCTGGTGGAGGTTGCATAAGGTGGGAAAATGTTTTGCATGTCGGAAGATACCCTTATCGATAGGCATGGTCGGGGAGTGGAGAGACAGTTATTCCTTCGCAGTGAGCGGGGGTGATATAGTCTAGTAAGAGTAAGTTTTGTAGGGACAAAACACAGAGGAGAAGCAAAACAAGTCTGAGCAAGGAGCTTCAAGGGGAATAGCTGAGAGAATAGCAAGTGCCGAGGACTAGTTTGTAAGCGAACTCTAGAGACCATCTTCAAGTTTTCTTCCTCTCTTTGCTACGCAGTCTTAGTTTTCTGTTGTGTTGTTATAAGTAATGTCTTTCTTGCATTTCGAAAGAACTTAGTTTTTTTAAAGGTGCAAGGTGTTAATTGTTGTCAACCGTAGCTCTGAGTTTTGAACATCTTCAAACGGTGCAATGTTACGTCTTCTACACTGCACCGCACCGCACCACAGTAGTGAATCTCATAGCTTATTGCTTTGCCATACGAAGGTCAAGATTCTTGTGAAGTCGTTGATTCAACTTTAGGTGGTTTTTGTTTGGTGTAGAGTGCAATTCAGATTAAGTTTTTAGTCGAAAGAAGCTCACAGTTAACACAGTTCACGATGTCAAACCCTTGTCGACGTAGAATGATTGCTTTTGTGGACAGCTGAATACCATTGTTTGATTCTAACAAGCTTTAAAAGTCATCTAGTTTAGAGTAAAAGATTTGTTAGTAACAACCAATGACAGAAGAATATCTTTAATGAGAAGTGTAAGATGAAACTTGCAAGACTTCACAGTCCTCTTTTTCTAAGTTTAAATGGTTGGTTGACCATAGAGGAATTACAAACCTTGTTGCAAAGAATATCAGTTTTAGTCCTTTTTGTCTTTATAGGCAACTCTTTGCTATTAAAGTAATCAACTGTTGTGTTTCTGAGAGATGGGATAGACTCACCTTTTTGGTCATTGCAGACATACAAGTTTATGTAATGGAGTTTTAGAACAATGTAATGAGTCTTTTGTCAAGTATTTAACCTAGACTTGAAAACAATCTTCTTGCTAGTAGAAACAACAAGATAGGGTTTATAAATTTCTTAGGTAGACAAAGATGAAGCTATGTCGAAGAATCAACAGTCGAAGAAGATTCCTTAGAATGTTTAATTTTAAACTTAGGGACTTCAAATATTTATGTTCTATAAATTGGTTTATAGTAATTTCCTTTCGAAAACAACAAAGTTGAGTTTAGTGTCCACTCAAGAGTGGATGATTTAAACAATGGGCTAACTTAGAAATCGTTGTAACAACGCGTAGCATTATTCGAATAATCAATACACTAGGAAACCATTCTTTTATCATGAAGAAGGAGAGGTTTCCATGAGCTTGTAGAGAGAGAGTAAACCTCAATGCCATGCATTAATGCATGATGAATTTCAAACACCTTGAGGTTATCAAGGTTGTTATACAAAACTTATAAATAGGTAATTGTAGGATAGTGATTAATTCAAGTCAAGTGGGGTGGGTGAACTTATTCATGCATTACTACAATGCTAATTATATATTCAAATCCTTTGGCCAAGGTAATGCATGATCCTCAAGTGCATTGATTGTTCATTGTGACTGGATGGCGTAGCTTGTGGAATGGTCATGCCTGACTAGAGGGTATCTAGGGGATGGCATGATAACAAGTCACGTAGGTCACAACACCGGAACTCAGATGGCAAACACCATTGGTTATCCTAAGTCTATCCTCTTGAGTAGGGTAGGGCCACTTCCGGTTAGGAAGGAGTGCGGGAGACCGACGGTCTATGGATGGAGGTTAGGCTCCTTGTAGATACTTTCTCTTCTTTATTCTTGAGGATTGCCGAGACTTGAATTTGGATGGTTGACAATCGAGATGCAGTGACATTGGTAAGTCCCTATTTTGGAATTGTTCTAAGTAACTTTTGACAACATATTGTTTAATGTTGTAGATGATTATATCCTTTTGCATGAGTTATAATTTCATGACTATTGTTAGTCGATGGATGAATTACTTGTTAATAGTAATCAGAAGACAAATTACTTTTCTGTTTTATTCTTTCAAAAAAAAATTCATTACCTTTGGTTAAAACATAGTTTTTAGGGAGAAATAAGAATTGGGTGTTACTTATGGTATCAGAGCTAACCAGGTGCAGCACTAGGGCTGATGAGTCCACTAACCTGAATAGGAATCAACATTATGTAGGTAGCTAATGATTTGATTTACTGTGCCAGACTAGTACGTATCAAGAAAACTGCAAGGAAGTCCTTTGCGCGTAAGAAACGATATCTGCAAGCTAAGTAGAAATGACTTGTGATGATCAAGACTATTGAGAAAATGAATGATGAAAATGACATTTGGCTAGATGATGTGGAAACTTTTGCCAATGCTCTGTCACGACTCAAACGAATGAAAAAAAGAACTCCTAGAGACAGCTAGGATGGCAGCTCGAATCATGGTCAATTGCTGCCCTATTAGTGTACCTATTAGTGTACCAATGATCACTAGGGATCCCCATATACCACCTAGAGCTGAAATCATTGTACTATCATCTGATAGCGAGTCTGAGGGTTATACACCTCGTGAATGTGTCAGACAATGAATCCGAAGGTTACACCCCACTTGTAAATACTGAGTGAAACATGAGATATGTCTATCTTTAAAGAATGTATATACAGTTTTGCAAAGTATAATAAAGACAAATTTTGGTTTGAGAATAATTATGGTTATGAGCAATTGTTGTGTTTTGATAATATACAAAATGATAAATCTTAGAACTGATTAGTACTTGCTTAATCAGGTGAGAAAACAAACAATCATGGATCAATCAGAGTTTAATGAGAGAAGATCAGGAAGGTCACAACTCTTAGGAAAACTCCACTGATAAATTGGACAAAATTCTTAATATGCTTACTAAAATTAAGGAAAGGTTGGGCAAATTGGAAAAGAAAGTGAATGAAACCAGGAATATGGAGGGTGAAAATGAGAATTCTAATAATGCAAGTAAAAGTAAACAACAAGATCTTGGCACGTCAAGTGAAAACCAAGATGATAGTGAAACTCAGAAGGAGACAAAAGATAATCTTGCACTGGAACTATCTAAGGATATGAAAAAGATTATCCCTCCCAAATTTGACAGAACAAAAACTGGTGATGCAGCAGAAGCATGGTTAACAAAAATGGAGAAATACTTTGAAATCAAAAATTACTCTGAGATTACAAAGGTAGTATGGGGAGCTCTGATTATTTTCGTTGAGAAGAAGGACGGAACCCTTAGACTGTGTATAGATTATCAGATGCTAAATAAGGCAACAATAAAGAATAAGTATCCACTGCCACATATTGATGATTTATTTGACCAAATGTGTAGTGCATCAGTATTTTCGAAGATAGATTTGAGATCTGGATACCATCAGTTGAGGTTGAAAGATGAAGATATTCACAAGACTGCATTTAGAACAAGATATGGTCATTATAGTTTACTGTGTTGCCATTTGGATTAACCAATGCACCAGCCGCTTTCATGAATCTCATAAATAGTGTTTTCAGAGATTGCCTTGATAAATTTATCCTAGTTTTCATAGATGATATTCTTATATATTCCAAAAATGAGGAGGAGCATAGACAACATCTTCAAATTGTTTTACAATGATTAAGAGAACACAAATTGTATGCGAAACTCTCGAAATGCACTTTCTTTCAGAAAGAAGTGCAGTATTTAGGACATACAATATCAGCTGAAGGGATATCAATTGACCCAGCTAAAATTAAGGCTATTATGGAATGGCTTGTACCTTCCAATGTTTCAAAAGTACGAAGTTTTATGGGATTGGCTAGATATTATAGAAAATTTGTTTTGAATTTCTCAAGTATTGCTAGCGCAATTACTTCCTTGCAGAGAAAAGGAAAACAGTTTGTTTGGATTGAAGAATGTCAAAAGGCATTTGATTTATTAAAAGAAAAGTTAACAACAACCCCAATCTTGAAAGTCCCTGATCTTGAAGGACAATTTGAGGTTATTACCGATGCCTCGGGAGAAGGGTTAGGAGGTGTGCTTATGCAAGATGGGCGTGTAATAGCCTATGAATCAAGAAAGTTGAAAAACTATGAGCAGAATTACTCTCCTCATGACTTAGAACTGGCAGCAGTGATTCACGCCCTTCAGATGTGGCGACATTATTTGTTGGGAAAGACTTTTATACTAAAATTAGATCATCAAAGTCTTTGTTACATATTTACACAACCTCATCTCAATGCAAGACAAAGGAGATGGTTAGAATTAATATCAGATTATGACTTTGAGATTTCTTATATCAAAGGTAAAGAAAACCGAGTAGATGATGCTTTAAGCAGAAGAAGACACACAACTTCTATAATCTCTATTCATGCTAATTTTAAATATTTGGTATTGCAAAGATTATCTGGAGATGAATATTATGAGCAAGTGAAACAAGATCTGCAAATAAACCCTAAGGATCCAAGATATGACAGATTTTGTTTTGAGTCAAATGGATTGATGAGATTTAAGGGAAGAATCTACATTCCTAATTCTGTAGAACTTAGAAACCTTGTGTGGAAGGAAGTTCATTGTGCACCTTATCCTGGACACCCAGGAGTAACAAAAATTTTAGCTGATGTCAAGCTGCTATATTTCTGGAAAGGAATGAAAAGCGATGCTACAAGGTTTGTGGCAAGTTGTTTGGAGTGTCAGAGAGTGAAGACAGAACACCAACATCCTGCTAGATTGCTATACCCACATGATATTCCATAATGGAAATGGTAGGTTGTTAGTATGGATTTTGTTCAAGGGTTACCAATGTCTAAGAATAGGCATGATGCAATATTAGTTGTTGTAGATAAACTAACCAAGGTAGCACATTTTATACCAGGAAATTTGATAGATGGAGCTCATATTTTGGCTCAGAAATTTGTACAAGAAATATTTAGATTGCATGGGGTACCTGAAAAGATTATATCTAATAGAGATGCTCGAATAACCTCTCGGTTTTGGCAAACTTTATTTTTTGCATTAGGGACTAAACTCAATTTGAGCACCGCTTATCATCCTGAAACCGATGGGCAAATAGAAAGGGTTAATCAGGTCTTAGAAGATCTTTTAAGAATGTATTGCATGGATCAACAATATAGATGGGAGGAATATTTATCTCTTTTTGAATTTGCCTATAACAATTCCTATCATTTTGGCATTAAGATGGCACCGTTTGAAGCATTATATGGAAGGAAATGCATAACTCCTATAAGCTGGGATAAGCTGGAAGATAGGATAAGCATTGGACCTGAAATGCTTGTGGATATGGAAGAAAAAGTGAAAATGATTAGGAAGAGGTTGGCAGAAGCCAACGACAGGCAGAAAAGTTATGCAGATCGCAAACGGGTGCCTAGACATTTCTCTGTTGGTGAGAAAGTTCTTTTGCGAGTGAAACCCCATAAAAGCTCAATCAAATTTGGTAAATCATCAAAGTTGGTTCCTTGATATGTCAGACCTTTTGAAGTCCTTAAGATTATCAATCCAATGGTCTACAAAGTTGCTCTACCTCCAGTCTTGTCCAAAATGCATAATGTTTTTCATGTTTCATACCTAAAGAAATATTTTGTAGGTAATGACCACATTCTTAAATGGAATTCTTTACAGATACAAGAGCCAGGAGTGGTTGTGATCGAGCCACTCAAGGTGCTCAAAATGCGTAAACTTCGTTTACATAATTGAGAGGTTTTGCAATGCAAAATTTAGTGGGACCAATATGGCGAGGATAACACCACTTGGGAAGACTATAATCTACCAAAGATTTCCTTATCTTTTCAAAAACATTAATGTTAAACTATAAAAGTTTGTTTTATGTTAAAATTTTGCTTGGTAAACTCAATCATCGGGGACGATGATTCTATAGAGGAAAGATATGTTACATCCCCTTTTTGGATTCAATATTACTATTTACTTTTTCTTAAATAGTACAGTTATGTGGATATGTTTTTAACATCATAGGAACTGAAGATATAAATAGAGAAGATTAATTTTATGAAATTATGGAATCTATTTGATTATGATCAAATTGATGTTATGAATTAAAATTATTTTTGATATGAAAATGAAATGATTTGATATAATTATGTTTTGACTAGAACATTGGTACTCTGACCACAAATTGTTTGTGAGATTGTCAAAGACAAGAATAGATGGAACATATTCACTAGGAAGAAAGAAGAAGAGGAAGTATCTTTGAGAAAGAGAGAATAGACTCTGGAATAACCATGGGTGTTTGCCACTGAAAACACATATCAGGTAGACAAACCTAGATGCTTTGAGTTTGGGCTAAGTCAATTTTAGTCGAGATATCGATGTTTGTTAGAATAGGTCTTTCTCCTTTCGTAAGTCGTCATGTTGAGTATGGGAAATCGACATCAGTGTCGTAATACTCTAAATCGTGTCATCAAACATGAACGACTAATATATTGTTTATATGTTCATATGTATATACTTGTGGTTGAATTGTAAGTCTTATCTTGTTTTTGGTTCGGCGCAAAAGTCAAAATTGTGCATAAGTCGATCCCAAATCTTGTTTTGGCATTTGCGCTCAATTCGTTGTTATTGTCGTAAAGCACTTCGAGCGTATGTCGTAAACGCCTCTTTGTGAAATTCGACGGATGTTGAATTGTTCTTTATTGGACTATTGTTGAATACTAAAGGGTTTAAACAATGTTTTAAAATCTAGAGACCATGGTGTGTAGTACCCTTGGTCGTAAAGGTATTGGAATATGTAATATTTTGTTAGTTATAATTTAAGTGTCGTTTCGAGATAATTCCTTTATTCTTGAGCGATGTCGGTAATCGGGTAGAAGCTCAAGAGAGACACATTTAAGTTCTTTTCTATGATGTCTTTTAATTCATATTGTCATTTTGCCTTCAAGCTTTAGACCTCTTGTTGATTGTCGGTAAAGCTTTTAATTCTAAACCTTTGCATTGATTTATACTCATAGTAGATATGAGTAGTAAGACAGTGGTTAAAACTGCCAACCGCCACCTCACCTACATGGAGCTCCATCTTGGAGAATGATTGTGATTTGTGTGGAGTGGCCAAACCAATTTTTGGTGGAGGTCGCATAAGGTGGGAAAATGTTTTGCATGCTAGAAGATACCCTTATCGATAGGCATGGTCGGGGAGTGGAGAGACAATTATTCCTTCGCGGTGAGTGGGGGTGATATAGTGTAGTAAGAGTCAGTTCTGTAGGGACAGAACACGAAGGAGAAGCAAAACAAGTTTGAGCAAGGAGCTTCAAGGGGAATGACTGAGAGAATAGCAAGTGTTGAGGACCAGTTTGTAAGTGAACTCTAGAGACCATCTTCAAGTTCTCTTCCTCTCTTCGCTACGCAGTCTTAGTTTTCTGTTGTGTTGTTATAAGTAATGTCTTTCTTGCATTTCGAAAGAACTTAGTTTGTTTAAAGGTGCAAGGTGTTAATTGTTGTCAACCGTAGCTGTGAGTTTTGAACATCTTCAAATGGTGCAATGTTACATCTTCTACACTGCACTGCACCGCACTACAACAGTGAATCTCATAGCTTATTGCTTTTCCATACAAAGGTCAAGATTCTTGTGAAGTCGTTGATTCAACTTTAGGTGGTTTTTGTTTGGTGTGCAATTTAGATTAAGTTTTTTTTCGAAAGAAGCTCACAGTTAACATAGTTCATGGTGTCAAACCCTTGTCGACGTAGAATGATTACTTTTGTGGACAGCTGAATACCATTGTTTGATTCTAACAAGCTTTAAAAGTCATCTAGTTTAGAGTAAAAGATTTGTTAGTAACAACCAACGACAGAAGAATATCTTTAATGAGAAGTGTAAGCTAAAACTTGCAAGACTTCACAGTCCTCTTTTTATGAGTTTAAATGGTCAGTCGACCATAGAGGAATTACAAACCTTGTTGTAAAGAATATCGATTTTAGTCCTTTTTGTCTTTATAGGCAACTCTTTGCTATTAAAGTAATCAACTGTTGTGTTTCTGAGAGATGGGATAGACTCACCTTTTTGGTCATTGCAGACATACAAGTTTATGTAATGAAGTTTTAGATCAATGTAATGAGTCTTTTGTCAAGTATTTAACTTAGACTTGAAAACAATCTTCTTGCTAGTAGAAACAACAAGATAGGGTTTATAAATCACTTAGGTAGACAAAGATGAAGCTATGTCGAAGAATCATCAGTCGAAGAAGATTCCTTAGAATGTTTAATTTTAAACTTAGGGGCTTCGAATATTTATGTTCTATAAATTGGTTTATAGTAATTTCCTTTCGAAAACAACAAAGTTGAGTTTAGTGTACACTGAAGAGTGGATAATTTAAACAATGGGCTAACTTAGAAATCATTGTAACAACGCGTAGCGTTATCCGAATAATCAATATACTAGGAAACCGTTCTTTTATCATGAAGACAGAGAGGTTTCCATGAGCTTGTAGAGAGAGAGTAAACCTCAATGCCATGCGTTAATGCATGATGCATTTCAAACACCTTGAGGTTATCGAGGTTGTTATACAAAACTTATAAATAGGTAACTGTAGGATTACGATTAATTCAAGTTGAGTGGGGTGGGTGATCTTATTCATGCATTACTACAACGCTAATTATATATTCAAATCCTTTGGCCAAGGTAATGCATGATCCTCAAGTGCATTGATTGTTCACTGTGACTGGATGGCGTAGCTTGTGGAATGGTCATGCTTGACTAGAGGGTATCTAGGGGATGGCATGATAACAAGTCACGTAGGTCACAACACCAGAACTCAGATGGCAAACACCATTGGTTATCCTAAGTCTATCCTCTTGAGTAGGGTAGGGCCACCTCTGGTTAGGAAGGAGTGCCGGAGACTGACGGTCTGTGGATGGAGGTTAAGCTCCTTGAAGATACTTTCTCTTCTTTATTCTTGAGGATTGCCGAGACTTGAATTTGGATGGTCGACAATCGACATGCAGTGACATTGGTAAGTCCCTATTTTGGAATTGTTCTAAGTAACTTTTGACAACATATTGTTTAATGTTGTAGATGATTATATCCTTTTGTATAAGCTATAATTTCATGACTATTGTTAGTCGATGGATGAATTAATTGTTTATAGTAATTAGAAAACAAATTACTTTTTTGTTTTATTCTTTCAAAAAAAATTATTACCTTTGGTTAAAACATAGTTTTTAGGGAGAAATAAGAACTGGGTGTTACTACCTTGACATGAATGTCTGCATTAATGTTGAAAGTTCAAACTTGCAAGCTCATTGACCTAGCGGGGGATTTAAACCATAAGCTCATCAGCCCAATAGGGGCCCTGCGAGGATGCAAGACCTATGAGCTCGTTGGCCCAATGGGGGTTTGAACTTTGGTGGCTGCCACAACAACCGTGTGACTTGACCACGAAACCATGCCCTTAATGGCTCTGAATCTAGTTTTTTGATTCTTTATTTTAGTTTCCTATAAACTAACATTTTTCAACTTAACTCATATATAATGTGAAAGTTAAAGGTAACTTAATTTCTATATTAAACTAATAAACACAAAAATTGAACACTTTCTAGTAAAAACCATCTACTAATATTAACATTACATCAATATCCTAAGACATACTACATAACTTCATCAATATCCTAAGACTTAACTTCTATATTAAACTAATAAACACATAAATTGAACACTTTCTAGAAAAAGCCATCACATTGCATCAATATCCTAAGGCATACTACATAACTTCATGTTGTCCTTGATCTTATTAAAAAAATATTAGCTCACATCCTTTGTCCTCGTGAAAACTATTGAATATACCTTTATCCTTTTCAAACATTTGAATATACACAAACCACTGACTCCTTTATCCTTGTACAAACTATTGAGTATTCTTATCATGTTCAAACATTTGAATATACAAACCAATGACATGAGTTAAAAGCAAACTTCTATAATATACAAACTTCTATAATATACAAACCAATGATTTGAGTTAAAGAACAAACTTCTAAAATTAGTATAAATTAAATCACTCTTATAAAATTTATTTAAAAAAAAAAAAATGAATAGAGATTAGATTCACGTGATTCATGGGTATGGTTTGGATCCATCGTGACAAATCTATTTGTGGTTGTCGAAATAAGCTTAGACAACCAAAATAAAAACAAACCTTTTTAAATAAATTCTGATCCATTCGATTGACATGACAAATTGCTTTAGATCATATAAAAAGGTCCACATTGAACCAAAAACTTAAAACTAACATTTATTATTTAAAATTTAAAACATTCATTTATTTATCATTCTCAAACTCTTATTCCAAAAGTATTTAATATTAACGATGAAATAGTTAATTACCTTACATATCCTTAGGAATGCTTTTTGGGGCTACATTTGGCTGTCAAATGTAAACTTGCCATTTACAATCCCAGTTAAGGGTGACCATAAACATCAAAGCATTAGTTGACCAGTTTTGACAGTGGCTTTGCATTGAAATAGTTTCTGAATGTATGCATTTTTCATAGCTTCTACACAGTTTGTAAATTACAATTCATGTAGCGTATGTGACCTCAACCAAAAATTACTGATTTAGCAAACATAGACTTAAGAAAATTAAATATAGCGTCCACTCACAGAAAACATAAGATAACTATAATTCTATTATGCCCAAGCAAAACTCCCGCCTTACTTGATTACAGACATGATAAGAACAAACATTAAATTCCAAAGGCATGCTGGATGAGATACATGATAAGCACAAAAAGCAAGGCGTGAACGAATACAGAACCCGCACCAACTTTTCTCGGGGCGAAATCGACAATTCTGCCATCTCCCGGAATTTGAATGAGCAGGCCGGGAGACAGAAGAACAAATAAAACCACAGCTATGGAAATGGAATTCCAGTCGGCCATCTTAGAGCAAACACAGAATCATTTGCATTCTCTTTCCTTCATAAATCCGCTGCGTCGACAGCTGGGACGAATGCATGCAACTTTCTCCTCCACGTCTGTCTTATGATAATTGCCACCTAAAATAGAAAATAGAATAGCTGTATTTTTATTGATTTAACAAATAAAGGTTACAATTTATAGAAATTACAAACTCATAACAAAGTCTTACAAAAGTGAATCTACACTTGACACCTAACTTAACTAATTGACAACACACTAACAACTATTGACACGTCACACAAATACAAATACATCTAATTACTCATACACCTACATCTAACAAATTGTTAACAGCATATATAGACAAACTATCTACATGCACAACAGCTCACTGTTACATTTATTAATGTTGGAACATATATTCCAACTACCCGCTCTCTGCTCGTCTTTGAATGACACCCATTGGAAAAAGAAATATAAATCAAATCAACATATTATTCTTATTCTCAAAACCAAATTTGGTTTATAAGAGCATAGTAGCGCCTTGGACACGTATTTGCTATTGCCATTATTTCAATGCAAAATTAGATTTTAATTGAATTATTGTAAGTATTCCTTGCTCCTCATAATTTTTAATGTTCTAGACCGGTAAAATAAGATCTATTTATCATAGGTTTTTAAATTTTAAAAATATCCACAAAAAGTGTACATTGTTTTTTCATGAGTTGGTACGTGTAATGAAAATAATTGCTTTTACTTTAATAGTAAATAATTTAATAATTATTATGTGTTAGGATTTGTAGTTGAGATTGGAATAATTAAATATAGATATTAGGAAAGTTAAATGAGATATTTATTTGGAGTTTTGATGGTAAAATATGTTGAAAATATTGTTAAAAATTGATTTGTTAATATGCTATAAGTTATGGCAGGGTCTTGTCTCAATGGTCACATCAGAATCTATAAATTGATTTTGCTCTATCCGAGTTCAAATTTACAATTGTAAAACTAATCTCCCCACTTATGGAATTGAACTTACGTGTGGATGTGAACTTGTACCCATAGAAAAAACTGGCTAAAACATGATAATTGAAATTCGCTTGCCTATATGTTTGTGATTTGAATCTAGGAAAATGGCATTTACAAACACCATTTGGAAACTTGTTAAGCGAAGGTCATGTTCTGCTCAATTGAGCCCCTAGGCAAATCAATTTAAGAGCTTTGAAATAATGATTGAAGACAACAAGCAAACATTTAGTATTCTTAGGATGATGATACGAGTAGATGATATAGTTATAATGATCTATAATGCTCTCATGGTAATCTTAGCTCCTTCATAGATGCTCTAAATGAATTAGGGTTAGTCCTTAAATATAGATCACCCTATCACACAATTTGGAATAAGTTACATTTTAGGAAACTCATAATGACTAGTGAGGGATGCAAACATGGACCCAAATTAAGAAAGTCAAATTTAAAGGTTTGGGATTTATTTGTGCATACAAAACTGACCTAGGCCACTTCTACACTCATGGATCTGGACCAAGGTGGTGAATGACTAGATGTGGGTCATATCCAAATCTTAGGATAAGTGATGATGGGGACATATAGAATAATGTTATTTGCTAGCTCTACATAAAATATGTCATCTTGCACACTAGACAATGTGTAAAGGATAATGTAGTCATTGTGGGTCCATAACAAAATGGAAAAGGGAATGGGTATCCAATTTTCACCATTACATTTTCCCCCCATTTTAAATTGCATGCAAACTACAATGAAGATGTATGTCAAAGTAAAACAAACAATCAACATGGAAATTAAATATTTTTCAAGGTCAAAGGATACAAATATGATCAAATGATAAAAATATGGATGATGATTCTTGAATTCTTATCACAATGAGTATTATCTGGGAAACTTACAAAATAGAAAAAGCATGCAATGAATAGTATCTGTCACATATTTGAAGTAGACACTAACTACAACTTTCTTAAAAAAGAACAATCTTTAAAAATAGAAAATAGAAAAGAGGAGAAGGGTTAGAGACTATGTCAAAATAGAAAGTGGTAAGGCTCCAATTAAGTGAAAATGTCGAAGCAATTAAGACCAAGTATAGAAAAGGGACGTGACTACGCGAAATAAGGCACCAAAGGACTTTGACCATATGAAATAGAATCCATCTCTATAGATAGCATGGTAAGGGCTTTGGGTAAGAAGAAAAGGTGATACAATTTGTTTAAAATAATGATAAAACTCTATTTGGTACTAGAAAATGATCACAAATTTTGTAAGTGCATCATTATAATGATAATCATGAAGGAACTCCATTGATAATATATGCCCCCCTCCAATTGGAGGTAAGGGAAAAAGATTAAATATCTAAAGCACAACAATCATGTAATAAATTCTAATGATAACATTGTGTGACAATCAAATGAGATATATCAAATACTATGCAAGAGATAAACATGGAATCATGTAAACTAAAGAGCTATAATATGCCCCTAGGTTTACCCTTAAAGGCAAGGTGATGCAAGCAATAACCTATATAAATAAATCATGTACAAGAACAATAAAACATGGCATGTCAAATGTTAACAATGTCGCTACTAACATGTAAAATAGTCATATAAAATATGAGCATGAATGCACACATGGAATATCTCAAAAGATAAGGAACCTTACCTATGGGGAAAGATATGGCAATGCATATAACATATAGATGAAGAAAAGAAAATGGGTAAAAGAGGATGGGATAAATAGTTTAAATAATTTTGTAACTACCCATATAACATTGCACAACTAAAACTATAATCAACAATAATAGTAACACAAATGAATAACATTAACTAGATACTTCACTATCTTTCCCTATGGAGTAGATAAACAAAAGACTCCTATACCAAATTGAAATGTAACATTAAAGGCCCCCACCAATTAGGATGGAATATACCACATACTTACTCTTTGGCATTTTGATTATTCTAGGATTAGCATAAATGACCAAGTCACCACTTGCTAAAAAGACTCTCTCATTAATGACTTTATCATAAGTTTTCTTTAATTATCTTTGATATAGTAGGAGATTATCCAAACCATTAACTCTTCTCTCCTTAATTATTTCAAGCTCTTATTATCTTTGTTCTTTATATGTATTATCACCAATAATGGGTCATGAAGAGAAACACAATGGAGGTGAGAAAAGGCTAATAAAATACTTGTTTTAGTATACTTTTAAAGTTGCTACAAGTTGTGACAATGAGCGACAATAGGCAGACAGAAGATCAAGTTGCGAGGCTTCTCACGGATAACGATGGTAGAGAAGAAGGGGAGATAGGAGGAAGGGTAGATTTGGGTAGAGAAGATGAGGCACATGCAACTGGTAACCTTCTCACGGAGGAAGAGGAAGAATTCAATAGAGAAGCAAGTAGGGTGAGGTGGATGTCAATTGGGAATGTTAATTTGGAAAATCAGAAGAGATTCCCAAAATTTGTATTCCAGAAGAATTTCTTAATTCTAAGGTCGAATAACTCAAGAAGAATACAATGATAGAAAAATTCATTGGGATATGGCCATTAATGGAGAGAATCAAGACATGGATAGGGTAGAAATGGATGGGCCTCAACCCGAAGGTCAGCTTCCTAGCTCTAGGGTTTCTCCAAATTATTTTTTAGTTAGAATTTGACATAGACAATATGCTCAAGGGAGGCCCTTGGCTCACGGGAAATGCAGGATTATATATCAGGGCATGGCCACCAGGTTTTGATCCCCACAAGGAATTGATAAAGGAGGCTCCCATTTGGATTCAGATGTACAAATTGCCGCATACATGTGATTCAATAACTAAACTAAAATTTAAATGAAATAATAAAATAGCTTCTAAACTATAATTATAATTAAATTTAAATTAAAAAAAAACTAAAATTTAAATAAAAGTAAACTAAATTAAACTAATAAATTTATTTTAATAGAACTAAAATAAATTTTAAATTAAAATAAAAAATATATTATATTAAACAAATTTAAATTAAAAATAACAATAACAACATGGTGGGGGCCTTGGCTTGATTGGTTGAAAGCATCTTGTTGTAGGCAAGTGGTCACAAGGTCTGGTCCTCCTGCCCTAAGATGTGGTTCTAAAATAACAATAACATATTTTTATTAGAAACTTCTTTAAAAACAACTAAATTTTGCCTAAGTCTAAAATAACAATAACATACTTTTATTAAAAACTTTTTTTAAAGACAACTAAACTTAATTCAAAATTTTGTAAAATCTAAAATTAAATTTATGTTTAAATTTAAATATGTTTAAATTTAAACTTAATTTCAAACTAAATTTAAACTAATTTCAAATTAAATTTAAGATTGAATTACAAACTGTAAATCTTAAACTTAAGTTTAAAAAAGATTTAAGCTTTGTACTTATAATTTTAAGATTAAAAATTAATTAAAAATTGAATTGGAAATTAAAAGTAAATAAAAATTTAAACTAGTATATTTATATTTTAAAAAATATATCTATAGTATGCTTATTGCCGAAAGATATTTTGG
Organism: Cunninghamia lanceolata; assembly: GCA_027924645.1. Classification (NCBI taxonomy): domain Eukaryota; kingdom Viridiplantae; phylum Streptophyta; class Pinopsida; order Cupressales; family Cupressaceae; genus Cunninghamia; species Cunninghamia lanceolata. Next base: position 17,972,251 of record BSBN01000524.1, read on the forward strand.
TTATGTATTTGCTTTTTGCGTTTTTCATACCTTTTGTGATTTTCTCCACCTTTTTTCATTCATTTCTAATTTCTATTTTTATTTTTTCCAATTTTTTTTTTGGTTCCATATTTTTGTGATTTTCTCCACCTGTCTATCCTTCATGGTTTTTATTTTTTATTTTCTTCAATTTATTTTTTTAGTTTTTATTTTTAATTTTTTCCAATTTATTTTTTGGTTTTTTTTCTATATATTTACACAGAAAAAGTGAGTCCTCTCATTTCCACCCCTATGCCCAGAGATATCTTTTGTGTTTTCCATAGCTTTTGTGATTTTTTCCACCTTCTTTTTCTTCAACCATTTCCAATTTGGTTTTTATTTTTATTTTCCCTATTTTTTGCGTTTTCTATGTTTTTTTGATTTTATCCACCTTTTTTCAATTTCTTTTTTGTTTTCATAGTTCTTTTGATTTTCTGCACCTTTTTTTCTTCAACATTTTCAATTTTTTTTTGGTTTTTATTTTTTTATTTTTTGGCTATATATTTACACAGAAAAGATAAATGCTCTCATCTCCACCCCATTGTCATTGTAGAATGCCTCTCTACATAACTAGTATATTTATATTTTAAAAAATATATTTAAAGTAGGCCGAGAAATATCTTCTTGACTCCGTATTTTTTTGTGTTTTCTATGGATTTTGTGATTTTCTCCACTTTTTTTCCTTCAACCTTTTCCACTTTCTTTTTTATTTTTATTTTTATTTTCTAATAGTTTTTATTTTTTATTTTTTCATTTTTTTTGGGTGATTTTCTCCATCTTTTTTCCTTGAAAGTTTCCAATTTCTTTTTTGGTTTTTATTTTTTATTTTCTATTTTCTTCAATTTCTTTTTGTGGTTTTTATTTTTAATTTTTTTCTATTTTTTTGTTTTTATTTTTGTTTTATTTTTTTATAAATTTAGGTAGAAAAAATGAGTGCTCTCATCCTTACCCCGATGTGACTGTAAATGCCTCTCAGCATAACTAGTATATTTATATTTCAAAAAATATATCTAAAATACACCGAGGTATATCTTTTTCCATTTTTTTTGGTTCCATAGTTTTAGTGATTTTCTCCAATGGAGTTTCCAATTTCTTTTTTCGTTTTATTTTTTTTATTTTTTCCAATTTCTTTTTTAGTTTTTATTTTTTTATTTTTTCCAATTTCTTTTTGGTTCCATAGTATTTGTGGTTCTATAGTATTTGTGGTTCTATAGTATTTGTGATTTAGTTTTTTTCTCCTTCAACTATTTTTAATTTCTTTTTTAGTTTTTTTTCTTTGATTTTCTTAAATTTTATTTTTTATTTCCTTTTTGATATTTTATTTTATTTTCTTATAAATTTAGGCAGAAAAAAAGAGTGCTCTCATCCCCACCCCAATGTGACTGTATAACGCCTCTCGGCGTAACTAGTATATTTATATTTTTAAAAAATATCTAAATTATGTCGTGAAATATCTTCTTCACTCCGTGTTTTTTTTTGTTTTCTATAGCTTTTGTGATTTTCTCCACTTTTTTTCCTTCAACCTTTTCCACTTTCTTTTTTAATTTTTATTTTTATTTTCCAATAGTTTTTATTTTTTATTTTTTCAATTTCTTTTTTTTGTGGTTTTCTCCATCTTTTTTTAAAGTTTCTAATTTCCTTTTTGGTTTTTATTTTTTATTATCTTCTTGACTCTGTGTTTTTTTTTGTTTTCTATAGCTTTTGTGATTTTCTCCACTTTTTTTCCTTAAACCTTTTCCACTTTCTTTTTTTTATTTTTATTTTTATTTTCCAATAGTTTTTGTTTTTTATTTTTTCAATTTATTTTTGGTGATTTTCTCCATCTTTTTTTAAAGTTTCCAATTTCTTTTTTGGTTTTTATTTTTTTCTTCAATTTTTTTTTTTGGTTTTTCTTTTTATTTTTTTCTATAAATTTAGGCAGAAAAAATGAATGCTCTCATCTCCACCCCAATTTGACTTTAAATGCCTCTCGACGTAATTACAAGATTTTTTAATTTTTAATTTGTTTATAAAGGGAAGTTTTATTATTTTTCATCCAAAATTTTAATTTAATTTTAGAAAATCAAATAATCAAATTAAACAATTAAAAAAACTATATACAATATAAACTAAATTTTAAATTAAAATAGACTAAATTGAATATAAATTTAATATAAATAGAACTAAATCACTTTTTAAAATTAATATAAAAATAAAATGAAATAATAACTAAATAAAAAATTGAAATTGAAAAAAAGTCTTTTTCAAGACTTTTATAATTTTTTATATTAAAAAATTATACTAATTTAAAAATAAAATAAAATAAATATAAGAAAACAATCTAAAGTTTAATATAAATAAGTTTAAAATTAAAATTAAGAAAAATGTATCTACCTTTCATTTCTCTTGTGTTCAAAAGAATTTCAAAATTTTCTTCACAAAATTAAATTAAACTAGTATATTTATATTTTAAAAAATATATCTAAAGTACGTCAAGAGATATCCTTTTTTCATAGTTTGATTTTTTTTTTTTTTTCATTTACACTTTCTTTTTTTGTTTTTATTCTTTAAAATTTTTAATTTCTTTTTTGGTTCCATAGTTTTCATGATTTTCTCCATTTTTTTCTCCTTCCAATAGTTTCTAATTTCTTTTTTGGTTTTTATTTTTTATTTTTTTAATTTTTTTTAGTTTTTAGTTTTTATTTTTTCCAATTTCTTTTTTGGTTCCATAGTTTTTGTGATTTAACCTTTTCTCCTTCAACACTTTTTAATTTGTTTGTTTTGGTTGTTTTTCTTTGATTTTCCTAAGTTTTATTTTTTATTTCCTTTTTGGTATTTTGATTTTTTTTTAATAAATTTATGCAAAAAAAATGAGTGCTCTCATCCCCACCCCACTGCGACTGTATAATGCCTCTCGACGTAATTAACATATTTATTTTAAGTATTTTTAGAAACTAGTATATTTATATTTAAAAAAAATGTCTAAAATACGCTGAGGTATATCTTTTTTCCATAGTTTCTTTGATTTTCTCTTGCAATTTCTTTTTGGTTTTTTTTTTTTAAATTTTTCCAATTTCTTTTTTGGTTCCATAGTTTTTCGTGATTTTCTCCAGCTTTTTCTGCTTCCTTTCCAATTTCTTTTTTGGTTTTTATTTTTTTATTTTTTCCAATTTCTTTTTTAGTTTTTATTTTTTTATTTTTTCCAATTTCTTTTTCATGGTTCCATAGTATTTGTGATTTAGCTTTTTCTCCTTCAACCATTTTTAATTTCTTGTTTAGTTTTTTTCTTTGATTTTCTTAAGTTTTATTTTTTATTTACTTTTTGGTATTTTAATTTTTTTTCTTATAAATTTAGGCAGAAAAAATGAGTGCTCTCATCCCCACTCCGCTGTGACTGTATAATGCCTCTCAGCGTAATTACAAGATTTTTTAATTTTTAAATTTTTTTATAAAGGGAAGTTTTATTATTTTTCATCCAAAATTTTAATTTGATTTTAGAAAATCAAATAATCAAATTAAACAATTAAAAAAACTATATACAATATAAACTAAATTTTAAATTAAAATAGACTAAATTGAATATAAATAGAACTAAATCACTTTTTTAAATTAATAAAAAAATAAAATGAAATAATAACTAAATAAAAAATTAAAATTGAAAAAAAGTCTTTTGAGTTTTATAATTTTTTATATTAAAAAATTATACTAATTTAAAAATAAAATAAATTAAATATAAGAAAACAATCTAAAGTTTAATATAAATAAGTTTAAAATTAAAATTAAGAAAAATGTATCTACCTTTCATTTGTCTTGTAACACTCTTCAAAAGAATTTCAAAATTTTCTTTAGAAAATTGAATTAAACTAGTATATTTATATTTAAAAAAATATATCTAAAAGTAGCCAAGGGATATCTTTTTTCCATAGTTTCTTTGATTTTCTCACTTTTTTTTGTTTGCAATTTCTTTTTTGGTTTTTATTTTTTAATTTTTTCAATTTCTTTTTTGGTTCCATAGTTTTGGTGTTTTTCTCCAGCTTTTTCTCCTTCCAATAGTTTCCAATTTCTTTTTTGGTTCCATAGTGTTTGTGATTTAACTTTTTCTCGTTCAACGTTTTTAATTTCCTTTTTAATTTTTTCTTTGATTTTCTTAAGTTTTATTTTTTATTTCCTTTTTGGTATTTTAATTTTTTTTTTAATAAATTTAGGCAGATAAATGAGTGCTCTCATGATATCATCCCCACCCCGCTGTGACTGTATAACACCTCTCAGCGTAACAATTAAAAAAGTAACAAAATAAAATTAAATTTTAAACTAGTATATTTATATTTAAAAAATATATCTACATTACGCTGAGATATATCTTCTCGAGGCGCCTATTCGAAGGAACTGTGGCAATTCTTTAAGAAAAAGGCCCCTCAAGAAGAAATATCTGGGCGTAATGAAGATATATTTTTTAAATATACATATACTAGTTTACTGAAGTAGAAATGCATGCTTTGAATAATCAGATTTATGAAACATAAATTTTGAAATAAATAATATTTTAATAGTGTTTGTAATTTGATAGTGAAATTAAATTTGTAAGCAAGTCATAAAATATTCAAATTTGAAAATGAAAATTTTATTAGATCACCAAATAGATTATGTGATGCAAAAGTGAACAAATAAGAAAAAAAATAACAAACCATATTAACACAACTTGTACGTGGAGAAACCCTTTTGGGAAAAAACTCCACCTGGAAAAGAGAGCAACTAGTATATATTAAATTTATAGTAATATGATTACATATATACAACATTCATATATAAACCATTGTACTATATATGCTCTGCCAGTTTAATGTAAATGGCTTCAATTTTCTTCTAATAAACTCAGTCTTTCTTCTTCAGCTTTTCTTTTTCCAAGTTGTTTTCCCTTTTTCATTTTTTCATAACAGTCATATGTAAAAGGTGGCATTATTCTGAGTCCTTGTAATGACTTGGCACGAGATATAGCCACAAATGTCAATCCTGATCTTTCTGTATGTCCTATGTTAATAGTTGCTTTTGAAAGAGTCAGACCTTGTGATTTGTGTATTGTTAATGCCCAAGCCAATCTTAAAGGTATTTGGATAGTGCGGCCTCTTTGTATTGGTGTAATTGGAACTGCATGTGGAGAATGATCTTCAAATAATATCCCTAAATAACTATCAAACTCAACCATAACATATGCTGGTAGTTCTGGTGGAGTAGTTCTAGGTTTGTATACTATTTTTCTAACATAACCTAGAGCTCCATTTACAAGACCTACTTCTATCCAAAGATTAGAAGTTAACATGACCCTTGCATCTTTACAAATTAATAGCTCAACATCAAGTTCATCATTATGACCATCATGTACTGTGTTCACACTACCCATCTTTGTTGCAATGCTATGAGCAACAGGATGTCTCCATGAGTATAATTTCTTTTTGTTATGATTACGCACATTATCATTTGTGGCAAACAAATGAATACCTTTGTCAAATTCATCATTGGTTGGTGCATCAATGGAGATATTGGTTCTTGTCATCAACAACTTCTAGTCACCAATAGTAGGATTTGCATTTCTTAGATTTGTGAGAAGTTCACAAAATCTTTGTTGTTGAATCCTCTCTCCTTCTTGTCTAAATATCTTATCCAAAGTAACAACTATTTTGAATTCTTCCCAAAGTAGTTTACCACGTTTGTTACTATCATATGGTGGTCTATCATTAACATGAGGTAATTCTCCCAAATCTCCAACCAGAATAATTGATATGCTTGTAAAATATATGAAAAAATGTTGGGTAGTTAATTCTGTTTATTATATTGAAGTATATGTATTAACATAGGAAAAAAATACAAAAGACATAATTGTACCTACAAAACTGATATTTGCATTTTCTAGAAATGCTTGACAAAGTCTAGAATCTATCTTCTCTAACAAATTTTGTCCAATGAAGTTCATTTCATCAATTAGAATGTATTTTACATGTCGGATTTCTTCTTGGAAACTTGTGAGTCTTGTTCCTTCTAATGGAGTAAAATCTGTGAAAGGAATTACAAAAATGAATATTGATAGACAATATAATTTAACGATAATGTAAAAAATGAATATTGATAGACAATATAATTTGAATGGAAATACTATTTTGATCAAGGAAAAACTTTAACCCATGATTGAGATTCAAAAAAATGAATGGATTGTCGAAGCTCCGATATTGAATGCTGCAACTCCAGTTGGTGCAAGTAATAGAAGTGGAGAACGCCCTGGGAATACTATATTTTGAAGAGCTTGACTGAAGGCACCAATGAGATATGATTTTCTTGTTCCAACTGTTCCTTGAATTATCATGAATAATGGCAATGCATTTGGAGATATATGATAATGTGTCATAATTATATCGAGTGCTTTTTTTTGTTTGGCACCTAAGTTTGAATAATTGATATTTTGTGGTATATCATCACATATGAGAAATCCATTTTCTTTCATGGTGCTTATAAAATTTATTGCTTGATTTGTGTAATCTTCATCTTGGTATTCATTAGACCACAACATTTGTTTATCAATATCTCTTCTTCCCAACATATCTATTTCAGTCATTTCCATGATTTGACCATGATGTAGCCTAGAAATGATTTCCCATTCATGCTCTGTTGTATTTGCTTGAAGAGGTTGATTTTCTTCAATGTCAAAATCAATGCTATTTTTAACATCTTCTGTAGTAGTTGTTCTTTCCACATGCCAAGGATTATAATGAAATGACTGCCAATTTGATATTATTGTATCATTTTGAAGACCAATATCTTTTTCTAAATGACAAAATGGCTTGTATAGTAGCAACTCAGATTAACAAAAATCTACCCATTTCTCAGATTCACGTTCAGGGGTGGAGAGAAACCTTAGAAATACTCTTACAATAGCTGCTATTTCCCTAGGCTGCCATATGTTATTTGTTCTTCATTTTGGATTATATGTCCATGATCTAGCTGCATCAATAAGTGAAAAACTTTCCATGCAAAATGGTCTATTCTGGTATCCATCAATGAAAGATTGTGTATATTCTTCATAGTCATCTTCATTAGTTTTAGCTACAGGTTTGAATACCTCACGTGCGACATTTAAATTGACAAATTTTCTACAGCTCTCTACAAATGGAAGTTCTAAAAGCATGTGGCATGTTTCTTGTGCTCCAATGTCTCTTTCTATAATTGTTTCAGTTAGAAGCTTTCTGTATGCTGTTGAGGCTAAATCATTTGGGTTTTGAATGTTTGCAAGCCACATCAACATTTGATGATAAGTTTCTGAACTCCTCTCTACTTTAGCTGCATACTTGGCAATGTACTTGATTACAACATGTTTGGAAAGAACAGGCTGCCAATCTATATTTGCTCTCCATAACTGAAGTATGTAGCAATTGTGTTTATTTACTCTATCATCATTTCTTGTAGGTTCAAATGTTTTATCACCTATTTTTCAGTCTTCATACAATTTTGATCCCTCAAGATTTAATGGCCATGGAGCATTATACCTATATATAAGAAATAAAAAATGAAGCCAATTTTTTATTTGTAATCATATTTTTTTAATTTCAAAATAATAATTTGAAAGATTAAAAATGTTACTTGCGAAGCATATGTCCTCATTTCTTACATAGGCATGCACCCTCTCTACACATTGTATGTCAAATCTCTTCATAGTCTTGTTCCATATGTACTTGTGAAAGCTGCCTTGTATTTTGAAGACATGGGTGTTGGACAAGATTTTGCAATACCTATAATTGATGAAATGTATGAATGTATTAGTTATATTAAAACATAAATTATACATATATTATAAAAATATACTAATTTATAAAGGATTGATAACATACCTGTATGTTTCATTGATGTGGATCTTCTCTACGATTCCATGCATGAATAATAGAATGGAAATATTTCTTTGCATTTTTTTGTTGATGCTCATTTTTCCAATCAAGATTATCCATATTTGGTGCTCGATCTATCCATATGATTCCATGGACATGTGGTGAACCTCTATGTTGCATTTCATATCTAGACCAATAATCTATTACATTCATTCCTTTTTGTAGTATCTGTTTTCTAAAAATGGAATGCCGTAGGTGCATGTAGTGTGCTACTATGTGTGGATAATCAATAACATTTTATTTTCACCAGTTTTGGGCTTCTCTCAAGCATTTGTTGGTGGTGTTCTAGGCATAAGTGCTTACAAATCAGGCCAATAAATATCTGCTGCACTTAAAGTGAAGAATATTGTCGGTGAACCAATTTGATGAATCATGTCAGTTAACTCTACACGGCATTAAATGTCCAATATGATCGTGTACCCCTTAATGTTGTTCCAAAACTCATCAAACTATCTGCTAGATGGGAGTGTGGTAAATTTTCCATATGTTCGTGCAATTCGTTAATAGTGATTGGCATTTCTTGAAGACTTCTTTTGACAAACATTGCAGATGAATTTTGTGTGCCTCATGATCCTGTTCATCATGTAATATCTAAATCATGGGTGTCGACCAAAATGATGATCCCTATATCGAAATAGATGTTTGAAATATTCATGCAAATGTACCCATCTCATACGTGGTTCTAGCCAATCACATGTACCATCAGGAAATAATGTTTGAAATGCCATATCAAGTAAGCCTAATGTGACATACTCATTGATGGGAGATGAGCCAATCCCTAGCCAATCAATGAAATTTTCTAGATTTGCATCAGGGTTATTTACCCATGCATGTATTAATTCCATCTGTCTTTGAGCATTTGGTGGTCTGGAAGCCATGGATGTGGTGTGATCAATAATATTTCCTTCATCCATCTCCATCAATGGACCCACAAATATAATTTCATTTGTATTAGAGTCTAACTCCATATGTACTAATTGTAGCTAGTCAAAAATGTTTTCATCTGAGTTTGTTGAAAGTTCATTAAGAACATTTTCATCAATTTGAACATCACAATAGAACTTGTCATGTTGAATTTTGTATTGCAATGCCTTATATACCTGATCTCTATTGACTGTGAATTTATAATCTGTACCACGTTGATCCTTCCTTTGAACAATAATGATTGGCAAATCTTTTATTTGATGTGGTAAAACCTTGGAAATATCTGTTACATCTTGTGGAAAACTTATTGTGTGTCCTTTGTATTTATATTGACCACATACTGCATGTAGGACTTGTAGGATAGGATTGACACATGCTATCAACATCTCTTTAACCTGTGTTAAAATTGCAAGCTCTTGTGGTTGGGGGCTGTTGGTTCTGGCTCTCCAAATCGGTAGAGGGTTTGCTAGTTCCTATGCACAGGCAGATTCAGCCAACAAATACGGGAGGTTGCGTGAGCTCTCTCCCCTTCACTTCTGGTTTTGCCGCACCAAGGGGGTATCCCTATAGCTAAAGATGTAACTTTGACTCACCCAATGACATAAAGATTTAGCTTTACAAGAACAGGCAAAATACTCTCATGTATGGACCAAGATTTTCAGGATAAATCACAAGTTTAGCAATGTTCTTAGACATATCTAACTGGTTAGGAATGAGAGTATGCAGGGGTCCTATTTTTACTCCTACAACTAATAGGTTGGAAATAAGAAATGATTTGTTTTAATGTTTTGGATGCAAGACAGGGGGTTTTGGATCCTAACTACTTCACAAGGGCAGATTGGTGCCTATCTCAGGGCAAGGAGTCAACTAGACGTATACAAGTGAATGATTTGCACTGGCATTCAAGTTTCAAGGGGTTAGGATTGGTATTTGCCTTACAAACACCACCCAAGACTGAGTATTCAGCTGCCTCTACTTACACATATCCCAGCTGACATACATTCTTCTTCATACTTAACCTAAAATAGTTTAATCCACTTCTCGAATGGAAGTCAAAAGATCAAGCATGCAATACATCAAGCCTATATTCTAGAATCTGAGGAACCCTTAGCAACCAGATTTAAAAGAAGGAATGCATACAACAAATGGAGACAAACAACTAAACACATGCAAAGAGAACATTTTTCATATAAAACAACAAGAAACTAAAAAAATGTGCAACATACATTCAAAATGCAACTCATAAACTCCAACAGAGACAAAACAACCAAGAAATGCTCTGTTTTTTGTTATTTCTCCCAAAAATTGCCCAAGTCTACAACAACCCCAAAAATGAGTGACACTGTTCACTATATAGAAAGAACGTGCACTCAACATTAATTACACGACATTTCAAAATGCTGCCAGATACAATACACCATGAGAATGACACTCAAAATATTGAATACTCCAGGCATAAGAAGAAGGAAGAGCAGATAAAATTGGGAGTTGTGCAGCCGCCTAGAGATTTTCTTCACAAATTTGGTAGTTGGCCGGTCAATCAGACCTATACCTCTACAACTTTTTCATTAATGGCCAACCTACCCGATTTGGGATGCAACAATGGTGCACTTTGAAGTTTTTCCCACCTATAATGCAACTGCAGACGCAGGAAATCCTTCGTCGAAAGTTTGAATCATGTCCATCGATTCCTTCCTCTTCTCTGAGATCTACGGCCTCGGTTCACTTTGAAAAGTCATCGGCCAATGGAATTGTGCCATGTAGGCGCCTTTTTCCATCGCTGACTTTTCCCATATCCATTTTACCTTTCTGCCCATTTTTGCCTTTGTATATGTAGAATGCATATACATACAACCACCTGCAGCACATTTAAATCTTTGTACATACGAGATTGTATATACATACAACAGCGCCTGGACACGTGTCATCCCTTGACTGGCTCTCTATCGCTATGCATTTGCATTTTCATCGGTAGTCCACTGTATCTCCATTTGCTTTTGAGATCGTATGTGAGATTGTATATACATACAATTGCCCTACATACAAGGCGAGGACCTCAAAACATTATGAACAAATTTAAAATTTCATTCAGGTTTGGCTTGCATCTCCTTCTTTTGCATATCGCTTTGTACATTGCATATATACAATATGTAATATACATACAATATGGAATCCATTGCACTTATTAGTCAGATTGGGAAAACCTTTGAAATCTAGCTTGTATCTTCACCATTGTATATTACGTTGCATATCGCACATACAATGTGCAACATACAACTCACGGATGCCAAGATGACTATTCGCTGCATTTGATTCTCCAGTCGGGTCCGCCCTGTATATCCTCCCTTGCATCTTTGTCTTGTATATCGCAAACATAGAACACAGATATACAAACAAAACATACATACAATCCAGACCTCTACCTTTATCAACCAGAATGTATAACTTTTCAAGTCCAGGCCTTGCATACTAGGAATGCATATTCCCTTGTATGTTCGATTGCATGTGCACACATACAATTGCCTTTGCATGCAAATGGTGGGCCCGTGGCTTTGTATCTTGCCTTCACTTGCTTTGCACACTCACTTTGTATGTTGCCACCGATGCATCTTTTGCCTTGTATCTCCCCTTTGTATGCGGCAAATGTATATCGCATATACAATGTGACTTGTATATGAAGCAGGCCCCACCAATTGTATCTCCTTCTTTATGTGCCTTCTGCATGTTTCCATTGTATATTTCCAATGCATATTGCCATTGTATCTTCAAACATACAAACTCATATACATGCAACCTCTTTGATACAAGCAGGGAATCTGTGATGGAATATTCGATGCATATACAACCTGATATGCATACAAAAATGCATACAACCATTTTTCTCCATTCTGAAGCTGATTGAACTCATTTTTCGGGCCTGCCAATGTACATTTGCACTTGCACCTTCAAATGTACATACAAACAACAATGCATATACAAAGATACATGCATAAAAATGTGAAGGCCGATAGACTTAGAATTTTTTGGGTTTTCTTGAAAAGTGCCTACGAATGAATACTTGAAATTTGAATTTTATGTAGGCACCAACATTGGCTCTATTTGGGGATGCATGCCTCTTGCAGGCATGGTGAGAACCATAGATCTCTCCAAGGGATATAGACCAATCCCTTATCCATTGGGCTACAGAGTCAAACACTACATGAACCTGCATCACAAATACATTTTTGAAGATTATTTTGGCGGCCCTGGGTAGCCAAAAATGAAGAACCATAACCTCCTCTTGTCAAATGCCTGATTCCAATCTGAATGACCCCAACCACAACTAAAAACATTAAGATAAACTGCCTATATGCTGATCTTATCGATTACATACTTCACCATTTTTGAAAGCTTGCCTCTGTCACTCTGCATCTCATAACCAGACACATAATCATACATACTAGAATATCTTTCAGCACTAGGTAACATATGTATGTTGTATTCATCAAACAGTATATCATATTTCACTTGGCATTCTTCACTGTCTACCTGGCTATTGCACATTACCAGGCACCCATCCAGCTGATCCAGAAATTGAAAACATTCAAAATATATGAGACCCTCAATATCATAGTTTGCATATTCATTATCCATAGTTTGCATATCCATATTATCTTCACAAGAGCTGAAGATCTCTGCCTTTGGTTCATATGTCCCCTCTTCACAAATTGATGCAACACCCAAGTCAACTATCTCCTCATATTCATCATCATCTTCAAAAAGAGGGTTAATCCTGCACCAATGAAGGTTATGACTCACAATGTTCAATGCATCTAAAGGCTAATCATAGAGGGGATTCATACTCATTGCAAAGGTCTCTGCTTCTTCTTCATGACAATCAACCTCTTCTTCATCATTACCAAATCTAGAGTCATAAGAAGAACAAACCTGATCCATGAATTGATCATGGATATCATCTTTATCATCTGATTGCCCTACATACAAGATTTCTGCTACTTCAATGCATTATGAAGCTGAACTATCCATATCACTTTCTAGCCCTCTAATCCTTCCTGATGAAACTAGAATTGATTCTTGATCTATATGATCACAACCATGCATAACTGGATCATTTAAACAGGAGCGCTCTTTGCTGAGGATTGGCAAGTAAATATTACTTGAAAAATAATCACAATCAGCTTCATTTGCTGGGCAAATCTGGGCATCCTCATCTATGGTAGAGTCATCATTACCTTGGAATGATGTATAAATAGGGAAAACAGGGATGTGATTGCTTTGACATTCATCTTCAACATATAAATTATATCTTTCATCAACATTGGGGACTACAGGACAACAAAAATTTGTAGAGAAATAGCCCCTTTGTATTCCACGTCTCCAGTTGTTTTCAATGTCTATTACAAACTGATGTGCTTGATGCAATGTGGTGGGCTCCTTATCTCTCAATTTATAGCTCATTTTCTTATCAAATGCTCCCAAATAAACCACTAGGCACAATGTATCAGTAGGCCTCATACATTCTGGGATTCTTTTCAATGCCTTCATGAATCTGAGGTTAAAGGCTGGAATCAACTCATCATTTTCAATATGGATATACATGAAATCACTGATAACTGCATATTCAGATATTCTTTCACCATATTGTTCTAGAAATACAGATTTAAATTCCCTCCAAGAGCTGACAGAGCATGCTGGAAGGTAGGAGAACCAGTCCCTTGCATCTTCATCTAGAGATTGAACAAATAATCTCATAACTACATCTTCATGGTCAACCTCAAAGTCATCTATCACATTTATAAACTGTTGCAAGTGTCTCTCAATTGATTCATCCTTTGCACCACTGAACTTAGGCAAATACTTTTTGATCTTAGATGGAAAAGCATTTAGATAACCACAAATGCCACTGAAATTTATGGGCCCATATCTATCAATGCTGAAACTTCTTTTATTACATGGTTGGGATTGATTATTATACATTATTGCATTTGACACCTCACAAGGGTGCATGGGCTGATAATACATTTTTATGTGTTTTTTGCAACCCTCCTCTCAACTCAGATTTTCAATCACAACAATGACCTTAGGCCTTTACCATACAAACTGCTATTTCAGCTTGCCTAAAGTCCTCTAAATGAGTCTTTTCAACAATATTGCATACTTCTTTTGAAGGTAGAAACTAAATTCTCAGCAAACACAAAAGCATGCAATCTCTCACCAATATTTCCCTTTTAACCAATGCTACTTCATCAAATAGAGAGTCTTTTAAAACTTATAAAAATACCTGGATATGTTGCAGCAGATGCAAATTCCTTTTCTTGACTAAAAATATGAAAATCTAACACATCTTGTGTCTTTTATCAGGTTCTTTTTGTGCAGAGTCGCCACCTCCTGGGTAGAGGAATGAGCTTCAAACAGGGTGAAGCTGGAAATTCATTTCTTTTTTCTTTCTGGATCCTTCAACAATAGAGCCACATATACAACTTTTCAAGTTTGCTACAACAAAAGCACTTCCAGGTCTGAAACCCCTAACTAGGGAGGTTAAAAACAACACTTTGAAATCACATCCCCAGCGGAGTCGCCACTTTGTTGGTTCCGGCTCTCCGAATCGGTAGAGGGTTTCCCAGTTCCTATGCATAGGCAGACTCAGCCAACAAATACGGGAGGTTACGTGAGCTGCCTCCCCTTCACTTCTGGTTCTGCCGCACCAAGGGGGGTATCCCTATAGCTAAAGATGTAACTTTGACTCACCCAATGACATAAAGATTTAGCTTTAGAAGAACAGGCAAAATACTCTCATGTATGGATCAAGATTTTTAGGATAAATCACAAGTTTGGCAATGCTCTTGGACATATCTAACTGGTTAGGAATGAGAGTATGTAGGGGTCCTATTTCTACTCCTACAACTAACAGGTTGGAAATAAGAAATGATTTGTTTTAATGTTTTGGATGTAAGATAGGGGGTTTTGGCTCCTAACTACTTTACAAGGGCAGACCAATGCCTATCTCAGGGCAAGGAGTCAACTAGACGTATACAAGTGAATGATTTGCACTGGCATTCAAGTTTCAAGGGGTTAGGATTGGTATTTGCCTACAAACACCACCCAAGACTGAGTATTTAGCTGCCTCTACTTACACATATCCCAGCTGACATACATTCTTCTTCATACTTAACCTAAAATAGTTTAATTCACTCCTTGAATGGAAGTCAAAAGATCAAGCATGCAATACAGCAAGTCTATATTCTAGAATCTGAGGGACCCTTAGCAACCAGATTCAAAAGAAGGAATGCATACAACAAATGGAGACAAACAACTAAACACATGCAAAGAGAACATTTTTCATATAAAACAACAAGAAACTAAAAAAATGTGCAACATACATTCAAAATGCAACTCATAAACTCCAACAGAGACAGAACAGCTGAGAAATGCTCTCTTTTTCGTTATTTCTCCCAAAAATTGCCCAAGTCTTCAACAACCCCAAAAATGAGTGACACTGTTCGCTATATAGCAAGAATGTGTACTCAGTATTAATTACATGGAATTTCAAAATGCTGTGAGATACAATGCACCATGAGAATGGCGCTCAAAATATTGAATACTCTAGGCAGAAGAAGAAGGAAGAGCAGATAAAATTGGGAGTCGTGTAACCACCTAGAGATTTTCTTCACAAATTTGGTAGTTGGCTAGTCAATCAGACCCATACCTCTGCAACTTTTTCATTAATGGCCAACCTACCCGATTTGGGATGCAGAAATGGTGCGCTCTGAAGTTTTTCCCACCTGGAATGCAACTGCGGACGCAAGAAATCCTTCGCTGAAAGTTTGAATCATGTCCGTTGATTCCTTCCTCTTCTCTGAGATCTACGGCCTCGGTTCACTTTGAAAAGTCATCAGCCAATGGAATCGCGCCATGCAGGTGCCTTTTTCCATCGCTGACTTTTCCCATATCCATTTTACCTTTTTGCCCATCTTTGCCTTTGTATATGCAGAATGCATATACATACAACCGCCCATAGCACATTCAAATCTTTGTATATACGAGATTGTATATACATACAACATCACCTAGACACTTGTCATCCCCTGACTGACTCTCTATCGCTATGCATTTGCGTTTTCATTGGCAGTCCACTGTATCTCCATTTGCTTTTGAGATTGTATGTGAGATTGTATATACATACAATCGCCCTGCATACAAGGTGCGAACCTCAAAACATTATGAACGAATTTGAAATTTCATTCGGGTCTGGCTTGCATCTCCTTCTTTTGCATATCGCTTTGTACATTGCATATATACAATATGCAATATACATATAATATGGACTCCATTGCACTTATCAGTCAGATTGGGAAAACCTTTGAAATCCAGCTTGTATCTTCACCATTGTATATTACATTGCATATCGCACATACAATGTGCAACATACAACCCACAGACGCCAAGATGACTATTCGTTGCATTTGATTCTCTAGTCAGGTTCGCCTTGTATGTCCTCCCTTGCATCTTTGTCTTGTATATTGCAAACATACAACGCGGATATACAAACAAAACATACATACAATCCAGACCTCTACCTTTATCAACCGGAATGTATAACTTTTTAGGTCCAGGCCTTGCATACTAGGAATGCATATTCCCTTGTATGTTCGATTGCATGTGCACACATACAATCGCCTTTGCATGCAAATGGTGGGCCCGTGGCTTTGTATCTTGCCTTCACTTGCTTTGCACACTTCCTTTGTATGTTGCCACCGATGCATCTTTTGCCTTGTATCTCCCCTTTGTATGTGGCGAATGTATATCGCATATACAATGTGACTTGTATATGAAGCAGGCCCCACCAATTGTATCTCCTTCTTTATGTGCCTTCTGCATGTTTCCATTGTATATTTCCAATGCATATTGCCATTGTATCTTCAAACATACAAACTCATATACATGCAACCTCTTTGATACAAGCAGGGAATCTACGATGGAATATTCGATGCATATACAACCCGATATGCATACAAAAATGCATTCAACCATTTTTCTCCATTCTGAAGCCGATTGAACTCATTTTTCGGGCCCGCCAATGTACATTTGCACTTGCACCTTCAAATGTACATACAAATAGCATTGCATATACAAAGATACATGCATAAAAATGTGAAGGCCGACAGACTTAGAATTTTTTGGGTTTTCTTGAAAAGTGCCTGCGAATGAATACTTGAAATATGAATTTTATGCAGGCACCAATAGGGGCTAGGATCCATATTATTTGCTGCTGAAAACTAATTATTTCCTTTTTCTTGCTGACATCTAGTGCAAATAGGACCTTGAGGTGTGCGAGAAACCTTTATTCCAAGGTAACACTCTTGACATATATAGCACATGTTTGGTGAAACAAAGCTATCAATGGCATGTCGAAATTGCATTTGTAAAGTATTGAAATATGTATGAAGCATTCCATTGGAATTTGGCAAATTTTGTCCATCATTTCTAGTAGATTTATTTATGTCACGTGGAATTGCAATTTTTGGTGTTATGGCACGTCGAGTTGCATTTTCTGGTGTTATGGCATGTTGAGTTGCATTTTCTGGTGTTTCAAGTACATAATTTATGGATCTTGAATCTTCATCTTGAACATTGAAACCAGTGGCATATGACTGATTACCCTCTTGTCTTTCATCTATTTTAGGATCACCAAAATCTTCAGTTGTTTGTGCATGAGTTATTGTCACTATATTTGGTTGTTGCTGATTTTGTAATTCCAATTCATGAACTGTTATTTTAGCTGTATGTTTACGATATCTTTCTCTGGCAACCTCATTGCGTCGAATCCTTTTTTGTTCTCTTTTTGCATCTTTCATTACTTGGCATTGTCGTCTTTGATATTCCCTCTGATATTCTCTTTGATATTGCCTATGGTATTCTCTTTTTTGCTCCTCATATTCAAAATTCAACTTAGGTGAACCCATACCTATATAATATTAGAAAAACAAGATTTATAAATATAAAGTTAAAATATTGGGTAAATGGAATATAATTAAAAATATATCTACAGTATGAATCATTGTGTATTTGAATCAAACTACTATTTTAATTAAACAAAAATAATAAAATATAGAAGTACCTCTATTGGAGTAGAGAGGCTAATTTATTAGTAAATGAGATACCTGACACCAAAAAAGAATAGAAACATAATAGAAACAAGGCACAAATAGAACAAATTGATGAATAAATAATAATCTTCCATTTCCACAATGCAAAATAAAGATCACACAGATTTTGTAAGATGAAGATATTTATCCCAAATCCAGTGACTGCCTAAAGGAATGAGTTTTTAAAATGGCACTGATAATTTTTAAAATTTCTTAAATAATAAGGGTCATAAGACGATAGAGCACTGACACATCCTAGAGACATCATAGGTTTAGACAACTACCACCGTGTATAGTAATTGAATATTATCTGTCTTTTCACATGGTTATATCTTGGACATAATCAATTAAAACATAAAAAAGGCTTGTGCATCTATTCTGTATCATTGAATCAAACCATAAATAATGGTGAATGTGTAAGCAGCTTCTTCAATGCCTAAGAAATCCTCATCTGTCGCCTTCCTATTTTTTGCATTAGATCATGGATTGAAAATCCATATTTTCACCAAAGAACCTCGATTGGTACCTGAAAATGATTCTCAGGGTTTGGGTTTGCTCCATCGCAGGTCGACATGGGGGTCTTATGAATTTACAACAGCATTAGTTAAACTCCAGCTGTTGAGGATAAAATGTTAACATATCCAATTTTAAAATCCCCCCATTTTACACAAACCTGCATTAGCATGGAGGGCGTAATTGTAGCAGTAAGTTATCTACCATATCACTAAACCACGGCGCTAGGGACACCATGATGACCGTTGTCAGTTCTTAGTTTTAATTCCATTATCCACTCTAATCTATGACACACTTTGCCTTAAACCTTTCGAATCTAATGGAGCATAACTTTATCCATGTTTTGTTCTAGTCCCTCATTTGTAATGCTATAGGGATCTATTAATCTGGAGGGACATGTAACTATTTATATCTTCATGACTGAGGATCGATAATCCATTGCAGGAGAAATATTTGCCTTGGTTAGCTGTGACAAGGGCCGCTGCGTGTGGGGATTCGTCCACCTCTTTGAGGGCACCAGAAATGGCATCGAGCACAGTGAGATTAAATCTGTGGGATTTAAGAAAAGATGATTGGAGACGATGCCTCTCTGGAAAAGGTGCAGGCCCTAGGGGAGATCATGGAAAGCCCATTGCCCTCCACTGTGATGGAAATGATCTTTAAGACCATGACAACTTGTAGTCACCTTAGCATAAATAAATCACTCTAAGCTCTATCGTTCATATCCGATTTAGCCTACAAGTGTTGGTATATTTGTTTCCTTGTGGATCACATAAGAACACAAGGTTTCAGAGAAACATACTGTAATGCTTCTTATTCCCATGTTTGGAAATTAGAGTGACGGCTCTTGTTCATATACTGTTATAGGAAAATAAAGACGAGGAATACATAAGATATTATGAAGACAATAGCAGTGAATAAGTGAATCAAAACAAAATAAAAAAAAATCAATTTGAACTATTAAACCTTTTCAAATTAAATCTTTTGAAATTTGAACAACCTTTGGCGATGTCTTCTCTGCATGCATCGAATGGGGATCACAATACGGTCACCCACCGAAGCAAAAGGGGCGGATTTGACATAGAATAGCTGATAGTAGACTTGAATGCAAATTGTGGAAGCATAGACAAGACATGTGAACCTTCTGATAGAACACTGTAAGGAAAAACTGAGCATGGAATATAATGATCGCAGGATATGCACAAAATAGATTTCTAAAATGAACAAAATAGTTTATCAAATCATGATGAAAAAGGTAGAAAAAATTAGTACATTCCAAAGATAATCGAGATGTCACTCTCCTAAATAGAATTCTTAGCTGTGTATTCCTAATAAGGTGACCCTCGACAGCAAATATGCTAAAACGAATATCAACAACTAAAGAAAAAGGCAGAAAAAATTAATACATTCTAAAGATAAAAGGCAATGTTTTGCATGAAATCCATCAATTTTTTTTAGAAATCACATAATGCGTTGGCAATGTTTTTTTTAATAGAAATTCAGTGATTTTTTTGTATAACTACGACATCTTTTATTTTTTTTTAATTTATTTTTATTTTTTTAAGTTTCTTTTTTGGAATTTTAATTTTAAATTTTTTTTTTCCTATAAATTTAGGCAGAAAAAATGAGTGCTCTCATCCCCACCCCAATGTGACTGTATAATGCCTCTCGACGTAACTAGTATATTTATATTTAAAAAATATATCTAAAGTACGCCGAGGGATATCTCTTTTCCATGGTTTATTTGAAAAAATAAAAAATGAAAACCAAAAAAGAAATTGGAAAAAATAAAAAATAAAAACTGAAAAAGAAATTGGAAAAAATAAAAAATAAGAAACAAAAAAGAAATTGAAAATAAGAAAATCACAAAAACTATCCAACCAAAAAAGAAATTGGAAAAAATAAAAAATAAAAACCCAAAAAGAAATTAGAAAAAATAAAAACTAAAAACTAAAAAAGAAATTGGAAAAAATACAAAAACTAAAAATCAAAAAAGAAATTGAAAAATAAGAAAATCACAAAAAACTATGGAACCAAAAAAGAAATTGGAACCAATGATCTTCAAATGAAAATAAGTTTCCTTTTTGGAATTTTATTTTATTTTCTATAAATTTAGGCAGAAAAAATGAGTGCTCTCATCCCCACCTCGATATGACTGTATAACGCCTCTCGGCATAATTACAATAAAATAAATTTAAATAAACTAGCATATTTATATTTAAAATAATATATCTAAAAGTATGACGAGGGATATCTTTTTTCCATAGTTTCTTTGATTTTCTCACTTTTTTCATTTGCAATTTCTTTTTTGGTTGCACAGTTTTCATGATTTTCTTCAACTTTTTCTCCTTCCAACAGTTTCCAATTTCTTTTTTATTTTTTATTTTTTATTTTTTCCAATTTCTTTTTTAGTTTTTATTTTTTATTTTTTCCAATTTCTTTTTTAGTTTTTAGTTTTTTTATTTTTTCCAATTTTTTTTAGTTCCATAGTTTTTGTGATTTAGTTTTTTCTCCTTCAACAGTTTTTAATTTCTTTTAATTTATTTTTTTAATTTTCATAACTTTTATTTTTATTTCTTTTTTGGTATTTTAATTTTTTTTCTTATAAATTTAGGCAAAAAAAATAGTGCTCTCATCCCCACCTTGATGTGACTATATAATGCCTCTCGGCATAAATAGAATTAAATCACTTTTCTAAATTAAACATAAATATAAATATAAATTACACAATTATTAAATTGATGTAATTTTAATTGGAAAATGTAGTTGCTGAACCCTACTGTGTTTAGGGCTTCAAAGAATTGGTTCACTTGACTCAATGTGGATGATCCCCCCCTCCAGATAACTCCATCGTCTCCCCCAAGTCCGATGACATTCTTAAATCAGTAAAGGGTAATGGTCATTTCTTGAAAGACTCACGCTTTGTTCAAAAGGATGATAAAATTTTGAGCTGTAAATTGGATCGTTGGTTTTCTTACAAGGCTATTGGTGCTGATTCCTCCCCCTGTCCTATTCTTGATCCAAGACCCAATATGTAGCCACTCGACACTGACTACAAATATGCTACATATGCACCAGAATGGGATGCTCATGCTTTGAAGCCACATGCATCATCAAAATCCACCTAGACCAATCCCCCAAGATCTGATACCAAATCACCCATTCTCGTTTTCACAAAAGAAGTTAAAAATGAAGTCACTGAAAGTGAAGAATATTTTATGCCACATGGTTTAATTTGCATATTTGATCGAGCTTGTGGCCTACTCTCCCAGATTTGCACAAATGGATTACTAATTCTTGGCGGCCATTCTTGGAAGATAACCTTGAAATCTATCCATGTGCTTGTGATTTCCTCATTGTTGTGTTTGACTGTGTGAAGGATCGGGATGATATAATTGTGATTGATAATTTGAAACTAATGCAAGAACCTACTAAGATACCACAAATAATCTAGAATTCCTACTCAAATTCAATACATCAATCAAACTAAGAAAAATGCAGAAAATAATAGTTATACCTTTGCAAACTGATTTACCTCATGAGTTCCATTGTCTCCTATCTTCTCAATGATCTTGTTGATGATAGTATTACTCTCAAAAATGTACTTCTTTGCTTTGCAAGATGACAAAGAGATGAATGGATTTGTGGATTCAACTATGCAATGTGAAGGATTTCTACAATGCAACTAAGATGATGAGGATTTTGATATTGCCATGATATTGATATGATGAGATAGGATGATAATGAAGCTAAATGATTGTGTAACTATGGGGATTATGATACTAATGCAAATGAGGGGGCTAAAGGCACGCTTGATTGCTTGATGAAATTTCTGCAGCATGTAAGTACTATAGCTCATGTGAAGGTGAGAAGCTTGCTTTATAGGTAAAAGAGGCTCAAATCCAAGTGTCAAAAGATCCATGGTGGAGGAATGAGTCTTGTGATGTGTATGACAGAGATTTGATTAGTTGGGATGAGGGAGATAAAAGTGGGAGATGTTCTTCCTACGATGACAAGGTGGAGAGAAAGGTGTGAGCAAGAGGCCACTTGCCACAATGCTCTCAAAGACCAAAGGACATGGGTCAAAGAAGGAGTCCTTATTTGTAGGGTTGTCAGAAGGAATCTAGGCACTATGAGATATGTGTCTCTAAGTTTCCTTTGACTATGATAACATGGAAAGACCAAGCTCTTAAGAATAGGGCTGGTTAGAGGATAAATAGGACATGTGGGTGAGGATAATTATATAATTAAATATTAAAAATATTCAATTATGTGTGCAACATGATGAGCTGTAAAGTGAGGTGGATGAGATGATGTGGATTAGATGATGTAGATTTTATAGACTTAGGACTTTAGGATAGATTATTAATTAAATAATTTGGAATTATTCAATTAAGGATGACTTAGAAAAATTTGGATGATTTATTTAAATAAATTGATTTTTATTTATTTTTTGGAAGATTAAGATGAATGTGAATCAGATAAATAAATTAGTACATTTATTTATTGATTGAAGAATATGAATAAAATAAATATTAAAATATTTATTTAATTCGACTCGAGCTATTTTTAGGTGTATACATTTTGCCCCTCTTTGAGACAATGTGTTTTATCACGTCGTTTCAAAGAATAAAATTTTTTCGACTATGATACATGCCCCAGTTTGCCCCTGGTACAGGTTTAATAATGCTAGGATGCCCCCTTGGGAGATTGGTCAGGTTGAATTTGGTAAAAGGGTGATGAACGATCTCACGACAAACAATGAATGACAACATAATTGACAGGGGAAAGATTTTGATGACAGAGAATGAGAAATGGGCAAAGAACATGGCATTCACATGCAAGATCAAACACCTCCAGTTAGGGTTCACTTGGCTACAAATAAGGATGTGGGGTTTCCTTTCTACTCATTTGCACACTTGTCATTTGAGGAGAGATTATAGGGAGACCTATTGTTTTGCAGAACAGAGCAGTCAATGATGATGGCGTAGATTCTGATAGAGAGCCATAGGTTCGAGAGGATCTGACAATTCAGGCAGCCAATAGAGTACAAACCCTTGGTACATATGCATTTAATTTTGGTCATCATGCATTTATTATGGTAAAAAAATTTAGGTCAAAAGACACGGTTTTGGATGCGTTGTTTAGCTAGTTCTACGCATATGATAATTTAATCTGCACATATAACATGATTCTGTACATTTGGTAAAGGAATCCATGCATATGCGAGTTTTTCACATTTGAAAGGCAGTCCCATGCATTTAATATGAAGTTGCGCATATAGTTAGGGATTCAGCGCATCTAAATGAAATAGCGCATTGAACTAGGGTTTTAGCGTATCTAACATAATACCACGCAATTGGTTTAAAAATGCGTAATTAAGATCAAATTCTGTGCATATAAATGAAATTGTGCATTTGATTAGGGATTTGGCGCATTTGCCTAATTATGCGCAAATGATTAGGGCTCTTGTGCATGTGTTATAAAACTGTGCTTCTGATAAACAGAGCTGTGCATATGATAAAAGTAGACAATTACCTAGCTGATTTAGTTAAGTCCGCATCTTGATTGATGTTGGTCAACTGATAGGTCATCTTGGAGATTGATAGAATCTCTGAAAAGATAATAGGATAGGTTTTGATGATAAGATGGCTAGGTAACTGGTTTGATAGAAATGATAGATATGCAGCTTAGTTGTTTTGTTAACGCGCTTTGTTATTGATTGCAGGAGGAGCTAGATAATGTCTTGATGTCACAAGAGAGATTTCCTGTTACGCAGCTTCTTCGACCATACTTGACTGAGACTAATCATTTGGTCCTTGAATCAGTCAGATTGTGTTATGTTTTCTTTATGCCTGATGTGTGGGCAAATATGGGATTGTTGACTACTCTTGGGGAAAGGTATCATAGCGAGACTGGTACATTTCACTTGCCGACAGAGGAGATGGTAGTGACCTTGGAGGATGCACATCAGATTCTCCAGATTTTGATTCATGGTGAGTTGGTTGATATGAGTCACATACTGGAGTAGGATTGGCAGAGTGTAGATGGGTGCTTGATGATGCAGAGCTTGAGGGGACAGAGATCAGCTGGGCTGATATGGTAGATTATTACGAGCCCCTGCCAGCCATATTAGTAGGGTTGATTAGGGGAGTGGTTTGCCCAGACAGGAGATCACATAGATTTCTGGTTGGATGGGGGAGGATCCTAGAGAGGATGATATCAAAGGGGACATGATTTTCCTGGGATGTTTGTATACTTGCTCACTTATATCATGATCTACATTAGTTCATGTATGATGGAGCCGCTAGTTTGTCTGCTGGTGTATCATTGTTATAGATTTAGGCCTAGTTACACATAGCTATCACACGAATGATAGGGATGGGTGTTAGAGGCCATGACAGACCTTATTCTTATAGGTTCTAAGAGACCCTTTCCCAGCCCAAGATGGGAAAGCTTGAGTATTGGTGTCATACATTGGATAATGTAGATGCAGTTGACTGGTAGTCATACCTGGAGTACGAGGCGTGGGAGGAGGATGGAACAGAGTTACCATACTTTTTCCAGACACGGTGGTTGATAGGGAGGACCCCCTATATACTAGAGTGACACATCATTTCTCGTGTGCTCCAACATTTTGGTAGAGTCCAGGGGATGCCCCAGAGGACTGCTATATTTACTTGGACACACACGGAGCATCCATGGTGGGGTCCTGTGGCTTCATTTGAGATGGTACGAGAGCAAAGTTTATACAAATTCTATACCAGGCATGGGATATGTAGAGATAGATTGTAGATGCGGGTATGACTACTGACTATGCTGCACACTTTACAGCGCACCTGTTCCCAAGATACTCTGGACTTGGAGAGCAGGATCCTAGATTAGAGGATGTAGATGAGGAGGATGATGATGCTCCCCGTTAGAGGAGGAGGTAATGGTGAGGCGAGAGGGGTGGCTAGGGTGGAGGTGATGATGGAGGCAGAGGTGGGAGGGGTGATGATGGAGATGATGGGGATGATGGTGGAGGACAAAGGAGGGTGATATAGAGGTTGGAGAGGGCACAAATACAGGTTCAAGCCCAGCCTTAGAATAGGCACAGATATAGGTGCAGGGATAGGTACCAGTATAGGGACAGGATGATGGACAGGTGGCTACTTTGTGAGCCCAGGTGGCTCAACTATAGGGGGAGGTGGGACAAATGTGCCAACAAATCACCTAGCTGCAAGGGGATGCTAGGACAACTATACTAGAGCGATACACCGCCATCCAGAGATATACTAGGGCAGAGACCCTATTGCAGTAGGTACAGCATACCGCAACACAGGGTCCCATTGTTTAGACTGTGACAGAGATGGTTAGGGCTAGACAGGAGATATTTTATTGGAGATCCCTGTATGAGCAGGTAGTGGCCCCAAAGCAGAGAGTGGGGAGTTTCCATCCTAGTTCCCATAATAGGTCTAGGCTGACACAGCCAGAGAGTGGAGGAGTTATGGGGCCACCACCTCATCATCCTACAGGTCCTATAGGTCCCACAGGTCCTACAGGTCCCCAACCTTAGCCTCAGCAGCCAGCACCTTCTCAAGGTAGTACCACTTAGGCATTCTTGAGACATGTATCAGTTTATACCATTTTTGGATACACACTATGTTTTGACAGCTCAAGATACACATTTATGACATCATTGTATACTTGGACATTATTATTATTTTTTTGATGATGATCTATATGAGTTCGATGGACTTCATGCATGTGTTTTTGATGGATGGATGCTTTCTATATGATGGACGTTATGTACATTGATGTTATCTATATTGATGGTTCTAACATGTTGATTTTATGATGCATATGGTATGTATGTTTTATATACGATGGATGTTTATCTATATGATTATGATGAATGCTTTTGTTTATTCTTACATTGTGATGATTCTAATATGTTGATGCTATGATGCATGTGACACTTGTGATATGATGTTCCTATGGTTCACCTGTTGAATTATATCTCTGTAAAATGTTATGTGCAATGATTCTATATGCTTATAACTTATGATGACCTAATGCATATGTTGATGACTTCCTAAATGCAATACATGATGCTTAATTTACTATATGTGATGATCTAATATGCAACTACTATGACAAATAATATCTATGTTTTGTTTTTGATTTTTGATGATAAATGTTATGCATGAGACTTTTATGGATAAATGACATCACTATATGAAATTGTTGTTTAACAATCATGATATAAATGCTAATGATATCTAATACACTTAAATGATATGAACTTATGGTTGAACATGCTTATAAAATGCAAAATGATAATG
Source organism: Cunninghamia lanceolata (assembly GCA_027924645.1). Classification (NCBI taxonomy): domain Eukaryota; kingdom Viridiplantae; phylum Streptophyta; class Pinopsida; order Cupressales; family Cupressaceae; genus Cunninghamia; species Cunninghamia lanceolata. The sequence continues at coordinate 17,999,086 of BSBN01000524.1, forward strand.
ATGGTTTGTTTTTGTTATGCCAAGTATACTCAATCATAAATGAAAGAACACTTAGAATAATTAATGACTTTGGATAAGGTGAACAACTTAGAAGAATAATTTGGATAAATGAAAGAAAAGATTTAGATAAATGGATAATATGGACAAATGAAAGAAACAACTTGGATCTTAAGCCACTTGGTAGATGATGATAATGTAATGCTTATAAATAAAATGAAATGCAACCCTAATGAGTATAAATGAAGTCCAATCATCTTGTATACAAATATTTGAAGTACTTTTTTCATCATTGAGATTTTAAAAATGTTGTAAGGAAATACAAGCTCATCTAGGTCTAATTAAACCGAGATGACCTGAGTATCTCTTACATGGATTTTGATTTAGCAAGTTAATACAAGCATCTAGGTGAAATTGAACCTAAATGGCCTAAGTATTGCGTGCATGTATCAACAGACAAGGATTGCACTCTTTCATGCTAAGACCCATAATGTCCTCAATGATCTTTTTCTGATCATGTCATTAGACAAGTCATCACATTACTAAAGATTAATCCACAAACAACAAACAAATGAAAATAATCATGTGCCATCATAGCTCCTCTAGTCTTGAACATCCTCGAGTAGCATAGGAAACATGATAACAAAAATCAAGGCCTAAGACTTAAACCTATAACAACCATCAAATCTTCTTGCCATAGATATGTTTTCTTGCCATGATAATAGATATAATCATCGTGATAGATGAGGCTCATTGTTGTATGATATAGGTCAATGTCCTTGTGTTAATTTTTTGTTGAAAAGGTTTGCTTGTAGTGTTGGATGTTGTCTTGAGATAGTATCTCGATCTGGTTTGTTATCCTCTGAGATTTTGTGACATTCAAGAATCCAAATCCCAAATAGGTCAAGGATTTTTCTATGAGTCAAGTAAAGGATCCAGTTATTATGGATGAAACATGTGGATGAAATGATGGGAAACTCAATATGATGGGCCCTGAGGGACTGACCTAGTGCCTCAGGGACTCATCGATGATGGCCTTGCCTAGGTGACAACACAGAGGCAATGTAGTTCGACAGTGTGGACTATGTGGACCTACGACCTAGGGGGTGGGAAGCTTCGGGGGCTCATCAATGATGGCCTTGTCTACATGATAGCTTAGAGGTGACGTAGTTTGACAATGATAACTGACACTAGTAATGGATAAATGGATAGAATGAAATAGATGATGGTAAGACGAGAGATATGGATGGATGGGAAGCCTCGGGGACTCATCAATGAAGGCCTTGCCTATGTGATAGCTTAGAGGAGACGCAGTTCGACTTATTGATACTTAGAGATAGGCTCACGACAGATGACAAGATGGATGATGGATTGGTTAGACAACTTGAGGTGATAAGGCGATAAGGGCGAGCGAACAACAAGCCATGTTAGGTATCGTTATGGGTTTTGATGGATGCGGAAGAAAAGATGGGGAAAAACCAAAATCCTAAAAGATGGAGGAAGCGGTTTATCACAAATAGCGCCTGTTTCTAGGTTTTCACCACTTGCTTTTATTTGCATGATTTCTTCTCTCTTTTCTTTTTAATAAGTCCCTTGCATTGGGGTTTAGGTATAAAACTTGTGAAGATGCATACTGGTGATGGGATCATCAAACAATTCACCTTTTGATGTTGCTAATTGATAGGCTTCTGATCCATAAGCAGAAATGATTACATACAAACCAAGTTGGGTTCAAACTTTCCTTTCTTATCCTTGTCCTGCTGATTTCTAGGGTTCTCCTTGAGAACTAGGTCACCGACTTGAAAGACTCTGGGTTTTACTCTGTGGTTGTAACTTCTTGACATCCTTTATTGATAGGCTTTTAGATGATTAAAGGCATTTTGTCTTCTTTTATCCAATAGTTCTAACTCCTGAAGTCTAGAAACCCTGTAGTCTTCATCATATATTAGGCCTTTTAATGATACTTGCAAGGATTGTAGCTTGACTTCAATGGGCAAGATGACTTCAGAGCCATAGACTAGGGAATATGGTGTTGCACCAGCAGGTGTGTGGATATTGGTACAGTAAGCCCACAGAGTGGGATTCAATTAGATATGCCAATCACGACCAGCATTATTTACAGTCTTCTTTAGGATTTTCAAGATAGTTTTATTAGATGCCTCTGCCTGACCATTTCTTTGGGGGTAGTACGAGGTTGAAAAATGGTGTTGGATGTGGAATTCGTCACAGAGCTCTTTGACATCCTAGTTTTTTAATGGTCTTCCATTATCAGTGATAATGGATAAAGGGATGCCATATTGGCAAATGATATAATTTAGGATGAATGAGGCAATTTGTTTGCCTGTGACTTTGGCTAGGGGTACGGCTTTGATCCACTTCGTAAAGTACTTAGTGGCGGTGATTATGAATTTATGGCCATTGGATGATGGGAGTGAATCTTGCCCACTAAGTTGAGTCCCCATTGACAAAAAGACCAAGGAGTCATTAAAGGATGTAGCTCTTGTGCCGGTGCATGTATTAGGTTCCCATGAATTTGGCATTTCTTGCACCTTTTCACAAAATGATAGGAGTTTGTTTCCATAGTTGGCTAATAGTATCCCATACGCATGAGTTTCTTAGCCAAGGTAGGACCACTAGAGTGTAAGAGTCACATTGACTCTTACATGGTATCAGAGCTTGATCTGCAATTTCCTTCCCTCATTAGAGAGGTTTTGCTGGGAGTTTGTTGTTAGGAGCATCTTGGAGTGAAATGGACATCACCTTTGAGATCAGGAGGCCCAATTCTGTATAGATCGGCTATCCAAACATCCAAATTAGAGAAGTTGAAAAAAAGGCAATTTTTTTTGCCTCTGCCCCTCCACAGTAGGGAATATTCCCTGTTACAGTTGACATATTCCTTGGAATCTTGCTGGCGCAAGCACTGTGCAGGCGAATCTATGGCATCTCCATCAAATTCATCGGGTGGATCTATCATAGCTCGGTGGCTTCCATTGACCACCAGTTTATCAAGATCATTGGTAGTTTTTTGTTTTGCAAAGGTCTTCGATCCAACACGGGTAGTCCTTTGCTTTCTTCGGATCGACGGTTTCAATGTGGTTTCTGTTGGCAAGAGACATTGTGTGGCTTCATGATTATTGTCATTGATGGCAACAAAGTCTATCCCACACATCCG